>JAWWES010000081.1:132774652-132902032 GCA_035583135.1 Lophotriccus pileatus
GTGTTGCTGTATTCCAAAGCTGTATTTCTTCAGTCCTCTCTCTCTTCAGAGGTTTTCCTCCACCAAGCATAGGCCTCGTGTGGGGAACTTCCAACAGATTTTTTTTATTTTGGCTATGCAGAAAGCACTTCTGAGATCTTTGTAGAAATTGCACTCTGCTTTGCAGATCCAGAGACGTGAGCATTTAGCTTGCACACATGTGCTTTGCAGAAGAAATTATAGCAGCTTGTGTATGCTTGCAGCTACTGTGAGTAGATACAGGCAATTGTCTAAGAGACTGTGTTCCTAAATACTCTCTAGCATCAGAATATTTTTTAAATTTTTTTGTGTCCCCTTATATACATATTTATCTCAGAGCTTTCAAAGTTGATTTTGTAATGAGGAAGGAATATCCGGTAATTCCAAGAGATTTTAAAATTTCATCAGCACCACTCCTACTTTAGAGAGCTATGTGCAAGATACTTATTTTGCATTTCATCTTTCCCACAGACTGCATTTCAGATGCTTTCCAAACTTAATGAGTGCAGTTGCACTTTTTAGATGTGGGGGGAAAGTAGGTAAGGGAGAAAAGAGCTTATAGGAATAGGCATTGGGGAACAAGTTGTGTACTCGGTTAAAATGAAACAGAAAATGGAGAGTCAGTGAGGGGGAGAAATAATTCTTCCATATGGCAGGCTCAGCAGGCAGGGAGGCTCCTGCACCTCCAGTGATGAACTGGTGTGAAGAAATTGAGTGGGAACACCTAGATTAATAGGATGAGTGTAGGAAAAACAGTCTGTATGGTGGGTTGGATTAAGTTTTTTAGAGAACTCTAGAAACAGCACCCAAGATACTTAAAAATAAACCCCTAAAATTAGACTCTTTAGATGCTTCAGGCACTTAAAAATTCAGGCCACTTATTTCTGAAGTGCTTATTGTTAAGCAACTCCCTCGAAAGAGAAAAAGAAGGTATCTGGGTCTTCAGCACTCTAAAAAGGGGGCTGGAGTATTACACAATGGAGAATGATGTGGGTAACCTGAATTCAGAGCAGTAAGGCTTCATCAGCCTAATGCCATGTCCAACTGCAAGAGCTACAACTAGCTTTCCTTTCTGGCACAGCATCACAATTGTGTTGCTTGTGTGACCCAACTGAAGGGTTGCAGGACTCTACTTCGTGGTGTCGTGCCTCAGGGTATATATTTAGCAATTTATTAAGGTGAATGAAGTAGCTAATGTTACCCTATAAAGACATGCACTTGAGGAGCCATGAAAGCCTGGTGTGTAGTGCTTAGATACTTCTGAGAGGATATACCCAGTAGATTATTTACCCAGTAATCCTGGTTTTATAGAGGGTTCCATTTGCCATTAAAATAAAACTTCAGCACTGGTATAGTGTAAATACATGGTTTAAAAATAAGATGGCTGCATAAAAATATTTTCCTGGTCAGGCAAAAGAAATTATGAAACAGGACAGTAGTTCATACCAGAAGATGTTGTTAGAGTACAATTTTGGTGGGGGGAAGAGGAATGCAACAATTTTTTTTTTAATTGTATCTAGTAATAAAAGTCTTAATGCAAATATTGCTGCACAGGCTCTTGCTAGCACAGCTCATTTAATTTAGAAGACAACTATCAACTGTCTCAGGAGGCATCTTTTGTTGGTACAGTCTATCATCAGTGAAAGCCATTGCTCTGCAGTTATACACACTTAGTAGTTTAGACAGAATGCATGAGTATGTATTTGTGTACACAGTATACAGCATGAGGACTCTTGGGAAATACTAATTGTTCCTTTCCCTCCAGTAGTTCATTTTTTAAAAATTTGTTTCATATTTCACTTGTAAAAAAAAAAAAAATAACAAAAAGAACAAGCCCTTTCCTTCTTCAGTCTCTTGCAAATGAGGTCAGTAGAATTTTTAATCAAGAAAATATTTTCTGCTAGCTTGACCTTGCCATATTAGTACTCTGAATTAACTAATACAAAATTACTGTGGAAGAGAAATTAAGCTTTTGGGATAAGCAACTCTGAATAAATACATTTTAAATTACTAAGTTTCCAAAACAATTGTCTTGTAGCTAATGCCAGGTGATAATTGGGAAAAGACTGATTTTCATGTGTGCTTCCAATCTTGTTTGTAAAAGACAAAATTTCAGTGGGTAGCTACTTTAAATTTAGTTGGGATTAGTTTAGTCATAGAATCATAGAATTATTTGGGTTGGAAGGGAGCTTAAAGATCACCCAGTTCCAACCCCCCCGCCATGGGCAGTGAAACTTCCACTAGACCAGATTGCTCAAAGCCCCATCCAGCCTGGCTTTGAACACTTCCAGATATGGGGCATCCACAACTTCTCTGGGCAACCTATTCCAGTGCCCCACCACCCTCACAAGGAATTTCTTCCTAGTACCTAAACCTGCCTTCTTTTAGTTTAAAGCCATTCCCCCTTGTCTTATCCCTTGTCAGAAGTATCTCTCCAGTTCTCTTGTAAGCTCTCTTCAGGTACTGGGAAGCTGCTATGAGGTGTCCTTGGAACCTTCTCTTCAGGCTGAACAACCCCAGTTCTTTCAGCCTGTCTTTATAGGAGAGGTGCTCCAGCCCTCAGATCTGAGGATAACAGAGTAGAGGGGCAGAATCCCCTCCCTCACCCTGCTGACCGTGCTGCTTTTGATACAGCCCAGGATATGTTTGGCTTTCTGGGCTGTGAGAGCACATTGCTGGGTTGTGTTGAGCAACCAGCACCCCTAAGGTACTGCTAGTGATTTAGAACTCCTAAACGTATTATTGTGAAAAGAAGATGGATATTCTAAGGAATTTAATGCATATAAATATAAGTAATAACTAATCGCAAGAATTATTACAAATGCAAAAAACAGTATAAGAAAGTGTTTATAAAGTGAGAGAATATAATACAGATGATTTTATGGGAAACCTAAAGCATAATCTTTTTTTTCAAGTTATTAATAAATCATAGTCTATTCCTCCTGTTATGAAAGGGAGAACTAAATGAAAACTGATCAGTTTCTATTTAGTGGATATAGCTCTACCTACCCCTTGTGCTGTATGCTTTCCAATGAGTCAATTTAAGTCATGACTTTTACAATAATTTGGAAGCATAAATAAATATATTGTTTTTATATGCAGTAGAATCATTTTCTTTCTGTTTACATACATTCCAGTCTGCGTCTGTAAAATTATTACTTGTGTTAAAATATGTCAGACCTACCCGATTAAGTGTGAATTCGTACACATTTAGTAGTAAATGTATATGGTGTCACACAATCTGTTCATCTTAAACTATTACGCAGGACTAACATCTGCTCAAGTGGTGATTTCAGAGATCTCTCACCCTGATGGAGCATTTTTTTTTTTGGAGAGCTGGTGTGAGGGAGCCGTAGACTATTGGTTAGACATCACAGTGAATCTGTTATTGGACTCAAAACTGGAAGAGAAAAACATCAATCCACCTGAAAATATGTACTTATTTACAATCAAGCCAGGAGTCTTACAGAGTTTATTTGTTGTGACAACTTGCTATTGTATTCACTTACTAAAAGAGTTAGAGGGCTGCCCCTTGCCTTCTCCTTTAAAATAAGCATAAAACAATTAGAAGGACAGACATGGCTTTGTGGCACTTTCATTTTTAGTGTGCAAATCTCTTCCTGCTCTGAGAGATTTTATTCGGGATGCTCTAGAAATATCTTATTCCTTTCAGAGGACATGGTCTGATATTTGGTGTATTTATTGCAGAGAGGCTTTCCTGCAAAGAATACTCCACTTTTTTTCCAAACATGTCTTTGAAATGTTCTTCTCATCATTTGGCAGTTGAATATATTTGCCTCTACTCTTCTGAGAACTGAATGTGGTTCCTTTCTGTAGTAGCTCCCAAATTACCTTTGTTGTTTGTTGCTAATACTAGCAAAGCCTGAAACACAGGTAGGTATGTTAGAAGTCGTGGAGTTTGGTGCAGTAGGTGCTGTAAACCTTGGCTGCATCCTCTCCCTTTTAGAGAAGGACAGATGGGAGATGAAGCTGACAACTCTGCCTCAGAGGATCCAGATGCTGGTTGCACACATTTGCAGTTTGTGTCCCATTCACTGCACTTACAATTTCCTTATTAAACACTCAGTGCTTTTTGAGAAGTATCATTCTGACTGCTTCCTTTCAAGTCTGATCTCAGAAACTTTTAGAGGAGGCGGCCATTTTCCTAGCATCTCATTACCTGTTTGTGAGTGATAAGGGAAGGGAAATAATTTGTGGAACATGTGGATAATAAGCAAAGTGTCTCTCATAGCAACAGTAACTATGCAAAATTCCTACTCATTCATCCTTCCTGAAGATTTTTATTGGTGATTCAGATCACATAGCTACTCTGGATGAGCAAGCAAGCATTTAATCATGTCTTTGTTTTTCTCTTTTTTAGTATTTAAAACTTGGAGGCATTAAAAGCCAATTGTATCCTTCTTTTGTCCTTTACAGATACTGTATCCTTTGAATATAAATGAGTTCAGAGCTGTAGAGACAGCATCCAACATAAGAGGAATGCTCATTAATGTCCTTTCATCTCAGTATGTCCCTCTTCTTAGCATCTGGTTTTGGTTTTAATCATATAGATTGCTATCTTATCATCTGCTGAGTCATTTTGGGCAAGAAATATTTCAGGATTTTCTAATTTTCTTGCTTTACAGCAGGATAAAGCTGAAATCTCTTATACTTCTGTAGGCCAACTACTCAACTTGCAAGATTGGCTAACAGTGTGTACTCCTGGGATACTAAAATCTGAATCTCTAGGGGAAAAAAAAAAGAGAAACTGATCTGACCTCTAAGCTCTCAGCTGAAAGAGGGTTCACCACCTTCAGTCTCTCTCTCATTAGAGATCTTCTGAAGAAGAGGAAAATTACTCAAAAAAAGAACATGATTTCTAACATCTTAAATATTCCTTGAGCACCAGTGCCTTTGAAGCTAACACTGAGATGGTTAAGTGAGTTTCCTTCCACAGAACATATATGTGAGCATGAAATCTGAGGTCAAAATCTGAGGTTACTTACTGTGGAATAACTACACTAAAGCAGAGGTCGGCTTGCAACACAGTGACAGAGTGTGCCAATCTGGCTGGTGCTGTGAATGGGTGACACTGGACAGCCTCCAATCCTTCCTGATCGTGGTGCCAGAGGCACATCCTACCCCAGCTGCCATGACCAGGTGGCCTGTTTGGATGGGGTGGGACTGTCTCCCTCCCGTACAAGCAGATTGCTTTCCTTGAAGTCTGGCAATGACCTAATTCAAGCCATTCTTATTGTACCAGGACAGACCCTACCCACTGTCTAATATTTCTGGTCTTGATCATGAGGGGCTACCAAATATCTCCCAGCATGTACTGGGCTCCACACAATTGTTTTCAACGATTTTTTATCCTTTCCTGTATTCACATTTTCTCTTTATATTGCTAAAGGGTTGAGAATGAGGTGTGATTTTCAGGAGACAGAGCTCCTGGTTTAGGATCATCTCCAGGACAGCTTGCTATGAAGTTCCTTTTGGATTTTAACAAACCAGCTTGTTGTTATGCTTTTCCCTCAAAAACCCTACAGGAACTGAGTTTTATTGCTAAACACTGATTTTAATCTTGGGCCAGGAAGAACAGTTGGATTTTATCATGGAGTTGTTGTAATGTTGAGCATTCCACAATTATAGAACATTAGTATGCACACAGGAGCATGCAAAGACTTTACAAGCATAAAATATTCAACATTTATGAAAGAAGTCTTTTTATAAATTTAGATACTAATTGGCCCGATATGTTCATGAAAACTAAACAGTGGCGGCACCCTGCTATATTTCCAATGAATCTCATTAATTAGTATGCTTGAGAGATTCTTTTATTCTTTTAATTTGTAAAAGATAGAATGACAGCCTCTTTCCTATGCCAGAGGAAATGTTGCAAGGATGATCAGTTCTCAGGGTTGTTGACTTGCAGTTTCTCAGGCACTTTAGCCATACGTTTGTTTAGGAACCTGTGTGGCCACTTGGGTATGGAATTATGGGCTTATGCCATCTATCTACAGTTTAAATTATGTTTTTCTCTTTTCACTTGTACGTAAAACAGTGGTGAGATTGGTTGTTTGATAGTTTGCCAAGTTTCCGATGTTCTTGCTTTGAATAAGTCTCAGAGAAGACAGGGCCTCCCTACAGTAATTTTTTAAAACATACAACTTAAGTGTAGTAGGAAATTAAATGATGGTTTGAGAAATTGGCTTAAACTCAGTCTACAAATTAAATTACGTGTACTATTTAAGAATTAGAAACTCTCATTTTAATAAAGCATGAGACACTGATTATTCACAGGTCAGGACTTTCCAATATAGCTGCTAACCTTGACATCAGTTGGGTATTGAAATCTGCTGGGATCTCAGAGAGAAACTGTTGCTGTTGTGAACCGTGAGAAAAATGCTGAACAACATCAGTGCTGACTGTGAGCTAACACAAAGTCGTCTAGTGGTGTGTCCAAACTCATCTCCAGGAGAAGATAAAACCCTGTGGGGTTGCAACTACATAATCCACAGCTGAGTTGGCTTTGGTGGCATTGATAGATTTTAGCTAGAGTAGAACAACTTGCTCTTGTTATCTGACACTGATCTAAACTGGTATTGATTTGTTGTGATTTTTAAAATTAATATTAAATGCATACATTCCAAACCTGTGAAGAAGATAATTTAACAGTTGTGAAATATAAAATTTGTTTCTTATTCACTGTCTTCTGGAAAACAAAATGAGCCAAATAAGTCAAGGAGTTTGGCCTTTTTTACATACCAGGTTTCTCTTTAAGGGTTATAGATGGGATTGTAACTCATCTCAAGTAAAAAGTATGAGAGTTAAGACAGGTAATTTGAGAAGTAGAGGGCTTGCCTTGAATCCTACAGCAGACTCTTGGAAGAGAAGAGATTTTTCCATGACAAGATGTCTCTGAAGAATTGTCTGTTTAAATGAGAATATATCCAAGCAGAATAGTGTATTTTCTAGGAATAGCATGTCCTTGTTACACTTGATTGTAAATAACCTGCCAGAAAACACTTTCTCCAATAAGCCCCATTAATAAAGGTGGGTTGGGTTCAACTCAGTGTCTCAGTATTCACTGAACAAGGTTTCTGCTTTTGATGGTCTTTTAGAAGCCCACCCCCTTCGCTGTTTTACTGCCATAAACAATCAAAACAATTTTCTTATTTCATTTACCAGAGACAGAAAAAGCATAACTTCATTTTCTTGGATAGTTTGCCAATTTCTTCTTCAGTGTGATAAATAGTTTTCTTTACACTGGCAAGAACAACATGCTGCAAGTTCTTTTAAATGATTAAAATTTTGTGGGTTTGGGGGTGTGTGTGCACTAAATGACAGGGACAATTTGAAAAAAGGATATTTGTTTTTTAAACATGAATAGTGAAATTGTCATACTGAGAGAAGAAAAAATTCTTTATTATAACTTGTATCCATATTACTTTGCAAAGAAGGGCTAAAAGATGATTTCATATGGTTGAAATCATATGTCTGAGGGATCTGTAATTCATTTGAATAAACCAAGAGTTATAAACTCTTCTTGGGTATGGGAAGAGGGAAAAGTTGTTGGAGAAAAGGAGTGGCAGCACCACAGGTATGAAGAACGCACTGTCAGTGAAGCACCACTACCAGAAGAGAGCAGCATAAGGGTGGGTGTGCAGGCAAAGGAGAGCAGAGCCCAGGCTACAAGGAGGACAGGAGCTATTGAAAATATTCACTTGAGAAAAGCCCAAATAATGACACAGTGTCTTAGAAAAGCCCTGTTTCATGCCATAATCCAATGTTCTGTTAATAAAATCATACTGAGTACTTCTGATTCCTGTTCCTCTGATGACATTCTTATCAATCAAATTTGGCATTAAGAAATTATTAATTTTAAAGAATTGTGAGATAATTTCTGTCTAATGTACTTTATATTTCAAATATACTGTTAAGAAGTGCTTTCATTCCATTATAATTCTGTGAGGGGGAAAATGTGGGAACATTTAACATGTTTTAGGTACCCACCGCCTTATAGACTTGATATTTACCCCTTTTCTACTGTCAGGATGACTTATGTGTGAATAAGATGTAAAAATAGAGAGGAAAAAATCTAAATATAATTTGATTTTTGGTTGCTAAAAACTTCATTGGGATTGTGTTTTTCTAACCAATACACATAGTATGTCTGAATGCAAAATTATGTGTAGTGGTATCTACCCTCATACACTGAAAGAGCGTCTGTTGCTTAACAGCACAGCTGATGCTTCAGTTTTGAATGTTAGCTACCTGTAAATTAGTATACTATCTCTGTAATCTGGAAGATAGGAGATGCACATTATGATGATTTTGTGGTTTGGTTTGGGTTTTTTTAGCACAACGTATAGATTGTTCTATCTTTGCTAAAGGAAATGGTTAAAAAACATTGTTTCTACAGCAGGACAGATTGCTAACATTTGCAATTATTTGTATTTTCTGGGGGTTATATTACATGATCTTCGTGTTTTTCTTCTCAGTAAAAAAAGTTCCCTTAAAACCATTGGCAGTAATACAACAACTTTCTTCTGGTATTTGTCCCATTGACGCCTCCCAGGTCTTCAGTTAGCTGGCTAGGATGTTACTGGAGTCGGGAGCATCAGAAATGTGAAATTTTTGTGTAAATTCCTATTACTGATACCAACATCAGCCTTGAAATGTAATTATACCTGTTCTCAAATGTCAAGCCAACAACGTGCCTGTTTGGGGAGGGCAGCTCTATTTTTAAATCCAAAGCAAAACTCAGTGTCCAGGTCAGTTGTCTCCCTCCAGCCTAGAGCTTGCTGGGAGGCCCTGTGTAACCCCAGGGTAACAGCAGCACCACGTGCCTTTCCCAGAGCCAGGCGCTGAGATTTAGCAGGCGGTATAACAGTGCCACCAGGTGATGGCATAAAATGTAGGGTTTGCTGCTGGAGGAATTCAGTTCAACAACTATTTGCAGATCAACTCTATTGTAAAGCATAATTTTTCTCCCAAGGCTAGTGTATGTAAATCCTCAGATTTACATACATATTTTTGCTGTAAGTTCCATCATAAAGACTGTGTCTGTGTTAGGAGTCTTTATTGATTCCTCTTTTTTTTTTGGCGGGGGGAAGAGCTGGGGGGAATTGCTTTGGGGATTCTTTACAATGTTTGGGCTAGGGCAGAAGGATCCATTTCTCTGAACTTGTCTACGTCTAATATAACACAGATAAGAGAAGAACCAGGATAATGTTCTAACAAATATCAGCTTAATTTTTTTTTTTTATGAAACTCCAAGGCATGAGGGATAATTGTATGAATTGTTATGATACCAGTTTGAATATAGATTATTCATAGAATCATAGAATTGAACCATAACATGGTGAGGGTTGGAAGAGACTTTAAAGGTCATCTAGTCCCAACCCCCCTGCCATGGGCAGCGATACCTCCCACTAGACCAGGTTGCTCAAGGCCTTGTCCAACCTGGCTTTGAACACTGCTAGGGCTGGGGCATCCACAACTTCCCTGGGCAACCTGTTCCAGTGTCTTACCAGCCTCACTGTAAAGAATTTCTTCCTAATATCTAACCAAAATTTCCCCTCTTTCAAGTCATACCCATTCTCCCTTGTCAGATCCCTGCGGTTCCTGATGAAGAGTCCCTTTCCAGGTTCCCTGTAGGCCCCTGCAGATACTGGAAGGTTGCTATGAGGTCTCCACACAACTTCCTCTTCTCCAGGCTGAACAGCCCCAACTTTCTCAGCCTGTCTTCACAGGGGAGGTGCTCCAGTCCTCTTACCAACTTTGTAGCCTCCTCTGGACTTGCTCCAACAGTTCCTTGTCCTTCTCAGGTTGGGCGCACCAGAACTGGATGCAGTACTCCAGGTGAGGTCTCACAAGAGCAGAGGAGAGGGGGAGAGTCACCTTCCTCGACTTGCTGGCCATGCTCCTTTGGATGCAGACGAGCATTTTGTTGGCTTTTTGGGCTGTGAGCACACACTGTCAGCTCATGTTGAGTTTTTAATCAACCAACATCCCCAAGTCTTTCTCCACAGGGCTGCTCTCAGTCACTTATCTGTCCAACCTGTAGGTGTGTCTGGGACTGCCAGGACAAAGATGTTGGACCTTGCGCTTCACTTTATTGACCTTCATGAGGTTTGCATCAGCCCACCTCTTCTGTGTGTCAAGATGCCTCTAGATGGCATCCCTTCCCTCTGGCACTCCAACTACACTGCACAGCTCAGTGTCATAGGCAAACTTACCAAGTGTGCCTTCAATCACCCTGTCCCTCTCATCAGTAAAGATGTTGGGCAGTTCAGTATCAAATAATTCTATTTGAAGGCAAATTTAATTTATATGTGACATCTGTGATAATCCTGGAGTGACTTATTTGGAAAAATACTCAGGGATGTGATTCCATCTGAGTGAGGAAATTCATATCAATGAAAGAAGGTATTTGCAACGCAGAGGTGTTTGTTAACCAATTAATGTCAGTTGTTTGCTAACATTGTAGAGATATTAGTGTAATAAACCCGTATCTTGCAGTCTACCATCATAGCAAGAGAAAATTACATAAATGGGAGTCTCTTACAGTAGATTCAGGAAGTGCTGATCAGGGTAATACAGAATGATTATGGATTTTAAATAATTTCTTCTTTAGCTGTGTTCATGTTTGTTAATAATACCAGGGTCTTCAGTAATTGAATTTCATTGCTTGAAGCAAGCTGCCCCCGATGCGTATCCCACTCAGGAAAATGCCATAAGCTGCCAAGTTAATGGATGGTGGGGGAACCAGTGTGCTTTCAATTTAATATTTGTATTCCCTCTACCAGAGCTGGTGGTTTCCGAGAGTGTAAAGATATAAAGACACAGAGAACAAGTCTTCCCACTCTTGGAAGTTAAATTTCTTGTTCAGGTAAGGGCGGGAAGTTGATATTTGCCTTTTTCTTTTTTTTTTTTTTATTAGCTTTAAATTCACAGCAAACAATTAATGAAGTGTTATGCTTTCTTGCTGTAAGCTTCTCTAAACGCTCTAATTTGTGCCAGATGTTTTCAAGTTTGTGGCAGTCCTTATATGCCATTTTGATATTTTCTGTGATTTTTGAGTGTATTCTTCTTCACTTGAAAAAGTGGGATTGTATGCAAGATAAAGACATTATAAAACCTGTTGCTTCTCTTAGTTAACACAACTTGATAGAAGCATACTTACTAAACAGCTCTAATATCTGTTGGTGGGTAGAGGGTTTAAATGGACTTTCATCTTCTTGTATTTAAGTGACTTACAAAGAGAATAGTTTTGGTCTGTTTCAGCTGTAATCCAACAAACAGTTGCAATCTTGATGCCATCAATAGTGCTTGAACATGTTCAGCTCAATCTATTTGATACAGATAATTTTTGTTCATTTCGCTATGGTTTAAAATTTTTTTCCAGGAGATTTTGTTTCACTGGTGCAAGCAGGATCAAGCAATTTGCCACCACCTTTCCTAGCAGAACCCTACCAAAAAGGCTGATTATTTAATTGCTTTGGAAAACAAGAGTCTGTCTTCCAGTTCTGCAATGCTCTACATTTTGTATTGAAATATACACAAATTCCTGTTCAAGTGAACTGAACTACTTGATGAAATTCAAAATCAGTCACTGTGACCAATAGCTAAAATAAATACGTAGCTTTCCTCTGTTGTATCAGTCCTGATCCCTTCATTTTCGTAATGCTGACAGTACCAACAGGTAAATTAATTTCTTTGCAAGGCAGATTATTTGGCCTGCCGTTTTATAGCATTCCTTGTTCCTGATTCTAGCTCATATTTCTGGTTATTGCCTGTGAACAACTCTACAAATATGTGAGGGCAGGCTGTCCTAACCAGAGAAGTAAAATTTCCTGGTAAGTGGCAATACCGGCAGCCTGGTAGTTTCCACCAGCTGGAAATCCTAGCAGAAGTCACTGAAGTTGGGAAGAAACCCAAACAGACTCAGAGGTCGCAAACATGCTCTGATACAGACTGCATTAGTCTCTTCATAATAAATTATGCATGACAACAGTCAAGTTATTAGTGTTTCTTAATGTCTCGTAATTTAAGGGTTTTTCAAATGCAGCAGATATTTATATGCTGCCGTCATTCAGGGGGAGGAGAGGTTAGTGCATTGCACATCCCACAGGGAAATAAGCTGTTACCCAGTTAACCACTTCAAAGCATCAGTGCCTACAAATCTGATTATCAAATTAGATTAAACGCCTTCCATTTAGCCCTATAGAATTTATGAACACAGATAATTTAAAAACAGCAAGTAAGCTTCACAAAACTTAGGGACAGATACAAATCTGTGTAATTGTTTATGTACAATACAAACATAATCTAAACTACTGTGTTCAGTTGTGATCCCTAGTAGGGATACAAATCTGCACAAGTTGTCAGTGTGCATGAAGTTTGCTCTGAGTTTGCTTCATGAAAGCTTTAAATAGAATCTGGCCCATAATTCCTGTGCAATGCTATTCAGGAGGCTGAATGGGATAAAAGAGAAATTTGCTTCACCTCCAAAAAGGTGTTGTGTTAGGAATTACTGTATGGAATTATGTTGGCAGCAGGAACAGTCTGGCAGCTTCTTACCTTCCAGGCAGGACGTGTGTGTGCATAGTGCACTGTCTGAGTAAAGTGGTGTGTGGGAGAGAAGGGGATGCAAGCTATACTAGAGTGGAATAGTAAATTAGCCCCACTGAGTTAACAGCTTCAATCCAAGTACTAGAATTCCTCTTGCAACTTGAATAATTTGCTAACTTAATTGGAAATGTTAAGTTCTGCTTTCTGTGGTTGCTTTCAACTGTGATGCCCAAATGATGTCCACATCTGCTCTTGAACTCTCCAAATTATGATGATTTTTAATAAACGTGCTTTTTAATAATTATTTATTTTGTGTGTTTTGTTAATTTTTCCTTTAACAAATCTGACCAACGCTTGGAAAAGAATTCGGCCAAGCTACTTTGCAGAATTGAAGCAAGCCAGAGACGGAGCAGTTTGTGCTGTTTGCAGAACTAAAATGTAGCCTTCTTGGAGACCACTGACCTCTTTTCAAACAAAAACATGTGGTGAGAACACCATGTGGAAATTTCTGATAACATCATGAATCAGGATCTGATCACTGAAGTAAAACTTCTCAGGACACAAAACAGAGTGGAAATTATATTCTGATTGGTGGTCAAAGTAATCACCAGCAGCAAAGGAAAAAACCTCTTTGCTCCAGGCCTGTCTTGCACACGCTTGCACAGCTGTTGTGGTTTCGCAGTCATCCACCCTAAACCATCTGTAGACATCTGTCCTGTGTCTGTGTGTAATCAAATCAAAGAGTTTTTAACTTGTGCTGTGACATTAATGTGGCAGCAAAAATACTTTTTCAAGACATAAATGTAGGTCTTCTGTTACAGCTCCTGCTCTAGACTGTCAGTATGAAACCACAACTTGTGAGGCATGTCTTTCATGTAAATAAACAATGTGATTTTCATGGCACTAATAACACAAATAGTTTCTGTTCATCTTTATCTAGACAAGAGATGTGAATGTGGAAAAGTGGCTCGTTCAAAAATTCAGAAATAATTCTGCGTGTTCTGTTCTCAAACCTTAGAAGATTTTGATTAAGAACAGCTTTGTCTCTGAGTATTTTACTAATGTGCACATAATGAATTAACTACTTCCCTCAGCATGGCAAGTTTCTCAAATGTTGGACACTTACTGAAATTTGATAGCGAAGACACCATGACACTGTTAAAGCACACAATTTACTTTTTGACTAAAAAATTTTGACTGATTCAAGCTTATTATGGGATTACTTCATTAAGCAGTGACAGTATCTATATTGAACACAGTGTCTTCCCAGTACCTGTCTCATTTAGTAGTTTGAGAATAATAAAGTGTGGTCAAACTCTTAATTACTCTGATATCTGTGAGTCCCATTAGTGAACCTCTGGTGCTTGGGGCATTTCAAACAGGACCAGAGACCTATGTATTCCCAGTATTTCCAGTCTGAGAGGCTGCTGAGGAAGACATGGGGATAAGCAGCACAGCATGTCCCTCCTTGTGCTGGAACTGGCCCTGTGGGAGCAAGCACCAGCCCAGGAGCCTGGTCTGATGGCACCTGCCCTGCCTGTAGGCACCTGGATTTGCATATAAAACGTTAACTGAGCCAACAGGATCCAGATGTAGATATTAAGGTGCAAATGGAGCCTGTGCAGAACTGTGTCTCATTTGCTCCCACATCACCCTTAGCTTCTCTGCATGAAGCTTTGCCACGGCAGATGAATTTACCCAATCTGCCAGCTTGTGAGGCAAGCAGCAAGCACAGCTCCTCTTGCTGCTCTTCACATTGCTGTAGGCAGCACAGCAAGAGACTTCAGCAGCAGCTTAGTGCAGATTTGGAAGTGTGTTTAAGAAGGTCTTTCCATGGAGCAGTACTATAGAAACAGCAAAAGTACTGGGAAATTAAAAGTAGTTAATTGAAAGTGGCCTAATTGGCATATTCAAGACAGAAGACATTTCTTCTATTATCAGCACATGAGAGTCAGGAGGCAGTAACTGTAAGGTAATACACAGTATTCAGGACTAAGAAGAATGAGTTGTAACAGATGGTTACAAGTTTTAGGATATGATTTTGCTCATTTTGATTTACTAATATTTTAAAATATATATTTAATAAACAGAACAAACTTAGTCCATTTACCTGCTTAAAACATGGAGTTTCATGGTGTGGATGGAGTTGCTGCTGGATATATCAAAACTCTGAACCTCATTTTCATCTTCTCTCTCTGTTTTTTTTTTTTTTTTTTTTTTTTTTTTTTTTTTGTTAGCAAGCTGACAAAGATCTTTAGTTGGTCTATGAGCCATGAGATGAGCTTTAGCTGCTGTTTTTGGTGTCCTGAAGTTGTAGGTGTTCGTGATTTCTTACAGTTTGTTATTATTCGTCTAATATTTTTGTACTTCACGGAAGGGTATTTGAAAATTTGGATTTGGTGTTTTATGTTTTATACAGTAGTTTACGCCCAGAACTAATTTAGGCTGGTGACTCTGCATGGGATCTGTGCCTCTGGAGTAAACTGGTGATATGGGAATGATTTCCACTGGTCAAGTGTGTCATAAAAGACTATACCAATTAATCCTAATGTGCTGCTGTAGTAGCAGCCATAGCACAGAGACTGAAAGGTGGAGAATCATAAAGTAAACATTAGTCACTCACCCATGAAGTGGCCTCTAGTGATGTTTAACCTACTGGGTAAGAAGGCACTGAGAACACGCTCAGGCTATGGTAATGGGGTCTGTCTGTGATGCCAATAAAGAAGGCTCTCCAGTCTGCAGTGCTCTAGTCTAATATACTATCCTTGCCTTTACACTGAAAGTCATGGAGAGAAACTACAAAACCAGCTGTGTGGGGCACAAGGAAGCATTTTATTTACTCATGCCAGCAAAACCTACAGCTCAGTCTGAAGATTACCTAACCTATGCTTGTACCTTGGAGGGCTATCAGCCATAATGACCCAAACTTGGAGCATATAAGCACCTTGAAACCAGGCAAAAAGTCAATGGAATATGCTTTTTTGTTTCCTTTTCCTAAATATTCAATTATTGTATGGTTAAAGAGGAACTGACATCATGGTGTGTTAATTCGTAAGTGATGCATCATTTATGAATGTGTGTAGGGATTCAGGGACAAACTGCTTCCAGCCTCAGAGTGATTATATGAAAGAGAAGGTTGCTGAGCACCTTCCTTTCTTTTTTGGCCCAGAACAATCCTACTTGGATGAAGCTGGAACAAGTCCCATCCAGGCTTGTACAGAGTACACTGCTGGCTCCTTGGGAGCAGAGGGAGTGAGCTGTGTGCTCTGCCTCAAAGTCCTTACAGCAGTCACTCCCAAAGGCTGGGACATTTGCATGTTCCCTAGATAAAGCATCTCCTCAGCACCCAGCATATTTTGCTGTAGCTTTATTCTGCCCTTAGCCCACACAGCTAGGCCTTTAGGGCCTAGCTTATTTAAATGGCTATAAGATCTGCAAACACAACAGACTGGAAATTTGTGTGATACCAAATGAGTAGAAATGAGGTGAGGGGCGATCTGCAATTTCTAAGCATACAAATAGAGATGAATAATGGAAAGATGATTTGAAATAAAAGAAAATGTTAACTGTGTATGTCTTTGCAGCAACCACAAAGATTCTGACTAGCTGCGAAAGTGCACAGGACCCCATCAGTCTGCCTGAAAATAGTTTTAACCTTTAAAATTAACACAGTAACATCTCAGGGTTTTGTTTAGTTTATTTGTTTGTTCGTTCTGTGAGTGATTCCTTGCTGGATATTTTAGTCCTACTTTCTCTTTTAGTTTTGTGCTCCAAATGAGATCATTCCTGTTAGCCTATGGAGTTCATGTAGGACAGGCAGTTGCAGTAGTGAATTGTGGAAACAACTTGTGTGATGACTGATTCTTCCTGGAATAGCATTTTAAAGGGCACAATGTGCTCAGCAAGCTTTCTTCTTGACAGATGATGCGAATGACTTTTTCAGACATAGGTCAGGCACAAATCCTGCTCTTTTGACATGGCACAGGCCCCAAATAGCATTAATGTCATGCCTGCAAATACAATGGAGCCAATTTGCTAATAAAAATTGCTAAAGACGCCTATCAATGAGATTAAATAATCAGATCATTGCCGCAGTAGTAGGGAATATAATTGTTCCTTGATGTGAGTTCTGGGCCTCCAGTTACACAACCAAACTGGCACTTTTCCACAAAGATGTCTTCAGATGGCATTTGCACGCCTACATCCCTAGCACTGCCTGGTTTCGCTCATTTCTTAGCAGGGCTGTATGAATTGTGTGTCAAGCACAGATTTGGCAGTTCCAGTATGTTTTGGGGAGAGTTTATAAATACAGTGTTGTGCCTAAAATACAATGTTGTGACAGAGCTTTTCTTTTGCTAAGTAAGTTTGTTTTACCATGTTAATCATTCAATTTTATATGAGATGTTAACTGTATAATAATTCTGAGGAAGCAATCATACTACAGTGTATTTTAAATAAATCTACGCCTCAGGCTTCTAGAAACATAGTAAATAACTTGTCATTGCCTTTTTTCTTTTAAAATCTGTATAAAATAGTAGTAATTTATAACATTAGTTACTGATATTTCAATGGCTTTAGAATATCATTGTTTCACTATGTAGAAGTAGAACTTGAGGGGGATTTAATTTTTGACAGAGGAAAACATATTAGAGAAAATTAGGAAGAAACATGAGTTCATTTGAGTTCTCCCAATTTATTTTTTTTGTTAGGTTGTTGTGTTTTGTTGGTTTTTTTATTGTTGTTAATTGATATGTCTTCTCTTACATCTGTAGGTATGGTTGATTTTGAGCTTTTGGGGCATTAGTGAGTATTTTACTACTACATATTGAAGTAAGTGTAGGATTTTCTTTAGGAAAAAATATTGTCAAAAGTAGCAGGCTCTGAAAGAACAAGTTAAAAAATAACTTGGCCCCAAAAAAATCCATGCAACCTGTTCTGTCTCTGGCAAAGTGGCTGCTTGAGGATTTGTTTCCAACAGCCTGCTTTTAACTCCCAGGGTTATGGGAGGGGTAAGGGAGAGATCTGTGACAAGTGGATAAGGGAAGGCCTGGATGGGACTTATGATGCAAGTGCATGAGAACAGCATTGAATGGAGCTGCTTAGGATGCAGCAGGATCTGCCCGTCATCCATGTCAAGGACAGCCTGGCTCTCATGAAGTCGTTTGGCATCTCTTCACTTTACTTTTCAGTGCTCACATTTCTGGAAGACTTCATTAGCTTGAACAGAGATGCACTCCCCTGGCTCTGACCCAGCTGATAGAGCTGATGAAGCCATGCAAGCTGAGAAAATTGGTGCAAAAAGTTATTCTGCGAGGCCTAGAAGACCTAAGAAAATCCCATTTAGCAGACTATGCGAGCCATTTGTATGTCCCTGTGGCTCGGTGCCTAGTGTGCCTGTGGGCTGCCTTGATTGTGCAGGATGCTTGCCCTGGGTAGCACAAGAGGTCAGATTGTCCTGGAAGCAACAGAAGTAGCAATGCCCTTGAGTTAATGAGCTATGCTGGCTCATCTGTGAATTTTTTTCAGGCAATCTCAGATGTTGTGGAAGCTAATGGATCTGCTGACTTCTATTCTACCTGGATAAATGGAGAACTTTATTAAAGATTTTTTTCATATAACATAGATGGGGATATTAAAAGTACTTAGGTTTTTATCATGTGCAGGATTGCCTAGCATAGAAGCTTCTATTGTCTTATTATCTCAGTCTATTGAAGTACTCAGCCTTCAGGTAGCCTGAATGAAGGCTGTTAGCATAGCCATTAAGTTTATGAACTGTCATTCCCTAGAGACAAAATCTAATATTGTCTAAAGATCAAAGTCTTGATTGATGGCAGTCATTGACACCATCTCTTGCTAAGATATCTTCATGTCCACACAGTCTGTCCAACCAGCAGGTTCAATATCTTTTCAGTTAACCTGTGTGCTCCTGCATCTGTGCCACCCCTGGGCTGGGGAGAGAGATGAACTGATTCATGAGCAACACTGAATCTGTGGCTGGTTTGCACCAGAACTGACATCTGGGGCTTCCCCAACAATGCAAGTGTCCTTCATTCAGGCTCTGTCCTTTCACTGGTACAAGGATATTTTGAAATCAAGCCTGGTGCCATGCTGCAGAGGAATAGAGTTGACTGAAAGATTCTACATTGCTCTTTGCAGTATTTTATACATAAGATAAAGGGCTTCCCATTTGTATACTTAAAGTACATGGATTAAGAGTTATTGCAGTACCATTGGGTGGCTGTCAGTGTGCTGGGACTGGGTGAATGCAACACTAGTATTGTGACATCTATTACAACAACATGTTTGTTTGCAAATGAATCTGATTCCTTAATGAGGAAATTTGCTTATTACCTTTTTTAAGGTAAGAGGAAGAGTTGTGTGCTATGTTTTCTGTTCTTACCTTGTCTTCTGCGTGATTACAAAAGGTTAATTACAAAGATACCTTCATTTCTACAGTGCGGTGAAAGCTCATCTTAGCCTTTCTAAGTTTAGAGGTATGGCTTGTAATATTAGTAGCTGTGGTTGGGGTGTGGTAAGGGATTTGGAAAAAAAAATGTCCAAGCTTTGATATAGACATAAACAAAAGTAATGACAGGAGGAGCAAGGAAAAAAGGTGGAAGAGATGAATAGGACACTGAGTTGCCTCATACTCCAGGGGCAAGGATGCCTGGGATAAACTGAATCTACATAACCTACTGTTAAAATGGATTTATATATATTCCTAACATTTTTGGGTATGCTTAACCAAATAAGAACATAAGCGGGTTTTTGTAAACACACAAAGTTATGTTTTAAATATCTGATCTGTAAGGTCAAAATCATAAAGGCTGTTCCTTTATTAAATATGCAGATTGTACCAGGGTTTGTATGAATCCATGATGCATCCAAAGGTGCTGAGGAGTTGACCAGTTGTAAGGCCTCTCACTGTCTCTTTCAAAGGTCATGTGGATCAGGGAGTTTCCTGAGGACTGGAAATAAACAAATGTTACACACATCTTCAGGAAGGAAGATCTATATCAGTCAGGCCCACAAATGTTAACGTATGGCAGGGTACACCCAGCATGGATTTACCAAGAGCAGACAGTGTCTGAAAGACTGAATACATCCTCTGTCAAGGTGACCGGATCACTGGGTGAAGGGAGAGCAGTGGATGTTTTGGGGTGACTTCTAGAGGCCTCTCCTAAACGAAATTAGACTAGAGAAGACTCTGTAGAGATAGGTGCTTTTTGTTTGGGAAAAAATGCTAACCTAGCAAACAGGAAACACTTGTGAAAGGGAAAACAACCAGTTCATTCCAGGAGGTTGGAGTTGTGCAAATGAGATTTATGCAGCATTTAAGTGTTGGCTAGTGACACTTCTTACATGTTGATTTAGACTCACTTTAAGGTGTACAGGATATAATTTGAATATATAATATAAAAACACTAAATCTCTGGGGTTCTTCCTACCTAATGAAATGAGAATCAGAAATATATACAGAAGAGAATGTTTTGGTCTATTTATAGTGATACAGTCTAGATAACTGGCATTATAGAAGGAATATTTTCCTGCATTTTTTTTTTTCTTAATGGAAGAAAAGCTTTCCTCCTGGGGCTGTAAACAAGGGAAACAGAGTAGTACATGTGTAATCCATGCAACTGATACCGTAATGTCTGTAAATGATATTGGAGTGTAAGTAGGAAACAGATTTTGTCATTCACCACAGGGCTAAATATGCGTGTGGACTGCTAACTGCGTGTCCATACAGGGTATGCAGTCTTGTTTGGGGAAAAAAAAAAAGGGCAAAAAACCCCAGACTTGTATTTCTTTTTATAGACTTTTACATTTTAAAAATATGATCAAAAAGTATAATAAAATATGCCAGAAGTGCTCTATTACTTTCTGGGGACAACTTTGCCAATACTGAGGTGAGAGATGCAAGTGCTATACATTACCACTGCCCTCAGACCATATTTAAGAGGGATTTAGGGCACACAGACACTGTGTTATGCCTCTACAAAGGAGAGAATGATTTCTGTTCCCTTCGAAGCTTCAGGTTGAAATCCTGAACCCAGTAAAATGGATAGAAAAAAATCTGTTGATTTTAGGGAATTAAGATTTCAACTTTAGTGTTTCATCTTGTGCCTATCAAAGTGAATGAGTAATGCCATTGATTAGGGTGAGATCAAGAATGAGTCACTAACTCTCTGTAGTCACTAATGGTAAAATATAGATTATATCCTTTTAGGACCTTTTAGGATCTTTTTCACATGAACTTCAAAGAAATTATGATATCTAAATAAATAACCTTGGTAACATCTGAAGAGAACAGTTTTCTGCCCTCATGAAAGTCTCGGCAGATAAGACAGATTTATTACTAAGTAGAATGTATATTTTGGGGGGCTGTTTATTGGGTTTTGGGTTTGGGTTTTTTTGTTTGTTTTTTGGTTTGGTTTGGTTTGGTTTGTTGTTGGTTTTTTTTTTAATGAGGCAGCAGCTGTTTACTGAACATGTATTAGAAGAAATTTGTCAGCATTTGTGGATTTGTTCCTTTCATGATTCAGGAGATAAGTCTGCTTTGTTCTTTCTCTTTTCCTCTCTCTCTTTAATGAAATGTTTCTTAATAAACTACTAATTGAAATCTTATGCACCTGTATTTGATGACAGTTAATTTGGGACAAAGAGTCCTTCTTACTGAATCTGTTTCTGTCACGAGTCCATCTTACAACCAGTTTGGCCAAAAGAGTATGTTTACATCCAAAGTATATCTTTGCATATCAATGCATATGTGTGTGCCGTGTCAGACCAGGATGAAGGGAAGTGCAGACATCCAGGGAGCTCTTGACTCTGGGTCTTGGGTGATTGCAGCCTCAGGAGGTTTCCTGTGCTGCTGTGATCTTCAGCAGTCTGAAAGTCCCTGCTCCAGAAACTGAGAATCTACTGACCTGAAACCTTTTGCTAAGATGCAGAAAGGTCTTTATATGACCATTCCTGTGCTTGAAGTTAACTGACTCTATTTGCACTGATGCTGGAATAATGTATTTCTGCAAGGAGGAATGAAAATGCAGGGAAAAAAAGAGCAGGACTGGATCTTGTTTAGTTGTCTAGTTAATGTGTCAGGGTTTGCTGATGCTGGTGTAACTTACCCTTACGTGGTGAAAGAGAAATAACATGTTTCATATGGAAAAAAAGATCTCCAACCTTGATTTCATGAGCTGAACCAGTACTTGGATTGTTTACTTGTTGAAGATCTTATTTTTTTATTATTCCTTACTTGTATCCAGGAATAAGGCCGGTTATGTCAGAGAGATTTGGTTCAATTCAGCAACTGAGCTTTCACTGTGTTCATTATATTCAGATGCTGATCACCCTGAAATTTTAATACAACAAGCAGAGAGTGGATATCAGTGAGGACTCATTTATGTGAATGCACAAAGTTTTCCTCCATATTTTGTACGGGAAGACATAATGTGTTGACATTGCAGGGAGAATGTAGGGATTGTCACCATCCAGACGAAAGGTGAGAGGAGCCCATCCTTCACTTCCTACTCCGAAAGAGCCAAACTGTTCCCCTGAAACATGTGGAAACCAGCAGCAACGGAGGTTGAGCACCTGACATGGGACTGACCCTGCTGCTTCCCAGAGGGTGGATCCCTGGGAGGAGCTTCTTGGCTAGAAAGCCCTACTATTAATTAATTTCCATCAATCATGTCTCTCCTATAAAAAGGTAGAAAACAGGAGAAATTATTTCTTTTTAATTATGGAACTGTGTTTTTCTGATGGGTTAGTACTATTAGAGAGCTGACTTAATGCAGATTTCAGTATTTTCATTGGCTGCAGCAACAACATAAAATTATTGGTTTTTTCCTGCATAATGCAAGACTGATTTTCAGGGTAAAGAAAATTGGTTTACATTAAGCTGGAAGTTTTATTAATACTGAACAATTTCTCACTGTGCAAACTCAATCTTTCCCTTTCCTGTTCAACCCCAGCTTTTAACTCATGAAATTGACACAAATAATTTCAACATTTTACAAAACAGAGAGTGAATTAGATAACTCTGCAGTGTATTGGTGCACTGAGTGAGCCTGCAAAAGCCATTTCTGCCTTGCTTCTCTGCTTGCATTTTCATTTTATGGAGATAAGAGGTGGACAGGCTGTCTGTTTTATACTGCAAAATGGGAAAACAATCCTAATACAAGCAATCAAATTGCAAATTTGGATAACCCTTCAAACAGTTTCAATTAAAGGAAAAATGTGATGGCTCCACTGTACAAACTTTATATTGAGATATTGAGATAGATACAAGAAATCTTGTAACTCTGCAAGTCTACCTGTAAATTCTCAGAGGGTTTTCTTAGTTCAGTGAATTGAATAAAATGTTTTTGTAATACATCCTCTTAAACGTATAGACACCAAATATGCATGTAAACCAGGGTCTTCCTCAAAGGAGACCTCTTTGCACTTTTTGCCTTTCTTCATGCTCACATCCCCTGTCTGTCTTTTTTCAGAGGTGGTCCCAAGAGCATCTCCCTCAAGCAAGGTCCTGCTCTTGTCTCTTCTCGCCATTGCCCTTTGGCCCTCCTTTACCTGTACCCCGGGATGGGCTTGATGCTCAGGGGCACATTTTGTCTCTCAGATACATTGTGGCTGACAACTCAAAGGCAGGAAAGGTGATCCCTCTGAATTTTCCTTTGTGCCTATACTATACTTGTGGCAGTCTCATGTCTGGTTCTTGTCCCTTCTCAGGTCAGTCTGCTACATCTTGCCTCTACCAGGGCCTGTCTGCCAGGTGACTTTCTCTATGGAGACAACCTGGAGGACTAAATGCGGCTCTTGATTGTGGCTTAAGTTGATCATTGCTTATAAGATATTATTCAGTGTGTCATAAGGGTTGTCTTTATCACAGATTTAACTTTAGGGAAGTGAAGTGTGAAGAAAGAAGTTCAATTTTGATCAGTGAGTCTAAACAAAATACTGTAGTTGCTATAAACAAAATACTGTAGTTGCTATATCTTAAAGGAAAACTTCCTTCTGCATAGAGGTCCTTTGGAAAATAAGAAGGAATATCCTGGGTCATTCAACCACCGCTTTCATGAGTATACTGATTTTAGTTACTGGTTCTAGAAAGCGTAGGTGAATGAATTTGAAATTCCCCATCAGTGACATAGGTGGATGCATTAGCAATGCTTCTGTAAAATTTCAGCAGTGCTTAATTGAAAGAAATTTGGGCAAGTCCAAGTTAGTGTGTACTGCTGATCTTGTCTTCCTTCTTAGATTGCAGATACTTCTGCAGCAAATCAGCTGTAGATATAGCTGGTAATTAGGTGGAGTCCTAGCAGGTAGCATATGTATCTTCTCTGTTTCTCAAATAATGTAGACATATTGCAAAAGACTACCTCAATATCTCTTCAAAACCTCCTCTGCTTCCCTATTACTTGCTACTTGTTGGGTAGGTCCCTTTTCTTCAGAGGCTCCAGGCATAGAACTCACAACTCACAACCATTCCTCACTTCACATGCCTACTGAAGTGCTCATAGGTTCAGTCACTGCGGTTTCCCTTTGGGGATGTGGTGGTGGGGCAGCTCCAGGAGGTGTGGATGGGGATCCTCACAGCCTTGCTAGTGGCTCTGCAGGCAGGCAACCTCTCCGCTCAGTCGCTGTTTCTTGCTGTGAGCATTCCCCCTTTGATCCTTTTGCTCTCTTATGTACAACCTGAACTAGCAGCAGACATGAGGAATAAGAAGGCACTCAGAGCAGGTGGCACCAGCAGGGGTTCTGCTTATGAGGTGCTAGTTGCCATCCACTGCAGCTGTTCCCTGTTACTAGACACCAATAGGGGCAGATTTCTGGCCATGTAGATGACACCGGCTCTTTTTACAATTAATTTTTCCATTATCCCTTTATATTGTTAATAATTGATGTTTGCCTAATTTAGATCAGTCTGTTTTGATTTCTTACTTATCCTAAATTACTGTAGCAGCAGTAGTAGTCCTCACATGCACTGTGGTTAAATCCTGAAGGCACATAAATGCTGAAGAAGAATATGACTTTCATATTCCTAGGGTTTGAACTCTGTCCCCTCATAGCATACCTCTTTCTCTTATGTGTTGCCAGGTTATTCCTGATGCCACTTCCTGACTTGTATGGTGATTGTTAGTGTAATTCTTTGCTTACTGCATTAGAGACATTGTTATCTTAGGAGAATCATGTCCCTCCACGTTAGTCATTTAGAAGGTACTGTACTGTGGAGACATGTTTACATGTGTGTATATATATGCTGGTATTTATATTTTTAATTTGTATCTTCAAAATCCATGCAAGAAACACCCCCCCCCTGAAAAATAGTATTTTGTGAAAGGTATAGAGAATAAATCTTTAGAAGAAGTAACCACCTTTTTCTCTCTGGAAATAAACAGGTACCTGAAGGCAAGGCAGTTTACTAGAAAACGGATATGAGGTGCCTTCAGGTGAGATTGGTTCTGATCAAAAAAGCGCTGAACACTTAAGGATTCAATAGGATTCTTTGCAGAGAAACCTTGACAAATAAGAGAGATGAGTAATTACCAACCATATGAAGTTCAACAAGGGGAAGTGCCGGATTCTGCACCTGGGATGGGGCAATCCTGGATGTACATACAGACTGGGGAAGGAGATGCTGGAAAGCAGTGCCACAGAAAAGGACCTGGGGGTTCTGGTTCATGGCAAGGTGAACATGAGTCAGCAGTGCCCTGGCAGCCAGGAGGGCCAACTGTGTCCTGGGGGCATCAGACAAAGCATCGCCAGCCGGTCGAGGGGATTGTCCCGCTCTGCTCTGCACTGGGACAGCCTCACCTTGAATATTGTGGGCGGTTTTGGGCACTACAGTGCCCAAAAAGGACGTTAAGCTATTAGAGAGAATCCAAAGGAGAGCCAGAGGATGGTGAAGGGTCTGGAGGGGAAGCCTTATGAGGAGCTTCTGCATTCACTGGCTTATTCAACCTAAAGAAGTGGAGACTGAGGGCCTTCATTGAGGTCTTCAACATCCTCACAAGGGGAGTGGAGGGGCAAATACCCCTACTTCACTCTCATGACCAGTGACAGGGCTCATGTAAATGGCATGAAGCTGAGTCAGGGGAGGTTTAGGTTAGATAGCAGGGAAAAGTGTTTCACCCAGTGGTGGTTTGGCTCTGGAACAGGCTCTCCAGGGAAATGGTCACAGCAGCAAGCCTGGCAGAGTCCAAGAAGCATTTGGACAATGCTCTTAGGCACACCTTGAGGATGTCCTGTGCAGGGCTAAGATGATCCTTGTGCATCCCTTCCAACTCAGGATATACTGTGATTTTATGATTTCATTATCATGTCTAATTCTTCCAAATTTCTGTATGACTACATTTTTTTCCAGCCTTTACTCTCTGCTTCTGGTACTGTATAAGCTGGTAAATCCTCTTTAGGAATGAGTGTGTTTTGGTGTTGTCTGCTTGCCTCCAGAAAGCAAAGTCAGTGCAAATCAAGGCAAAGACATGCTTATGGCAAAAATTAGTTCAGATCAACTGTGCAAGAATCTGAGCATAATTTAATACAGATTGTGTCAGTATGCAAGTAGGTGACTGTGCAAGTAATATTCATCTGTGTTGTAATGAGCAAGGTACAGGCCAGAACTAGAGCACTCACGTTGTGTCTCCCTCCCAACCTTGGAACCTTGTCCTCCAAAAGGGCTTCTTCATCTCTGCTGCTCATACCCGTCCCCTCCAGAGTGTATCTGGGTGCCCTAGGCTGGTGGTTAGTCCCTTCCCTGTGTCTGGGGGAAGGTTTGGCCAGCTGGAGGCACCTTGTGCTTCAGTGTCAGCTCTTGGTGCTTTGCCTGTAGCTGCCATGTGTGGCAGCACAGCCGTGATTACAAGGAAACTGCTTCACTGAAAGGCTCGTTGCAGAAATAAGAGGTTTACTACACCATATTGGACTCAGAGGAACAACCTTTTTGTTTCTCTCCAAAGGAAGAAAGAAGCAGGACAAGACAATGCTTTGTGGTAGTTTTACACTGCAGGATGAAAAGATTATTTGATTTATTTGAACTTTAAAAAAAGAATTGTATGGAAAATTTCAGACATTTGCATGTCATTTATCATTCAGTTATAAGTGGGCATGTTTCCCTTCTCTAAAATTGAAAGGTAGTGGCTGACTTTAAAATCAAGGACCTTTTTGTCCGAAGGAATATAATGTTACATATCTTATTAAAAAGTTGGACTATGCTTTATGGCTACTTTTATATATTACGGTCAATTTTATTGTTCAACAAAATGTGCCTGAACATCCTTTATCCTTAAGAAACTGGGAAATCATTCAATATGGTTCTGCAGTTTGCAGCCTGTCCTGCCAGAGTCAGCAAGTCTTCTGACAACAATTTTAATGGTCTGTTAAAGATCAAGCAACATTGTGATGGATTTATTATTGCAGAATTTTTTGACTGCTAAAGAAAACAGGCCATCAGTTTAATACTGATAACTCAATTCTCTGTTTGCTTTTTATTTTTCATCTGGCTCAGCATTTGTTGTATTTCCAAGACACAAAATAAATTCTTTACCAATAACTGTGTGTACGTAGAAGAAAATTTATTTTACCTTGATTCCTGCAGAAAGGATCTCTAACATTGCTGTTAAGTGAAATTGCTTATGAATTCCAAAACGTATACATGAATTCCAAAATGGATATTCCTTCACATGATTTTAAAAATGGGTATGAAAATTATAATTCTTAAAAATAAAAAAATCAGTAATTTAAATTTCTTATATCAGAAAAGTGCTTTTTATTTTTCTTTGAAATGATAAATTAGTCTCACTAACTTCAACAGGGATAATATAAAGACAAGTCAGTTATTTAAGTTGCAGAACTGTGTATGTGCAGTCATAGCCTTATGTAAAAATGTTCTAGTAAATTTATTTAGGTTGTATGATTAAATAAAAGATGGAACTTTTACCTCACTGTGAAAATGAAAAGCTATTTTCTGATTAGTAATTCTCAGAGGTTTGTTAAAACTGAGGAGAGGGAATTGGTGCTGATTGATGAAATAGCAGTTAACTCACTGATGTATCTGGTGCAAGAAGATGTGGGCAGGCTGTGTCCTGCCTGTGACTGAAGCAACCAGAGCTATTGCATGGTGCTTGTGGAATTTACTCAGCTGTAAGGAGACAGGATAAATGTTAGATTGGGTAGCATTCTTTTGTGTGGATAATTTACCATCTCTCTTCATTCATGGCATTGCAATGGTTTAGAACATGACACTGCTTCAGCTATAGGAGGATTTTACTTCAACCCATGGCCCATATGCTTAGATAGAGTTCCCTGCAGACTGATGTGCTGGGATATTAAAACTCCACTGACTGTAGAAGATTTTCTGAAATGTGAACTCCACTAAAGGATATTGCATTTTTCTGTGTAAAATTACATTCCTTGCATGAAGCAAAGGTTGACTTCTATGATTTCAATTCCATAGGCACCCATATTTGGGGAGAACAGGCTCCTTTGCACAGTGCATGCAACCAGGAAATACATGTTTACGGTAGACTTAGTTTCTTGTCAAACTTGTTGCTGTTACTTCATATCTTTATAAGACATGAAAACCAGGTGACAAGAATGAAGTTAAGAGTATCAAAACTTGAAAAAATAGAATATGAACCTGCAAAAGACCTCCATTTCAATGTGCTAGATTGATTAGTTCTGATATAATTGTCAATCAATACTTTCAAACTCCAAAGCATGTGATGTTTGCTGGAACACAGAGGAGAGTTGCAGAGACTATTCCCTCTTTTTTTTGTACTTTTTTTTTTTATTGACTTTGCTGGATATGCCTTGCCTTTTTAGATTATGTTGTGCCTGAGATGAAGCACATCTGTATGTTAATGTGTCACAATTTAGTATGAATTTTGGAAATACACCTCACAAAAAACAAGGTTCCTATAAATCTCACATTCGGCCATCCAGTCCCTTGTTCAGGCCGTGTGTTCTGAAGATGGTCTTAGAGATCTCTTGTTCAAGTGCCTTGTGCATGTTGTTTCCTTTACCTCTTGGTGAGTCTTGCAGTAAAGGAAACATTTTCTTGTTTTCAAGCCCACTTTATATGACATTCCCTGCTTTGTATGTGATTCATCACCAATGTCAAGATCAGCCTCTTGTCCCCTACAGAACGCCCACCTTTCCCCTGAAGAAACCACATGATTCTGGCAGCAACATTTGCTCCTGTGAGTAGCAATGGAGCCATTCAAAGAAAACTATACTCTGTATTTTTCCATAAGCCTCCAAGTGAAGACTGAAGGGAGGGGAAGAAAAGAAATAAGATGAGCCCTCTGATGGGCCTGCTGTAGGGCCCCCAACCCCACCTTGCCAAGCGTGCGTGTCCAGTGCAGAGCACCTGCCCCAGCTCAAAACCAGGCCCTGCTAGGGCTGGTTTTGAGATAGTCTGTGGAAACTAACTGAGGAAACTCTTCAGTTCTCTGTGCTGCATACAGTGAAAAACTATCTGAGCCAAAAATGACTCAAGGTGAAAAGTTTAGGCCACTTCTTTTTTTTTTTTTTTTTTCCCAAGAACCCTCCTACGCATGAAGGTCTGTGAGCCCTGAGAGAGCACAGGGTGGGTAATGGTACCTTGGGGTCATTACATGGGAGTGACCCAGGGCACTCCCATGCAAACGTTTTATCCCAAGTAGCCAATGTGCTGCAGGGGATCAATAGTCCTGAGATCTTAGTGACCCCCTTATGCCTGTTAGGACTTTCTTCTAGCACTTTTGAATGCCCCCAAGCTTATGCATCCTGTGAATGCCCAGGGTCTGGGCATGTGGGTAAAGATGTAGACATGAAAGAGGTCAGAATGAGAAAACTGGGGGTAACTTGGAGACAAAATAACAAAAAAACAGTTTACAAAGCCAGACACAATGCAAAGGACAGATACTTATAAATTAAGTAATATCGTTGAGGTAGTTTTGTTGGTGGTGTTTGTTTTGGTTTGAATTTTTTTTTCCAGGAAGAAAACTGGAGGAACAGAAAGGACCAGAGCAGTACCTGCTGTTCTGTAACTGTTCTCAGATGATGGCTGGCATTTTAGGGACATTCTCAGCAGGCATACTTCAGACTAGCAGTTTTATTACTATAGACTGGGCCTCTTGATGAACCAGCGTTAGAATAGTAGAGGTTCAACTGACTGTAGATGTGATTTAGATTTGAATCCTATTTTTGTAAAGTGTCTAACACACATTTAATTTCTATAAAAGTAATTATGATAACCATAGGTTGCTTTGGGACTGCACTAAACTGTTTCAGGAATAACTCTGGTATTTCAGAGTTTTATATAGAGACTTTAACTGCTATATAAATCTGTGCAGCTATGAATGAAAAAAATTACATAAAGAAATAGTGAGAAGTGGAAATAATTATTTCCGCAATGCCATATATTACAAGATTTACAAAACAGTTTAGTTCTCAAAATATTTTATTATTATAATTTGAAACAATCTGCTATGGGGAAAAAAGATTAAAATATGAATATATATAAGTGCATAATAACCTCACCATAAATTATGGTAATATTGTTATAAACAGTACCTAAAATGGCAAAGATGATCTTGGCAAAAGATCATATCTTTTTGACATCTTGACTACTGAATTCTATTGTCAAATTGATTATTTGAGTTTTTTATTACAAGCAGCAATGTAAGTAACATTTCTCTTCAATCTTTTTCTTCCGTTCCCAAGGAGGAAATGTTTATTTTGTTCCCTAAACAACTTAAATGTACTCTGTGTGTTTCATTATTTTGCTCCATTCCAGCATGTGCAATATTGCTTTAAAGTTATGGTGATGTCTGTATATGTTGCTGGACATTTCCAGTCTAGGATAGTCTGTGAGAGATTGTCTTAGAATTATAGAGCCATAGAATAGTTTGGACTGTAGGGGAGACCTTTAAAGGTCTAACCCCCTTCACTGAGGGCATCTGGCAGCAGGTCAAAGTGTGAGCTTAACGCTGTCTATTAGAAAGAACTGTCTGCAATGACAGCATTTTCAAATGTAAAACTGTACCTGTATGGAATTATTACCTTAAAGCTCTTTTCCTTAATAAGACAGCAGAGCAAGAGAAATAACTTAATTTTATACGTTCAGGCAGGTCCACTGTTCTAACATAACGTTTCTTCTCATTCCTCTCCATGTCAAGCTAGTACATTTTCACTGAAGTATTATTCAATTTACCTTCAAAGAATTCAAATATATCTTTGGGTTTATTGAAATAGCTTTTTTTTAAAAAACAATTCTGCAACCTACTGAATCACTAGGAATGAGGATGTCAGTTTTGTAAATATGAATTAAGGATTACATTGCTACTGGTAACATCACAAATAGATGCAAGCACATAATGTCCCTATAAAATGTAGTTTAATTTTAATACATAATTAGAAAAGTTGTATTTGTGGCTTTGAATTCCTTACCTCTATGCAGATTTATTATTACAAGTCTCTATTCTTATGGTCTGTATTTCACAACCCTAGGACATTTGGATTTGATCAGAATGTCAACAGTGCCACATTCTGCCACAGAAAGAAGACTGGAGTTGAGTTTTAATATTGGAGTCTTGGCTGGCTAATGGAATTGGTGCATTTGCTGGAACATCCGCTTGAAATTCTCTTGAAAACAAGCCCAGATCTAAAATTTCCAAGACAAGTTGTAATACTGTCATCCAGAAGACCAAGCCTACCATCTGTGAAGCTGAAATGTAGATTTGCAATACACAGACCAAGATCATGTGCTCTCTGGGGCTGAGGCTGATAGCAAACTAGTGCTCACCTTAGTGCTGAGGGATTCTCATGCAGTTCCTCCCCTGCCTGCAGCTTTTGGCTTTTATTTTCATATGGATCCAGTGTCTGACCACCTTGTGAATTTGAAATGTGCTGTGCTTAAACTGACTTTGTCCTGATGGTCATTCCTTTTACCATCAATATTGTGCCCACAAAAAATTTTTGGTCAAAACTTACAGCTTTCATCCAGAGTCATCACCAGCACCAGAGTTACACCAGCATCACAGTCAGGCTGCTCTTGCTGCTTGAGTATAGGTTCTGTTTCACTGCATTGTGCATTATAGGGGAAGGCTTCAGGTGCCTTTAGATCATCTGTAATAAAAAGGAGAAGTCATTTAAAATTAATGCAGTCTTCTCCTTCAACACTAATTTAAATTCGGGGGTTGAAAAATCATCAAAAATGTTGCTTGTTGCTTTTATTTAAGATCATAATTGATAGAGAGGAACTATAGCTCCTATTTTTAAATGGGCTTTCCTTACATAGTTCTTCATAACCTTTATCCTCTATTTCTATGACATAATCACAATTTTAAGGAAAAAACAATTGTCATAGAGAAAGCAACTCCATTCTCTTAAATATCCTTCCTGAGAACTCATTTTATGAGGTATTTTTCTGGCAAACTGGTAAAGCAGTTTAGCCAAAATTTTAAAAGCTCTAAATGAAGAGAAGCTGTGGACAGTTTCCACAGTCTCTCAAATGTCATTTTTCAGCTATTGGCAAATACACCCCCTCTGTAGGCATATAGGCATGGTGCAAAAATTTAAGAGAATTAACATCAAAAGGATCACCTGCAAATTCAAACTGCACTGAAGACTCTCTCTCTCTGGAAGGTAAAAGGGACTGGAAGAGAGAAGGGAGAAATCACTACTCTGGTCAAAAGCCCTTTTGACAGTTTAAGTCTTTACTTCCTGACAAAATTTTTGGAAGAACATAGCAGGTATCACTTGGGATTGCAGTTTCCTTATACGGAGTGGTAATTGTCAGGAGATACAGCTTGGAAGACTCTGAAGTTCTCAGTGCAGTGTATTTCCTGAAGGATCTGCCTATGGTAGACCAAGAGTTTCTCAGGAATAAACTGTAACCAGAATTTTTCGGGTTCAGACTGGTGCATCTAAGTTGAATCAGAGATGAACTTCAGCTCCTGCCTGTCAATTTGGCAGGAATATTTATCTGCTCTCCTTACTAAGGAGATGACAGAGCACTCTTTCAGAAGCATAGTGGATGAGAATGTTATGTCCTTAGAAGACACTTACACTTGGATAAGTGATTTCTACCTTAAAGCCAAGCGAAGAACAAATATATAACTTCTGCTTTACAAGGTGCAGTGGGTTGGGGGTTTTTTTTGTGTCTTATATACAAACTGCCTTCATGTTTTACCCTTATTCATGCCACATTGCAATGTGGTAGGGTGAGTCACACAACTGGAATGCTGCAATGAATGGCTATAAACTTCTCAGAAGGGATAGGCAAGGAAGGGGAGGTGGTGGGGTAGCCCTGTAGGGATTGTTTTGATTATCTAGAGCTTAATGATTATTACAACAGGGTTGAGTGTTTCTATGTAAGGATCAGGGGAAAAGCCAACAAGTCAGGTATCCTGGTGGGAGTCTGTTACAGACCTCCCAGTCCAGATGAAAAGCCAGACACAATATTCTATAAGCAGCTGGGAGTAGCCTCGTATTCACTAACCCTTGCTGTCGTGGGGGACTTCAACTTACTAGATGTCTGCTGGAAACACAACATAGAAGAGAGGATATAGTGTGGGACGTGAAGGGTCTGGAGCACAAGTCTTATGAGGAATTGCTGAGGGATTTGAGTTGTTTAGCCTGGAGAAAAGGAGGCTCAGGGAAGACCTTACCACTCTCTACAACTACCTGAAAGAAGGATGTAGGCAGGTGGGGATTGGTTTCTTCTTCCAAGTAACAAGTGGCATGACAAGAGAAAATGCCTTCAAGTTGCACCAGGATAGATTTAAATTGGATATTAGAAAAAATTTCTTCATCAAAAGGGTTGTCAAGCATTGGAACAGGCTGCCCAGGGAAGCAGTGGAGTTATCATCCCTGGAGATATTTAAAAGATGTGCAGATGTGGCACTTAGGGACATGGTTTAGTGGTGGACTTGGCAGTGCTGGGTTAATGATTGGATTGGATGATCGTAAAGGTCTTTTTCAAACTAAACCATACATTGATTCCATGATTCCCTGGTTTTGGGACAGACAGAGCACATTGGCTTTCTTATGGCCATGAACTGGCAATCCCCATGCACTAGCTTAGAGTCCTAAGGATTTCTGAGAAATTACTTCAGATTGCATGCTACTGGCTAAAAGAAGCTTGTAGCTGTGTTTGTGTGATCCCCATCCTTCACAGCTGGATAGGGGCAGCATCTGTGCACCAGCTGGGGTTTGATGTAACAGAAGACTTCTCCAAACACATCTCAGCATGGCTACTGGCTGCTGTTTTCCCTGGCCTTGCATACTGGAGACTCTTGTCTTTGCCAATCCGCTTCTGAGGGGATGAAAGAACATCTCTTCTAAAGGCTATAATACGTGTTCAGCATTTTTAAAGAGAGCAATTTTTCATTCAATAAAGAAATGCGCATTTTATTTATTAAAAAAATTTCTCTGAAAAGTCAATTACAAAGGGACAGCTGCATGTGTGAGCTGCTTGGAAATACAAAATTGTGGACAGTTCTTCCTGAGAGGTTCCTCATTTTGAGTTCAGAGCAAGTACTGCCTCCAATGTGGCTCAAAGGGAGGATTACCATATATGGAAATTAGAGGAAAAATATCTAAAACACCCCGAATCCTTTGCATTTCTTCAGTTCTTCTTTCACAGAAATTATCATATTATTATGGATACTGAAGAAATTTATCTAAGCATTTATTTATACAGCCAATCTTTTCCAATCCTTTCCCATCCTCCACAAGTGTACTGTTGAAGAGTTCCCCAGGAAAAGGCATGGCAGTCACTTTAATTTTGATGACAAAAGATAGACTAAAAATCGAGGATGATCCTTGACTAAATATAAATGAGCCTTCACAGTTGACACTGAGAAGAGCCTGAGCCATGAAATTACTTGCAGCTTTGCTCAGTTACATTATGTACAAAGTTCTCTGCAAGCATGTGGGTATTTATTTTCAGGTTGTGCCATTGTTGTTGCCATATGTGGCATCAGTGTCTCATAACCCATGTCTGTAGAAGCTGTGAGTCCCTCCACAGAGGTCAGTCAGCTTGTCACAGTGCCAGAGCAGGATTTCCCAGAGAGGAATGGGGAATGCTGAAATGTTTGTGTTTCCTCAGTAGGAAAATGATAGTCTGGTGCCAAGGAACAGATCAAGGGAGGTTCTAAATATTTCTTGGGTTGGGAGGAGGGGAGAGGAGAGCTGAAAGAAAAAACTCCATTTATGTGTCCTGCTGGGTTTTCACGTGTTATTTACAAGTGCTAGTGGAAGGTGAGAGAAGGGTATCCTCCACCACATTACGTTTCCTACATGGAAATTGGAGCAGTATTTTCCAACACAGTTTCACTGCTGCAAAGAAAGGTAGTAGAAAGAATTGCTGACATCAGAGAGTGTGCTGAAGACATAATTTCTGCTTCAAAGCATTTTTAAAATCTAAAATCTCATCTTCTAACTTAAGGTGCTGCAAAATTGCACCATGTGTTGTCTCATCACTGCTGAGATTTCTTCTCTGTTTTTCCTTGTGTGTTCATAATTTTTGTTTTCTTGTCATTCTCTCATTCTCATTCCAGCAGGTGTGTACAGTATCACAGCAGTGCCTGAACAGCTGTTTATACAATGTGAGCAAAAACCTACTGCAAGGAATACGTAGCTTTAGAAGTAAATCAGAAAACAGGGAGGGGAAAAATAAAGTATTTTTTAGGTACTCAGAGGAGGCAGAATACATGCATGTGGTCACAGAGAAGTGAAAGGCTGGACTTAAAGCTTCAGTCAAGTGTGACGAATCACACTTCTTAGGCTTCCCACAGAGGTTATGTTATTTGTGAGGAGATCCTGCCCTGCTTGTTACTCTCTGCAAGCTGTTTCCTGGAGGTCACCTTCTCCTGTTCGGAGGTTCCATCAGAAGCAGAACTGGATGAGAGAATGAAGTACCATCTGTGAATCCTCCACTTGAACTAAGAAAATCTTTCAAGTAGAACAATAAAAATTGCATGGATATGCTTCTTCCCTTCTCTTCCAGTAACTGTGCCCATGCCTCCACTAGCCTCTGACAGTATTATGTATGAAATGTGTTGTATCATGCAATTTTAGATATAATGAGGGAACTCTAATGATGGAAGCATAGACTGCTAGAGAAGGTGGTCTTTTTACTAGTTCTACTTTTTTTTTTCCCATTAAAACTCTATCTCTGATATTTGTGATTTCAATGATGTGTGGATTTTCAGATACTGAATTTCCATGCCTCAAAGACTTGTTAGAGTCTCCTTCTTTTTGCCTGCTCACTGCTAGGTTTTCTTCCTTCCATATAAATGGAAATTTGTGAGCTGTGGGTTAGAATCCATCATGGAAAGAAATGCTCTGGAAATAAAGTAGCTAACTGTACTTTTTATGCCTTTTAAGGACACAATTTCTTATGTGCCAGAGAAGAGGAACCAGTGAGTAAACAAAAAGGAAGAAACAAAACAGTAAGACCTCCTGCACTCCAGACTATGACAAATATGAATGTGAACCAAAGGTCCATTATGTGACCTGAATACTTGCCAAAACAGCCACTTCTATGGCTACATACTGGTATTATTCTCTTGCAGAACCCCTAGTAACACAGGACTTTGCACAGAAACCAATAGCAAGGTGCATTTTTGAACAGATATCTATTGGAAGATTCTTTTAAACCAAGTTTGACAAAATGCACTATATTTAGACTTGTACTTTTCCACTGTCAAAACGTTACGTTTCAAAACTCTGCAGAATGTCCTCAGGGAGACACACATTTCTGTATTCTGTGAGGAAGCAAGAAAAGGTGTGTCTGGCATGAAGAAATCTCAAATGCTTTCTTTACTTCTTCTACTGCATGCTGGATTAGTTCTGAAAAGAATTAAGAAGTAGAGAAAGTTCCTCTTTCAGTTTTCTCTTGATTAACCCTCCTCTGCCCAGGGTACTAGCCAGTTTATTAACAATTAGAAATAATATCCTGGGGTGGAGTAAAGGAAACAAAGTGCTACTTGCAGCAACACCACAGAAATTCTGCTGTAAAACGTCATGTGCTTTCCAAAAATCTCTCTCTGTGCTCTTCAACCAACTCCCTCTTGACCCAGAAACAAAGCTGAGTAAGAATGTGACCCAAGTAGCCAGAAGGAATTGGCTCAGAGCATCTTTTTCATTTTTGACCATGCCCATTCATTATATCCCTGTGCCTTGGACTTAAGCTATTATATCAAGTACTTCTGTACTGAAGTGATATACCTTCATGAGACTGCCCTTTGGAGAAGTTTCCAGGATGTGATTTGTCAAGCCAGCATCAGAGATTCTATCTTCTTAGAGGTCACCAATGCAGGATTTGTTCCTGTACATATAAGGAATTCATTCAGGGTATGTGAATCATGATGTTGTGTCCTTTCTTTGGAAAATCATGTCATGATACTTCATGTCCTTTTTTTCAGAAAATCATATCAGATGTGGTAAATAACTGCTTTCTTCACTTGTAAATCTTGTCCTGAAGAACACTAGCTGTGGGTTGTAATGGAAGATACAGTCTTAAATGTTCACACGCTTTGTCAAACCTTCTTAACAGTAAAAACAAAGGCCACAGGACTTCATTTCTTGTGAGTGAAATGGTTCTTAGCTTATTCCCCCCACCATCCATACTGAAGGATCCAGTACACAGTCCTTCATATTGAAAGGAATCAAATGAGACCAAGGGTTTAAGAAAAGCAGCCTCTAAAGGTGCTATTTGATACTAAGCTAATACACAATTTGGTAAGTGTCTCCTCAGTGCAGCTTCAGGCACTTTAAGTGTATCTCTATCATCAGCTCTGTAAAACTGTTATTATTATCTCAAACACTGATTATATGGGAAAAGAGACTGTTCTCATTAACACAGATATCAAAAACAAGGGAGGGGAAAAAAACCTAAACATTCTCACTGTAACTCTGAAAACAGCTGTACTTTGTTCAGGAGAGGTAACATAATGTCTCCTTGAGAAGACTGGGTGAGTCATGCAGTTTGTTACTTTTTTCTAGTAAAGCTGTTTTAATTGACAGCCATATTTTGAAAGGTAATTTTTTTTTTTAGAGGATTGTTGGTAAACTTTCTTTTTAATATTTTGTTTAGTGGTTATGCAGAGAATAAGATTTCCAAGTAGGCAATCCAAAACTTGTTTATTGTCATACGTGAAAATACTTTGCCACTTACAGTTTTCTGCTGTCTCTGTGCTTGGTATTTTGATCAGTTATTAGAGAAAACAAGTGTTTTCTCTCTAGAAATTCAAGAGCTTAGTCTCCACTTGTGCAATGTCCTTTTTTCTTGGAGTGCACCACACTATCATTACAGAACCAGCCCACTGAACATCTGAAAGCTTAATTTAGAGATGTACAATAGTGTTAAACATTTCCTGTGTTTTATATAAGTAAAACCAAGAAAGAGAAAAAAAAAGACTTCTGGGGAATGTAAGTTACTGAAGTACGACAGAATCAATCACATTCTGCTTTGCTGTAAGTAATGAAGTGGCTCACAGGAGCATTCAAGTGCTAACTAATGGAAAGAGAATTTACTTCACTTACTGATAATTGTTCACCGGAATTCACTTTTTTTCTTCCCTCCTAACAACATTATTACTACCTGTAACAGGGAGTAAATATGAAGAGAGTATCTCAGTTAAGTTTGGGTGAGCTAGCACATCTTTCAATATGAAAGAAAGAAGAGTGTAATCTGAAAATGGTTTGGAGATCATCCCTGTGGATCTATTTGCACTTAACCTTAGACTAATACTTGGATTTTCTTCTTGAATCATGAGTTCTGGAAAACAAAAGGCAAAGATCTTACAAACGCTGTAGATCAGTCTGAAGATCCTGCTGTTAAAGAAATCCAACTCTGCATTATATATGTAGATGGCAATGTAATATTTTTTATGGAGTACCTTTTGACTCACAGCACTGCTGACTCGGCAACATAGTTATGCTTCCATTGCCACTTCTTCAAGATTCTGTTTGACATTAAGTCTAAAAAAGTGTTAAAAGAGCAGTTCATTTAAAGGGAAGTGACAGAGAACATAACATCTGACTATATGAAAGTTTCAGTTAAGGAAAGCAAAAAATTGATTTGGGGAGAGGAAAGGACTATTACTTGGATATAAAACAAACATAGCTCCTCTGCTTTTTAATATTTAAAAGAATTTTTTACCCCAAATGATGCAAATGACTTTGTAAAATGCAAGAGGCATGGCAGACCACAAAATTTAGCAAGATTTCCCTATCTGCAATGTGCTGTGGTAATATGCCCTTGGAAGTCTAATTACCTCTTTCAAAAGACTTGTGTAATTGTGCAAGCTGCACACAATTTGTTCTTGATTTTTTTTCCTCAGGATAATAATGCTGATACTCGAAGAAGGATCTTGCTCTAAAATCAAATGGAAAAGCATTTAAACAGTCAAAATGCTTCTGTGGATATCAAACATGTGTGATACACAATGTTTACCAGGACAGAATATCACCTAGGCTAACCACACACTGATACTGGTTTGTTGACTGAGACACCATTGTCCTGATTCAGACCCGTTTACAAAATGGAAAGACAGCTTCCACATCCACCTAGTCATGTTGAATGCAGATCATTAATTGCTCCTGAAATCCTTATTTATATCACCACTAGAGGCTTACTCATCTTAGCTGTTTCATTCAGGAAAAATCTTTTCTATGCATGTGCCAAACCACACAGCCAGGGCCCTGCAGCACTTAAAAGCTTGTTTTGCAGGCTTACGTGCAGTACATGGAGAAGGAGTGGGAGTGGGGAGTGTTTATGGTACCAGCAAGTCCTTGTGTCATCCAGTCTAAATAACCTTGGAAAGTGAATGCTACAACTAGCTCTTGCTCCCTTATGTCATCACGCCTGTTAAAAGTCATATTACATGTTAAGTCTGTTGAGAAATAGTGAAATGTTCTCTCTGAAAGTTCTAATTGACCTCAACACTTTTGATCACATAAGTAAACACTGCATGCATTAAAAAAAAAAACATATAAAATGAGACTGTATCTTGTTTTCCACCTGCTAGATTCAGAATGTAAAGGCAAAACATTAGTCTTCACAGAAATCACAGAAAGGCCAGTACTATTCAGTTTGAAACTTATTACACATCTCCTTTGAAAGAATACTGTTTTTCTGTGAGTTACAAAACAAAAGAGATCTGCTTCTAAAAGAATTATTGCTTGAAATAAAATATTTAATGTCAGAAATGGTGTTTAGTTTGATGTCTTTATGCAGAGAATGCTGAATACAAATTCCATAGTAAAAGGCCTGGATATCTTATGGTACTGAGGCTAAAAGAATTTTTTAGAGGAGAATACCTTCATTTAAAAATTGCTCGTTTCATGTAACTTGGAAATGTGCATCATGAAAACAAGTGGTGCGCTTACATTAAATAAAATTATAGATATATTTATTAGGGATTCTGACAATTGAATTTCATAAAAACTGAGAAAATACAATTTCTTTAAAAAAGTGCAAACAAAGTCAAACAGTTGAGTAAAGAAGCATATGCAAAACAGAATAATCATGTAGAATTTCTTAAGAGGACAGGAGAAGCATGTAGGATACGAAGAATGTAAAATATTTTTATGTGGGTGAACATTATGCATCTACTAATTCACACCTTCAATTTCTCCATTCATCTTTAAAGCAAAATCATTTAATCAGAAAGTATTTCAGTATTAGGAAGCCAGGGCTTCAGTTTCCAGGAGTCCGTTTAGATATTGAGTTGTTTGGGCCTCTGGTTTGTTTTATACCTGTATTTTACAGAGCTGAGTACAATCCCAATGCCAAATAAATTCAGATTGTCTGTGTCTCTTCCCTTTTCCTAAAAGTGTTGAAAACCGAAGTCATAATAATGATGGTATTTATTAAAATGCTTTACTAATTCTGGTCTTTCAATATCTGATTCCTGCAGTTTCCTGTAGGATGCGCAAGAGGTAGTTTTGTGCTGTCATTCCAGTTGCAGTACTGGGCTATCAGAAAGATGCTCTAAAAAAAAGCAGCCAGCACTCTCCACGTTATCCCATACTGTCCCTTCAGCAGTAGGCCCCCTCATCTCTTAATTGTAACAGATCTTTCATTCCTCACAAAAAATTTTCATGACAGTAAAATATTAATTTGGATTTAAAAACAAACCCCCCCAAAAACCTAGAATATAATCTCTCTTCCTAAAAGCCCTGAATTCTGAAAATTCACTTTAATTTTTGAAAACCGAAGAATCCCTTGTCCTATGTCTGCACATGGAGGAGCAGTACTGTGAAACTCCTGTGCCAACTATTTGTATTACAGAGTGTGAAGCAGCATCTGCCAAGTCAGGGCATGGGCAGGCTCCTCTCCCTGCCTGCCAGCGAGCTTGGCAGTGCAGCTGTGCTGGCACACAGGGATATATGTGTGCAAAACCTAAACCTGCTGTAGGATGCATTCTCTGCCCTTTCAAGATCACAGTTGGCTTCTCAGGGCAGTCTACAGCCACTGAAATATATCCAGGATGTTTGGCAAAATCTCGTGATTGTCCTTCAATGCTTTCTTTTTTTCCACATTTGTTTTCCTTTGTAGAGCACAACTTCAGAGCCCTTAAGGCTTCAATATTTGAGAATGTCCTGACAGTCCACTTGGATTCTTTTCCATAAACACTTCATGTTTATGTCTTCTCTTTAAACCAAGTCTTCAACACTGGCACTTGGTGAGATTTCCAGTGTTGTTCAATAAGACAACTGAGGTGAAGCCAGACCAACTTGTATTCACTTCAGGAGATTAAAAAGGAGAGAAAAATGAAGGCAAAGTAATAGTTTTTCTCCCTCTCTGCTTCAACATCTGTAGCAGTTGAGGTGTCTTGTATTTCTCTAAGACCCCAGATGTGATCTTCTGAGTTACCTCCATCTGTGGAGGTCACCTCCTTCACACTGCAAATGACCCCAGAAAACACTTCTGGAGGAATTCTCCTGATTCCAGAGCAAGGGGTGTCATGGCAAATCCTTACATCAGAATGGCTAGGCAGGATGAGGCAAAGGTAATGTTTTACTCATGTCGAGCTTAGTGTCCTATTTCTCACAGTGGCCAGTGGCAGCTGGTAATTAGGGAAAGAATACAGAATGAAAGACACTTTGCTGGTATTTCCTCTGAGCTTTAGGCAGTCTGTGGCATAGGGGGTTCCCAAAACCAGAGTTTGTATTTGCATTCTTGTGCTTAATGGGTCTTGATGGACTTTCTATGAATTTTTTCTAACAACTCTCTGAACCATTCATAGTTTTGGCATACACAACATTGTTTGTGGTAATGAATTCCATGATTCAGTTATGTTGTGTAACAAAAGGTTTCTTTTTCTTTAAATCGTCTTAGAAATTTCATTACTACTTCTCTTATCACAAGAAGCAGTGAATAATTTTCCTCTGATCTGTTTTCTGCTTACCTACATTGTATTCTTTTCTCTGCTTTCCTAGAGAGAAGCAGCTTGACACTTTAGTTGCTCTTCTCAGCACATTTTTTGAGTACATTGCATCTTTTTTTTGAGGCAGTGTGGCCAGCAGTATAATCTATATTCATTAGAAGAATTTGAAAAGTAGTATAACTATATTTTTTTCTAATAATTCATATTTACTTTGCCTTTTTGATGTCTGTTGACTGACATTTTCATATATTTCTTTACTGGATGGTAATAGCTCATTTAAAGATCATCACTATGTATATGAATAAACATAGTTATGCACTCAGAGGAAAACTTGTCTTTACTCTGCATTTATCAACAGTGAATGTCACCTGCCATTTTGGGTATGTTTTGTATTATGAAACAATTTTTAACTTTGTTCAGCAGATTTGACTTTCCCACATAATTTTGTATCATCAGCAAACTGCTTCACCTTCTTACTCTCTCCTTAGCCTAATAAAGCTGTAAGTTTTAAAGCAGGCATCTCTGTTGGGCTGCACTGAGAATCTTTCTTCCTCTGTTGTGAAATCTGAGCTCTTGCTTACTGTACTTTAAAGGATATTAAATGACGAGCCCTCTTGTCTTACAACAGCTTCATTTCCTTAGTGTGGAGCTTTGTAAAAACCTTTATGAAAATATAAGTACACTGCTATCCACTGATTATTCTTAACCATATGCTTATTGACTCCTATATAAAAACTATAGATTTGCAAACCAAGACTTAAAAACATTTGCTATTTTACTTATTCAAATGTCTTCTAATTCTATTATTACAATTTAATTTCTTCCTGAAGTCTTGAGTAACAGTCCTTTAATACCACAGAGTCCATCAAAGGTTTCTGTGCCAAAAAAAAAAAAAAGAAAAAAGAAAAAAGAAAAAGGATCTAGGTGGGGATCTAAAGCAAGTCTAAAATATTGTGGTGGGTTTTTTTCAGAATTGCTTTATTGATCCTGACCCGGTTTCAATGGGACTGAACTTATTTTCTTCTTAGTAGGTGGTACAGCACTGTGTTTTGGATTCAGTAGGAGAACAGTTTGATAACACACTGATGTTTTGGTTGTTGCTGAGCAGTGCTTACCCTGAATCAAGGACTTTTCAATGTCTCATGCTCTTCCAGTGAGGAGATGCAGAAAAGCTATGAGGGAGCACAGCCGAGACAGCTGACTTGCACTGCCAAAGCCATATTCCATACCATAGAACATCATGAACATTATATAAACTGGGAGAGTTACTTGGAAGGGGGCTGATCAGGGCTTGGGAATGGGTTGGGCATCAGTAAGCAGGTGATGACCAATTGCAGTGTGCAGTACTTATCTTTATTGGGTTTCACATTCCTCCCTCCTTCTCCTTTTTATTACAACTAGTAGTAGTAGCACTGTCATTGTAATTATTTTTTACTTTGTTTCAATTATGAAACTGTTCTTATCTCAACCCATGAGATCTCTTTTCTCTCATGATTCTCCTCCCCATCCCATTAGTGTTGAGGGGAAGGGAAAGTGAGAGAGGGGATCCTTTCCTTCTAGTGGTGTGGCCAGATGCTGCATGTGCCCCAGGGATAGGATAGACTGTCTCCACCTCCTCCTCAGCGTCCCTGATGCTTTTAAACCTTTCTACCCCCTCTTTTAGCTCTGCCAGCAGGCTGAGCAGATCATCCACCTGGTCACACCCCACACAGCTGTCATCTCTACTGCCATCCAGTACCAGTGCCAGGCTCTGGCACTCTCTGCAGCCCGAGACCTGGACAGCTGCATGTTTTAATGGCAGCTCCATTTGTGTGCCCACATCCTTTCTGGTGGGTGCAGAGGACATAGCTCTCCACCAGGGGGAAACCATCACTGAGCTCCTTCCAAGAGTGTGGTGACCTCTGACTGAGCTCACCTCTGGAGCTGGTGGGTGACCATGCCAGCTGCTGTGCCCCACTCTGTGTGACCTGCCTCACACTCCCTGGGGGGCAGCTTTAGTGTGGATGGGGATGGCCACAGGCATTTCTGAACTTCCTTGCGCTCAGTCACAGCTGCCTCTGAGTCAGAGCTCCACCACTCCCTGCTCATAATGTCAGGGCATCTCTCTTGGCACTATTTTTGAACTCTTGCCTCTTAAGGAACTTCCCCTGCAATCCTTCAGGGCGATCCTCAACCCCAGAGCATGTCTGCTGGAGCAGCCTTGAAGTTTTCTTCAGTAATGTTGAGCTATGAGCCATACCCAAGGCAGGGCTTCAACATCAGATTAGTAGGAACTTGATAGGCAAGTTCCATAATTATTCAAGTAACTGAATTTTTCCTTTCTATTTAATGAGAAAACAAAGCAAAGCTACTTTTTATCCCTTCTTTTCTCAGCATCACCTTTCCATTCACTGATGTTTGCTGGCCTTACTAAGGTTCATGGCTAAACTAGTACACTCAATATATTTCCAACCTGGAAATAGCATAATTCATTACCGTTAGGACCTATAGTTGGAAGAAATAAGCTTTGAACTTCTGAAAAACACACCATCCTACTTCCTTGATGAGAAGCATGTCAATAGGGCTTCACCCTTAACCACTGCCAGTCAAATCCCTACCAATTCCAAGTCTTGATTCTGAGGCACTGGAGTAAAAAACCTTGACAGATAATCATTAATTACCTATTAAAAAATTGTATTTCTTTGGAATTTTGTACACAATATTTCATCCTCAGATGAAATACAAGGAAGACAGTGAGACATGCCTTTAGTCACTCGAAATGAAGCCTACAGAGTAAGTAAGTAAAGTTTTACTATTACTTCATCCAAATAAATAGAAGGAAATTAGTAAGAGCCAAATAGGATCTGGAAAGCTCTGTGTGTGCATAGGTTCTCAATGGTGTGTACAGCATTGCAGTTAAATGCAGCTGAACACAAGAGAGACAACGTACTGCAAATCATTTCAGGGGAAAATTGTGACAGTAATCAAAGACAAGATAGTGAAATGTGGAGAGAGGCAGGATTTAAGCTATTAAATCTTAAGGGGAAAACTACTGTGTATAGGATACAGTTTCTTAATTCAGAGATAATACAGTAATGGACAGCCTTCAAATGATTTAGCTAGCTTGAAGCAATTTGATTTTTGAGGATAAATTGTAGTAATTATCCCCAAAAGGACAGAGTGAGTAACCATCCACAAATTTTCTACAGAATATTATGGGAGCAAATGAATCAAGCATATGCTTATGATGTGGTGCTGGTGGGGGAGGGGAGAGACACCAGATGTTCCTTAAGAAGCAAGATTGAACAAGAAAGAAAAACCAGAACTTCCTCCTAATAAGATCAACATACTCCTTCTGGGTTTTCATTTAAAAGAAAATTTCAGGAATGTCCTGCACAGATTTAGATGGCTCAGGAAAAGGTATGTACAAAATGCTTTCACAAACTTACTTTTACTGAAAGGAAACAACCCCAAAAAAGAGATAGCAAAGACTGGAACAGAATTCGGTCTTTTTTTAAACTAATCCTTAATCCCAGAATTCACTGCCTAATCAGTAGCAAGTAAAATAGAAAATCAGTAATTCTTATTATAATAAGAAAATTGCAACCAAAAGGATCAGCTGTTGACATTACCCTTATTCTGGCTGATGATAAATTCTGATGATATTTAGAACTGATTTATCTAAAAGATGTCACTGTACTTCAGATGGCATTCCTACTTAGAACTGGCATTATGTGTCTGCTCATCAGCTGTCCTTAAGTCTGTATTTTCCAGGTGTCTGAGAGGAATAATTTTGTTCAGATGAATTAAAAGGAACCTGTATCTTAGATATCTTCATGTCTAAATGTTGCAATGAAAGGTATAACCTATAACTAAAAGTCATGATGTTTTCTGAGTTGCAAACTGATCTCGTGCCAACCAAATATAATGAGAGCATGTGACAAGCAGTTGATTATTTCTTCAAACCGACAGAACCTGTTCATTACACAGAGTCACCTTGAGGATTATTAGTATGATTAACAATTAATATTGATATTAATGTATACATTAATTTGAAGATTATTAACGTTATAACTCCCAAAACAGGACTAGGGATTTATAAAGTATGTGGCTTTTCCTATAAACCTGAGTAATATAGCTGGTCATGAGGTGGCAAAATATTGTTCACAAAACACTGTTTATGTTAATGATCTGAATCAATGCTTTCATTTGAAATCTGAGTCATGGTATGATTGCTTAGTCTTCAGAAATTTTGTACAACCGGATTAAATTGAACAACTGTATCCTACCAGAAGGATATTCTATCTTACTATGAACCAATTTGGTAATGTTAGAAAGGTCTATTGTGAATTGGAATCTGTCTCTTTTCTTTCTGAGCAAGTATCAGCAACCTCCTTACAGGAATACAGTGCATTAACAACTTGATAAGCATTTAGTGAGTGCTGAGGAAAGAATAGTTGCAGTTATAATGCAAAAAGGAAAAAAAAATTATTAAGTCAATACTGTTTGCCTATGGTTCAAATATCTGATGAATAATCAATTTTCTGAACACCTTTCACAAGCAATTATTTATCATTTGCATAATTTATACCTCTGTGGAGGATGGGATTAGCTAGTAAATACTATGGAGTCATCAGTTATATTGTCAGTGTTTTCCACATTCAGTTTCAAAACACATGATGAAAGAAAAAAATATGTCAGTGAGTTGATGTCACCAAGACCTACTTTTCAGTGCCTACTGAAAACTAACTCTTTTCAGCAAGTGCTATACCTATTGAGCATCCTTAAACTGCCTGGGTGTCTGTATCTGCATGAACTTCAAACCCGTGTGGTCCAAATTCAATTTCATTAAACTCCCTGAAAGAACAGAATGTTTTGTTTATAATAAGCCACTATTGACCAGATAAGTATGAAATGAAGACCTGGAGGTCATTTCATGTCTATTTGATAAGGTAGTCTATATATAGAGCTGTGTAATTGCAGCTGAAACTAAAGTTCTGCTGTAAACATGGAAAAGTCCCCATATGATATGCATTTGTTCTCAGGGCCATATTTGAACAATTCCATGTTGATATCACTGATATTCTAACAAATGCTGACATGTTATTGTAGAATGGATCATTTCCACATATAAACATATGTATACTTTGGGAAAATAAGAAAAACACAGATCTAGTTTTAGAATATACATTTGTGTAATGGTAATTCTTTCACTGCTTTTTGAAAAAAAACCCCATGAATAAAAATTGGATAGTGACTACAGTTCTATAACTTCCCAGGGAAGATGGATAACGGCAGGAAACAAAGCTTGTTATTTACCTGAATCTCTGAAAATTCAGACCATGTGCAGCTGAAATTTGGTGCTTCCACAAGTGCCAAAAAATTGTGGCATGTTTTTGAAATCTGATAAAATTATTTTGCAGGATGAGGTTAAGTGGAGTAAAATACACTCACTTTATACTCACTTCTATTGGGTTTCATATGCTTAGTATGCATTCTTGTAACTATGCTGTGTATGCCAGTACAGAACATTTGTGAATCAATTAACCTTTTTCTGTGTGTGTGTTTTTCAGTAGTGTCCTAGATTTGACTGTACGTTTTATTTGTATGGTGTTTCTATCTTTACTATCTAATTTAAATTATGGTATGAAGATTTTTGAAATCTGGCTAGAAAAGCAAAAATTGCTTTCTCCTCAAAGATGACAAGGACTTGTTGGGCTGTCCTAAGTATAAATAGTCTCACTTGGATTAGATTAGATACCTACCTAACGAACAAAACTATAACATTTATGTAACTCCAACCTATATCTGAGGAGACAAAGCACAAACAGGTCAGATGTTGCAGTGGTATCTGACAAGAATGACTTGAAACTTTTTAGATTTGGTAAGACAAAATCACCCCGTAAATATCATAGCACTTAAATATTATGAAATTAAACCTAATAAGCAGTGCTTAGGACTGTGTGTTTTGGTGCTTAGATATGTTGTAGGGGTAAACTGAGACGTCCAAGTTCCACATGCTCTGCTCAGCCTGGAGAAAACTCACATCCAGGTGAGGTACCTCTATTTTATACAGCTTCTAAAGAAATGAAAGGTTTCTTGAGCCAGATTTGAAATACTAATAAAGCAGGAGTTTGATTCCATTTTCTACTGAGAAAGCAACTCTCCAAGAAGAGATGCTGTTACAACTTCTTGTCTTTTTCAGTGTTGTTTCAAGAATAATCATATACAAAACATAACATGTATTTGAAGTATCTGAGTCCAGAATCAAGGACTGCCAAATTCCCTTGTTGGCCATGTTTATTCTGTTGTGTCCCTTCAGTGTGATATTTTCTGCTGAGCAGTGAACAGCATTAGTGGTCAAGTGGAGACTGGCCCCCATTTCATTGTAATCTTACAGGGAGCTGGTTTGTAAAATCAGAATTATATCCTTACCTGCTAAAGTCTGAAATTCCAAGTTTACCATTTCTGAGGCTAGTATGCAGATGGGAGTTTCATTCTTGCTGAGTGTTTAATCTGAAAAGAGGATGTGGTCTTGTGAAACCAGTATGAACAGCCACACCTAGCCCATAGTTCTGTGTGAAGAACCTGTTTTAAACACACCCATTTACTCAGTGTCACCTACTATTTACCTCCTTTCAACTTCTCCCAAATTTATAGTGACACCGAATTTCCCTTTGGAATATTTGAACCTTCTTAGTCACAAAAACAGATGTGTGCAAACATTTTTACTTCTAGAACTGTGTACTTCCACACTTCATCATTCAAATTAATTGTTTCCTAAGGAAATAGGCCTGAGAATGTGGGAGTTCTGCATGCCTGAGTTCTGGTCCCTCCTTCAGGGACTATACGTGCATTTTGCATTGCATTTAATTTTTACTAAAACAGCACTGGAAACAGACTGCAGTCTTTTTTTCTGTGTCTTAAGAGTTTACCTTTTACATGAGGAAGGAACAAAAAAAACAATTCCTGAATTATTTTACATTACTAAAAATAGGTTTCATTAAAAATTAAGAAAGGGGTTAGGCTTTTATGATGTTCTAATTCAAATTCCTGGTTTTGCCAATCATTATGAGTTTTGCAACCACGTAAATGGTAGGGTCTTGACCAGACACGGTAATTTAGAATACTTAACAAAGGCATACAGCATCCTCATAACATTACATGAGAGTCAGTGCCTCCAGAATGACTGAGGAAGCTTAAATGGGGCATTTGGTTCAAATAGTCAAAATTACATACTTGCATATAGTTTGCTTATATACAAAGGAATGCTGGCTAATTGCCAAATGACTGACACTAAGACTGTCATCCCAGAAAGCATGTACAAACCTCATTTTTCACAAAATAGAATAGGGATTTTTTGTTACCTCCTGGTATACTTTTGCCTGCAGCTTGGTAGCACTAAAAATTTGGCAAGATGAATTGCAAGAGGCCTGTATCCTGTACACCAAGCAGGTGAACTGGCCAAGCCCTAAGAAAATTGCACAGCATCTGCTGGTGTTTTGCTGGATTTGCTGTTGCAATTTGTACTTATTTTCACAAGCAACAAATCTGCCACCGAAAAAATTATATCCCTACCACTTGCTGTGTTTTTATTTTTTTTTTTCCTTCGAAATTCTTTTATATATAATTATATGTTCAGACCTTGGAAATATTCTTTCCTCATTGACTCTTTTTCTATTTGACCAAAACGAATCCCTTTTCTCTCGCCTACATAGCCAGTTCTTGTAGGATGCAGCTCAATCTGCTCTCTGCCTGCTCTGCTTTGGGATCTAGCTAGCTACAAGACCAGGTTGTGCAATAGATTAGCATAATGTGTTACTAAATGTTACATCATAAATGCAGACATATTCTGTCAGACATTTCTGTAGCTACTGAATGTGGTTTTGTGTATAATAGTGATATGAAGACATCTCCACTTGTGCCACAGTTGCATTATCATTTTGACCTAATATGCACTGGCACTGAAGACAAAAGAGGCTGCCTGAAACTTCCTTCCTCCCTCTTTCTCTTTCCACTGTCTCAGCCACTTCTACTCTTCTGTTGTTTAACTTGTGTTTCCAAAGGTGTTTACAGATAACTCAACCAGATCTGGAGATCTAACTGGGGATAATTGTAACCCCCAAACAAAATAATAATAATAACAAAAGTTTAGTTACTTTTTACTAAACTAAAAGGTACTTTTAAATGGATCAGCTTTACTACACAACTCATTCACCTGCCAAATGAATACACGCGTAGCATGGAAACAAGCAATTAAGAGCAGGTAGGACCAGCTCCTTCTTTTGGAAGGCTAGTTTTAAGAGACTGAATTACAGAGATACGCATTTTTGCACTGATACCACAGGCCAGAAAATAGACCTGGGAGAGATCCTTGTTGCACATAGAGAGATCAAATGTGTTTGAGAGATAAACACAAATTTATTAGCCCTCCTTAGCAAAATTCTAGTTGTTTCTAAACATAAAGGTAGAATAATCAAGTTTCTGTAAAGGTGTTCAAGATCAATATACATGCAAAAAATTATAAAAATTGTAGAACCCACCTTATTTTGTTTTAGCTTTATGGCAAAAGGGACACATACTGCTTTTGTACATAATGTTCATGTTACTCTTACCAGTTAAAAAGTTGAAGAATGCTGCAAAGTTTTTCAGATGGAAATATGGGCTACAATCTTAAGTACCAGGATATCAGATTTTTAAAGTGACAGAGCATGAAGTTTGGTCAGTTCAGATCAGAGATCTTTGTCAAAAATCTTGCTACAATGGGTGTGGCACAACTAAGGCACAACTAAATAGAAGCAGCATCTTCAAGTTCCCAATAGTATTACTGGATGTTTGTGTTGATGATGCCTACTGAAGAATCATAGAATCACAGAATGGTTTGGGTTGGAAGGGACCTTAAAGACCATCTAGTTCCAACCCCCTGCTATGGGCAGGGACACTTTTCACTAGACCAGGTTGCTCAGAGCCCTGTCCAAACTGGCCTTGAACACTTCCAGGGATGAGGCATCCACAACTTCTCTGGGTAAGCAGTTCTAGCACCTGACCACCCTCACAGTAAAGAATTTCTTGCTAATATCTAAACCTACCCTCCTTCAATTTAAACCCATAAGTTCTTGTCCCGTCACTACACGCCCTTGTCAAAAGCCCCTCTCCAGCATTCTTGCAGGTCCCCTTTAGGTACTGGAAGGCTGCTCTAAGGTCTTCTGGAACCTCTTCTTTCCCAGGCTGTCTTCATAGGAGAGGTGTTCCATCCCTATAATCATCTTTGGGGCCCTCCTATGGACTGGTTTCAACAGTTCCATGTCCTTTTTATGTTGGGGACCCCAGAGCTGGATGCAGTACTCCAGATGGGGTCTCCAGGTGGGAGAGCAGAGTAGAGGGGCAGGATCACCTCCCTGGAGCTGCTGGTCACACTTCTCTTGATGATGCTCAGGATACCGTTGACTTTCTGGGCTGCAACCACATACTGTCAGGTCATGTTTAGCTTCTCATCAGCCAACCAGCTCCCAAGTCCTCCCCAGTGCTGTCTCTGCTCAGCCTGTTTTTGTGCTTGGGATTACACTGACCCAGGTACAAGACCTCACAACTGGCTCTGTTGAATTTCATGAGGTTTGCATGGGCTCCACTTCTCAAGGTCCCTCTGGTTGGCAAGTAGTATAGCTCTGACTATATTCTTCAAAATGTAATAACTATGTAATTTTAATAATTGTATTACATCAATGCCTTGAAATTTATCAGTAGGCAATGAGTGTCACATATCTTAAAGACTAATATTACCTTTTCTGAGCACTGATACTTAAATCTGGTTTTTATAGTTAAAACAGTTGAACTGAAGAATTTGTTCTTGCTAAGGAAAACATTGCTGAATGGATGCTTTTGAGTATAGACAATGATTTTCAAGACTATGAAAATCACATTGCAGTAAAAGGTGATATTTTTATACTTCAGTTAGACTATTTGTGAGAAAAACAGATGAAAGCAGCTAAAATATAACAAATTCATAGTTATCGAAACATTTATCTTGAATACTTCATAAAAATGCTGAATGAATCTCTAGCCTCTATCACTGCGGTATAATGAATAAATGCTGCCTCAAGTTGCAGCAGGGGACATTTAATTTGGTTATTATGAAAAATTTCTTCATCAAAATGGTTGTCAAGCCCTGGAACAGGCTGCCCAGGGAGGTGGTGGAGTCACCGTCTCAGTAGAGGATTTAAAAGACATGTAGATATGGCACTTAGGAACAGGGTTTCGTGGTGGACTTGGCAGTGATGGGCTAACAGTAGTGATCTTTAGGGTTTTTTCTAACCTAAACAATTTTATGATTTTATAAATATGACCTTGAAAGAGAAAAAAAAAATAAAACAAAACAGAACTACTTCAAAACACGGAGGAAATACATATAATACATAATACAATAACAGAGGTGCATATGTGGCTGCAATACTGGTGGCTAATCCACCTTGAAGTTTCAAAAATGCTGATCACCACAGTTGTAAACTCATTCCTTGTGCAAAAATGTAGTAGATTTTGCCTAAAATAGAATCAACAAGGCAAAAGACTAACCATAACTTCTTCATGGCAGAAACACTGTAATGAAATGACAAATAATTACAGTGTTTAGGGCGAGACAGATCTGGTAGGCGGAATAGTTTACATGCTAAACATCAAGTGATACTTAGACCATGCAGGGATTCTGCAGTTCCTCATTTTAATCCTTAGTCATGAAACAGACAGATTACACATCCATTTCTACTGGCAGGTCTTGGGGGGAGGGAAGAGAGATAATTCTACTGCAAATTTCTTGTTCTGTTTCAGGGAAAAGATTTTATTTAAAAAAAATTCTAGAACATCATTATCTCCTGAGTAGGAACTGATTTAAGTAGTAGAAAGGTTGATTTGAGTCTGTTTATATCAAGTAACCCTCAGAATTCAGCACTCTAAAATGCTGACGTTAAACTCTGATTTAATTGAGCAGCTGCTACAAGTGAATAGGAGTTGAAATAGCTCAGCATTTTGTTCCTCTGTTCTGCATGTACACAATAGATTTGGCTCAACAAAAGCTTTTTTTATTGAACAATGCCTTCATTTGCAGATAGATGCAGCATATAATTGCACCATACTCATATTAGTATATAAGCACATTAGCTTACAGTTCTGCCTTCTCAAGGTCTATAGCACAGGTATAAACATCATTATATGGCTGTTCTTTCAGCCTCAATACGTGCAGAACGCACATCGTAAGGCAGATCTTCATTATGAGATTCAATGCCTGAGGCATTTCTTTTTCTGTTAAAATATTTTGGATCACGTTCTAACCGGTTTTATTTCTTCAAAAGTTAAAAAGTTACAAGAATTGTGGGGACAAAGAATTTGAGGGTACAAATGAACACCACAAATTAAACGTCTTTCTCAAAAAGAAAGAAAAATTGTATACCTGGTAAGTTCTGCTGGAAGACTAAAGTAACCTAGTCAGCTCAAAGGTTGAGTTGGCAGTGTTGGCAAACACTCAAAGGAGGGCACGGGGACATGGCTGCATGGCACAGCAAGGACGATGGCATCCAGGATAGCGGGGACACTGAGAGGGCAGGGTCAAAAGAAGAGCAGCAAAACCACACAGTGTCACAGCTGGTCCTGTTTTACAGCCCAGTGGAAAAACATCTTCAAATCCACGACTGACTCAAGATTTAAAAGTAAGAATATCTCCTTGAGTCTTGATTTTCATGCTTGGGAACGCTGAGACAGGAAAGCTGGAAGTTCATAGAGAGCTCTGCAGTACACGTTTGTAAAGCAGTGAGCTTCCAGGAAACATAAACAACTCCGCGAACCGTGGATAAGCCGACAGAGCTGCAGCGGCGGGCTGCGGCCGGAGGGAAGCGATGTCCCGAGTGACGGAGCGCTGCGCACCCCGCGCCCCGCACCCGGCCCGCCCGCGTCCCGCGCCCCGCACCCCTCACCCCGCACCCCGGCCCGCCCGCCCCGCCCGCCGGAGCGCGGCCCCTTTAAAAGGGGGCGTGGCCGCCCGAAGTTTGCCGAAGTTGCCCGCGGGCCGCCGTGCCCGCCCGGCCATGGCGCCCCCGGGGCCGTAGCGCCGCCATGGACTCGCTGACCGCCCTCACCGGCAAGGGCGGCCGCCTGCTCCGCGGCACCGCCAGCCGCCTCTGGGGCGCCGTGCCCGGCGGCCTCCGCCACGGCCGCTGCCAGGACGGCCGGAGCCGCGGCGAGCCGGGCCCCGCCAAGCCGCAGCCAGGTACCGGCGGGGAAGGGGCCGGGGGCGCGGGGGGCGAAGGCGGGCAGCGAGCGGGCGGCGGGCTCGGCTCTTCGCTGCGTTTGAGCCTCCCTGCAGGGAAGCGAGCTCCGGGGGGAGCGAGAGCGAGCAGGAGCGGGAGAGGGTCCCATCCGAGCCGACGGCGGCTGCTGCCCCGCTCCCGGGAAGGCTCGGGGGGAGCGGGCGGCGGGAGCTGGGCCGCACGTGTGCCGGGCACTGCCGGGCACTGCCGGGGCTGGGGCTGCGCCGGGGCGGTTACACCGCGAGGACGGGTCTAACAGCAAAAACCGACGGAACGTCTTCCTGATTTCACTGGCAGAACTACTTACTGCACTTACTTTCGTTTGCCTCCCTTTCCTGGTACCTTCACCGACCAGGGTGAAGGAAAGCGCGGGGAGCACAAACTCCTTGGTTTGAGATCTCTTTTGTGTACGAGGTGGTTTCTGCCTCTCCAGTGCTCCCGATGAACAGGCAGTAGTCCTTTGAAAGTAGGCTTAGTGATGCTAAGGGCAGTAGTACCTCTGCCTCTCAGTGGCCCAACAGGTCAGTCAGGAGACAGTAAGTGGCTCCTTGTCCTGTGCCTGGGTGTAAGAGGGCTGCTGTTGTCAGCTCCTTGCTTGATAACGTCGTTGGGCTGTAGGTGTGGGCATTGTAACTTACTCATCTGAAGTGAGCACTCACATGGGCAGGAAGTACCCTGAAAACTGGAGTGGTGGTCAGCAAGTGCACACACACTGTTTCTGCAGAAGAGGAGCAGGCAGTAAGGACTCCGGAAAGGTGATTCGGGATTACAAACAAGTAACTACTTGTGATTACTAAAAGCAGCATGATCTAATGACTGCATGGAAAGAAAAAGACACATGAAGTTAAGTTTGTTAAAGTGCTTTATGGTAATATAAAGAGCAGTATACAATGAATAGTAAATATTTTACTCTTTTTTTTTCTTTTCTGCTTTGAGAAGCTCTGTGCTAAGTGGTTGAATGTATGCTTGTTATGATCTGTGGGTAAAGTTGAAGTCATGTCTACTGAAATGTAATATTAAAGACAATTACATTTCTTTGTTATGGTAGGTTATTTTAGAAGAGTAAAATAGTTGTTTTTCATCAAGAGTAACAAGGTCAGTGTAGGAGGCAAAGCAGTAGGAATGCCTTTGCGGCCTGTCAGATGGAGATGGTGTCTGCTTGTCTGCATTGGATCACACTTCTTGCACAGAAGGGATGATTGGTAATCAGCTATATTTACAGTGCCACTCTTTATTTGTTTCATGTCCCTCTCCCCTGAGACATACAAGGAGAGAAAGAGACAGTAACTTGTTTTTCAGCAGTGAAATGAAATATGTTGAATAAGGCCTCTGCAAATTGTTAAAAGCTTGTTGACAAAGATTGCCTAAAGTCTTCTGCAGAACCAAAATGACAGTGACATGCTTTAACATCCTCTGGTCTTTTAATCAGTTACAAGGCCTTGTGTTCAGCTGTTAGTGTAAAGCATCTCCTGTGATACATGTGATTTCTTGGAGGGAAAAGCTCTCTGACTATTTGTCCCCCTCTTCTGGGGCAAAGGGTTAACTTAGACTGCATTGTAATGTTTTGGGTCTTTTTTTTTTTCCCCTCTAGCTTTGAGCAAAAAATGTATTTTCTCAGATGCTTTCATGATGTAACACTTAATTTGTGACTTAAAAAAGTGACAGCAGTTGAGGAATGCAGGGTGTGTTCCTATGTGTATGAAATTTAACATGCCTTTTTGACAGAACTATCCTTGGGGTTTTTCCTCACCTAGGCAAAGCATGCTGTGCAAGGCAATTAGACCGTCGCCCTCCCATGGTATTTTCTTTATGGGGTTTCTCTCAGTTACAGCAGAGACAAATTCTTGTGACTGTAGAATTCTTCTGGCAAGCATTTTGCTGGCTTTCACAAACCACCTGTGCTCTGGTAATAATGGGTTCTGTGGAAGCTGTAACAATGATTACAATGCTTCAGTTGAAATCAAACCTCTGTTTTAATTAGAGATGGGTCCCCTGGCACTAGCTTAAGACTTACTGGCAAATTCTAACTCCAAATATTTAGTCTCTGTATGCAGTGTTCTGGATCCAGGCCTACCTATTACTCTAGTTATTCTTCCTTGCTTAGGGCTCTCAGCATTCATTTTCTTTGCATGGACTATGCATTATTTCTATTCTATTTCTAGTCTGTATTTCTATTATTATGAAGAATAGTTCTTCATAAATGCCTTAAAACCATGTTTCCATTTTTCTGAAACAAAACCCAACCTTTTTATTATTATTTTTAATTTAACTTGTACAATAAAGTACAATTAATCATGTAATATTAGTAATTTCACCTTTACTGTTTTCATGCTTGTCTTTCTGAACAGTTAAACAGCTGCTCTGTTAGGCTTCCAAATTCAGGAAGCCAAGTCTGTTCAAATGCTGTGTCTTAAATCATTTCTTTGGATACACACGGAACAGTTTATGGTGTTTCCTAGTAGAGAGAAAGGAGTTACTGGGAGACTGAGTAGTGCCATAGGAGGCTGTAAACCTGTTTAACCAGTTTACATTGTTTGTGTCCCAGTCAAGTCAGTGAAAAAAACTTTAGAAAGATATTTTTTCTTTTAATGATTGTGATGGAGGATAAAAATGCAAAGAGAACCAGAAATTCTGGAGAATGCATCTGGCTTTAGTAAAGGTAACTGGTACTGATACAACAGTATCAGAGTGTGAAGCTTATTTCTTTTAAAAGGTCTGTAAGCTTTGAAATACATCTTCTAAATACAGTCTATTGATAATTTATAGGAAGAGTATATATGTATGTATTCAAGGCATGGATTTACCTAGAAACTTTAGCTAGTGTAGCTTTCTAGTTTATTGTTAGCTACTGTAGGTTTTAGTGTTCTGAAGTTGCATGTGTTTTTGTTTGTTTTAACATGCAGCTCCAGGCTTTAGGGAATGTGTGATTAAGGATTATTTTTACTGCAGAATTAGCTTGAATGTTCAGTTTAATTAGAGTCTCATTGATACAAACCTCTTACTTAAAGGAGCTAACAACATATCTCATAGTTTGTCTGCTGTATAAGGAGGATGTGACAAGCAGTGAGGGATGTGGTTTTTACTTCTTTTCTGTGGCTCTGCTGAGGCTGTATGTTGAGTATACTCTTTGATTCAGTGTACCACTGTTAAAGAAAGCTGCTGAGGAACTGCAGAGGTTCCAGCCAATATGTTTAGGGGCACAGGGCATATGACCTGTGCGGAGGGATTGAGGGAGCTGGGCTTTAGTCTTGCAGAGGAGACCCAGGCAGCCTAGAGGCAATCTAATTATGACATGCATTTGTCTAAAGGGGCACACTCTTCTCGGTAGTAAGAAATCAAGAAGTGGCAATGGCCATGAGTTTTAGCTTGGGAGATTCACATTAGACAACAGAAAAAACTTTGCATGGAGTGGTCCATCACTGGGATAAGTTACAGTTTTAAGCTGACTTGATTTGATGTTGGCAATAATTCTGCTTCAAACTGGAGACTGGAGTAAATGTAGTTGAGAGGTTTCTTCCAGATAAAACTTTGAATCTGTGAGGATATCCTTTCATACCTGGAGTCTTGTGCTTCTTCCCTCCTAGACATTTCACCTCACTTCTGTCTGTGGTCACTTAATGGAGGGAGAAGATACACTGCACAGGAAGTCTTGACTTCCTGCAGTATGTGTCTCATTAAGTACAGAAGTTAAAAATCAGTGATTCAGAACTCCTTATTCAGACATTCCTCTCAACCAGTCTGTCAGAGAAGTGTCTCTAGCCGCCTTCTATTAAACTATTGTTGTTTTTCTCCCTCAGGTTCAACTTGATTGTTCAGTTCTGAATCATGTGGCCTGTGGGTTTATTTACATTTCTTTCTTACCACCTTTGAGTCTTGATTGGTGAGATTACCATATGCAGTATATCCAGTAAGCTGTGTGGCTTGTCAGTACTCTGTACTGTGGTAAAGGTGGCAGCAGTGCATCAGAAAAATAAATGTGCAGAGCCAAGTTATAATATGACTTTCAAGTTCTGCTGTAAAAGTTAGTATCTTTCTTTCTAAAAATCTGCCTTAGAATAAAGCAAACATAAGAATAATTTTCTCACTTCATCTTAATTCAGTACTTCACTTTTAAGAAATGAGCAGGTGTATGATAAAGTACGAGAGAGGATTCAGACTGGGGAGACTGCACTTCTTGTACGCACTGTTCCAGATGAAGCACATATGAAATGTACCAACACCCTTTATAAAGACATTAATGCTTCGCTTTCATGTCTGAAAATACTTCAGTTGGTACAAGCATAAGAAGCAAATGTGATCTTGGAATGTATCAGGCTGGTGACTCAGTTATCTTGTGATATGTTAATGTATGCACAATCTCTTCTTCAGTCTTATGTGCTACTAGTATATAAGATTTCTGGACTATTCCCTTGGTGTATGTGATGTTAAATGATCTTTTCATGTTCTGCTTTGTGCTGTTACATCTCACCCTGCTTTTTTTCCTCCAAGCCTTGGGGCTGCAGAATTTGTTGTGTCCTTTTGCCCAGCCTTTGCTATTGATTGTCCTTTTGAGTCAGTCTGCTGATGGGCAATTGAACTGTGTTAAAAACTAGTCCATTGGGATCTCATTAATATACCTCTCCATACTCCTAGTTTCTATTTCTCTCTCCCCTTTACTGATTTTTTTTTTTTTACATATTTCACAATTCTTAATCCATTTTTTACTGTTCAGCAGGGTTGTGATGTATTGGATGTTTGACTGAAGTTCAGTTTATAAACTAATCAGGCAGATGACTGAAACAGATATAATCTAATGGGTTTTTTTACTCATACTCTGGTATCATTTGACTGTGTTACATTTTTGTTTTAATGTGTCATGTTGTGTTTTTATTTTAATTTTCTGGTTAATTTCCATTTCTAACATTCAAACAGTTTAGAAGGTGATGTTTTATTGAGAACCTGCATGCTTATGGCAGCATTTCAAGTCACTACATGTATGAATAGTAATTTTCTGTTAATCAGTAAGCAACGCACCCTGCTGTGTTATATGCATAAATCTCCTTCTGGTTTGATTTGGTGGTGGCATCATGTATCTGTATTGCCTGCCATAAAAATGTGGGAGGAATTATAGTTAAGAACTCAAATTGCAAATAAGATTTAGTCCTGCTTAACACAGGGAAGATGATGACTTCAGGCTAGGTTTCTGAGTGCTTTATTCAGCTGGGCCGTGGAAATGTCCAAGGATGGAAACTGCACAACTGCTCTGGGAAACTAATTTTTTCACCTTCTACCTAGTCAGAAGCTCTCTTATTTGTCCATTATGTCTCTTGTCTTTTGTTCTCCCACTGTGTTACTGAAGAGCTTGACTCTGTCATCTTGACACCTACAGGGAAACTATCTAGAAGGTACAGGATGGCTGCTGTTCCAGATCTTCAAAACCACCTCTGCTTCAGGCTGGAGAGGCTCTGTTCTTTTGACTTATTCTCACAGCCCCTGACCACCTTGGTGGCCCTTCACTGAAATAGCTTTTTTTTATCTATGCATTTGTTATACTGAGCAGGGTTGGGGAAGAGTAGGACAGTGACACTAGAGCCAGTAGCAGTTTGAGTGCCAAGTTAAGGATAATAGTTGCTTCTCTCCAGTTCTCTGTCTGCTGGCTACAGTTATCACCGCTGAGGATGCTGCTGTCGCTCTTTTTTCCAGGGCATGCTACTGGCTCATGTCCAGCTTCTGCCCACCAAGACCCTTGGGTTTTTATCAACAGAGCTCTTCCTTGACTGGGCAGTGCCAGCCTGCACAGCACAAAAGACCCTTCCTCCCCATGCAGAAGACTGTTGTATTATTTAATTCCATAAGGTTCCTGTCAGCTTGCTCCCCCAGCCTGTCCAGGTCCCTCTGAATGGCAGCCCTGCCATCATGTATGTTGACTGGTCCCCCCAGTTCATTTTTACCTGCAAACCTAATGCATTAAACTTGTACAGTAAGGTGTTTACTGAAGCACTGGGTATAACTTCACATACACAGCAGATTCCTTTGCATGATAGCAGAGCAGTTGTGGTCCACAGGTCAGGAGGATAAGCTGACTGCTCTTGCACTTTCAGAAAAAGTAGGTATTGTTGGCTTAAGTGTGTTAAGGCAAAGTGTAAATTCTTAAAGATGTCTAAGGATGACTTGATATTGCTGCTTGGTGGTCAAACTGCTCATGTGGTATTGTGCAGACTTGAAGATGCACAAATAAATGGGCTTAAATATCTCAAAGAGATGGACACTATGACTGGAAAAGTTGGCTTACTGTATCAGTAGAACAGCCAATATTTTTACAGGTTTTCATTAATAGATACGTTTGGAGAGTTTGTATAGTATGTGGAGATTGTGGTTGGGTAGTTTCTCATGTATTAAACTATATACATTTATTTCAGATGGAACAGGAAAGGAAGCTGACTTGATTAACGCATACTGTGGCATAACCACAGTGAAAATGTGATAAAGCATCTGTTTACTTTAAATGTGAAATGTTATTTCAGAAAAAAGCCCATGTGATACATGTACCACATGTGTAAAGCTGCTTTGTCTCCTAGCCATTTGGAGAAGTGGCCTGTCTTAAGTTTGCTTCTATTAATTGTCTCCATCCTGAAATCATGCATTCAGTTATTTCTGCCTATGTGCGATGCAGCTGACTGAATAGAAGAAAAGAGTCATGTGCTGGGGGGATTATAAAATGAACTTGGATCTATGCTGTATCTGTGTTGCAGGAATAAGCTGTTTTTGATGTTTGAAGTGCTGATGCAATGGTAGCAAGGTCTTGGATGAATTTAGCTTGGAGGTTTGATTGAGAAAAATGAGAACAAAAGTATCATGTGGAGAGCAGTGATAAGGATCAAGAATTTTGAGAGCATGACTTGCTTGGAAAGACTGAATCACAGAATAAGTAGCAGTTGCTTAGAAGAGGAGACTGAAGGAGGCATTGTTTATGGCACTGCCTTGGTCTGAAAACCTACCATTTTGGCTACAAAACAGTAGGCTACAAGCATCTTGTAGGTTACTATTAGGGCCTCTTTGTTTCTGATTCCTAAGATGCTGTAAGATAACTGAAAATAATATTCCTGTAATTAGTATAAGCATATCTAACTGCAGAACAGGGAGAAGGGTTAATGAGACAGTTGCTGACTGTGAGGTAGTCCCTGCTGTTAGGAGCATCAGGTCATCAGGTCTTATGGAATATAAAGATTTCCTCCTTTAATCTCTTTTGTTTCTTTATGAATAGATTATAATGATCTAATTGTTATTGAGCAGAACTAATCTAATAAAGATGTAATATCTGTACTTCCCTTATTTTATCAATTAGCAAGTTGTTCCATGTACTGCTAAATAACAATGTATTTGAGAATATTTCAAAGACTATTTTTCTTACTTTCTTATGATTCATTACCCCATATGTGCTGCATGTTTTTTAAGATCCTGTGAAAAACTTGGTGCTAGACAAGAATTTTACAAAGTTGGTGCCTCTTCTCTTGTTTTAAACACCTGTAAATCTGAAGCATAAGTGTGCCATTCTTGTTACGGGGTGTGTATATGTGTATAAATAATCCGTTTCTTATCTTCTTGACATTAATAAGCTAATTTATTAGTTTTAAACAGCTAACAATAATCACTGTCTTCCTTGCTTTTTCTCAGAGGATACTTGTTTCATTTATTAATTTACTCATCTGAAAAAAAAGTGACTGTTGTAATTTCTGTGAAATTAGTAGAACATCATGAAAATGAGTAAAATATCAGCATCTGAGAAACACTGAAAGTTATCTGAGATTTAAACGTGTCTTGCAGAAAAATAGTAAATGAAAATGAGTACGTTTTTCTCTATGCAAAGCTTGAAGATCCTCCTAAGCAATTCTTAGCATGTATGCTAGTTCTCTTTACCAGCTCTTAGTGCCAGAAGTCCAAAGAATGTACTAGAAGCATCAGCAAACAACAAATCAAAGGCCAAAAATTCAGCTTAGACAACATACCAAGAAATGAGAAATGTTGCTCTTGTCATAATAATTTGAGCTAGCAGTGCCACAAGAATGTTTCCACTTGACCAAAATTCAGTGGCACAGGGCCACATAGAGGCAATTAGTAGAACCCCTTCTATAAATGTTAAAATTTAACTTAATTTGTCTTCAATTTTCAGTTAAGAATGCCACTGACTATTACTTATTGTTAGGACAAAGCTACCTCGTTGAAAACTGTATGTTCTTGAATCGTAACCCTCCTTTCCCTATCTTATATAAATATGTTGGAACAATAAGTCCTTCTGTCTGTTTATGTTGATGATCATATGTAATCATTCTTATGCTACAGTCTTAATCCTGAGTTTGTGCCATGCATTCAGACTAAATGTTGGTCTGGTGTGCTTTTGAACACTACCCTCTGTGTCTTTCTGATTTTAGTCTCTGAAATCCTAGGCAGTTGAAATAGTTTCTTGTCGTTTGTGGATCTGGCATTCACTTTATCACTTCAGTGTTTCAAGCTGTTGTAGAGGCACAGTCCTGTTAAAAGGTAGTTAAGCATTAAAGCGTCAACCCTGGTGCTGCAAAAGGGTGGGTTTTGTTTCTGTCTAAAACAGCACAGCTAAGAGCTCTGATAACCTGGCACCACAAATCCTCTTGCTAAACAAGTTATTCTCAACTCTTGAGTCTGTACATAACATAGTCAGTGGCAGCAGGTTTTTCTTCTACCTATGATCTGAGAACATCAGTGTTCGGTAGTCTCACTGACTTGTTCCTGGCAGATGAAGTAAGGATTGAGTGTAACCTAACAAGATGATCTCCTGTGTAACAGAATTATCAGAAAAATAAGTAATAGGAAAGCATGAGATTGTTTTTTGTTGGTGCTGAGGATTTTCAGACTGCTGCATTCTAGGCTGGTAGTTGTTTGTATTTTCATGTGCTTCCTAGAATATGAGAGGCACTGGAATGGCTGAAAGATGGGTTTACTTTCCTCTGAAAAATAAATAGCCTGCTCTTTCAGTGAGAGAGAGGCTTTGTGGTGTGTCATCAGGGAGGTTGAGTTCATGTCTCTACTGCTCTGACCTATTTTCACAGTTGAAATAGCTCCTAGTTTTGTTTTCAAGAGGTTAGGTGAAATCAATGTGTTCTTTATGAACAGGCAGCTCAAGCACTTGGGCTGTGGGCAGAGGTGTGGATTTTGGTAGCTGGGCCAGCTGGATAGTCAGCACACACATAGCTTGGCATTCCCTGCCTCCATCTCCTCTTGACTCCAGAGATTTAAATCATGGTAGGTTATGAAACACTTGAAACCTGTATCCACCTAGCGAGGGGAAGATAATATTACTGTGGAGAGAAGGAATAGAAGTGGGCACTGATGGGAAGAGTAGGATTTACTGTCTTAAGTATGTGAGGGGATGATATTAGCCCTAACTGCAGATTATAAACTCCTGGAAATTTTGTGGTAGGAGTTCTCCTGGCATCTGCTTTGCTACAAAGTGCCCTCAACAGGGACCTTCCTTCCTCACCTCTACCCTCTGGTTGCTCTTACTTTCCTGAAGTTACCAGGTTGCTCTGAAGTGTCTAAAGATGGTGAAGGGCCTCAAGGGGAAGCCACACAAGGAGTAGCTGAGGTCAGTTGGTCTGTTCAGTCTGGAGGAGACTGAGGGGAGACCTCATAGTGGTCTGCAGCTTCCTCATGAGTAGAAGTGGAGGGACAGGCACTGATCTCTCCTCTTTTGGGCTCCTTAATAGCAGATATTTAAATGTTGAAGATGGAAGCTGTGTGACTGTGACTTAACTTCTTACAAGATTCAGCTAAAAAAAAAAAAAGCATGTGTGTGTATATAAATGTATATGTTAAAAACCTCACTTTTCTAGAGATGTAAATGCTTTCTGTTGAATCATGTAAGTACATTGGTACATTGTGATTATCATAAACATCAAGTCAGTTGTATAAAGAAGCAGAGTATACTGTAGGTACAAACTGTTATCAGTCTGGCCTGTGAAACAGAGGTCATCAAAATACAGTGCCCCAATAAAAAGAATAATTCTTAATTTGTTTTATTTATTTAGAATCTTTACTGTTTATGTACAGGCTGCATGTTTGCTACAGACAGGATAATTATGAAATTTAACACTAACACTTTTTTTATAAAATAAAAGCTGTAAATACTCTGTACTTATCAAACAGCAATAAAAAATCTCCGGTGATCAGATCAAACATACAGGAACTCTAGATCATCTCCCTTCCAGATAAGAGCAGACTGGGTATGATGTAGAATCAATTAACCACAATAATTCCAGCTTGCCTGATGGGGTCCATCTCCTATTTAGTCTTTCTTCATAAATCGCTTCCTGGATAGCAGCAAGTACTTATGCAGTTAGTTGTTTTCCAGTTATCAGTTATTTGTATTGGTTGAATTCTTAAAGCATTGCAGAGGAATGAAGTCCCTGTTTTAGCAGCTGGTGTCTGTAAGAATCAGCAGGAGCAAGCTGTGTAACTGGTGAATTAGATGTCTGCCCACAGGGCTGTAGCAGCAGCCTGTGACAGTACTGGGAGAGGAAAATGAATTTAACACGTACATTGCCTCAATTTTTTTCAGACACTGGCCAGAAGAAGACCCCAGACAAGAAAGATGGGCGACGAATGTCTTTTCAAAAGCCTAGAGGGACTCTTGAATATTCTGTAAGTCACTGATTTATTGTTAAAATGTTATTTCAAAGCAAGAGCAGACTAAAAAGTTTCCATACAAAATATAAGCAAAACTGTAATATGCATTACCTTTAACCTTGGAATTCTGTGTATCTGATAGTTTAGTTTGACAGAAATTAAATCAGGGAATTAACTGGTAGTACCTAAGGAGTAATGCTATTTTTTCCCTTTAAATGCCTTTTTTTTCCTTAAAAATCCCAAGCTAATCAATCTGTTGACTGGTTCACTTTTAGGTAACTAGTTGGAAATAATAAATAACAATAGTTACATAATCATGTGCAAGTTCTCTGCTTTCAGCATTATTATAAGCTGTTGCTGTCAGAAGAAATAACAGAATTAAGTTTGGAAGGGAAGCTATATCTTGATACTGACCTTCTGGTGGTCTCCTAATGATTTCCCTAGATCTGTACCTTTTACTGTATAACTCTGTTAATGCATCAGTATCTGAAAATGGAGCCGTGTTCTGTTCTTGAAATGACCCTCAAACTGTGCTGCAGTCAGCTTTTCACATTTGTGGTTACTAAGGGAAACAGAAGTGAGAAGTATCTGTCTTGTGTTATATAGGGGAAATATAATTAAGCCTATAAATAATGCTTATTGAATTGATGTTAAAATAGGGAAAATCTGTCACAGTTATCTTTGAATGCTTTTGAAGCTGGACATGATAAATAAAAATGAGAACTTCTTTATAAAAAGTCTTTACTTGACCTCTTGATGTTCTCTTATTCCAGAAGTAAGAGACGGGGGAGATGAAAGAACTTAACTCTTAATGTTATATTAAGCTAAGCTGTGATACTGCTTAGCTACTGAGAAGGCTGTGATAGTCATTTGAAGAGACAATATACATGTATCGGGAGCAAGAAGCACTTCATTAGTGTGGCTTATATTAGAATTTGAATATAATTCTAGCTTATACTAAAGACTTCCTTGAAGTTGAAATTCAAAACAGAAATTCCTGCTGCTTGGGTTCTAGCAGCTGAAGAACGTTAATATAAAGGTGACTGTTTCTATTACATTAACCCCATTATGTCTGAAATATTAGGAAAAAAGGGTCAGGTCTGTATTACTGGCATTCATTCTCAATAAATCCCTTAACTTGGCTCTTGCCACTACATGCATGCTTTTACTTTGGTATGTAAGATTCCAGGCAAAGTTAAAGCAACAAGCTTTCCTTTTTTTAACCTAGTGTGTTTGTGTCAAGTTGTCATGTACTTCTGCAGGTTTCTGTGTTCCAGTAGGTGGGGTTTTAGAGCCAAAAATAGCTTTCTTAATACATACTGAAGTATGCATCACTTCCTTGTGAGTCAAAAAGATGATTCACAAGAATCAAAGCTTTTCGTCAGACTTAGTCCGGCTTCTAGAGGACCTTGTTGCATATATGGAACATGGTGCATTTCAGCTTCACAAATGCTCTATTCTGATGGATCTTGCTGTATATTTCACTCATGAAGCTCGTAAAGTACTTCAGTAGCATCAAGTTTTTGGAGCTTTCGGTTGAATGTTGGGTACATGTGTTTTAATAAAATACACAGATCTAACCTCTACGAATTGAGCTTATGTTCAGTATGAGAGATCTGGTAACTAGTGTGTTAATTTGCTACTGTGATTTATGACTTTATGTGAAGAGATGCACTTATTTATGTCTGGTTTCTGCCTTAGTCCTACTGCTTCTGACAGTGGCAACACATGCACATATTTATCTACCTGCATGTGTTGCTTCTTTGAGAAGTAGTAGAAGGATGAAGGCAGAAACCAGACTCCACCTCATCTCCCAGCATTGTTGAAAAGTTAGTGGATTTTTTTGGCTTTTTAAAGATAATAATTTCATCTGTTAGTTTTTCCAGTGGCTACATTGTTTTAGGAGGGAAGGTCTTATATTCCTGAAGTTTGGAGTGAGATGGTACTTTGCTAATGCAAACTACGGGTTTTTAATGTGAAGTGGACTTCACACCAGAGTTTTTTAAAAAAGAAAATAGTTACTATGGGGACAAATAAACAATAAAATACACTTTCACTTTAAGGTAAAACCAAAAAGCAGTTAATGTTTAAGATTTTAATCTAAAATTCCCAAAATGTAAAAGCTTGAAACCACTGTTCTGTATGTAACACCAGAGAGAATGTATCAAGAGATACAGTACTGATTTGAAACAGATATGGTAGTAATTGAAGGAAGTAAGTCCTAAACTGCCTCTAAAAGATAGAGAAAAGTGGTTTATTTTTGCTGATATTGCTTAGACAGTGAACAGATATTCTTTTTAAAGTTCGTATAGTTTCTCCTTTCCTAAATGTCAGTTGACAGATTAGATGCAAATTGATATTATCTGTTATTTCAGAATTCACAATTGGTGCTTTCAGCACACAGCTGATGAATGTGAATAGGCTCAGAGGACCAACGGAGCAAATAGTGTAGGTGAATTATTGTTACTAGCTAAAACTTTGAGTCCTTTTTTGGGTTCTGGAAGTAGCATCCTTATATTGCTTAATTGACATAACTTCATTACCTTAACATTGCATTGGAAGTCTTTTGTGTTACATGTACAAACACAACCAGTGCCTACCTACAGGTGTTAGAAGAGCCAACTACAGATAAATAGCGCATAAGCAGACAGTGCCAGCCACTGATCACCAGTGATTGTAGCATGCCAGTAGTTTTATGACTTCAAGGAAAGACTTATTGCTGATCTTCCTTTTGAGAAGAAAGAAATAATTGTGGTTCTGCTTTCCTGATGTTGTATACTATGTACATTAGCCCTATTAACAGTTAGTTGACATAGTCATAATCTGCTATTTTTAAAGGCTTGGGTATGATGCCAAAGTGATGTCTGCTCCCCCACGTCTTCACCCATCTTTCTAGTCTTCCCATCTATTTAATTTTGTTAATTCATTTTAATACTCTTAAACACTGTTTTGTTGTTTTCTGGTCGTTGGACATCTAGTCTTGAAATAAGAAAGTAGTAATTCTGTCTATACTTTGATTCATATATATTTGATGCATAATTTTTAATGGAAGAATAAGTGAGTTCCAAACATTGAGATGAAGTGACAGTGAAGTTCATTAAAATATCCGGAGAGAATTAGGTTTTAAATAACTTTGCCAGCTGTTAATTTGAGGGAAATGAAGAGTTTGAACCATAGTTAATGGTGACTGAAGCTCTGCTGGTACACACATGGCAAACATGGGTATGTAAGTAAGTAGTGCTCTGTAAATGTAAAAGGGGTAATGAGATGCACCTCTGCTCAAATAGGGACAGAATGATTTGAAGAGAATGTTTGATTTGGGATTTTATTGGAAAAGGAAAATGAAAGGTAAGGATTTTAAGTGGTACTCTCTGTATCTAGAAAAATACATAAAAAACTGATTTTGATGAACTTAGAATTTTAGACCTATTTATATTTCTATATAAGTGACAACATAAGGGAGAAGTAATGGGAAAATAAGATCTTATGTGTTTTACCTCTGTGTAAGAGTTCAAATTTTTGCTATTGAGGAAAGCTACTTATATCTTAAGGAACCTTTTCAACAAAACTTATTGTGCAAAGCAGAGTGTGTGAATTTATGTAGTGCTGAATGAGTGATCTTTGCTTTCTTTTAAGGCTTAGTGCCTTTCAGTCTTTATACAGAAGCAAGCAAAGCTAGTGGATGATATGTATTGAACCACTTAAAGGCACTAGCTGGCCTCTGCAGGTCCCTTTTTCACTGTTTACATATCTAGTGGGTCTTTCTTCTTCAGCTGTGTACTTGCATTGGAACAAATCTTGCCATTCTGTTAATCATAAAACAATGCAGTCATTGTTCATCATTCCCTTCTCTTATCAAAGAAGATGCAGCATAGTGCTTTAATATCCAAATATTTATGTAAGATTCTTAATATTCAGAATAGCATTTAAATAGCTACCTCGTAATGTATAGAAATTTTGCTTTTCTGAATTGATGGGGAAAAAACGGTTGGAAAAGCTGGGGGCTGGCTGTGGTGGCACTTTTTCTATTTGTTATTCCATGCTTTTCCAGAAAGTTTTTCTTTGAGCTTTTGTCTGTTCAGATTCAGTTTATTAAAAGAGTAGACAACCTAAGAATTGGTAAGTAGGCCTTTGAATCTTGGGAGATACTTCAGGAAGTCTCTATTAAATGAACAATGTCTTTATTTTAAGAAGGTGTCAGTTCTGGTCTTTGAAGTCTCATGCAAAGTAGAAATTTGCCTGTGCAACCTTCACAGCCAAATAAGAAGAGGAAGCTTATACTTGCCATAGTGTTTATTTTGAGTAAGATAAACCCTTTAGTTACCAAGCTATCTCACCACATGTTTTTATTTCTGAAGACTGAAAAGAATGAACGTACTCTTAAAGGGCTTAAGCTTCATGATTTTTAATTGAACACTTTTAATTTGTTTTATATTATAAGATAGAAACAACTGAGATTTTAGACTGTCACTAGGTGGTACATAAGCAATACCTAGAAGCTGACTGTCCTTAAGCATTTATGAGAGAGCAAACTTAAGCAAAACTTTTGAATCTCACTTTACAGTTTATTTTAACAAACCTTTTGTATTATGTAGAGTTCCTGATGGAAAGACTACTATTCCTTGATTTGGTGGTTAGTTTTGTTGCTGTCTATGGAGCACATACAACCTATCTGGTCTGGTCACAGTCTTGTTTTGATTTCTGCTTTAGTAGCAGTTAAACATGGCATACAAGAATATTCTTGTTTTCTGTGTATCTGCAATCATACAGTATGGAATGACTAGGAGGTACTAATACAGTCTTTCATAATTGAAATACTGATAGAGATGTTTGCTGCTTTGTTTAGCTTATTGGCTTCCTATATAAAGAATTCTCATAATAACTTTTTTTAAGATAAGTTTCTAATTCTAATTGCCTTTTCTTTGGCAATACTTCTCTCTTCTTTAGTGAATCTAGGTTGACACGTGCACCTTTAAAAAACATTATGGAAGGCAATTTTCAATCTTTACTTATATTTAGCAACACAAATATAGCTTAGATTATATAGCTTTATCTTGTCTTAACTGATAAGATTTGGTTTGTCCTAGTACGGTGTTTATGAAGCCTTGTGCTGTTATGCAGTAGACTTCTTAGTTGTGTCCTCCCTTGTTTTATTTCCATTGTTCTTAAAGCTATGGATTCTTTATTCTGGAATACTTTCTCTGAATAGTTTTTTCCTTCTGCTTTCTTCTGGTGTTTCATATTGAATACATTTTGGGAGATGGAGGTGAAAACATGAGCTTGAAAAAATCCTTTCCTTACTTGAGAACCACCTACTCAAAATACTTACGCTCCATCTACTGTCATACTGGTTGACCTGTTTTGCTTCAGTGTTTTTTGTTTTCTCAGTGATGGATTTTACTTGACAATCAGTGTCTAACAGAAGCTTATTTCAATAGTAAGAGTGTGTTAATGTTTGTGGAGATTGCTTCAGCTTTCCTGTAGGTGAAGAATAGAAAAGAGGAGGTGAAAAGGGAGAGTGAGTGGTTCTGTGAACAAAGTCAATTGTGTATTGGGCCAGTGGTACGCAGCAGTGGATTTATAGACCAGATGTTCTGGTGCAGTAGCTGAACCTATAGCTCAAAGTGTGTGACTGATAATTCTGACCACCTGGAAACATAGTGGAAAGGCACATGTCTTTATATGGGGTTGTAATAGGCTAATATTTAGGGGGTAGATATGTTTTTTTGGAATGGCTTTGTTGGTTTGTTTTTTGTTTGGCTTTTTTGGGGGGTGGCCAGTCATAAGATAGAAACACTTACAAGGTCATCAAAATCTTGATAAGTCTACACGTAAAATTTGTGAGCCACTATTTGAACTAACTGCTTACAGGTTTGTTTGTTTGTTTTTTCCCCAATTGATACAGGTGGAATCAAGAGATACTTTAAACAGTATTGCCTTGAAATTTGATACAACACCCAATGAACTGGTTCAATTAAATAAGCTTTTCTCCAGAGCAGTCGTTCCTGGACAGGTACTATTACATTATATATGTTACTTTTCCAACAAAGACCTCTTTCCCTATATTTCTCATCTCTAGAGGAAGTGCTAAAGGACTTCTCTTACTGGTTTTCCTGTTGACTTGGTAAAAGAGTTTTTCTTTTTTCTCTAATTTGTAAATTCCTTTTACCTATTAAATAACTGCCTAAAAAGGGAATAGGGAACAAAGCTACCTGTCTCACTTAAATAAGATCAGAGGACTTTTAAAACTAGATATACTTAATGGTATAATAACACTTGTGTACAAACTAAATTGTTGCTTTGCAAATATAGCAGGCTATTCACCAGCTGTAGCTCAGGAGACACATTCAGGGTGCAGCTTACAAACAGTGTTCCATGACTGCATGTTACTGCCTGCATTTCTATTTTAATAAATTGAATGTTTCTGTTCCACTCTGAAAACATGCTGTCTTTACCAGCAGTATATGAATTATCAATCACTTATTATAGGTCACTATTGCTTTTTTTCCCCCTGTTTCTGCCTTCACTTTTCATTTCTACTTGAAAGCTAGGCCTGGAAACATGATAGGTCAGCTATGGAATTAGCCATTTGCCATTTGTTATCAGCCCTCTTTTTGACAAAATCCTGTGTTTATTTCTGGTTGCTGCAGAACTCTGTCTAGGTAGCTTGAATGCCTACCATGGCTGAAATAAGGTATTAAAGGTGTGAATAACTTCAGCTGATTTTCTTTTTTTTTTTTTTTTTAGCATTCAATGCTAAGAGCTGTATCTTATGAACTTGTTTCCCAGTCTGTTTCTTGTTGCTTCAATAGCAGAGTAATAGAGAAATAACTGGACAGGTCTTCCTTGAACAGTTATCAGGTGTTTCTGGCATGCTGTATACTTTTAATTCTTTCTATCTGAAGTTTTTCCTCAGTTATTATGACTGAAAATCAAAATTATATCAAGATAGAATCAAAAAACTTGAAAAGCTAAAATGAAGAAGTATTTTGTGTGGTATTGTTTATTCCATCAGCTCATAATTCTGTTAAAAATAATGGGAGCAGGAATAGTTTTGTGTAGCTTATTTTGAGAAAGCATAGCAAATATACCTGAACTTGTGGGAGATATAAAGTAAATCTGAAAGCATATCTGACTTCTAACTACATTATATCTTCTTTATAGATTTTGTATGTTCCTGACCCAGACTACATTTCTAGTGTGGACAGCTCCCCCTCTCTAAGTCCTATAAGTCCCCTATCACCTACATCTTCCGAAGCAGAGCTTGACAAGGCTACAGTAAATGTAGGTATACCTGTTATACTTGAGATTAATTTTCCCTTACAAGATAAATGTTACAGATGCTATGCTTTCTTCTTAAACTATCCTTTGGTTTTGGGGAGAAACATTTGGAGTTAAAAATAAAATAATAGTTTTTTAACAGTAAATACAAACTTTTAATCTTTGTAAATGACAGTTTTCTGTGTGAAAACTGATTTGAAGGCAAGTTGTTTGTAACCAAATACTGTCCTTGCACACTGAAATCTTAATCAGGTTTTGTTGCATTTCCCTGTTTGTTATCTCGATGCTCATTAAATGTTTGTAGAAACAATGTGTTGGCCAGAATACTCAGGTTCCCCCTGCTCACTGTAGAGACGTGGGAGAGGGTTTTGTAGTTTCACCTAGCAAAATGAAACAAAAAAAAAGTCTGTTTCAGTGAAGGGCAAATACAAAGTTGATTGTAGCTGACTTGTGCTTAGTAGTTCTCCCTCTGCAGACTTTCAAAATACTAAAATTGTTTAGCCATCAGAGCTGCCCTTAATTCAGCTCAAAAGTAGACTTTTGGGTAGGAGCTGGCTTTGTAGAAGCATGTCTTTCCAGTAACACTGGATTGCTGTCAACATAATTCTAATGGGAGCACTCCAGCCAAGAAGATGCAATATGGGAGCCCAAGCTTCTCTGTAATTCATGCAATTATGACCTTAATCAGATGTTTCTTGATACATCGCTGCTATTATTTTCCAAGTTACTATCTTTTTCTCTCAAATAACAAATTTTCTTCATAGCACATTTCAGTAGTGTTCAGTCCAGCTGTCAAATATGTGCTCCAGGGTTCTGTGTGCTCAAAGTTTAGGAACGTTTAAGACTTCAAGTATCTATTTATGTGCTTGTGTGACTTTGTTGGTCCAGACAAGATGAAATATAAATGTTTTACTTGATTGCTGAATAGGTTCTCAAGCTGCATTACAAAGGCTGTGATGCGCCTTCTACTGAAAATTACCATTTGGTTTTGCTGTTGTACTTTTGCTCTTACCTAGTATGCCTGTTCTCTTATCTGCTGCCATTAGTGCTGAATAATTTCTTTTGGCAAACTGGAGGTGTTGTAGCACAGTAAGTAGACTAGTCTGCAAGAATACACTTTTCTATCATATATCTTGTGTGTATCTGTCTCAAAATGACTGTAAATGCTAGGATACACCTGCTTGTGTAGCATATGTTGTGAGAAGTTATTAGAGAGAAAATGTAGTTTTACTATTAGAAATCAAAGCTTTCTCTGCAGTACACCAGATGCCGTGTCAAAACTCTTATTCTTGCATTTGTCAATTATTTCATATATGCTTGTTTGCACATGGTAGATAAGGACACGTAATAGCATAACTATACCTGTAATTTATTTGAAACTTTTTTATTGACTATATGCACATAGTAGAGATAAAAGTTAAAAGTGTAGAAAAAAACAAAGTAGATAAAAATACTTAATTAAAAATCTCTTCTGCAAAACATTGTTTTTTTATTGTCCAATGTTAGCAACATTTTGAGTGTTAAGTTTCACTTAACTGGACCTAATTATTGCAGAACTGTTTTGTGAATCTTTTTATGTGTTGTGGATCATTGCAAGAAGTTCTTAAATGCTTCAGGGAAAGTCAAATGAGCAATGTGATAATATAATAAAGTGTTTGTTCTGTTTCTGAGCCTTTTCAAACTGCATGTAAGGAAGGAGGGAATATTTGTCAAAAGAAATAAGAACAGAAATCACTTGCACTTCTCAGTGCAGACTCTGTGTGTGTTTTGGTTTTATTTCTCAAACAGTTTCTCCAGCAACACAAAAGGCACTTAACTTCTGTGTGAGCAGTTAAGGCTGAAGGGTTTTCTTCTTCATCATAGCATCTGTCTTTCATGTTTTTCTTTTCTCTTGGCTGGTATCTATCACTAAGAATGAGAGAAATACTAGCATACGTTCTCTAGTGCTCTCTCGATGTGAGTCTTCTTTGACTGTCCTCTAGTTTTGACTCCAGATTTGCAGTATAAACTTACATTTAGAGGTAGAGAATATGTTCCTCTGCCTGAATAATGTAAACAGGTCTTTTCTCTGTGCTCTGGTTGTTGAAATCATTGAGTTCTTGGTAGATATTTAATAAGATGATTAACAAATATCTAAACCTCTGAGTCAAAAATGTGCTATGGTATACACTGTTCTTTTATTTTTGTTTTAATAAACATTGGAGGAGATTAACCAAGTGGCTAAATATAAACCAGCACGTGGCTGATATAACCTGCAGAACCCTGTTAAGGTTGGAGTCTTCTGAGGTTTTGGTTTTTTTGTTTTGGTGGGGTTTTTTTTTTGTTTGTTGTTTTTTTGTGTGTTTTTTGTTGGTTTTTTTGTGTTTTTTTTTTTTTTTTTTTTTTTTTGTTGTTGGTTTTGGTTTTTTTTTTTGTTGTTGTTTGTTTGTTTTCTTATTTTACTACACATAATCTAACAATTCAGTTTGTATTTCCCTAACTTTGTTACTGTGTATGTAAGAACTAGCTTAGGCTTTTAAGCTGCTGGGCATTGGAAGGATCTCTTCATTCTGCAGTCTGTTGCACGTATTTGAGAAGATCCAGTATGCTTTGCTACGTGTAAAGCTTAACATCCACTCAAAATAATACGTAGTGACAGTGGCATCATCATTAAATTGGAAAGTCTACCCACCAGTATTATTCCTTCTTGTGTGTCATGTGGCAATAAGAAATAGCTGGCTTAGTCACAGTGAGCTTGGAGATCAGCTGAGGACTCTCACAGCCACTTGCTAATTTGTCACGAAGGTGGCCATATAGGTTTTAGTTGAAAAGCAGATGTAGAAGGAGAACTGATCTCCAGGAGGTTTATTTCTTAATTATACCTTCCTTAGCTTTTTCAGCACAATTCAGCTCAATGTTCTACAGGGTGTTTTGGTTTTTTGTTTTCTTTCTTAAGAAAAATTGAGAGATGCTGGCAAAGGCCTAAAGAAAGTGGTACCAGAGAATGAACTGAAAACAATTGTGCAAAATGTTCCTGGATATGATTGAAAGCATTTGTCTGCAGTCTGTACTAGTGAATAGAACTATACAGGAAAGCAGAAAACGAAAGGGAACATAGAAGTCCACATTTCTTAAATATAGTTAATATTAATAACTAAAAGTAGCAATTGTATGTAAAATTGAAGCCTTTAAACATGGGTGGAGCTCTAAAACAGGGTTGCTGTGCCTATAAAATAGGCTTTGGTCCAGTCTGTCTCCTATATGTGTATCTTTTTACTTGAAACAATTTTTTTCAATGTCTGTCCTGTCCCTGGTAGGGTTTTGTGTTCACTACTTAGTTGCATATGCTGGTATGCAGCAAGAGAGATAACTCTTAGTTTCCCAGGGAGGTCATGAAAGAAAGCCTCTGAAAGTTACATCCTGGCACGTGAATGACAAATGGTTGGATACAGAGTGAATGTACTAAGGCTTATATTATGCCTGACAAAAGTGATTCCTTTCTGTGATGAGATGACAGGCTCAGCAGCTGAGGGAAGAGTAGTGCATGTTTCTTATCCTGGCTATAGCCAAGGCTTATGACACTGTCCCAAAGCAGCCTTGTTAAAATACTGGGGAAATGTGAACTGAATAAGTGGAGTAAATGATAGGCTGGAAAAATTGCCATGATCTTTGTGTTTAAACTTATTCAACACATGTGTGAGATTGTTTTTTTTTTTTTATAGAACCATAGGATGGCTTGGGTTGGAAGGGACCTTAATGATTCATCTAGCTCCAACTCCCCTGCCATGGGTGGGGGATACTTTCCACTAGATCAAGTTACACAGAACCCCATCCAGCTGTCCATCAGCGACCTGACTGGTGGAACAGGACAGAATTGGGGGAGTGTCAATATGGTGGAGGGAGGAACAAGGACTACTCATCAGGGACATCAAGATTCTGGAGAGATGAAGTAACAGAAACCTCATGAAGTTCAGATCTGCCTAGGACAGGAAAGAGCCCCATGTAACAGTACAGGGTGAGGGTTGGCTACCTAAAGAGCAGCTTTTCAGAGAAGCTGAGGGCCAAGGAGAGATTGAGACTAGTGTCCTGATGGAGGTGTTGGACAGTGTCTACTTGTGATGGTGAAGTCTGATCACATGCCCGGGAACAGGTGAAAGAGTGATACCAACAGGTTGAGGCAAAGGGGGCTTGTGAAGCTGCATTTGCAGTGTTGTGTCCACTTGTGGCACCTTCAGTACAAGACAAAGACTGACATGCTGGAGCTACTCCAGTGCAGGGCTATTAAGATGATCAGGGAAGGGAAACATATGACGCACAAGGACTGGCTGAGATCTGGGGTTTTTTGTTTGTTTGTTTTTAATTTTGGTTTTGTTTTTTTTTGGGGCGGGGGGAGTTGCTGGAGAAGAAAATACTGATAGAAAACTGGATTTCTCTGTTGTACTGCGTAGTAAACAGGTCAGAGTGGGAAGAGTGAAGGTCTTCAGTGATGTACTGCAACAACTGCAAGTTGCTGCGCAAGAGGTTAAATAACAGGAGAATATTTTTCACATTGAGCGTGGCTAAACACTGGAACCAGCTTCTTGGAAAAGCGGTGGAATCTCCAGCCTTAAAGATTTAAACTCAACTGGAAGGGCCATGAGGAGCATGATCTAATGTAGGTTTAGGCCTGCTTTGGCAACAGGGTTAGACTAGCTGACCTTCCAACTTAAAGTAGTGTATAATATTATGGAAGAACATTTAATAGGACTTCTGTTGAAGTTGGAAAGAAATCCTGTCTGCTAACTTCTGTTCAAATTTTGCATGTGACAGAATATTGAATCATATGTGTTTTGATCATTATTTTGTTGTTTATTCCTAGGTTGATTCTGATTATCTTCGCCCAGGTATATTTTTTTGTCAGGGGCTGATGGAGCTCTGCTTCATTAGTTGTAGTCCTTTAGATCAAAGCGGTTCTTTAAGCTGGAGTGGATTTGGAACCCTATTTTTACATTTGCTTTCACGACAAAAAAAAAAAAAAAATAAAAAATTACACAGCAGAAAATCTCTAAAAGTTGATTTATAAAAAGACAAATTGCTAAGTTCTGTTTTGGTTTTTTTGTATTTTTTTTTTTTTTAGGATCCAGATGAAGTCCAACAGAAAGAGTCAGCCGTTTCACCAGCACATGCATGTGTTCGTCCTACAAGAGTGGTATCATCCACCTCCGAAGAGGAGGAAGCGTTTACAGAGAAATTTCTAAAAATTAATTGCAAGTACATCACTAATGGCAAGGTACTGAAACCTTCAAGTTACTTCGGGTGTTACTTGGATATAAAAATAAAGCACATTTAAATCATAAACTATACAGTAAAATTTAGTCACAGGTGGGTAGATGGATCAGCTTATGTGCACATATATGTCTATATAAATATATTTCTTTTTACTCCCTGTTTTCTTGGGATTCCCCAGGTCACTTGTTTCAAGACATGATGCAAGCAGCTGATATGTGACAGTCTTCCCTGATGCTGTACTGTTACATAATGCTTTCTTGTTGAGGGCTTGAGGTCTGTTTTGATCCTTATGTTAGTATCTCTACTAATGAATTTTCTTTACTTACAGTGGAGAAGGAAGTACATAGTCATGTAGCCTTGCTTCTGTTTGTAATTTTAAAGTAGAATAGGGTGAGCAGAATAAACCTCTGATTCTGTAAACAAGCAATTCTGTGTTGTTCTCCACTGGGTATACTATGGTAGAAATCTTGATTTTATTTATTTTTTTTTTATATTTTTTCCTTTGAAGGAGTAGTTACAATTTTCTCAGTAGTGTCATTACACAAATGCCTCCAAATTAGTGGCGCTTAATTAACCTCCATTCAGCTCATAAGTGCATGCGTTTTGCACAGACTTTTAGAGACTGAGAATATCAAGAGACTTTACCTCAGAACATTTTAGAAAAAAAAACAATCTTTGCTCTCCTACCCCACAGAAAAATTACTGTCAGACACTATTTATGAAAAATCATGCACTACTTTTTACTTTGCCTGAAAGTTTGGGTATGTATATAGAAATACTGCTGATTCTGTGTTGCTCAGCAATAGATTTTCAAATCAACTACTGATAAACAGATTAATAAGAATCTCCTAAAACTGCTTTTTGGTTTGTTTTTTTTTTGACTGATGAAAAGGGTTGCAAATCTATGTGTGTCTAGGCTTGAAACCTTTCAACAATACATGTGTATTGACAAAAACTCTGTGTTAGAAGTTGATGAGGCAAGTACTGGAACAGCTTTCTTTGTTACTTTGTTCTTTGCAGTTAGTTTTTGTCATTCCTGGTGTTCTGTCTGTAGGTGATGTGTTTTTTTAAGTTGATCCAAGTCACATCTTGACTCATCAGTTTTAAGTGCTGTGATGGAGTGAAACTGAGGCCTGTGAGCCTTTGTTAGAAATTGTCTGTGCTGGAAAAATATAATCTAGGGTTAAAATTTACATATATTATTTACATGCTGTATTTTCTCATTAGAATATTATGAGGAATGTTAACAGCATCTGTCTCTTGACTTGTGTATTTCTGGTGTATTTTCTATGAATTCAGGTAGAATTCTGTTTCTAGAGAGTTGTATAATCCATTGCAGTTTCAGTGTGTACTTGGGAGAGAAATGAGTGCGAACTTGCTCAGATTTGAGTGCCAGGGTTTGTAAGTTTAGCATGTAATTTAGCCTTTGTGTGTTAGGAACATCCTCTGGAGTGTTGTCCTATCCTGTCCTTGTTAAGTTTTTTGATGACACAGGATGATAAATTTTTGAAGTTTTCTAGAGAACTTAAAAGATTCATCTTCTGCTTTGCACTCTGGAAGTGATTTTGAAACTCATAGTTAACTGTTTTATAGGGCTTTCGTTGTGAGTCTGTCATCACTGTGACTGCTGCTCATAAACTTAAATCTAGTGAAAGCCTGTTTTTCAGTGTGTCTAATTATGCAAAGGGACTTTCATTAAGGTACGACTGTCATTTCTCACTCTTATTCTCTATGTGTTTGCAGTTGGGTTTAGTTACATTTGTGACTTCCTGGAGAAGCAGAGAGGAATTCTCTGACACTCAGTGGCTGGAACCTGGAAATGTTTGCTCTGTTTGTTATACTTGCTCCCCACTGTTAGAGTGTTGAGCACAGTTAGAGACAGGGTCGTGTGAATATCTGTATTCTGTTTGGACAATAAATCAGTGTAACCAGTGAGCTGCAGTCACACCTGAACTCACTGTTTACTGCTTATGTAGGTGTACCCTCTTAGAGCTGCACTCTTTGCTTCTTCTGTAGAAAAGTGTGCTGCTCCAGGTATTTTTCATTCTTTGCACTGTTCCTTGGAGGCAGAAAAAGGTATCTTAAACAGTCAGTTTGATTAAAACTGAAATTAGTAGAGGACGTGTGAATTCTTCATTCTTTCTTATGTTTGCTAGTTTACTTGAATTGTTTTGAAAAGGAGTAGGTAAAGGAAAATTACTTGTACTAAGGCTTGAAAAAACTCAAACCACTAACCTGGAAATTAGAGCACAGAAAGCACAAGTGTATTGTTCATTAAGTGAAAAGGAGGACACTGACAACATTCAAAACTTCTACAAGAAACAGAGAATAAAATAAAATTGTTATCTATATGATAAAAGCATCATGAATTACAATTTTTATTCAGCCATGCATGTTCAAGAATGTAATGGATTTATTTAGAGAACTTGTCTTTGAAAAACTTTTCTTTGAAAAGTTCTCGTCAGGATTCCTCTCAAACCTTCTTAAAAGTGTTTTACTGAACTGTCTAATCTTCATATATGGGGGCACACCAATGTGATAGTTTGGCTCTAATCTTCCCTTTATAATGATTTTTCAGACTTCTGTCTTGTATTGCATAGGATTTAGAACCACTGTTTTCTTTCCCACATGTAACATGTGGGTAGTGAAAGAATAGAATATTTTGGTTGGAAAGGATCTACAGTGATCATCTAATCCAGCTGCCATGAAGGCTGTGACCTTGTCTTTTCTGGATCAGATCTATAGAATATTAATAGAATTTTACTTTTATGTGTGGCCATTAATGAAAGAACTCAGATATAGAAATGCTGCTGCTTTTTTTTATGTACTGAATTTACAGAATATTTATTTAAAGAGAAGCAGTTGTTCTGAGAAGAACTGACTGTTGCAGTCACGTTAAATTTGCTTTCTAGGCTACAGTGGATATAACAAATTGTTGAATTCTCTTGACAGTCTTCTTCTTGGGAGGTTCTTTTTGCACCTTGAAAGTCTATTTCCACAGTATGGTACTGGGAAAGAAATTCCAGTGACAGTTTTTTTCAGTATCCTAAACACCTTGGAATTAGGTAAACACATTCTGCTGACTTCAAAGTCTTTAGCATATTGGACTCTAAAAGGCATATATAAAACCTGACTGGGCACTGAACTACTAAAAGGAATCACATCTAGATTCTGGAGCTGCTTTTGAGACTCTTTTCCTTTCTCCATACGAAGAATACCATTGCTCATTATTGTAAATTTTAAAACTATTTTTGGTTGGCATTTTTTATAACTTGCATTTTTCTTTTTACTGTATGGCATCTTAATTTTTCTCCTGTGAAGGTTGTCAGCTATCACCTGGGAACAAATTTCTGGAGATGGGAGGGATTGTAGCTGTATTTCGTGCTGCCCTGATATGTTGTCTTGAAACAAAACTGAAAACAATCCCCTCCAATGCACAATATTTGTAATCACTGTGAATGTTTTGTCAGTAAGCTGAATATTTATTAATTTCCTGATAAGTTTCAACAGTATATCAAGTGACTCTTTTCCAATTCTTGCATGAAAGTTTTGAAAGTCTGTCCAGATTTGCAGTATTTAGGATTCAAGATCTGTAATTGAAGGATCCCTATCATTCTACTTAAAGCCTGATTTTCTACAATTCATAGTTTTAGCTTAAACTCTGTTTTAACAGTTAAATGAATTTCTGTAGCAGGCAACTGATGTTGGTGTTTGCGTGTCTATCTAACACTTTTGTTTAAAAAAAAAAATCAACATATTGTAAATTACCTTTGTTTTTACATCTGGATTGTGTAAGAATGCTACAGTTCATAATATGAATAGCAATGCCAAAATTTGTCATACTCCAGCTTAAAATCTGCTTCATGTCCTGCAGCAATAATGTGATTAAATCCATCCAAAGTTGCATCTTGAAAAATCTTTATTTTTTATTCTACTTTCATTCTGTAAACATATTTTTCCAATCAGTTAACAGGTCCATTAAGTTAGAATGACTTGTATTGGCTACTGTGTTATTTTTTGTTTAAAGAAAATGAAGATAAATGACAGTTTGCAGGTCTCTTTTTTACTCCTCCAATAAATAGCAGAAAGTGAGAAGAGTTAAGAGTCAAATTTTAGATGATGCTTGAAATTGCTTGCAGACCTACCATTTAAGCCCTGTGGTTAATCTAGGAAGGATGTTTCCTTACCCTCAGAGGAGCTGTTTATTGTATTCATTAGAGTGCAAGGGTTTCTTATATTACTAAAACCAGTTGATAATTAGTTGCGAGGAACAAAACTTTGGGGAAAACAGGATGCATTAATTTGCTTCCTCAGAAGAAGTTACATTTCTACGTGACTGCAAAACACAAGAAACTGTATCAGGTTGCCTAAATATAAAGATGCTTAAAAAAACCCCATACCTTTTTACTACCAAAAAAAAAAAAATGGAGAAGAAGCTGAAATATGAAGGAGGAAAAATTACCACTTCTTTTCCCTCTCATTTTAGGGTACGGTCAATGGTGTGCTGCTAGTGACGCCAAATAATATAATGTTTGATCCTCATAAAATGGATCCTCTGGTCCAAGAGAACGGCTGTGAAGAGTATGGCATCATGTGTCCAATGGAAGAAGTGATGTCAGCTGCTCTGTATAAGGAAATTGTGGACAGCAAAATTAAGGATTCATTAAGCATGTAAGATAGAATAGTATTTGTAAAGCTTTAAGTAAATCTGAACTGTAGTCATATGTTGGCCATACAAAACTAGCAAATGAGCATTTTTCTTTTCCTTGTTAAGAAAGAACATCAAAGGTTGGCTTGGAAAGACCCTATAGAAAAGCGCAACTTAAAAAGTCTTAGGTGTGAATCTTCATTGATTACCATTTTTCACTTGCTTCTCAAACTCTTGTTCCTCTGATAAATGGTTGTAAGATTCATTTTCTAGGATCTGTGTATGTTTTCATGGGACTAGGAATATATTTTTTCCCTTTTTGGCTAGGGGAGGAGCTACATAGTCACCTTTCAGGTATAGCCTTGTTTGGTGTTAACAGTGATTTTGCATCAGTGAGCTTTAATCTCTGGTGTTTAGCCTGGCAGGCATTTAAAATCAACTTTAGACAGCGTTATTAAAAATCTTTGTTCAGTTCTGTCTGTTGCCTAATTTTTATACTATTCCCAGAAGTACGATGAATTCTGTCTTTAAAAACCAAAAAGGATTTAAAAAAAAAATAATTAGGTAAAGGCCCCCTTTACCTATTTCAGCCCATAAAGCACAAATATTTGCACACTACCATGGCTATCTACCTTTAACCGAGGTAGAGTTGTCTAGATATATGTCTGTAAATCTGTTTACCTGATGTGTAAATCTTAAATGCAGCTGTTTAAAGTGTAAAGATACTTAGAACTCTGAAAAATACCATTTTACAGTTCTTACAGGTAATACACTAACCACATCTTTCTTGATAATCTTACTACTTCTGGGCATCTGGATATTTCAGTTGCCTCCTACCATTTTTAAGTTCAGTTTTGGCATAGACCTGGTAGTGAAATGGTGTCTTGAGTGCCTGAAATCATTTGTCTGTTGAAAGAAGAACTGAAGTACATATTGCTGCAGAAGTACTTTGAGGCTTTTGATGCAGAATGGTGATACCTTCAGCATCGTTGCTGTTCTGGAAGTTTATTTTCCAGAATTAGTTTTAAAAAGTTCCCCACAGTTCCTACTTCAATTGTGTACAGTGGAAGGAATAAGATAATGAAAATTAGGTGATTCTTTTTAATCTACCTGTCTGAATCATAATACTGCAGTTGCAAAACAACTTTAGCTTATTAATGACTTAGTAATGACTTAAAAATCTAGCTTCCATGCCCTGTAGGTTTTTGTGCTCCTGTAGCACATAATTTGTTTTGTTTATAATATGAATCCATGTGGAATGAAAACATGTCCGTTAATAAAAGGTCACACTGTACGTTCAGAGCCCTGTATGTCCAATTTGATGTATCTTTCTTGTCAGTTCTGTAAACTATTATATAAGATACTTCTAGCATTTTCTTCAGTCCCAGCACCTTTTTACCTTAGCCTCATAAAAAATTTGGGGCATATTTGTAAATTTGAGGGGAAAATAAAAATCAAATTTCTCAAGTCTGTAAAAAGAAGTCCGAACAGCTACAATTAGATCTGACAAGACCTTTGACTTGAGATATTTGAGACTTAAATCATGTTTTTTCACTGGTTTTTATCCTAAATATTTCACTGTTACAATTAACCATCTTTTCTCCCAATTTTGCCAACTGTCAAACCTGCTTAAATTTGGGAAAACAATCTTAGTATTCAGATTATTGATATGGAAAATGAATGTGAACCTGATGGATTCTTTGGTTCTTAAAACTGTGATTTCATGTTGTGTGGTTTCTATATGTAAGCCACAACCTATGCTGAAACTGGACAAAAAAATATCTGACCACATACAGATGTCTTGGGGATTTCATGAACCTTAGGTTGTGCTTGTATAAGAGCACCTATTACCAGCATAATCCTGAAAAATCAAGGAAATGGCCCAGTCTAATAGGTAATAAATTCTAACTTCTAACCTACATGCTTTGTAAGCAGAATTACTCCAGCAGCAGAAGCATAATATCAGTTCCATCTTAACACTTAAATAAGAGAGTGCATAAGCTTTGTGAAAACATCCTGAATTTCAGCACTCTTAGTAATATGATCTAACTGAATAAAGTTCTGTAGAACTGTGGAGTGAATATATTATCCTTCAAGATACAAGATTAACATACAAGCTTCTTCGAAGTGTTTAATAATAGGTAGTGGAAGAGGTGATGGGCTTGTGATAGCAAGGAAATTGACATTGAGAACTCTAGTCAAGAGTATGTTTAAGCATGAGAATTTATGAAGGTTGTGTACTGCTCATGGGTTTTTTTGACAAGGGAAAAGCTTGAGTTCTGTAGATGTAGCTGAGCATGTTCACAGTAGCTTTCTAGTCCTCTTCTAAAACTCACAGGATTTTTGGTTAGCTCATCTTGAAAGGCAGGTTTGAGTAAGACTATTTGCTATGGGGAAAATAAGTTTTTATGCTTGCTTCTTACTTATGTTATTTATCAACATCTTCAGTTGTACAAGTAGTTTGAGGTTTATTTTGCCAATTAATATCTTCAAAGTTAGGTATCTGCTGAATACCTGTTTTAGATATTTCCTGGCTTAGCTAAGGTTAGACCAGATGACTTCTGCCATTTACTTCTTACCTGTGAGCTAGACAACAACTTCCTCATAGGGTGGGACAGATCTGTACAACTGTACTGGCCTCTTTGGTAGACAAAACTTAAAAGATTGTGGATGGCTTTTACCTTTAGAGGTTATGGTTGTGTGTAGCTTTTTGTTGTTTTTACTTTGGCTTTTATTTTATTTTTAACTCGAAGTGCTTCAAACAATCTAGTTGGTTTCATAGGAGAGCTTCTCCTTGTGAAAGTAATGTCATGAATTTGGCAAATTCTAGCTATGTCATGCTGGCAAAAGGTCCACTGTGTTTACTGTTAGTGTTATATTTTATGCTTCTTTATTCTTTGGATTAAGTTGTTTTTTTGAGGTAGTTTAAGAGCTTAAAGTAAACTTAACTTTTATATCAAGCTCATTTTTAAATTAACTGTTATAACAACATTCTTATTTGCCCAACAGAGATGTAGAACAGCTGTCAGTAAGAGAACATTGCCATTCCAAGAAATCTGCAAAGAGCAATACAGATGAAATGGATTCCAGGATGCGGGATACAGGCAATGACAGTGCTAGTACTGCCCCAAGGAGCACAGAGGAGTCTCTTTCAGAAGATGTATTCACAGAATCAGAACTCTCTCCAATACGTGAGGAACTCATTTCGTCAGATGAGCTTCGACAAGATAAGTCTTCTGGAGCATCATCGGAATCTGTCCAAACAATAAACCAGACTAGTGCTGAATGTTTAACAGTCATTTCAGACTCAAATGAAGCTGCCAGTGACTTAAAGCCCAGTGCCGAAATGGCTGTAAGTGTTAAACAGTTTGGTACCCACTTAAGTTCTGAAAGTGCTAAAAAGTCTGTAAAGGGGGGACGAGAACCTCCTGAAAATACTACAGATGTGCCCCAGCAGTCATTGCAAAGATCACATGGTACTGAGGAGCATGGCAAAGAGGCAGAAACTGACAGGGATCAAGGTTCCTCCCTAGGAAAAGAACCAGATAATGAGAAAGAAGAGGAATGTCCACCTTGTGAAGATACCACAGACTCTCAAAAGAAAGAGACAGCCAATAAAGGAAAAGTAGTGGGAGAGCAAACTCAAGACTCAGAGAGAGAAGTTGAAGAACTCCGCAAACTCTGGAAGACCCACACTATGCAACAAACAAAACAACAAAGAGAAAACATGCAACAGGATTCACAAAAAGAAATCAGTCAGAAAACTGTATCTGCAGGAGATGGGCGGTTAGAAGGTGAGTCAGTGGGTATTTATGGGTACAGTGTTAACCTTTGGATTTACAAAGTATCACCCTACAGTTCAATAGAGTTTTTGTACTTTTCATTCTGTGTGGCACATCTCCCCATATATTGGTTGCGTTTCTCATTAGCTTGAAAATACACCAAAGGTAAACCACATAAAGTAGTGGAGAAAATATTGCTCAGGAAACAGAACGCAAATAAATTTGTTACTGTAACTTTTCCTCATTGAAATTATATCTCTGGTCATACTAAATCACAGTATCTTGGTGGGGGAGATTTAAACAAGCCTATAAAATAAAGTCTGTGATGCATTGGTCACTCATACAGCTCACAGTTAAAAATGTTCTTTAGCAATCATCTAGCTGTCACTTAAATTTTGATCGCAGTGTACATGTGTGTGAATGTATTTTGGGGAATGAATTGATTATCTATGGCAGGTCTGCCTTGTGGTTAAGGTTTATGGTGTGAGCAAAAAGCACCAGAGTCTTAACACAGGGTTTGATACTTTCAGAATGTTGTTTCATTTGCATCTTGTCATACTTTCATGGTGACTAGAACAAAGTTAAGCATTCAAAAAGCATTTCTCAAGACAAACAAGAGCTAGATGGTAAGAAACTAATGTTATGGATACAGGGAACCAACTATGTTTTATTTCTTGAGTACTTTTATTCTTCTGCAAAGATCAAGGCCTGGAATTATTAGTTGGAAATTATCCTGAAGGTCTGTTGAAGGTTTTTTTCATATAGAAAAGTGCTATGCCTTTAAGCAGCTTAAAAATGTTTCTGTATGTATTTGATTTTGCTTTTTAAAAAATTCATAGTTCACTTTCTGATGCCTTGCTGTCTTACTAATGGAGGTGAATAATTACTTGTTTTAATTGTGCAATATTTTGGGGGCTAGAAAAAAATCTGTGACGGGCATTAAAGATATGTGAAGTGCATTTGAAGGTCAAATCTTTTATGTTAATAATTAAAAGTCAAAATTATATTTAATACAGAGGTACACCCTTTGGTTGATAGAAATTTGTCTTACACTTCAGAATCTGGTGTAATAGTTTTTTTGACTTTTGTCTTTGTTTTGTTTTTCTCTTCTGTTAAGGAAGTAACTGAACTTTGACATTTGAAGCAGGTTGCATCATTCTGTAATAAGTTTAACTTTTATGTCTTAAATATTAAAAGTAGTCTTCTGGCAAATATGTCAGCTAGCAGTAGTTGCTGGTTGTGACTTCTGGAAAAAGCAGGTACTAAGTGTTCTTTGCCACAACTGCTGCTTTTCTTACAATTGAATATTTTTTTTGTAATTTGGCTGCCTTCAGTGCTTTAGTTTTGGTTTTCTAAAATCTTTTATCATAGTAACTGTAGGTTTTCCATGTGTTATGTGATCTGTACATTCAGAGTATATACACAGATAAGGAGTGTCTGCATAGAGTTTCACAGAAGAGAAACCTTCTGCACGTGCTGTTACAGCCTTGCTCAAGTTTGAGGGGGTAAAGTAGAAAGAAAAAAAATTAAAGGAAAGGTTCCTTTTTGGAGATTTGTACCAAATCATTCAACTTCAGTAGTAATTATTACATGTTTGTTTTTCTTTCATGCTGTATTAGCAGAATGCAAATAAACCAGTAAATTTAGAATGAATACTTTGAAATCTAGATAGATTTGGTGAAGCTTCTACAGATACAATTAAATAGAACCAAGGTAAAAGCATAGATCTGCTGTTTAACTCTTGAAAACCTTTAGACTAAATATGAGAGATGTAGTAACAGTAGGACACTAAAAATAGTAGGTCATTTAAAATTTGAAATACCATAAACACAGTCAGAATAAAACTCTTAAGTAGTCATACTATGAGTTTTGGATCATTAAGTTGTCAAGGTAGTCTTTTTATCTCTTTTATGCAGCAAGGACTTAATTGATTTTGTTGGTTTTTTTTTCTTCTGTGGGAGTTTTGAGCATTTAGGGTTTTGGGAACTACTGTTTTTTGATCTTTGAAGAGGTCAAACATTTCTAGTTTGGAATTAATGATCTATTTCTTCTGAACAGTGAACAGGTGACACAATGCAAGTAGATAACTATGAGTAGACTAGAATAACTAAAAATTTATTACCCAGGACTCTGTTGTACTCTCCTATTTTTACGGACACTTGTGTTAACCACTGGACTGAAATAGCTAGATTTAGTTGGTACTTTGGAGAAACTGTAATGGTGTATAGTTTCCTGCGTGTATAATCAAGCTGAAATACCATTAATAACATGTCTGCTGCTTAGTCAGATGAGTATTTGCAGAGGTTGAAAGGAAAAACAAGAAGCATGAGACACACAATAGCCATTGCTGAAATCTTTTCTCATTAAGTCTGTATCAAATATACAAGAAGATATTGGAGAACACAGCAAAAAAAAAAAAAAGAGCATCTTAAATAGCCCTTTTGAGACTTAGGGGTAGGGTAAACTGTTTGGTTTTATTCTGTTTGCTAGCTGGAACTATATAATCCCACTTCTCTGAGCTCAGGGAAGTTCTAAGCTGCTGCATCTGAAGGACCAAAATACCAGGTATCGGGTGCTTTATTTAGGAGTACTTGTCTAACACTGCCACAAAGTTCATGTGTCAGACCTGCAAAACTGTCTTGTTTGTTTCTTTTTAGTTGTGTCTTTCTTAAAATCTGACAATTGAGCTTTGAGCATACATATTTATAAAATACTTGCAAATTACGCATGTTATGACTAATTTACCATATTATATACAGGAGGTATAATTCTAAAACGTTGACTAAAATTAGGAGGCACACATTGAAATAGTTACTGGGAAAAATATTCTTTTTTGGGAGCAGCGCTATTCTAAACTCTTTGCTGAAAATCTGATTGAGAAAAGATACAGTGGCAATGTTTATAGATCAAGAAGGTGGTGTGTTCTGTGCTTAGTGGATCTCTGGTCTGCATTGAAACTGAAGGAGATCTTCAGCTGTAAAGAAGAGATGAGTGTCCTAGGAAACTGCAACATAATCTCTATGTACATTTAATACCAGAGATAGGATAAATCCTTTGTTGTAATAACTGATAAGATCTCTTAAATTTACTTTTTACTTCCTTCCTTTATGAAAGTCTCTTTTGGCTAGAGGATTTGGGCAATTGATCTAGTAAAGAAACAATTGTAAGAAGGCTTCTTGCTTTACCTTGTTCTGACTTTTTACAATCCAGACCTTGAGGGTAATCATAACTCTATTAGTTTAATCAAATATACTGCTGGAGGGAAAAACTTGTACTGCAACATCCACATACTTCATCCTGAGGTAGTGTGCATGCCATTGGGGTGTTTGGTGTAGCTAACCAAGTAAAATTAATCTTAATCCTGTATTAGTAGTGTTAGAACTTTTCCTGTTGCAAATGAAAAGTAATGAACAGGTTTGGCATGTGTGAATCAAACCAAAGTACGTATTCAGCATTGTATCTTTTGCACGTATGTAGAGTATCTGTTTAATAGTGGGAGGGTTGTCTGATTCAGTGATGAGTGGAATGCTTTGAGAATACCTTCTGAATACTTTTAATCATGGATGAAATTCTATCATAATGTGATTTCTAGAAATGAATGTTACTATTACTGAATTATATTCTGCTGATGTATATTCTGCTGATGCAATTTACGTAATAGGCAGGTAATTACTACTGCTTATGTTACCCTGTCTCCTGTTACTTGTTTGTATAAGTGTCCTATATACCTGTGCTGCTTAATACAAAATTATTTGGTGATTTTGTTAAGCTTTTTTGTACATTGTGGATAGCTTACTTTTTCTTTACTAATAGGGTCTTCTGTTACAAAAGAGAAAAGGCGACATCGATCTCACAAGTTTCTGCTTCTCAGGGTTGGAAAACCCATGAGAAAAACATTTGTTTCTCAAGCAAGTGCATCAATGCAACAGTATGCACAAAGGGACAAAAAACATGAGTACTGGTTTGCTGTTCCACAAGAAAGGTAAGGAGGTAAACTGTGAAAATCAGCACTTTGCAATAGGTCCATTTTTCTGCACCATTCAAATTTTTCAGTGACTGTATCTATAAAGCATCACAATAACGGGCCAGCATCTGAGGATATTGTTGGTTGGCTTGTATGTGCCACTGGAATACCTCACTACCTTACTGAAATTTTACTGATTTGCTCGAGTTACTTGTTGATTGAGCCAATAGTTTCTCATGGTATTCTTTAGGCTTTTATTTGTAGCAAGTAATTACTGAAAGGAAGATTCAAGTAAGTGGTGTATGGTGGAGGAAGTGAGTTCTGCAACAAAGTTTTTATTGTCATTACTTGTGCTTCCTGTTATTTAGAAACTTCCTTAAAATTCCCTCTACTTCTTGGAGCTCTGAGTTCAGAAGAGCTCACTAGGACCCTTTTGTCTTATCTTCATATATGGAACATCAGACCTTTCCAGGAAGCAAATTAGGTATATCTGCTGGAAAAATATTGAATTTTTTTGCACTCAAAAATATGAGATGTCCATGCTCACTTGTACAGTCTTGTATTCTGAAATGATCTTTACTAGGAAACTTTGGCTTATTTTCAACTTGAATGTGATTTTTGGGGGTATTACATCCTAGACAAAGAGTGGGGGGGGGAAAGAAAGAAAGAAAAAGCTATCAGCTGTCATCTTGTATAAATACCTACTCACAATGATCAAGTCACTTTTCCATCTTTTCTTTTGAGCTGAATGACATAGAATGTCCAGTTGAGGCACTGCAGTTGAGGACAGATATGGATCAATTGGAGAGAGCCAGAGGAAAACAGCAAGACTAATTAATGCCTAGAAAGAGTAACATATAAAGAAAATTAGAAGTAAGTGGGGTTCTTTAATCTAAAGGAGAAAAGGTTGATTACAAACATAATCATTTCATACTTAAGTTGGTTGTGACAAGAAAGGCAGTACTCTTTTTTCATGTCTACTGTGAATAGAAGTGTGTAATAGATTACATCAAAGTATTCAAGTTATTCAACAGGTAGAATTGAGTCTATGCTACTGCATCGATAAACCACTTTTAAACATCACCCCTGCTTCCTCTTAAGTGGAGGAGATGATGCAAATTCTTGAGTCAGATGTCTTGTCACACTGATTCTGGTGTAGTTAATGCTGTCTGGGCCAGGTATCCTCTTGTGGTTACAGTCAACTCAAATTTGCTTGTTCTATTATATCATATTCAATTTGAAAACAGATAAATACATATGACGATGTGTAGCTCAGTTAATTAAAATGGTTATTGTTCATTCTCTAATGTAGCAGAGCAAGTACTTATCTTGAGCATAAAGCAGAGTTTATCACCTATTTTGGAAGATGATTCTTAGTCTGTATCTGATCTCCTTGGAAATTAGTCTACCTATAAAGGGTCTCTCTTTAACTGCATGGGGAGTATAATATCAGTTCTTTATTCATTTGATGTGTGCCCTGTGGTTTTTGTATGCAAAAAGTCACGTCCTCATATTGGGTTGTTTTATTAATTTGATGTTAACCTTGATGAGTACTACTCTGCACAGGTAAAAGTATTTAGTGTCAATCCAGTTGTCTTTTTCACCTAGTGGTAGGAGAGAAAAGTAGGTACCTGACCAAATTGCATTATTTCAGTGTTCTTAATGTCAAATGAGGTAGTCTGGGAAGAAGTGTTTAAGAGTTCCTTAAGCATCAAGCTTTATGTGCCTTTTGTTTTTTTAGCTGCTATAATTATACACAGTTCAGAATTCTTGAGAAGGACATCTTAGAATTGACACCTCATTCAGTGCATGAGGTCTGCATCTTCTTGTTTTGACTTCTGTAAAAGAATTTATCTAACTTTATGCATCTGAAATGTTTTACTCTTACTGCCAAAGAATATTTTTTTTTCTTTTTACCAATGTTGTCCAGGAACCTTAATTTTAACTAAGGTAACTTTGATTAACCGACCCTGTTTAGAGACTCTTACTACACACTCATGTGCAGCATCCCCTTAGGGCAGTTTTGAGAGACTTTATTGCTCTGTATCTCTTGTTCTTCCACTACTCAGTTTTACAAGGATTTAGTGAGGGGGGAGGATGTTCAAATATTTGTTCTTTATGCTAATCCAGTATGCAGATTCACTGTAGTGAATATCTTTGAAGAGACATAGGGACTAGTCAAATTCTTGTAACCAGAGCCATAAAGCTTAAACTCTGAGTCTCTTTTCCACCATGAAGAGATATTAGTTGATTTGTTGCAGGTCCTTTTTCTTAGTGCTCTGTCTGTGCACCTGCAGGAAATACTTAAACAGTACAGACTGTCATCATAACTTTTGTGAATTTGGGCATTTTGCTTTTCCACATGGAGAACCATGCCGTTTGTGGGATGTAACTTAAAACAAGGTAACTTTGAATCTTGGAACTTAGCGCAGTCAGAATAGTCTGTATATTTTCAGCCTTATTCCCTCATGTCTGTAGTAGTAATTCTCACAATCTGTATAATTTTGGTTATATGTCTTAGTGTTCAGCTCTTCTTCAGGAGCGGGGAAAACAGACATGCAGACATCTTTAAATGCCAATTTCATTTGTTCTTATGTAACTCTTTTTAAATAAAATAAAAAATTCTTAGTGTTTTATTTTGGAAGTTATTTCAGTTGTAAGCAGAGCTTTCCAATGGGACAGAAGTGGTTGAAAGCCTGTACTTGAATATAAAATCACAGTTAATCCAATACCAAATTGCTTCCTGTTTTTCCTCCAGTGTCAGCTTCATATAATTTAAAAAAAAAAACTAACTAGTTCTTTCCAAATATGTCTCTAATACGTAGTAAAACATGAAATAGTAAGTATTTTCATTTTAACCTTGAATAGTTCATGTTATTAGACACGATCCAAAAGATCACAAAACTTACCTTATTTTTCTCTCTGTGTCATTATTTGATTTCTCTAGGACAGATCACTTGTATGTCTTCTTTATCCAGTGGAGTCCAGAGATATATGCAGAAGATACTGGGGAGTCTCTTCGGGAACCTGGATTTATAGTAGTAAAAAAGAAGGAAGAGCCTGAAACTAGTGAAGAATCTACTACTGAAGATGCTGCTAAAGAGTGGGAGGTAAGGAAGAACAGTGTCAAATATTACTTTAATATATTCCTATGAAAGTATTAAAAAAAAAAAGATAGTATTAAATACTTTCCAAGAAGAAAAACAAAAGCAATTTGCTATATTAGTCTGATTACTATGATCATGACTGTTTAATTTATGCCATCCTAATGCTTTGCTCTAACATCAGGTCAGGGCAACATTTCACAATTGCAAGTCATTTTTGTATGAAGCAAATTGTAACTTAAAACTCCAAGTGAAAGGAATGTGAGTACAGCAAAGAAGTGGCAATTTTGATGAAGCAGACATAATTTTCAGTCTATTAAACTGACAGTTTTCTGATATTTATTATTCCTGTATTTAAAACGTTCAGTGTTTATTGGTAAGACTGAAAAAAAGGGATGGGGCAACATAAGGAAAGGAATTACGTGTTTCAATAATTCACTAATTTGTCACTTATAACTTCTTCATGCATTAAGATACCGTTGAATGAACTTGAGAAATAAATTGTAACTGGAACTGTCTCTTAACTTTTTTTATAACAAACATATTTCTTTCATGTGAATCTGTGTCCACTGTGCTTCTATGGACACATCTTTACATGTCTACATGGTTTTGTTTTGTAATGTACATATAGTTAAAGCACTCGTAGTCTTGTACCTTCAAGTCTTGGTCAAAAGTTCGATGATTCTTGTCATATATATATATTGTGGAAGTATCCCATCAGCACTGTTTGAGTCTCAGGACAGCAATTGCCATCTCTGACTGTAGACTGATCTTCTGTTTTTCTTCTCGCTACCCCCACCCTGCAGTGAAGCACATTGAAGTTAAGGAAGTCTACACTTACATTTTATGTAGAGGGTAAAAGAAACTTTAAAGAACTGCAATAGTCTTAGCTACAGGTAGTAGTTTTCTGCTTAGCTCCAGAATGTAGAATCGTAGAACTCTGACTTCAAACTTACTTAGGTTAAGTATTAGACTGTAGTTACAAAACACACTCTGCAGCTCAGTGATTTTTGCATGAACCATTTTTGCTTTGAGACATTGAAATTAGTATCATAAAAATGTCTTCTGAACCTTCATATTTTCAGTATATGTTTTGCTTAAGTACTTTTGCCAGCAGTTTTTTTGGTGTTGACTCCTGCTCAAGGACTTTATAAGAGTTTGATCCTGTAAAACTTGGCCTTTTGGAACATGAGGATCAGTGAAAAGTGATCAGTATTATGGTTTAAAGCACAGGATGTCTCTTCTAATGAGTTCTTCAGTAACTTAGCACCTTAATATAATTACAGAATAATTTCCACAGAAAATAGTGAAAATTTGTATTCATGATTAAATGGTGAAAATTTTTACAAGCTATTTCTGAAGATATTTGAGGCAATCCATTTTCTGCAAGTACTAAAATCTATAAGTTATTTACCATAGGATGAAGCCATGGCTTAAGCCTTTGTTTAGGTTTTCTCTGGAACAGTTGTAGAAAACATATTTCAAAAGTATTTTCATTTCTATGTGTTATATGACATTATGTGAAGTCTGGTTTCTTAATATCAAATAATAATTTTCTGGATTTAGAAGTTAGTGTGATTAATGAGATGGATAACTTGATAAGAAGGATGTTATGCAATTACAAGAAACATGGTAATATGATCTTTTGTGCATTTTGACTTGAGTAATGTGACTTCTCTGACTTCTAGGACAAATCTGAAAGCTGTTAAAACCTAAATTTTTATTCAGAAGTGTTTGACAGTACAAAATGGTCCAACCTGTCATTACATAAAACTGCATTTAGTGACTTTTAACACATGCTAGAAAGTATCAGTAAATACAGGAAATTGTAGCTGTTGTTGTTGTACTCATTACTCCTGTGGAATTTCAGTCATTATTTTTAATCAATATACTTCCTTTAACCCAACAAGCGTTTCCTCTGTCAGGTTTTGCTCCAGTGCAATCTCAGCAGATGAACAGTATAATTGAAACCTTCTTGTAGGTATTGGGCTGGAAAACAGCCTGCCTTCTTCAGATCACAGGGATGGGAGAATTTGGGGTGGAAAGGAAATGGAAAACATCCTGATGTGCAAATGCACCGCAGAGTACTGTTGGTCTTTAAAAAGACTAAGGTAGTGGAGTATCTTTCTTTTGCAGAAAGTGTTTTGCCTGTAATCACTGTGCAGTATCTTAAAATGAGAGAAACAGGAAATGAGGGTTCATGGGTTGTTATAGCCAGGTGGGCATCAGTCTCTGTCCCAGGCAACCAGCTGTAAGGCAAGAGGGCAAGGTCTTAAGCTGTGCCAGGGGAGGTTTAGGTTGAATATCAGGAAAAAATTTTTACAAAGAGAGTAATCAGACATTGGAATGGGCTGCCCAGGGAGGTGGTGGATTCACTGTCTCTGGAGGTTAAGATGAGACTGGATGTGGGACTTAGTGCCATGGTCTAGCAACCATGGTAGTGTTGGATCAAGGGTTGGACTTGATTATCTCGGAGGTCTTTTCCAAACCTGTTGATTCTATAATTATCTTGGACTTATGTAAATGGTCTTATGAGTTGTATAGGATTGTTGGTTTTTTTGATGTAGGTGTGTTTTGGTGTTGATTTTGTGGTTTTGGTTTTTGGTGGGGTTTTTTTTTTTGCCATCTGTACTGAACAATAGACAGGGAGGTATATTTACCATGGTGTTCTTTTTTTGCTTGATGTGTCTTGAGTTAAAGTGCTAATGACTTTCTGTATCTGATAGCACAAATAATGAATAGTAGCTTGTGTTAATAAACGAATGCTTTCTCCAAAGCATATTCTGTACTTGCCTCTAAACATGGCGAGACTTGCCAGCAAGCCAACTCCTTCTGTTGTGCAGTGCCTCAGAAACAACTAACAGTACTTTATGGTCTAATCTTGTTTCCTTTTTTAGTTCAAGTTGTGTATATAGTAGGTTCCTATTTAAACCTGAAATCTGTTAAGGAAAAAGATGAATTCCTCTGCTCTAGAATAATTCTTATTTAAAGAGTTGAGTCTTCCTATCCCCTTCCCCCAGCTTCTCCCTGTCATTTGATCTCATTTATTGCCATTATTCAAAACTGAGTCATACTTCAGGTCCGTGTAAATCTAAATACTCATCCACAAGATATTTGAAAACAGGAAACTTGTTATCTTAAGACCCACAAACTTAAAGTAGTCTTAAAGTAGTTGGAAGTGCATGTGTTTTATTGTTTTCATTAGCTTGTTCATTTTTCAGAAAACACAGAAAATTAGTTTGATTTAAAGCTGTCTAGAACTTAATTTCAGAAACGAAATATGAGTTGATATTGCAAATAATTTTTCCTAGACACAGTGGGTTGTGTTCTCAGCTTGCATTTCATAACAGTTAGCTTTGTTTTTGCATATTAAATGTCTGTAGAAAACATAGACAGAATACTTCTGGAAAGCTGTATTCTCTAATAACTCACTCGTCAAACTGTATTTCAGTTCGAACTTGAGATGTGGTTTGAAAATGCTTCCTAGATCAGACCATTAGTTGCAAGTGAATTTCTGCTTTCCTGAAATGGTATTTGACTTAGATACTCAACCTGTATTGGATTGGGACTGTAACCTGTAACATTTCTATATTAAAATAGACATTGAGGTTCTAAAATGCACTGCTGTATTAAGTTTTCTAAATTCATCATATTTTTCTATAAATTTGCTTCCATTCCCTACTGTACACTTCAGTGCTGGGATGCTAGTGCAACAGCTGCTTGTTGTGTCTTACATTTTAAAATGTGTTATGAACATAATGCTGTGTGACAAGCTGGATAATACTGGATCAGCAGAGAGATGAGAAAGCCTGGAAGTTGTAGGCTTCTTGAATGAAACAGTGCACAGAATGTAAATGTAAAGATGCATCATTCTAATAGTCCTCAAAATAAGAATATTTTTCCAATATGTTTCTTGAAATGTTGTCTCTTTATGATAGTATATTGGATATCCAGGCTAGGTGGTTATTGGCTTTTACATTGTGTATTATCAGTTAAGAAATTGGATGTGTTGCTATGCAGATGTTGTTGTGCATTAGCACAGCATGTTTAGTAGGCTTTGCTCTTCTACTGGAGGATGAGTCTCTTGAATTCCAGTAGTCATGTGCAATACTAGAAATGTTTCTGTTAATTTGTTGTGATTGAAGAGAGAGGCTGGTGTCTATTTACATAATCTAATGCTCTTTACAGAGATTGGTAACTTTCATTCTTGGTTTTGCAATTACCTTCAGCAATATTGTACTGTCTCTCAACTTCATGCATGGGATATTTCTTGCTTTGCTATATTTTGTCTCTACTTAATCTATTTGGAATCTGTATATGACTTGTAAGTGAAAATTGGAGGTTTTGATTACTTAGAACTGTCCTGTAGCTGGAATCATGAATGTGGAATTGTAATGGAGGGTTATTTCATCTATCTAATAGAGAGATTTGGGACAGTGCCTCTAAGAGTTAAAGCAAACCATTCAACTAAAAAGCTTCTCCTTTTGAGATTCTTAATGGCTGTCGGCATACCTCTGAAAATACTGAGGAAAACTGTGATGGAAAAATGCTGCCTTTTTTTTTTCCCTAAGCTGTTGACAGGATGCAAAGGATGACTTTTCAAATTAGACTTCCTTTCTTATGGAAACTTTATCAGCCAGCTGAGAAGCTGTGCCAGTGCCTGTTGTACTGATCCCCCTGGAGATACCTTTTGTAATGTTTAGTGGGTTTTGTACCTATGAAGGGAAAAGCAATCAGACCTCACTCTAGCTGTAATCCTATGTTAGCTCCACCTGCAACTATTTTTATAAACATCCAGTTGTTCTGGACCACGGAGTAGTAGTTTTTCATAGGATCCTGTACCTTATTTTTGGTGTTTTTTTTTTTTTTTAGATTCAACTGCATTCTAACCTCGTTACTCCTGAACTTGGCATTTGTTTCTCAGCCATCTGAAAGGTTTTTTGTACCAAATAGAACTTACCTGTTTTATCTTTAGTAAGAATTAGACCTTAATCCAGGTGACTTTTGTATGCTTTAGCATCAACTACATGAAGCTTTCTTTAATGTGGTATGATTCCTTCCAAAGATGATGATTTAGGCAGTCTGAGCTTCTAAGTTAGGTGTCTTCCTAATTTGTAAGTTCTTGGCAATTTATGTTGTAAAATTATAATAAAAGGAGTAAGCATACAGGATGCTTCTTATCAGAGCTATAAATCCTACTCTAAAAATATTTTAAGACTACAACAAAGTTTATAACTCTAGAGTTTTCTATCATATTACACTAATGTGTATTAAAATGATGCTATTTTAAACACTACTTGAGAAAGCTTTCAGTTTTTTCTTTTGTCCTCTTTGGTGATTGGAGCTTCTATTATAATCCTGCCTGTAAAATGCCTGCTAGATGTAACTAATTAGCAATGTCATCTTTTTTAAAAATGCGTTCTAACAAGTAGATAGGCTACAGAAAGTGAAACTAATGTAATTGCTTATTGTTTATTTGTTCCCAGGAAAAACAATACAACAGCATAAAAACAAGCTTTCTTTTTGTCAATCAGAAATGCAAATGACTTATGAATTGAACTGAGGCACTTGAGTGCAGTCTGGTTCTTCTGACTTAAATTTTTTTCTCAATTTTAAAGGCTGCTTCTGAAATTGGAATACTAAATTCTGAGAATAATCTTATTTTATGCATATACCTTATATATATCTTCTCAGGAGTTGCTTGAGGATGCTTATTTTCAGTGTATCACATTTGTGACTTTTTGTCAGAAAACCTGGTCACCTACAGGGCTGCTTCATGTGGAATCAATAGCAAGTTGTAAATAAACTGAGTAATTATGCCCCCCAGCCTGCCCCCCACCCTGGTATCCTTCTGGGATACCTTTCTCTTGAGAGGGAAGGAACATAGCAAATATAGTAGTTTTTACTAATGTAATATTGCTCAAAAAGCAGGAATATTAAAGATAAGAATTGTGGAATTCAGCATCACGATTTTTCTATTGCTGTGGTATCAGGACACTGTTAGCTGCTAGATGAAACAGAGTAATGCCATCTTACGAGCTGCAAAAACACTCTCTTCCACACTCAGTGTCCAGTCTTCCTACTGAAGTTGGAGGGAGTTACTATATGTACTGTCCTTTTTCAGGGTTATGAGATCTTGTCAGCTGGTGACCTGAAGTCGTCTGGTATGGCAAAAGGTGTAAACTAGGTAACTGATTTGGAGTGGAAATGAGACGTTTCATTAATTGTATCTTTATTTGTTTGCACTCTCCTTTTTCTCTGTTTCTACTTTAGTATTTTTTAAGACAGATTAGTTTATTAGAAGAAACAACATTGTAAAGTGCAATTACTGAAAGGACTGATCGTGTAGCGATCTTTAGCTTGGTTACAAACTAACAATGACAATAACAAGATTATCATTCAGTGTAATTAGATACATTTTCTGTTGTCTAGGTAGCAAATAGGTGGATGCTCTCAAGTGTTTGCTGCTGGTTCTGCACATATGTCAGGTCTGCGCTGGTACTCTTCCCTAGAATCCTGTAATTAAGCACTCTTATGGCAAGGCCTACATTCATTGCAACAAGATATGAGGTTCTGATTCAAATTAACAGATCAATAGTGTGATCCACAAATGCACAAAAGAACAAAAGGACAGTTTATTCATCTTTAAGGGATGCTACTGGGGTCAAATTGCTCATGTGAGCTTTTTCTCTGACTAATAGAAACACATCTTTGCACTTACTTGGAAAAAAGTGTTACAGGGCTAGAAAGGTTAGTCACGAGAGAACTTTTGCCACTTTTACAGTTGCTCTGTTTCTCGGTGCTGCTCAAGATCTCCTGCCCTGCTTCCTACCGCCCTCCCACAGATGTTCGCAGCAGCAGCAGCCCCCGCCAGCTGGAAAACTGAGCATCAAAACAGGCTTCCAGGGGTCTGATAAAGCTACTAGTGCACTCACTCCCATTAAACTTTGCAGCTGCAAATAAGTGAAAAAGTGAGTTGTCAGATCTAACAAAGAAGTTACTACTCTTTTCTTTTGAGCAAGTTGTCAAAATCCTTTTGAGAAGCTCTGAGAAAAGCCAGGTTTGTTTAGAGAAAAGCTAAAAACTTCTAAGCAAATTGTTTGAATTGTTTAAGTGTTCTAGAACAAAAAATTGGTCAGTGGGTCAGGTTCTTTTCTTCCTCCCTCAGTCTCAGAGAAATAGTACGTTGACATGCATTAGGGAGGATTATCTTTTTTCTTAAAGGGGAGGGGGAAAGATGACTGCTAAAATAGGCTATGGGGGAGTTTGTTGCGTGGCTAGCTTTTGCTTTCTGGCTTAGAGGTCTCATGTTCCGAGAAAGTTTGAAAAATTTTCTGCGTGCTTTCTATTCCTTTAAGATTTCCTAGACTTGGTAGAGGAGGGATGATGTCTGTAGCTTGTATTTAATTTTTAATATTGATGGTAATTCTCCTTTGAAACAGTTTTAAAGTTGTCCAGGTTTTGGTCTTGTTTAAACTGCATATTAGTTCACTTATTATTTGGAAAAAGGAAAAAACCAAACCATAATCCAAATACATAAATTGACATGTGGTTTACTGTTGGAATCTTACACGATTTGACTGTGTGTCTTGTAAATTATTATATATTTGAATTTCCTAAACCCCAGCTTCAATGTCCTAATGATAAAAAATGTTTTAAATTGCCACATTAATAGTTTTTGTGTATTAGGATAAATTTACTTGTAGAGTTGCCAGCTGCTGAGTAAGATTTTACTGAAAAGAAAAATAATTTATCCATGTGAATGTAGATACTAGTGCAAGGTGAGTTCTTCCAGTACACAGGCTGCAGTAAACTACAAGTTTTGGTTCTGGCTTGCTCTGCTTGGACATCTTGGCTCTTAGATCATACTGCAACAACAAAAGTGAGAAATTATTTAATGTTGTGATGCTGCCTGATGCTGCCCTGGCCTATTTAATACTTTTATGCAGAATTTGGGGCATGGGTGGTGTGGAGTTTTTTGGTTTGTTTTTGGTGGTGGTCGTCTGTTTGTTTTGTTTGGGGAGGGCTTGAGCTGGAGGTTTTTGTTCTTTTTTATTTCAGGGTGTGGGGTAGGGAGCCTCCAAGTGCTACTGCAAGGAAATTCTCAAAGGGTTGCTAGGCATTTTACTATTGCACATGCCTGTTTAAATAAACATCCTTCCTTAAGGGGAAAAAAAAATTAAATCATGATTCCAGAAATACTTTATTGCTAGGACTAGCATTTAACCCATACAGCAAGTTTATCTTATAGGCAAAAGGATTCATTTTGTTCTTGTAGCTTAGAAAATGAAAATGCTGCAAGGCTAACAGTTTCTGAATGCATCAAAACCTGTTTTTCAAATAGTATTTTAAATCTTTACTTTTCAAAGTGGTTCTGGACTCTAAAAAATGACTGACAGGGTTTATATACAATTGCCTACATAAGGAAGGCAAACTATTAACTTAATATTAAATGCAAATTTGTTGCTATTAGAACTTGTTTATGAAGAGTTATGCTGTAACAGAATATTGCAGGCAGATCTTGGGGATTATTTTGTGTTCTTCGGTATTGTGTAAGAACAATTAAGTTGCTCTGTATCTTTAAATATTTTAGCCTTTTTAACGAACTAGTGCTCTGCAACCACACTTGAACACAGGAAACCTTTCTTCTTCAGTGCCGTCATCACTTGCGATACATCCCCCTACTGTACAGTCGCTCATTTGTTCCCTGCCTTGTCAGTCAAACGTGAGCGTCTGGCAGACCATCCTGTCAGCGTGTCGTGGGACTCTGCCTGTGCCTGGAACTGACAGCAGGTACAGAGAATGCTTTCAAACAGCCTTGAATGATATTTATCTTTTTCATTTTTTTTTTTTAGTCTCATTTTATTTTTAGAAGGGAAATGTCTCGTCCCTGGTATGGGAAGAAGGGAAGGAAGCACCATCCAGTTAACCGTAAATGCACTCTGGTAATTTTCAGTGTAGTGTGTTCGTTTCTGTTATTGCAGCCTTTAAATGTTGTGAAGAGACAGTTTATGGAAGTCTAAATTTTGGATGTGTAAACAGGATGGCAAGTCACATTTTCATTACCTTTGGCACATAAGCTAATTGCTGGTATCCCTTTGGCATTAGATAAGAGATACTACTTTGAGCATTAAGGCGTGCAGTAGTTTTAAGGTGCTTTTCATTTGAAGTATTGCGTTTTTTCACCAAAAATGTGATTTCTAGCTAAATTCTGAGAAGAGGACTTTGCATTGGCATTTAATTAGAGCAGTATAAATCTCATTAATTACCATTACCTTCTCAGAAGTCATTCATCTGTATGAAGGTCTGATACTACTTCTATATCCAAGGAGATGAGTATGCTGTAGTCCCACTCTCACATTTATAATGGAGGGAGAGGAACAATACCACTTTTTGCAGTTTAGGTTATATTTGCATTAGATTATAAAAGTAACTGTGGGGTTTTTTGGTGTTGTTTTTCTCAGACCTTTTGCAGTAGTATTGAATTTGTAGTAGTATGTAAAGGAAATAGTTTTCAGTGGGACTTAGAAAATAGTTTCTTCCTTATCCCCAAGATGTTACTATCTTGACAATATACTTGTTTGTTCTTTTACCCACTGGTAAAAAAGGATAGTTTTCATTTAGATGCTATCTGTGACAGGCTTTTTACTGCCTTTAAGAGTCACCGATCTCCTCGGTTTTGATGCATACTTCCTTCAAGGTGCTGTTGACTTTGGCTGTTATTTTTCATCTTTTATTTATATTTTTTTATTCTTTTATCTAGTATTTTTATCTTCATTTGTAGCCAGGTTACTTGCAAAATATGAAATTGCCACGTTGCAGTGAACGTTTCTGTACAAGTGTGTTCCTAACTAACAAACGTTTTTGAAGTAATAGGTGCTTAACTTTCCTCTGTGGTAGTGGAGTGTAAAATGGAGATATAATACCTAAATGAACTGAAATGTTACTTTAACATACCCTATACCAGTGTAAAAAGTACCTGAAGTTTACCAAGAATGTGTTTTTTAACATGTAGATATATACACAAATAAATAGCTATATCTTGCCCAGATTAAAAAAAAAATAGTACTATCTCTTGTTATAATTGTTTTCCATATATTGTTTCCCTTAACTTTAGCCAGAGACTGTGTATAAAAGTAGTAATTATCAGCTCTTAAGGAGAGGCTGAACTAAAAAAGACCGTGTGGATCATTTTTGCTGTGAGAGAGGTAGAGAACAGGTTATTTTAACATGTAAAAGAAATCAAATTGGAAAAAGAGTCTATAGAAGTATCTACAGATGGGAATATTTTTTAAATGTTGCTATGTCTACAAAATATACTCTATTCTTGAAGTTGTTTTTTTTCTTTAATTAATGGTCATAAAGCCTAATATGCAAGTGTAAACTTTTTGCAGTAAAGAAGGAAGAAGTATTGGTATAATTCTGTGTTATGCAGGACAGCGAGAAGTGTATTGAAGAGACTGTATATGAAGTGTACAGATTTCTGATCAAATTTCTCATTAGGGGTTGTTCTGAAATTTGGATGAAAATGAAAACTCAACATGAAATAACAATTGCTGGACAAAACAGTGATATAATAAAACAAGAATACTAGCTTCAAGTAACTAATGGATTATTTACCTGAAAGGGCTTTTCCTTATGGTGGAGTTAATTTGGGCTCAGTGTTGTAGGGGTTTGATAGTTTCCCGGGATAAAAGATCAAGATTTTGGTAACTAATCTGTGCATTATGCCCCCCCTTTAAAAGGCCAGTAATGTTAACTTCCCAAGTTCTACTAAATGTTTGGTATTTACTGTGTCTCTTTATTGTACTGCAATACAAGAGATGCCAGTAAATTCCTAGAATGTCAAAAATGCAGGCAGTGATTCTTCCTATCAAAGCATTTCAGACAAAAGACATCAGACAGTGCAAGAGAACAAAAGGTGGATTGCCTTCTTTGGGAATGCTTGTCCCTGATTTGCAGAGCTTGGCTAGGCAGTGTAGCCAAAGGGGGCAAACCCAATGAAAACTGATCTTTGTCTTTTATATTCTGAAGATATTAATATGCAAAGGGAATTAAAGCAATGTTGGTTTTAACAGTTTGAATTATTTAAGACTTGCCCAACTTCTGAGGTTCTGATTTATTGGTTAACTGTAGTTGGCAGGCTAATGCCTGTAGGTCTTTGGCTATTATGGAGATATAATAATGGGACTTACATGTGAAAGATTAAAATTTAGTATTTCTTTCCTGTGGATGTTGGAAGTGCAAGGCTGCATCAATCCAATAATAACACTACAGAGATATTTTTGAAGTGAGCTTTCCATACTAAGTTTTGTTTTAGAGTAATGAGTGAACTAATGATCTGAGGCTTTTAGTAATGAAAAAAGCAGAGCACAATCCAGTACTTTCTTACACAGATCACTAAGCCTAGAACCTCTTCTTGATGACAGATACTTGCCATACCCATTGTCCCAAGTAACTTAGGGGTTTATGCATCATAGTTCAACTAGGTGTTCCAATGTGGATCTGTTGGAATGAGTCCAGAGAAGAGCCAAAGTTGATCCAAGGGCTGGACTACCTCTTCTGTTCAATCTGGAGAAGAGAGGGCTCTGGGGAGACATTGTAGCAGCTTCCAGTGCCTGAAGGGGCTACAAGGAAGCTGGAGGGCACTTAGGATAGGAGGAAGGGAAATGGCGTTAAACTGCAGGAGGATAGGTCTAGATTAGATACTATGAAGAAATTCCTCATTGTGAGGGTTGTGAGACACTGGAATAGGTTGTCCAGAGAATGTGTGAAATCCCCATCCCTGAAGGTGTTCAAGGCCAGGCTGGATGGGACTCCTGAGTAACCTGGTCTAGTGGAACGTTCTGTGCTCATGCCAGGGGGTTGGAGCTAGATGGGCTCTAAGATCTTTCCAAATCTAACCGTTATATGATTCTAGATCTTCCGTTGACTTAAGGTGTTATATTGCTTACATTTTTAATGATTGGGAAATATTTACTGCAAATGCAGTCACATTAGAGTAGCAGGTGAACATTCAAACAAGTTGATTATAAATGAGTAGTAGAAGCTTGTGGAATCTCAAGTTGATCCTTCGTTGATCTGTTTTCTGTTTAAAGTAAGAGAAACATTTTCATACTGGGCTACAATTCAGTTACTTCTAAGCATAACTTGTAACACTTTCTTGTCAGACCTGAGAGGATCTGTGCAGAGCAGAGTATCAGAACTGAGATGTAACCTTGCTCAGTCTGCCTTGTCCTGGAGTGGCAGCTTGAGGTCAGGCATCAGGTGCTGTGGTTTCAGCAATGAAACTAGTTTCTCGCTTGCTAGTGCTGAAACTTCCTTAAATGGTTTTGCAAGGGAACTGGGTTTTATTGGTCATGTTGCTACATATCTTTTTGCTTTGAACAAAATGAGTACAGTTTCCTGGCCTGCCTCATTAAGAAAGTATTTTTCTTAAATCTAATTCTTAGTTCTTTACACCAACATCCTAAACTGCTTGATGTTAAATTTAGTTCTCTTGCTAGCATTATTATCTCTCAAATTAGCGTTTTCTCATATCTTGAAAAAATAGCTTGTTACTAAGTTTTACAGACTCAGTGTAACACTTTGTATGCTGCAGGCTTTGATGGCTGTCTTCTCAAGTTCATTTATTCTGATTATCGCAGATATTTTATCTTCAGTATATACTAATTACAGCTTGGTACAGTTACTGTGGGCTTAGAGCACTTTGAGGCAGATACATAACAGTTCATCCTGCAAAGCTGTGGAGACAATACTGGTCCCAGGGAGAATGCTGCTGTCATGTGACATGCTCAGCATTTCTGTCCCTGCCCTGGGAAAACAGCCTGGTGTACAGAACAGTTCCGGGAGGGCCAACTTTAAAGATACTGAAGGAGAGAAAGAACCATGCTGCCAGCCAAACCAGGGGACTGCTGTCATTTTCTGAGCCTTCTCTGCTTAAAGTGGCTAGCTGTTATTCCTTCCCTTCTGTTAGGATCCAGTTTATTAAAAGATGCCTCTGCCAAATGAAGGTGTAACAAGACTGTATGCCAAAGTCAATAGTATGGATTTTATTGAACATTAAATATGAGGTAGAGAGAAATAGGAAGGGATGTGGAGGTGAGAGAGACAGATTAGGTAAAAAGATAAAAATATCACCACCTCATGAATTCTGACGGCATCCTGCTGGTCCTTCTTCTGGTCTTCTTGGTGGTGAGGGTCCCCAAAGTCGTGCTTATGGGGTACGACTTTTATGCAGTCCAAGTCCCAGATATTGAAGGAATATCACAAATGTTCCCATAACATGGAATGGCCTGGGTATAAGCTGTTGTTTTCTCTCCCACAGTTTGCACAGTGGAATTTTGTCCAGTGTGCGGATTTCAAACCTTTCCCTTCACTGAGGTTTGGAATTAATGACTTTGGAATTAGTGTTTTCCTTTCTCACGGTTTTCCCTGGTGGGAATCTTTGTTTGGGTAGGTTACCCAGATCTGTCTTACCAGGCCTGGTTCCTGTTGTTGCCATCTGTTTTTATGACAAGTTTCTATCGTGGTGGCTTTTCTTATGGGAGTTTCTTTGACAGTGTTTTCAGACAATTAACTGCATTTGTTAAGTCCTTGCACCTTCCCTGTTACCAGTAGAGTGATAGGGAGCTGAACTGTCTGAAAACCACACAAGACAGTAAATTGGTAGCTTTGCAGCCACACTGATTAAAAATGAATCAAATTAAATTAGTTGTAGGTTATTTGGTTGGTTTTTTGGGGTTTTTTTTTTTTTTTGTGTGTTTTGTTTTTTTTTTCCCAATTGTACCTGTAACTGTTTATCTGGTGTGGTAAACCCCATGTATTAATACATCATTGTGATGTAATCAATATGTCCCAAATTATATTTGTGATGCAGGGGTCTGCTTCTTCGATATTGTTTTCTCTCAAGCACTGTGTAACTGTTTTTGGTAAGAAACTAAATTTGTCTGAAAAATAAAGTTATTGTTCTCTCTCAAAATATTAACAGCAGCATTTGGTTCACAAATGTACCTTTTGTTTTTATCAGAAGGTATTTACAGACTTTAGAAAAGGTTTGATCTTTTCTTCCCTCTCCCTGTTCAATGATGAATTGGAGATAGACTGATACTTTAAGGTAACTTTGTAAGTGGCCTGATAAAATTACACTGGCTTTTTTTTTTTCTTTAGTTAAGTGTCTTGGAATTTTAAGAGTGGAACTCTTTCTGAATCTCAAGAATTAACGTTCATGAAGCTTACAGTTCACTTGATTTTACACCGATGTATTAGGATTCAAAGTAAAATTGCTCAGCTTTCATTCTTTCTTAATACTTGTTTTTTATTTCGTATTCGGAGTTGGTTATGAGTTGGCTATGAATTTCATATTCAGAGTTGGTATAGATATCTTACGTGTAAGAGAGCCACTTGTACCGTTAAGCTTTACCCATTCTTATCTTTCAGAAGCACTGTTCAGCTCTGATAAGACCCTCCCCGTTCTCGATGGAGACAGTGTCAGCTATTTGTTAACTCTGAAAGTTTAGCTGTATTTGTTTTGAGGGCAGCAATTGAACCTCCCCATTAGCAAACAGGCATTGGGGGAGGTGTGTCATTCGTGGCTTTGTTAAACCGAGGAACCCCTCGCTGATGTACAAAGTTCTCATTTTCACATCTGCCTGTGGCAGAATGATAAGGCCAGTGACTGAAAATGTCCAACAATTTTAACTGCATATTCATGTGTTGTTGAAGGACATAAAAGTTCCATATTTGGAATTTTAGTTTCTGTTTTGTTCACTGTATATGGCAATGTAGCTTGTAAGAGTTCAGTACTCTTTACGTATTTTCAGAAAAACAAGGTTTAGAAACATGAGTTCTCCAAAAGGAGAAATCCTAGGCTTGAGTCATTAGTATGAAAATCCTTAATTTGACTTAAAGCATTAAATATTAAAATATTGCTTGTTCTGCTAGGTGGTTAACTCGCATATACATGATGTGGAGAGTCCAGCTGAAAGAGTCATGACAAGACTGATAGGACTCATCCTGTGTTTTCTCATCAATGCTGCTATTATGAATAGAGCAGGTAGTAATAGATCTCTAATGATATATTCCATGTCTTTTCAAACTTGGAATTGTCCTGTGGTAGACAGTTTCAAGTGCCTCAGCAGAACCCCTTTTGCTCTAAGCACGCTAATATCCTGGCTGTACCCATTATTTGTTTTGGTCTCTTTCAACCAGTGCCCAGATTAACCACAAGAGGTTTAGCTGTTTTTATCTCCTCCTGCATTCTTTTTGAAGAGAAACTAACTAGAGAGAGAACAAAGGGTAGGTACTTCAGGAACACTTCCTGATCCTCAAAAAGTAGCTTTGGATGTCAAGGAAACTGGATGCTGATACGGCATAGTAAAGAGTGCAATAAATAAAGCACATAGCAAAATCATGTAGGTAGGCCTGCATTTTATTCCTGGGCAGAATACTTAGATTGCTACAATTTAGGCAATTTGGCAGTTTGTATGTAAAGATGTGAACTATATTAGAATTTAGAAAGCTTTGTTCTATACTTTTAAGGACTTAACTGTAAGAACTAGTCAAGGTTGGCTCTGGACCTGGCGCAGTCAAATTTCAAAAGCCTTCAAGGGTGGAGATACTGCAGCTTCCTTGAGAAACCTCTTCCAGTCCTTAACCACTGATAAACATCAACCCTTTGGGCCCAGTGGTCCAGCCGGTTTTTCAGCTTTATTCTTCACACATTTGATAGGTAACTGATTTGATTGCAAGGCCACTGTAGAAAAAAAACAATAAAAAAAAAAGCCTTGATGAAATACAAGCAAATGGCATCCCCTGCTACCTGGCCAAAAATGAAAGAATGTCATTACTAAGAAACATTTTGTACTGAAAACCACACTCCAGCATGATGAATATGAATCTGAATTTGAATTTAATGAATGAAATACCTTACTTTCCAGTTAAATCTAATACTGTATGAAAAACTAAGTCCTGCATTTGAGAATGCAAGTTCGAAGTAGAATGAGAGGGTAGAAGCTCCTGGAATGATCAGAATGGACAACTGATGGAGGCTGGGGGTAGGGGAGGAGAGGGGAGAAAACGCTTCTCTTTGGGTTGGTGAAGTAGAATAGAAGATTAAGATGACTATAAGGAAGGAACATGAAGAAATCTTGATGGAAGAGGAAACAGCATAAGCAGATTATTAATTAAACCAGATCATAAAAAAGAATAAACTTCTAGTGTCACTACTAACATTTCAAAATGGTGCTCTCAACCCTGGCAGGGACAAAATGCTGGCTGTTTTCAAGGTATCTCAACCAATTCCTGAATGAAGTTGTAGAAGGTAATTTCTTGTAAGCTTAGACATACATGGCTTTAAGATTCTGTAACTATTTTAATCATGAAGTACATAATCTTGTCCACCGCAAAGCAAAAATAAAGCATGTTAACCGAAACTATAGGTGTTCTATAGAAAGCCAGGTACAGTATTTGAACTGTTGAGGTATCTTAAGGTATTCAAAGCCTTGTTCAGTGATGAGTGGATAACCTTGAAACAGTTTCTTGTGGTTTACTCACAGAATTTAGTATGGACAGTATACTGAAAATATGCACTGGGTTTGAGAGGGTGCATTCCTATCTTGTAATTTTTCCACGACTAGTTTGACATTCTATGACATGATAGATATGATGTTTGTCATTGCTTACCAATGGTCTTTCCATTATGCAGGCTTTTGTTCTTGAAACAGATGACGTGAGTGTGCAACAGGTTCAGTATGCCAAAAAGCTGTTGTATTGTATAGGTATTTATGTTTCTCAAGCTGGAAATATGAGGCAGCCCTCCGACAGATGAAAAGGTCTGTCAGATCTCAGTAACTGAGCAAAAGGGTTCATAAGGAGTTCCTGAGTGCAGGTGGTGACTGAGTGTGCAGCTGACAGGTCAAAGGCAAAGCCTGCAGAGCTTGCCTACGTTCCACTGTGTGAAACAGCTACTGTATAATGGTGTCAGGGATTTTGAGATTTTTCTCTTCAAGAATCTTTAAGTAACCACATATTTATGGTTCATTTTAAAGTTAACTACTGCCTTGCATATGGTACAGGTTGGGCTTAAAGAAGCAACAAGGCTAAAGGGTCCTCACATTACGGCTTTTCAGGCTTACATTCATAAGTTGCTGGTGTGAAGAATGTAATTTGCAATGAACTGTCATAGCAAATAAAAGGATAAAACTACACTATCACTTATATGTGAATATTGTGGAATATTAAAGCTTTGAATGTAGCTGCTTGACTCTGAGAATGCACAAACCACTACCATTTACAACAGTTTTCCTGATCATTTTTAAGAGAAGAGTAGAAAAATTATGGAAATAAATTGAGTGCTAGTAATTATGGATTATTCAGTAATAAAACTGGGTGTCACAAGTATTCCTTTTTCCTTGCCTTGCAGTTGCATGGGGTAGAGTGAACCATCGCTGCTCAAGAGCCAGTCATGCGTGACTGTGGGCTCTGTACTCAGGACAGTGGCGAGTATCTGGCCAAACTCCTTGTAGTAGGGACAGGTAGATGGGAAGCTGCTGGACTTGTGGTTGTCTTCCTTTGCACTGTGGTAGGCTCTAGAAGTTTTTAATACACTCTTACTACATGGGACATCCATTTAATCTCTCCACCAGCTGTTTTAAGATGCTTTCATACAAATGATGATTTTGAGTTGTTCTCAAAATCACATTATTTGCTCTAGTTACATCAAAATGACTGTTGTAGTCCTTTAGCCAGCTTGTTGCAGCAGAGCAGCATGTTCTAGAGCTTTCTGACTGGAGACTTTCTGGGTATACACCTCCTGCCAAAGTGGAGATGCCATTTGGAGTGAATGTGTTGACAGATGAGCAACTCCTGAAGCTTTGGAGGGGTATAGAAAGTCCAGGATAAAGATATTGCAAGGTGGTGTTGGGATGTTATTGAACTGTAGTCTTGCTACATTGTCTTTAACTGTGTCTTCACTGCCAGATAGAAGAGTCAGAACTTGCTGAGAAGCCTGAGATTTGCTTCTAGTCTTCATCAAGGAAAGCAAACCAGGTTCATGGGGTTCATCAATCTGGGTGTAAAGAATGTCTGAGAGGACTTTGGGCTGTAGAGTTTGGGTTAAGGCATGCAACTCAGATTGACTTTCAATTTAGCATCCTGATTTTGGTAACTTTGTGCACTCCTCTATCAGTTCTGTATTTGTCCTAGAGCAGTGAGATATACCTGACTACTAGTGCCCTCAGTGTTTATTTTGTAATCTTGCTCTGTGTACTCATATGTCTAAAATCACCTACACGTGCACTGTCCTTGCAGAAACAAACATCTTTAGCCCTTCTTGTTTGTTTGTTGTCATTGCACATTTTCCCTCCATTATTCTCCTCCAATTTTTTCTTTCATACCTTTTTACTTTTCTTCAACTGTCAGTGGAATTATTGTCTTCCTGTCTCCATATTCAGGTAGTGTCAGTGGCTGAGTATCACCGCAGGATCGATGCTCTAAATAGCGAAGAACTGCGCACACTCTGCAGACGTCTCCAGGTGCCCTCTTCAGTAGTTTAAACCCCATATCCAGATACTAAAACATCTTTCTTTGTAGTGTCTTGGATCAGGGCAAGTCCCGCACTCAGTGGGTTTGTCTTGTCTACAGCACTACAAGGATCCAGCAGAAAATTCCTTTGGTTTGGATGTATTTAATTGTGCAATGCTGTGATGGAATCAGTAATTTTATGATGGAATTACTACTTCCACCTTTTTCACACAGGAATTTTCTGTTAGAATTTGACAATTTGTTCTCAGTACTGCCTGACTTGCAGTGTTGTGTTTTAACTTCCACTTTAGAATGGTGTGTTGTGTTAGATAGAAGCTTTCCTAAAAAGAATGCAAAACAGGTAAAGAATCCAAAACCTTGTTGCATGGGTGTTTAATTTTATATAGGAATCTTTCATCAAGAATCTCACAGTACTTGGCAAGTATGAAGCTTCACAACTTCTGTGGAATAGGTAAGTATTTTTCCTATTATAAAAGCAGGTAACTGAGGCAATTCAGCATGGCAAAGGTCATACACATACACACAAAACAGTACCTTGAAAGCAGTTTGGATTTTCAAAGGTCTATGGATATGAACTGAAACTACTATTTGCATTCTCTTTAGGTGTTTCTTAGTTTTTTGACAGTTACAAAATTGTATGATGTACACAGCAACTACCATAACTTACTGATGGAAAACATAGCTTAGACCTCCTTAGAAGCACTGAGTACTTAGTTTTCCTGTAGTAATTGCCCACTGAAACTGTAAAGTTTTGTTGGGTTTTTTTTCGGTTTTGTTTGTTTGTTTGTTGGGGGTTTTTTTTATTTTTTTTCTGTGATCTTGGCTCTCTTACCTATTATGTAATTACACATAAGAAAACATTTTATTAGCTCTGTTATTTCTATTAATTTAATAATTGGTAATTATTGCTTTAAAATGTCTTGTAAGTAGTGCAGTTACAGATATCAATAATGAGCATAAGCCATGAATCAAAAAGCTGCACTTCTACTTGTATAGGCAAACCAGAAATTTGGAAAAAAAAAATTCCCTCTTGAAAACAGAAGTACTCTGTTTTTGACAAGTGGTGGTAGAGAATCCCTGTAATAATATCCTGAGAGTGTAAGAGCTCCTCCCCAAATATATTTCACCTAGAATGCCCAAACTTGAGATTTAGGCTTGAAAAATCTGATGGGATGGGTTGCAACCTATAAACTGCCTGCTCTGAGGCCATTTGAGAGTTGTGGTCCCAACTGTGTTGGAAACTGCATGGCAGTTACTAATCTTGGAGGCCCTGCAATCTGACTGTAGGTCAGCCAGTTCTGTCAAAGTTGAGTGGGAAATAAATCTGTAAGTTTTGAAGCTACACTGTTTTCTGTCAAACAGATACTTTTGAACAGACACTCTTTGGCTGGTTCTACAAAGCAGTGTTTGTCCTAGAAAAAAAGTGCTTTACTGTAATAATAGTGAAGAAGGCAAAAAAATAAAATTAAAAAAAAAAAAGCAAACAAACACAAAAACACCCAAACAAAATAAAAACGAACGGAAACCCCATGATTCCCCCAGGCCACTTGAGGCCAAATTATTCATGTTTTTGTTTTGCATGGTGGCCTCTTATCAGAGTTAAAGAATAACAAAGGGAATAAGTTTTTCTGCTGTACGGTTGAACAATGCTGAACTGTCTGGAGTTGAACCAGTAGTATATGATGGATGAAAGGCTTTTAAGGTGGAAAAGATTTGGACTATGAAATAACATTTTAGAGATAGCACTCTATAATGCAGCATGTAGGTCATCTTTTTGCAGATGAAGCTACATGGATAATTGTGTAGTTTACATTGGAAATGCTTGTTACCTTCCACTGAAAAAAGGAAGGCAGGACCTTATTGCTTGCGTGATACCTTAAGTGCACCTTTTCTTGAGTTTAGAATTAATACTGTAATTCAGTGGTTGAATGAATATAGCTTGATACTTTGACTTTATAAGACTACTTTTAAGAAACAAGAGTTTGTGATAGCAACTCTTTTTATAGTTATTGAGAGAAAAAGGGGTTTGTTTTTTTTTGGCTCGGGTGGCTGTATTTGTTTAAACATTCCTGTCTGTATTTCAGAGTTTTCTTTGATTTGGCTCTCTTTTCTAACTAGGCAAGTTCACAAAAGCTTGGCAAAGTTTACCATGGTGATATTGTGAAATACTGTAGTAAATACTGTCCTGTATGTTTAGGGTATGAGTGATGTGGCAAACTGGAGTTAGCAGGTGGTTTTGGCAGGTATTTTCTTGAAATTTTCAGGATTCAGGCTTTAATTTGGACAGTCTGGCTTTCAGTGAAACTCTGTTTAGGTTGAGATAAATTATTCAGATACACTAATTGTTGTTAAGATTTCTTTTTTTCTTTAGCAAATCTCTCAACATTTTAAGTCTTGCTGCAATGGCTTATCTCGTTAACTTCTTCACTTTGTCCTACTCCTCTGTCAGATTTCACTATCACCAACAAGGTTTAAATATCCCTGCAGCAGGATTTATAGAAGGAAACCTGTTTGGATCTTAGCTATGCTAGTTATCAAGACATGGCACTTTAATTTGAAAGTGCCAGTGAATGTCAACTGGGGTAAGAAGCTGTTGTGATGAGGAATTTGATGTGATGAGGAATCTGATGAGGAATTTTATGGCCTTCTGCCACCTCCACTAAATGGTATCTACAACAACTCAATAGGGTAGACGTATAGGTCAGGTACTTTAAACTACTACAGGACCCTTGTGCATGGTGCATCTTTGCCAGACCTCAAAACTCACTATGCAGCTTAAGTATTATTGCTGCTTTCCCTTCCCCACCCTCTCAGTTCTTCCCTCCTTGATTCCCATAAGTGTTCTGGCAGATCAGTTTATGGAGCAGCAATATTTCGAAGGCTCCATTCAAATGGTTTGCTCAAAATTCATAACAGCAGTCTCTCCAGGTGTCTACTGCATATCTGAAAAATTTCATAAGAAGTTATGAAAGAGTATTGATTCCGAAGCTATTGAGAAATGTTTTCTGGTTTTTTTTAATTACACTTAGCTTGCCATGTTAGTATTAAAATGGAAGAACTTTATGAGGTAATTTCTGAAAAGCATTTGAAGCCCTTCAGCTGTGTATGGGAACTGTTTGGTTTTTTAGCATAAAACCATAGCTTTCTTCTCAGTAGGTGTCTGGTATTACTGGTATATAGTTGTGTACCATGTTGCTATTGGAAGCAGTGGCAATCTTGGTCAGATCAGACCTATTGGATTTCTTAACTTTTGAAGGACTTGTGTAACTAACTTGATAACTGCATGATTTTAAACCTGTGAAGTTTATTTCCTGCTAATAGAATAGCAAATACTTACTTTCTTGGTGTTCTTTTTGTAGATAACAACAAGAGAAGATATCAATTCAAAACAGGTAACAAATACCAAAACAGACCTGGAGCCTGAAGCATTCCGGCCAAATCTTAGCGATCCAAGTGAATTACTACAGCCAGAACAAATTGAAAAGGTATTAACTTAGGTCATTTTTCACTCTTGTATGTTAATGTATCACAAATTGTATGACTGTAGTGCAAAACACACCAGTAGGAAGACCCTGTCTGATGTTAAATAGAAGAAAATAAATTGTGTGTGTTAGAAAAGATGTTAAGATTACTGAGTCTAACCATTAACCCAGCACTGCCAAGTGGACCAACCATGTTTCTAAGTGCCACATGTTAAGCATCCTTTAAATACGTCCAGGGGTAGTGACTCAACTACTTCCCTGGGCAGCCTGTTCCAATGCTTGACAACCTTTTCACTGAAGAAATCTTTCCTAACATCCAATCCAGACCTCTGATGGCACAACTTGAGGACATTTTCTCTTGTCCTTCTGGTTGTTACCTGAGGAAAAAGAGCAGCTGCCACCCCACTACAATCTACTTTCAGGTGGTTGTAGTTGTAGAGAGTAAGTTCCCTCTGAGCCTCCTTTTCTTCAGACTAAATAACCCCAACTCCCCCAGTCTTAAATGTAAAGCATATGTTAAACAAAGGGTTGTCATTTTCTTGTTAATAGCTCACAAAGTCTCTTCCACCACGGACTATTGGCTACCCATGGACTCTTGTCTACAGTACTGCGAAGCATGGCATGAGCTTGAAGACTTTGTATCGAACAATGATGGGATTAGACACGCCTGTGCTGTTGGTTATCAAAGACAGTGATGGACAGGTAGGAAAATGTTTGTGTGGAAGTAGGGCACCCATCAAGAAAAATATTTGAGGAGTACAAAGGAATAGCTGCCACTTCAACCCATCATGGGAGATAAAATTGTGTGTATCAAGCTGGTGCTTTTCCTTAGAAATCTGTTTCACTGTTAAGCAATCGTCTGACATACTACATGTCTAGGAAATACTTTAATGATACAAGTTCACTGTTGTAATGCTTGAGTCTTGTAATACCCAGTTAAACAATTTAATTTTTTTTATGTACTTAAGGCACAAGAAATGCAGTCTCTAAAACTTTCTTATTCTGGAAGATCTTGTTGAGTTGGAATGTCATTGCCAGCTGTGCCCAGTGCTTCTTGGTACTTTCTGTGGCTGCAGCCAACATCTCTTTCCCTTTCAAGGGCTGTAGTATCTTTGTTGCGTTATTAATTTTTGTTCCTTTTGTCTCTGAAGTTGTGCTCTATTTTCCTTTGACTGGGGTATGAATTTCAGAAAGTGGCTCACATCTCACCATTTGAGTAGCAAACATCCCCTCTTAAGTATTCCAATAACAGGTGAACACAGGCAGTATGAAACTTTTTGATTCTTTTTCTGAAACTTCTGTGCTCTCTTGTGGAAGCAGTTTACTGTTTTCATGAAAAGTTGACGAAACCACTGTAAAATCTGTAGCAATTATCTGTCCCAGTTTGGTAACCACTGTTTTTATTTTCAGGAAGCATGGGCTCATGTCTCAGGGGGTCTGAAAACTGTAAATGAAGGGTATGTTTTCTTATTCAAGTCACAACTTTTTTAACTTGTTTCCTGCCTCAGGGGTCCCTTAAAAAGAAAAATCCCTTCTAAATTTCTGCTGAATTTTCTTTCCCATTTCTTTAAAAAGGAGCTTTTTCTTCGTTTACTTCTTAATCTTGAAGATAAAAACTATTGAATAAACTTGACATGTCTCAACAGACTCATCAGCCTCTTAAATGTACTTTTGTGACTTCTCCAGTTCCGTTATTTAGCTTAAGATAAATTAGTAAGATACCTGCTTCCTAGTACCTGATTATCTGACCCAGAAAGAAAATGTCCCTTGTCTGATAGGGATATCTTTCCACCCCTACATAGTAGTGTTCTGTTGCTGAAAGTATTCATATTATCTTCTATCTCAGCTTACATATTCAAGAAGTGTCATGGCTGTCCAGTCAAACAGGGAGTTTATAGACATGTCATAACCTTTTTTTTTTTTTTGTGAAACAAACCTTGATGAATCTCATCTTACAGTCCCAAACCTAGAAATGTGTATGAAAGTATTCCTTGGACTTTTGGGTCCAGTAGCCACTGAACTTATATTTCACAGTGTATGCTGAATCTTACCTTAGTTCCACTCGAGAGTGGGGGAAATCCATGTCTATTTAGTAAGCAGTATATGCTACAGAAGGAATGATTCAGACAACTTTTACGTGCTCGTTGCTTTAACGGTGTAGTGAGAGTGGTGTTTTCAGTAGTTGTCTCATGCTATTATTGCAAAGTGCATTTGCATTTGATGACAGAAAATAAATTTACACTGTCCTTCTGTTCAACACCTATCAAAATTCAGCATAGTCTTTCTCCTCTTCATGTAAGGATTTGCAGTCATGAAGAATATGATATTGGCAGCATACTATGCCCTTTGGTAATTAGGATAATTAATTTATCTAAGATTTTTTTGAAAGACATCAACTTATCTTTAATACCTTTGTATCTTTCTTGCAGATAGTTCTCTAAAACTGCTTTCCGTAACTGAAAAAGAATCTGAGTACTTCTTTATAGGAGAACTTATCCAGAAATATTTCACTAGCAGTATGCTAACATAAATACTATTATTCCCTGCCAGAATGTTTTAAGAGAACAGGTGTTTATTCATATCCTTTTCTCTAAGATCACTGACTTTTTTCTAAGCTATCTAGTTCAGAGAAGATTCCAAATGAGATTCAGCCTTTCTAAAGAATGACAGAATTATGACAAGATAGTTTCTTGACATTTGCTGAGCTTACCTCATCAGCCCTCTTTAGCATTCTTTGTTCTGCCCACTTTGTAGCTTCTGTATTAATGAAGGATGCTGGTTTTGTCATATCCTTGGTTGAGATACTTTTCTTTTAAACTAGAATTAATTTAATATCCTAGACTGCTTCCTCTGAGACACTGTTCTTTGTTTATGAAGATTCCTTTTTTTTTCTTATGTTGATAATAGGTTAAGTAAGAGCAAGTGTACCTTGTAGCTTTTCATACTATGTTTCATTAAAGGCTGTTAAGCCTTACCCTATACTCCAGAATCTTCTCCAATCTTGATTTCTTTTTCAAATCTGTTCACAATTTTATTTAAGAGGCCGTTTAAAAAAAATAATCCAGCCAAAACACTGAACTTACACAAATTAAAGCTTTAACTGTTTAAAAGGTGAACATTGCCTAGTTGGAATTTAGAATTTAAAGCCACCCAGATTGCCTGCTCCAGTCAGCTCTTGGAGATCCTCTAATAAAGGTGTCCATGAAATCTATAGATACCTCATTACAGTTGTTATGGACTGTGTCTAATTATGTATCGGTATGTGCTTCTGTTATTGAAGACACCAAGGTCTGGCGTCTACCGTGACAGCCATTTAAAAAGAAATTGGTACTTAATTCCTGAACATGAGTCACTAAACAAGTGTGGGTTTAGAAGTGGAATTAATGCACTTAAGCACCCAAAGGACTGTCCAGTTTTATAATAAGTTGTTCTTCAGATTTTATTGTATCCACTGCAGAACTGTCAGACATGGAGCCTAGAACTTGGGAATTTTAGTTATCCACCCTAATAACTAACCACAACAATCTGATCTCATAGAGAAATCCTATAAACATCACTTCTCAAGAACTAAAATAACTGGTGGGAAGCAAATTGCTCTTTTTCTGCAAAGTCTGATCTTTTATTGTTACTTACAACAACATGTGATCTTTCAAGACTGAGTTTGAAGCATAGAGAGGGTGTTGAATGCTGATTCCTGAAGGTAATCAAAGCTGAACTGGGCAAGACTGAATCAGCCTAATTACAGCTTTAGAATCAGTCCTCCTTTGAGTAGGAAACTGAGAGACTGTCTGGGATTCTTAATAGCTTAGTTTATTCCATAATTAGAAATAAAGCTTCAGAATGTCTGGAGTAAAGTATGCAAGGTTTTCTCTATGGTTAGAATGTACCAGTTTTGTGTTTTACTGATTATACAAATAACAGTCCTAAGATGATCAGAGACAAACATCAGAGTAAGTGTTGTGTGAAAAGTTCATACCTGTGTAGAGGCTGAACTGAAATAGTTTAGGTTTGACACAACTCTGTTATTTTAATGGAAAGTTAATTCCTCTCAAGGAATATCAATTGTTAATGAAACAATATATTTATTTTATCTCTTTTACTCGTACTTACTAGATGTAGTGTCAGCCCTGAGGGTATTGATCTGAAGTAAGACATGTCTTAACTACTTGAATGTAGATAAGCTACCAAAGCTGCTGTAGAGCTATTCAAATGACTTGAGCTGTTAAAAGAAGTTAGGATGCAGAGACTCAGATGAGGACTAAGAAATAATTTGAATGGTTCAGCGACTTCCTTTTGCTGAAAAATATTCATGTAAGTTATTTAAACATGAAATTTTACTTATTTCATTAGCCGATTTTATGTTCATCGACCAATCTTTCTTAATTTTTTTATTTAATATGGATTTTTACACTAGAAGATATTCTATTTAATTTAAATTATCTGCATACAGTAAGCACAGTCTAAGGTCATGCGGTGGGCTGATCTTGGCTGGATGCCAGGTGCCCACCAAGTCACTCTATCATTCCCCTTCCCAGCTGAACAGAGGAGAGAGAAAACGATGAAAAACAATTCATAGGCTGAGAAAATATTTGACAGAGAAAAGTTAATACCCAGTTTTCTGAATTCTAATCTAGTGCCCAGATGGTTGTAATCACAAAAAGGAAAAATTGTCTCATCTATTCACGCATTTTAGAGCTTACATGTACAGAGACAATAAAATATGAAAGAGGCATAATGGACTTCAGCAACTGTAAGTTCTTTCTGACTCTTTCATTCTTAATTTTTAACCTTAACAGTTACAGATAGTGGAACTGGTAGTAAAGATCAGCTTAAAACGAAATACTGTCTTAAAAGTCAAATTAAAAATAAAATTAAAATTCCCATGAGGCCATCTAACCAGTAATGGGTAAAAAAAAAGGTATAGAAAGCTGTAGGTCTTGATAACATTGAGGACTCATCTCAAGCCTACCTTATATAAAAAATACACAGGAAAAAAAAACACCTTCAGGAAACTAACAGGAAAAAAACCAATTCCTTTATTTTGGTCTGATTTTTCCAGAATGCAAGAATATAAGTTTCTTCCTCTCTTAAGGCTGTTCTTGACATTGAGCTTGTGGGATAATAGAGAAATATCTTGCCAGTGTTTGATTCTAGATATTGACTGAAATAAATGTCTCTGAAAAAAAAAGTTTGGTTCATCTTCCTGTGACCTTTCATTAAAACAAGGGTGCAGAAACTTGTATCTCAGTTCATGGATCTTCAAAACTTTAGGATGAATTTGCTGTTTAACTGTGTATCTGAAACTGATACACTTTGAAAAATGAGTACCTTTTTGACTGTAATACTTTACTTCATCACCTTGTCTAGTAAGGTTTTAAAAATTCTTCCAGAGAATCGTATTTGAGTATAAATATTGGTCAAAGGTATACTCAAAGGTAATTCTCTTAATTGAAGTTAAGGAACAATTTTGTATTGTGACAAGGAACTTGTCAGTGCAGTGATATTTTGTTCTTAAGAAAGGTAATATAAAGAAATAAAGTATTAGTAACAATGTGAGGAAGCGTCTGTAAGTGCTGTGACTTTAAGGAAGTTTGGTGTTTAAGTTCTACCTTTTGTCTGGTCTGTAACAGTGAAGTCTTAGCAGTGACTTCTAAAATGTACAGTACATCAAATAAATTGTTTGCTGTTGTGCATACCTCTTAAAAATTACAAGTTTATTGCAAGAGATTAATGCTTGAATTCAACAAAATGTGAGCACATTCTGGCTCATGTCCAGCCTTTCATCTGCAAGATGAAAGTTGTCTGCTGCAGGGCTGCTCTCAAGTGAGTTCATCTCCAAGTCTGTACTGAAGTTTGGGATTGCCCTGACCCAGGTACAGGACCTCTCACTTGAACTTGCAGAACTTCATGAGGTTTGCGTGGGCCCAGTTCTCAAGTTTGTCCAGGTCCCTCTGGATGGCATCTTGTCTTCCTGTTAAAATCTGTCTCTGTAAGACAGGGTAACCAGTGCTTACCTGTTACTTGGATTGGAATGAATAAACTACATGAAAAATAACTCAGAGCTGGGAACTTGCAGAAAATAGCCTGGTTCAAGTGGAATAGGAGCTAAGAAAGAACAGGACCTTTTGATCTGAAATTTTAAATATGTATACATTCTTTCTGAGATTTTTCTGAGTGTAGTTTTTATCCATTAGTGTGGGGCTTTTTCTTCATGTGTTCACTTATTGACAAAGTCCTCTTACCTTTTTATTGTACCACAAAGCATTGTACCATATCTCAATGCACGCAGAACCACGATAACACTGTGAGGCTTATCCTCTAGTGAATTTCAAATCTGTCAACATTTGCGATCTAATTTGCTTATCTTACTGTTGTTAGAGATTTTCAGATGGTGTGTAGTTTCTCTGAAGTTTCTCTTGCTTTTATGTATTTTTGCTATAGGTTTTTGGTGCACTAGCATCTGAACCATTTAAAGTGAGTGATGGCTTTTATGGCACTGGGGAGACATTTATGTTCACTTTTTCTCCAGATTTTGAGGTGAGTACTAATAACTTCGTATGCTCTTGCTATCCTTCCCTCACTCCCTCCTCCCATGTGCATTATCCTAAGATACTTACAGGATAAATTTAACAGTAAATCTGAAAAATACTATGGGTTGTTCCAAGAAAAAGTAATCCTACTGGTTTGTCCCTTATGGACAAAGTAAATTGCTAGTGTTTGCTTAGTGAAAACATACTCAACCTGATTCTTTCATTGTAGTGAAGATTTTTCTGCTGTTCTAAATTCTTCCAGGTGTCTGTCTGAAAATTAAACAAACTGCATCCTTTGAAAGGGCATATCATCCAACCTAAGCATATTTTCTTGGTATTTTTTGTTTTGTAGAAGTTTCAATGCTCAAAGATGACCTGTTTGGAATGGTCATATTATAATTAGTGTAAAACTTAAGAGAATTTTTATCTGCAAATATCTATTCCTTGAATTTTCTGTGTAAGCTTGATAACTTCATTAAACTGGCTTCTAGCCACCCATACTCTGTCTTTACAGAGTAAAAATTTGGTTTCCCTTCAACCCAAAAAAAAGTTCAGGTATTTTTACTTGCTAGTCTGTTTTGGTTTTCATTTTTTTTTTCTTAGGTTTTCAAATGGACAGGAGACAACATGTTCTTCATTAAAGGAGACATGGACTCCCTTGCTTTTGGTGGAGGAGGGTAAGTTATAATTAGTCTGTTATTTGCACACTTTTGAGGAGAAAAATTGGAATATACTTCCGTTTGATAGCTCAGGACTCAACACTTACCAGCGAAGAAAGCTTTAGTTTGTCAGGTGTTCAGCTTCTGGTGTTGAAGAAACTTAAACAGGAAGGTTTGTCTTAAGCATAGTGTGGTGTAAAGTTTCAGCCCTGCAAGGTTATGATGCCTTCCATGCTCAACTTGCATGTGTGTCTTCCTCTATTCAGAATGGGCACAAGATACTGTAATTCTGAAAATATATAAATGTGAAAATTACATGTCACTAGAAGAGGCCAGAATTGAAACTGAACTGCCCCAGTACATGCCAGTGTCTTCAAAAATTATACATTGTCCTCCCCAGCCCCTCCAACTGCATAAGCTTCTAGAATGTTTCCCTTTTTTTTTTTAATCATCGTTCTCTGACATAATAAGAGTACTATTATGTCTTAATAAAAATGGAAGAGGCTGAAAACTGAGGAATTCTGGGTAACTTTTTGTTTCAGAATATCTGAAAAAGGATATTCTCAAATTAATAAAAAATAGTGAAAAAACCCCAAACTTTTAGAACTACAAATTTGTCAACAGCAATGAGGCACTTGTGTTAAAAACTAATTGTTTCATTCCTTCTTATTCTTGAATTTTGAATAGAAATTACATTGATAGGTTTAATACTTACTCCCTCAGTCTGTGTTAACTACATTGTCTGTCTTGCAGAGGAGAGTTTGCTCTGTGGCTCGATGGTGATCTCTACCATGGAAGAAGTCATTCATGTAAAACATTTGGGAATCACACACTTTCTAAGCGAGAAGATTTCATTATTCAAGACATAGAAATATGGGCTTTTGAATGAGTATTTAACTATTTCTACAGGTTATTTTCCCAAACCTGACATGAATCAGTGCAGCTTAAAAATCCCTAGGAGCAATATAATGCATTTTACTTCTGATTTTTTTTTCAAAGTTTTCAGTGTGGCCATTAGTTATTGTTTTAAATAACAGACTTTTTTCATGCCCTCACATCTGTAATATACTGTCATACTTTTCCTAAGCTGTAGACAATTTTACAAAATATTGACCATGTGGACTAAAAATTGACATTAGTTACTTTGAGCCTTGCAGTCTACAAAATTCTTATCCATATTACAGTTGCCTCCCAGGTTTCCCACACACACCTTTCCACAATCCTGCTAGGGGGTCGCTTCATTGAATATAGGTTATTATTTTTGTATTCAAATTATTTCTATGAATGAAGTTGCCCTCTCTGAACCTCTAAGAAAGCTGCGTGTGGGTATTTGGCAGCAGCACTGCAGGGATTGGTCCAGGCCAACAATGGGTTATTCATGTGGTGCCACAAATGGATGAGAAGCTGAGCATTCCTTCTTAACACATCCCAGTGCACATGTGGTGAAGTTAGAAGATATCCAAAGTCAACAGTGCCACTTGTCTTGTTTATTGTTCATGTTTAGAAACAAGTCAGTTAATATGTGTTCTAACTGCATGCTGATTGTATTTAAAGAGTGTTTTGCACATGCTGTTAATGATCTGCAGGTTTGGGACAAATACTGACAATACTGAGCTACATGGCAAGGACTTATAAAATGGCAAGAGAATGTATGAATATGATAGTTCCACAAAATTAAAAGGCTAAAGCAAGAAAAACTTGGTGAATAATTTGTAGCTATAGTAGGGCATTAAAAGTACAGAAGCAGATGCATCTTGCTTCAACATAAAGTGTCAGATATTATACTGTTATACTGTTGTAGCCGTGTAGCACATCAGCTCCAAGAATATAGCTTATTCCTGTCCAAAGAAAAAATATTTGTGATGTTTTTGAGTGGGTCTATGTTGTAAATTTACAATTAGCACCAGCTCTGATTAAAATGACATAATGTATTATAGGTAGACAATATTGTAATTCAGTAGACTCGTGGAATATGCAAACTTACTGTCATGTGACCTCAAAAGAAAAATGACAGGGTAGAATACAGTTCCAGTAGCTCTTGTCCACTTTTGTAGGAAAATTGATAAGCCAATGTGGCAATAACAGCTCAACAAAACTACTTGTTTCAAAGCTTTTATTCTATGTTCTGCAAAAAAAAAATAAAACAAACAAAAAAAAAAGAACAAAAAAATTGCTGTTAAGTGTGACAGTGACTGATTTTGTGCTGAAATTTCAGCTATTTCAGATAAACATTGTATATTATCTTGTAAATTAATGTTTAAAGTAGTTTTGTTATTATAGAAAAGTGTTGATTGACGGGTTGCTTATAGCACTTTAAATTATTCTAGAAATGGAATAAAAGCCAAATGGGTTGGCTTAAGTAGATGTAGTTGTATATTATTTCAAAATATTTACATCTCTGTAAAGTTAAAATAATAAAAAAAAAACTTATTTGAAGACACCTTACTCCTATGGTAATGAGAAAGGGCAGATGTTTCATCTATAATATGCTAATGCTCAATATGAATAGAAAAACAGGCTTTGTTTCCTGTCTCTATGTATAGCTCTTTATCCTTATTAGAACTTAGTACCATGTGTAGAGTAAATGTTTACAAAATAAGAAACTGTAAATAAATTGAAATGGCTTTTTTCCCCTTTGGTCTTCCACAGCAGTATTATTGTCTTTGTGGAGTTATGACTGATTATTACAACAACAACAAAAAATCCTGTAATGGATTTTAACTACGATAAGCTCACAGTGATGTATAGCAAATAAATCTAAATATATGTAAAAATGAACTTGAGTTGGAGTTTATTTAGAAGTTGGAGTTTAGCTAGGAGCACAAATGTTTGTTTTTGTTTTGTTTTTTTCTGCTGTTAATTCAATAACTGAATATGTAGGATGCCTTCACTTATGTTTTTTGGATTTTTTTTTTTTTTTTTAAAGCCCAGTGGAAGGCAATGAGAGTGATATACACTGTCTTCTGCCCTTTTTAAGAGGGAAGGGTAGAAATGTCTCGGATCATCCTTGCTGACAAAACCCATTAATTCAAGTGCTTAGTCTATCCTAAGCTCATCTTGCAAATAAAGCCTATTTCAGATTTTCTTAGGCTGATGTGAAGAATTTTTTAAAGAGTTATACTTTGAAGAATTAAATGAAAGCACAGAAACATTTTCAGTAGCTGAATGTCTCCAAGTCTTGGACCACTTTTGGAAAGGCACGTGGCAAGTGGAAATCAAGAGTAGTGTGTATAGTAAGCCGTACAGTAGCAGTCATGCTTATAAAATACTAAATTAGTTAAGGAATAGAAGGGCATTTGACTTAAAGTGACTGTGGCAACACTTAGTGATGTGACTACCTGTGTAAAGGATCTCTAGAGAGTCCTTTACTGCATGTCTACTAATGAAAGACCATGAATTTTATTAACCAGAGGTGTAGTTAATTTCTGTACAATGCATATAAAGGATAGTCTAGGTGAGAGCAAAGGCACTGTCTTGATATACCTCCTGCCTTCAGTTCAGTATGAATTTTCTGGCAAGATTTGCTTCTGTGGTTGTAAAGAGTTGGGGTTTAACATACACTGAAGGATTATGAGATTCATTTTCAGGAGTTCAGTGCCAGAAGACTGTGTCTCAGCACAGAGCACTGGGATGGATTCATAGAGTAATTTGATGTTTTGCTTGGGTACATGGGATTCTTACCATATCATCTTTTGGCTCTAAATCCTATAGATGTTATTTCCAGCTTTTGTGTAATCTGCAAAAGGTCATGATTTATCACATATGGCTTGTGCTTACATCCTTCTGCTTACCTGTATATGTTGCATTAGAGTTTGGGGGGGTTTTGTACAGGAATTAGCATGTCTGCATAAAATCCACTCTTTGAAGATGAGTAAAAACATTGACTACTCCTTCAAATTCAAATAAAATAATAATAATCTTGTATTCCTCATTCAGCACTTGAATCCTACTTTTATGTTCTTCCTTTGTAAATGAACAGATGTCAGCAGGTATTTTACTGTTAACGCAGCAGTAGGGAGCTCAGTTAAGGGAACAAACCTCTACTCTTTCTTCCCTTTAGAGTACATGCTACTGCAGTGAAACAGAGTATTGAAGTAGAGTGAGGGAGAGTCCAGCTGAGTGGATGGTGTGCCCTTGGTGTATAGTACGTGCAAACCAAAGTCATCCTGCCTCCTGTCTTGCTGCAGAGTCCCCAGTGGCAGCTCTGCTTTCTGCTGCCCTGCTTATCTGACAAGCTTTGGCATCCTTGTTGGTTTTCTGTTGTAGCAATTACACTGCTAATAGTACACGTGCAGTTGAATACTAAACTACTTTCAGTGTGCCCTGCGGTGTCAGGAAGTGGCTTTAGCTGAGAGGCTGGTGTGGTGCAATGTACACACAGCAGCTGAAATAGCTGTGGGAACAGGGCTTGCCACTATTTGTTCTGCGATCGGTGATGATTGAGCACGTCACCACAAATGTTATACTCTCCACTACAGCTAATTTTATTTCGGTAGCCTTTCCCTATTTTAAAAATGAGCTATAATACTGAACTCAGGCTGTACAGAAACATTTCTAAAGAAGGAATTATTGCTGTGGAATAGGAAGGTGATTTCCATTGGGTGGGATACACATCCACTCACTTCAAGCCACTGCGGCAAGTGTGGTAAGACTTGAAAAAATAACAGGTGTAAAAGTCAAATTTATTTCTTCTGATACGAGTTCCATGCTGTCACTTAAACATAACTACATTTAGAATATGAAAAATGTACCTCAGTTCCTGCAAAAGAAGAGATTAGTTTTTCAATACTGGGGAAGCACACTTGCTTTCCTAGTAAACTACACAACCCTCACAAAAGCAACACTTGCCTGAGACAGGAAAGTGGGGGAGATATGTTTCAAATAAAACATTTGGAGGGCAAATACAGTGTTCAAGAAAATAACATGCAACTCTAAGCTACTGTGAGAGTAAGTGTTGCACACTCGTCTCCAAGTTTAAGGATTTTATTTTTTAAGCAAGTCAGAATGAGGAAAGCAAGTCTTGAATAAAAATTCACAGAGTGCTTTAATCAAGAAGGGTTTGACCTTTACCATCTTTCTGCTTAGAATATTTTAATTTGGCAGAGATGCTAGTTTCATAGGAATGTAACACAGTATAGTAGGAGAGTTAGAGTGGATAATTCATGGAGTGCTTTTTTTTGCTTTTAATGAGTTCAGATTTATTTTCTCCTACTTTCTGCAGATAAACTTGTCACACAACTTTATGTAAAAAA
>JAWWES010000081.1:132904580-132928312 GCA_035583135.1 Lophotriccus pileatus
CATTGGCTCAAGACCAAAGCCAAGAAGGTTTTTTTTGATTACTACTTCAGGACTAGTTATACTCTAGATGTTTCCTTGCAGATGAGTGGTAGGTGTCATGGACTTTGTGTCAATGCGCAAGCTCTTATCACATGCTGTAAACATGCATAATATTGAAATGCACCGCTTACTGGTGTGTTACAGTGTTTCAGAACAAAAGTATATCATGCTGACTGTCTTGGGTGGGTGAATGAAAGCAGATGTGTTTGATTCCTCATACAGTGATGAGGTGCTCTTGGGGTTTAAGTCACATATGAACACAACACTGAAAGACCAGTGGTGAGCTGTACCTCTGCTGTGTTTTCCTGTGGTGGATGAGAGTTCTTACGAGCAGAAAGTTGTAATTCACATAACACATGCCTTTAGTGTGTATTCTTTGTACGAGTTTTTTTTTTATAAGGACTGTTTCCATGTACCCTGAAATCTTTTTGTTGATCTTTAGACAGAGAAAACTTCACAGGGAAATACTTTAACAGCCTGTGAAAAAGACAATGCACTTGTATTTTGAAACTTCACAGAATATACACACATATTTATGTGGGACAATAAACAAGAAATAATTGAGGGGTTTATTTATAGTTCATGTATTATTTTGACAACAAAATTTCTTCAAGACAATTTAGACAGCTGTGAAGGTCATTATATAAAGATGTAAAGAATAAGTTAAAAATGTGCAGGTAAAAATTATGATATGTAAGTATTACACTTTGAGTTCCATTGAATCCATCTTACAATTAATTCTTTCTTCCTTAAAGTCACAACATATAACCACGCCTAAAATATTAATGATTTACACTGACTTACAATAGACATAGTGATACAAGAACTGACTACTAACTTATTAAATATTTGATTTATTTGTACATTGGACTATCGAACTGGAGTGCTGTACTCCTAATATGACAGCAATATTTGGGTTATCAGAGAGAAAAGATGTTCATACAACTTCTAAGCCAATATTTGCTCTTTCAGTGTGAAAGAATCTTATAGGGAAAAAAACCCACTTCTTTGTCATTATGCACGTTACTGGTCCAGGCGTCTTGCTCTGAAACATGCTTTTCATGTGAAGCACATGCATTTTTACCAGCTATTTTTACAGTAGTAAACAGTGATCTCTATAATCCAGTAATTATTAAAGACCTTACAAAGGTCTCAGATTTGTCAATAATACAAACACTTTTAAGACCTAGAAGTATGAGTTAATTAGCATTTACTCCTCTTCAGCATTGTCTGGACTGAAATATATTATTTCAGTGATATTGGAACAGCAAATTCCGTAAAATTGGGTCAGTGTTTCTGTGTAATATGAAACAACAGTTCCTCAAAGTTATGAACATGGTTTATCTTTTCTCACAGAGGTACATTTCAGAGGAAGATAATGAAGTTAGTCACTTTTTTGCTATACACAAAAGTACAAGTACCTTTCTGATTTTTATGTGTTACAGACTATTTTCCCCTGTTTATAAGAACTGTATCAATATAGATAATCAGATGATACATTGCACAATGTTGCATAGAAAGCATTTTCTAAGTATCTATCTAGTTAAAACGTTTTTATTAGTTACATTCCAACATTTGTAACTCCAAATATGAAATTACCTAATAAATTAGTTATATAAATACAATAAATATATAAAATCCCATTTATAAAAAGAAGGATTTTGTATGTGATATGTAAGAGAAAGCTGTGCCACTAGTTGTTACAAGGTAATACTGCAGTAGTAGTTGCATATCCTGCTTGTAAAAAAATGTGATACCCTTGATTCTGTAGTCAAATAAAATAATTTTATAGTCATTTAAATGAATTAATTAGGAAATACATGCACAAGATCACTTCCACAGATCAAAAACTTGGCCTGAGTTTATATTGTCATTCAACTTCTGATCATGTGCAAATGCTAATAGCAAGGGAGAAGGGGAGAAAAGTTTTCCAAAAGTTGTTCTGGTTTGCTTATTTTAATAAAGTAATTATGACATTATCGTCCCTTCCTTGCCATAACATTTCTCCCTCAAAGTCCACCAGCCCGTGTTTCCTGGCTCTCATCAGAATCCCAACAACCTTATCTGAAATACGAACATATCTCTCAAAGAGTTCCCCAAATGTAACTTGGATCTTGCCGTCGGGCCGTGGCCGAGCCATGGATTCAATGATGAAGCACATGTCCCTGATCTCCCGATGGATGTGGGCCTCGGCTCTCTTGGCTCTCTCAGCGGTTTTGGTTCCTTCCTTTGGACGGCCATATCCCTCGTCTCCTTTGTGCAGGCGCGTGGACATGGCCAGCTCGTGATCAAATTCCTCGCTGAAGGGGTTCAGCTTCTGCGTTATGATGTGCTGGTCGGCCCATTCCTGCCACTTGTCCTTCAGGCTGTGAACGGCGCTGTGTTTCCTGCGGGAGTTGGCACGGGCCTCTTCGCTCAGCTTGCTTGCGCTGAAAGAAACACAAAGGGCGTCTGAGCTTTGCATCTCATAGTTTAATGGCTCAGTTCTGCTACTGATCTCTGCTGTTCACTGGTTACTGTGTTTTTGCAGACGAGATGGGAGCCACCAGGTGGCACGAGTTCGCCACTTCTAAATTATTTCTTTGGGGACTGTTACTCTGTACTCAGTTTGGACTTAAATGCAAATTCGCTGAGCACAGCTTTATCCCGTCTATACTACCACCTTCCAGCACAGATTTGAGCCTGTTTTTGCAAACTTTTCCCTGAGTGTCTTAATTCTGTATGGGAGCAAAACAGCATGCTGCTAATTACCTGCACTTTCTGTACTTTTGGTTAGTCATGCAGCTCCCCATTTCTGCGTGCCTACCCAAGCCTGAAACCTGCCCCCCCATGAGGTTAGAGATGGCAATAATTGTAAGTGTATGGTCTAGGTCCTCCACTGCTCTTGGCTGAAAACAGAGGGTAGGGTCTAGAAAAATCTCTCCTCTGTAATAGGTGTTGATAACTAAAGCAACAACAAGAAGCTAATAGAGTGTGGTTGCTTGGCCTATGATTCTATATTTGAAGTATGGTTCTGAACAAGTACTGAAGTCCAAAATTCACACTCCCATGGGCAGGGTAAAAGCCTGAAAGAAACTTAAGGCTGCTGAAATCTCTGTCAGTGTCAAAGGATGAGGAAAGGCCTTCAGAGGTCTTACTTTTTTTTTTTTTTTTTTGTGTGTGTGTGTGTGTGTATAGCAACACCATAGTGCTGGATGACTCTAGGCAGACAAGTTGTTGATATTCTTTCCTCTAGTGAGCAATTTCACATATTGTGGGGGAGTTACAGATAGTCTGGGCTGGTATTTGCGCTGTCCACATCCTGTCATTGTGTCTGTACAGAGCTCAGCTAGGGACTGTGCAGTGGCTGTGCCAAAGTAATTTGTTTTCTAATATTTTTACTCCCCAAAAGGCTGCTTTGAAACCTCCTCAGTAAAGTCAGCTGAATATTAACAGTAACACCAGAGAATTAAAATACACTTAAAAAAATGGTAGAGAGGACTGCAAAGTTGCAGAAAATTCTGTTTCCCTGCTGTTTGGGCATTCCTTTGTTTTCTACTAAGCTGATTGAAAGAGAGTAGGATTCATAGAGATGTCCCCAGTTCAAATCTGTGCACCAGGAAGATGCCAGTACTGGGTAGCATTATAATGGTAGAGGAAGAAGTGCAGACACTTAGTGCCAGGGACAGAAGAACTAGGGAGCTGGATCACTTTATTAACTATGGAGTTGCCAGGGGGGAAAAATCCTAAGTGGATCAAAATTGCCTTGAAGAAGTGATGCCAACAGTCTCAGTGGAGCTGATGAGTAGTTGTCATCACAGAGGGCTTATCCCTCAGCCACAGACAGCTGCTCCCTCTTCTCTCTGAGGGCAATGAGCTCTGAGAAAGTCCTAGAACTTCAGTTCCCCAGGCTGAGTGGAAAGAAGATAGTGAGATAGCAGGGGGCTGTAAAGTTTTTGTTGCCTGTTTTAATTCAACAGTCTAGAATGTATTCCTTCTTTTTCCTACTGAAACCTTTAATTTTCTTTTCTAGCAGAATACTATTATCTCCTTCCTCATCCAAATCATCTTCTCAGTGGTTGAGAAAACCATCATCTTAGCTGTCTCTTTGCTATTATTGTACCCCATATGCCTTTGAAAAAAACTTACTGTAACTAACTTTTTTTAATGCATTTCCTAATTTAACCATTTCTGGTTGCTGAATTGGTTCAATGGCTGACCATCTTTGCCATTGTTTAGCTTAATAACAAGTTAACACAGTGAACTGTGTACATGTAGAAGCATGTTTTCATGCTTCTACCCCACCTACACAAAGGGTTGTGGATCCAAAATGAAGGTTGTGAACATTAAAACATTGTAATAAGCCCTTTACCTGTAAAAATTAATTAAGTTTACACATTAACTAGAATAATCATCCTAAATGCATTCTGACCTTCTAAGAGAATAATATCTATGTTCTCTGTTCCCTCTGACTCTGTAAGGGAAAGGTATGGATGCCTTTTTAACATTTTGAGTTTCATATCCCTTTTCTTGCATCCCTTTGGCTCCTAAGCAGGAACAAAATAGTGGTTCTTGTGTCAGTAAAAGTTAACAGGCCTTCTACTAAGGAAGCAACCTTATTCCAGTAAATAGTGCAGCTGGAAATAATGCTGATGCAAGGAAAACAAAATACTGGCACTGATGCTTTTTTTCCTGAAACATAGAGAGGAAAATAGGAGATATGTTTTAACAACCATGTACTTATGACCTTTTTGAAGAAGATTAAACATCACTGAATGATTCATAAAAGTAGCAGGCTGAAACAATATATTTTGAGTCTATAAAGTAAATAGTTTAAAAAAATATTTAAAATCCCAATCCTGATAACAGCACTGTAAGAACAAAAAATTATTTTTTTGTCAGATTTCAGTGAAAGAGGGAGATGTAAGTAACATAGAGGGTATTATTTCAATCATTTGCACCTCAGTAAATACAGCTAATCAATGTTTTTCCTACATAGCAGCACTAAAATTAGACATAGAGAAAAATATAAGAAAAGTTTAACAGAAACTAGATAGTTGGTTTGTTTGTACTATGACATTCTAAACTGATAAAATTGTTTTAATTGAGGTTATTTATGGATAAGTGTTGCAAATATATCCTTTTCCCACTGTATATGTGAAATCTTTGGTTTGAGATCCCAACTCCTGTGAAAGGATGGTGCACAGTCTTTACCAAAAGTGGCGACCACAAGCTTTCAAGCGCTACGTTGCTGGAGAGATTTTTTCACTTAGGCTATAAACCATTTGCTTCTTATTGGAGATGACTGGTCAACTGTACAGCAAAGCATCATTCTAATCCCATCTGAACAGTTAAAATAGCTGTGTTCAGATAGCTGTGCTAAAAAGAACTGTATGATTGAAATCCACGACTATGGTGGTCACAGCTGGTCATGGTAAGTGCTCATCAGTAGTGAGGTGTAAAATCCAAGCATTGGGAATGATACAGCCTGCCTGCCTGCCTGTCTGCAGAGGGATCAAAAGGTCTGTTTTGGCGCTTTCATCGGTTTTTCATCTTCAGCGCTGATCCCAGTTTTTCATTTCTGAAAAGGTGATTAGGACATGGTATGAACATCCTGGCCTTGGTCCTCTGATTCCTGCTGCCTTACTCACCCTCTGACCATACGCTAATTGGGGGTGTTAAAGCCCTGACTGCTTGTCTCAAATTGCTTCCTGCTCAGCTTACATTTGTGCGGGTGATGGACATAACGTAGGATGGCTCCAGTAGGAACCCATGTCCTGGCGCCAGCCTTTTCCCTCCTGCAGTCTTGGACAGATGAGCTCTGCTGAGCCCTGCCTTGGTTTAAGTTTTCCCTGCAGGTGTCATCCCTGCCCAGAAAGCCAGTGGGCAATGTGTGGGCTGCACATCAGCCACAGCTCAGCACCACCGGCCTCAGAGGCTGGGCTCCCCTTCACTGCAATTTCACAGCCAGATGTGATTTCCACATCCAAACAGTTCAGGTTCAACCACACATTCCTTTCTGCTGCCTTTGTTCCATGGCATTACTGAGTCTGTAAAACAGAGGAGTGGGGCACACAGTGTGCTGTATCTATAATGGCTGCATACAGTTTCCAATCTTGCAGCATTGGACATACAGATCTTTTAGTCTTTTAATAGCAAAGGAGAGATGAATTGGTTTGGCATCTGCCTATTGGCAAGTGTGGCCACATCGCAACTGTTTGTAACTGTCTTCTGGGAAGGTAGTTCTGACAGAGATCTCTGGGAATGGAAACGAGAATTTCTACCAAACACTGCTATTCCTCTGCTCTCATAGGAGACTTCTCAAGGATTGCATGGTTATGACTGAACAATACTTGTTTAGCACCTGGGCTCCAAGTTTAATGTGAGCCCGCTGTTTTTATAGTAAACTTCAAACATAAGACACCGAAAGATGTCTTACTCAAAACTGTCTGTTATGAATTTACTACTTAATTCAAATATTTAAGTAGAACCTATAATAATTCTGTAGGTAAAGTAACAGATTCTTCTTCCTTTTTCTTCATACAATTTACAGGTAAAAAGAAGTTTTACTTCCACAATGTGTTTGTTCAATGAATTTACTTCCCTATCCCCTCACCCCACACTGTAGTGTGCCCAAAGAGAGACATTAAAGAATGTATTGATGATTCAAATGTTCTTTTTGTCAAATAATGTATAGTATACAGCATGATTCAAATCAATCCTGGAGATGTTGAGGCAGGCTGGATGCTTTTTAATGTATGTTTGGGGTCTCAGATCCCATGAAAGTTTCTTTGCTTTGAATTGATGAACTCCAAATGCATAGGAAAGCTTCCAAAGTGAAGCAATGAACCCAGCTTTTGATAAGATGTAATTGGAAGTAATTCATGCAATGTTAATTTTGGACATTCTCTGCAAATTGCTCCTGAGAATATTTACAATCTATACTAAGCAAAATAATTGGTAAGTATTTGGCAATACTATTTGTCAAATAAATTGTTTAGACACCATTTGCTGAAATAAATGCATAGTTGATATTCTGAAAGTCAGACTAAAGTAGTAAGAAGGAAGTAGTTATTTTCATGAACCAGTAAATCCAGTATGAAAATTAAATATAATTAACATTTCCCAAATATAATTTCCTGACTGTGTCTATTATGTATATAGCACATAAAACCCTAGGCTATAGTCAGATGTTGTTGACTAACTAATTAAGCACAGAGAGATATGTGAAAGGTTACCTAAATTTTTCTTTTAATCGAAGAGTCATAGTTTATCTTTAATCACTTCCTACCATTCTCCCCCCCCATCTTCCTCATGGAAACCAGTACCTCTCCGCCATTTGTGATAATGTAATAAAGATGCTTTACTTACAGAGATGGTACAGGACGTTTAATCTTCAGAGCCGTCAGCTCTCGGTCACTGTCTTCCTGCTCGGATTTTTCCTCTGCCTCTCCATAGCCACTGTCCTGGGCATCCAGGCTGTCGTCACGACACTTAAGTAGCAGTCCTTTCTTAGATCCCTCTTTGTCCTCTTGTTCCATATGCTCCCAGCCCTTGGTCAGATCTGATACCACAGTTGAACACTTTCTCCTTATGGTTGGAGATAATTTGCCACTAAGAATTTTGTCAATAGCATTTGATTCTTCTTTGAGCTTGGTCATCTCCGAGCTGCTGTTGTTATTCTCATACCTTTCACTGAGGAGGCTGACGTCGCCTCCTCGTTCATAGGCTTTGCTAACAATGGTTTTGGTCACCTCTTTGCTTTTAATGTTGAACATTTTGAGGGCTTCATCTGATTCCCTTGATTTTTTTTCAGCATCTCTTATTGTCACTGAGGATTTTTCATCATCTTTTCCTTGGTCCCTCTTGACAGATGGAATTTGCCATTTTTTGAAGGAACTTTCTTGTACAGGCTGAGCTGATGAGTCTTCTGCAGTGGGGGCCCATCCAGAGGGCTCTTGCTCTTGCTTTATGTGGTGGTCAGACACCCACTGCTGCCAACCTCGCGCCAAGCTGAAGACCTGGCTGGCCATTCGGATCTTGTGGACAGCCCTTTTCACAGGAGCAGTCCTCGGCTTTTCTTCAGGAGCCACGCTGCTGTCTGCTGCCATGATGGCTTTTCCCCTTCTTGTGCTCAGCACCTTCTCAATGGATTTCTTGGAGTGAATAATAGCCTCTGAAGAGGGACACACAGATTTAAATAGAAGCAGGAGCAGTTAATGCCCATGGAAAATATGTGAAACACTTCTCACAAAGATATAGTATCCTCACTGTTGCAGAGGTCTTTTTTTAAAACACAGGGTTGCATTTCATCACAGCAGATGAATGATGCATGATGCAAACAGGGTGACACAGACCTGTGCTGGAAATAGTAGGAAATTAACATCTACTTTAGCTCCCCCTTCCTGGGATTGCTGAATTCCCAGTTTTTTGGCAAGGGTCATGTTCTTCTGGAAATGCAGAACTTGGGTTAGAGATCCTGATCAGAGTGACTGAAACTGCTAAATGTGAAGTGCTGTCAGTCACTAACAGCTTTAAACAGTGTGGAGACTTCTCATTATCACAAGTAAATTGAGGTTCTTGTCAGGGAGCGTGAAGCCTGAAGCAGGTTATGAATGAGAAATTGTTAGATGCATTTTGTAAAAAGATACTAGGTGATTTCTTCTTACTTCTCATGTGTCCAAGGAAATCCAGGTTTGTTAATTTTTTAAAAGGTATTTATGTGTTCTGTTCCCAGTCATTATCTATTAATGTCTGTCTCTTTAGAACGTACCTTCATGGGGGTCTGGGAACGCTATCATGTTTGGTGTCAGCACTAAGGAAGAGGGAATCACTATCTCTGGGGATCAAAATAATAAGTTTGACTTGATCAGATGGATGAATGATCTCCTAGGTTTAGGATTTTGAAAAAATAAAGTATAACCTATTTAATTCCTCATGAAAGTTGTATATAAAACTTCATGTTTACTTATATATTATCTACAGCATAATTATGTTTACCATGTACAGAATAGAAAAAGTCAGTTTTTCTAGGAAACCTTGTGATTTTGTCATTCCAGAGGACTTCCTAGAGTATGTTTATATTTGAATTAGTAAAATTTTTTAGCTAATTGATACATCAATTTTTTGCATGACAATAAACAGACATTTTTCTGAGATATGATCCTGGGATATCTTATTTCCGACTATAATATGTTTCCTAAATAGGAACGGAAAATGGCATTGCTTTTTCAACACATCATACCTTGCAGATTACAGGATGACCTGTTACATTTGCCATGTGGTGCTTTGAGGCATACTGAACTTCAAGGAATTCTGTTGGCTTTGTTGGTGTTACACCAGAGATAAATATGGACTCTTGGTCCTCTGCCTTTTTATCTTCTCTCTATTAAAGGCTGGTCTGTTTGAAGTAGGTCAGATCATATTTAGCTCTTGATTAATGCTGTAAGACTACATCATACCTTTCACTTCTATGCACGATTCCTCATTAATCTGTTGAGTAATTTCCTCTTCAAAACTGATGACATAATGTAAGTTAGTGTTGCTATTAGATATTTACTCATACTTTTATTTTAGAAAGAAATGTCTCACCTCTGTATACTGTATAGTCTCAGCTACTGCCAACTGCATCAGAACTGTGGGCATTGTGAGGTGTACTGGTACAACTTGATTAAGAAACGTGTGTTACCAAGCATTTATTTTGGGGACATTTTAAGGCTAATCAGGAATGGGATCTTTTTGTGCTTAAAAAAACCCTCATGTCTGCATGAACACAGGGTGGTGTATGTTCCCTAAAATACAAGGAAGATTAAAGTGAAAGAAGAGAATAACGCACATGAAGAATAGGAGCATTACACCTGCTCATTATATCATTCCATGTGGTTTCTTGACTATAAGGGTGGCTGAGGCTTTAGGAATGAGCTGAAACCTAAATACAGATGTAAGGGGAAAGCCAGCAAAGGACTGTAGTGAAACAAGTAACTGTGAAAGGACAATCTTGGAGGGTAAGGCCAACAGAGACCCTCTTGTAAGGCAGGGGCAGCTCCACCTTCATGTGTTCCAGTTCCTGTTTCACCTGTTCTTAAACAGTACCAGCAGTAGACACTTCCCACAGTCTAGGCAATGTATCCCACTGGTTAATTAGCATAAAGGAAACCTTTTCTGAGGTCTGACCTCCACCTCTGTCACACAACTTTAAGCCTCTATCAATGCCAAAGAACTGACAAATCACTCCCTTTCTGAACCAGCCTTTCTTTCTGAGGACTTCTGTATTCCTCTTCAATCTTCTGAATAACCCCATTTCTTCCCAACTTTTCTTGTGTTTCTGGGATCCATGGTCACGGTTTTTGCACTTGCTGGTTTTCCTACATTAGGTCCACGTCTTTGTTCAAGTGTGATACCCAAAATGGGGATGGTATTCCGGGTTAAGCTTGCCCATAATGCAGAAAAGGAATAAATGTCTTGAATGTTGTGCTCCTGATTCACATTCTTCCTGTAAACCCCAAAGTTTCCAAAGGCTTTCCTGCATCATGGTTATCTGTATTCACAGACTGTTCCAATGTAAGCATTGTTGTTATTGTGTTGTCTTTTTTTCAGGTTTTTTTTTTCAATTTGTCATGACCAATTTGATTTTTAATCCCTGTTTGGGTGTTCTTGCAAAATGATTCATATTTGATAAATGTCATGTCTATTCCACTTTCAGAATCACAAATAGAAATAGTACCAAAATATGAAGTAGATCCAGTTATTAAGCACTGTCAGTTTGATAGAGAATTATTGCTATTTATTTTTGTATTGTTTTCCACACAAAATTTGGTGTATTACAAATACAAATAGAAAATATTGTAGTATTCCAATGAATTTTAAATAAGAGATGAAAATAGTAAACCTGACCAATATCAAGTTGTGTAACATCTGCTGCACCTGCCTATCTTTGGGGGTTGGACCAGATGAACTCTTGAGGTCCCTTCCAGCCTCAACTATTCTGTGATTCTGTGATCTTCCAAAGTCTGCTACTTTGCTATAAAATAGAATGAAGATTGGTTTAATGTTATTTGTAATTCCTGAGGAACGTGTGGAAATTACAGCACTTTTCAAAGAACTTATTAATAAAGATACTTTTTTTTTCTAATGTTCTTGACCTCGGCATACTGGTTATAGTCCCACAGGCTTAATATTTACATAGTTTAGATAAATGACAATGAAAAGTTACAAACTACCAAAAAACACCAAAATTCCAGATCTAAATTACTATTAAATCCATGTTGCACAACAGTATATTAAACAAATGTTTAGTTTAAATTGGTCACTATATTAAGCTGAAGTGTTATAAAATCACAGACTTGTCCAAAGTGCTAATGAAACTTTGATCTAATTATTCTGAGAATAACTAAATTTATGGTGCTTAATTTTAGGGTGTACAATGATATTGACTTAAATGTGTTGAATGATGTCTCATGTTATATGGTGATGTTGCCAGCAAGAAGTCAATTATAGGTGTAAATAATGTCTGAGTCATACAGTAAGATTCATACCTTGAGGGTAGCTTATTTTACAAATGTTTTACTGCAGTAAGAGTAGAATTTATTACTTCATGCTTTTCAATTTTTATTCTTAGAGAAACAGTCGGCCAAGGCTACACCTACATTTCCATATGCAATCCCCCTGCTGGCACTTCTAAAAATCAAGAGCCAGCCCTTAGGGCACAGGTAGGTTTTAGGGCCGGCTGGACCTGAACCACATTTTCTACGTGTCTCCCAGACATCGCAAGATCACAAGGTATATTCCAATGAACAGCAAGGCTTGGTGAGGATGATTGCTGTGGGTTTTCACAAGTTCAAAACCTATGCTTGAGGTCAGAGTTGAGGGACCATTTCTTGCAGAAGATATATAGGAGAAAAGGTAATTGGAGAAAGTAATAGATGAGTAAGCTTGACACATGCTGAAGTTGTAAACTCCCTTGTCCTTGATCCTGGCTGCCTGCAGTTCTGGGATTTAATCTCTTTGACACCTGGAGACAAGTCTGCACATGTTCATAGGACCTTGTTGCTACTTTTGAATTGCTGCCTTTCACATAATATGTCTGATTTCCTGAATCCAAACTTGGGAAGAACCAGCTGAAGGGTTGTCCATGTCAGTGTTAAAAGCTGGGATGTCTTTGCTATGTGGTGGTTTATTTCTCTGCCCCCCCTCCCCCCTCACGATGGATTACTCTGTGTATATTTAAAAATCCTTTTACTTTCTCTTCACAGTAGAACATTAACAGTCTCTAGGACACCAGTTTGCATAACTTTTTTCTTGTTTGTATTGTTTAAGGATAATTAATTGTAAAAGTAGGACTGTATCCTGCATACATTACTTTACCTTGTCAGATATTGATATAAGTTATTCAATGTTTTTGATGCCAAGGAATTTAATTTTGGACCAATTGCAAGTGAATGAAAGATGCTGTCTTCCACCTCAGAGCTAGTGGTGAATAACAAGAACAAGCTGTGTTTCTTTGTTAAGTATAACCAGCTGCCATTATCAGTAATCTTAAGACTAAATTTTCTTTTTACCATGACATGGTTAAAGTACATTGTGTCAGAGCATTGTACATTGCCAGTTATCACAGTAAATGTGAGAAAAGGATTAGCCTTCGGGATTTCCTTATTTTTAGAGTTCATGTCAAACAGCAGTGAACAACTGTCTCATTTAGCACACAGATTCATGTACAGTCCAGGTGTCTGAGCTCTAAGAAGTGGACTGCTCCTGAGCTTTTGGACCGGGTCTTGTCCAGCCATTAACAGAAAGCAGTCTATGCATTCATTGGTGTGGCTTCTTGTGCTTGCATCCTATATCTAGCCATTGCCTTTTTTTTGTTTTGTTTTAGCTGAAATTCCATCGTACCAAGAAACTATCCCTGTGTAATTAGCATGTAATCTTAGGTCTGCACTTGATTATCTGTCAGTATATGAGAGATTGGGGCTTATCCATGACCTATCATGACATTTTTGAAGAAAATAAACCAAATAAACTGTCAAGAAAAGCCTCGTCAGAACCACAGTTGAAAGAGTCTTAGTTGGGGAAGGGTAGTGGAGGGAGAGAGAAGACCCACTATCCAGTGGCAGTAGCTATAGCGAATGATTTGTAGAGCAGAGCCCCAGAGCTCCTGTCACCCCAGGTGAGCTGAATTTGAATGAAAGCCACTCAAGTAATATAAAATGGCCCTATAGATTCTGAACTGGCTAAGGATCAGAATTCAGCATAATTTTTCACTGCAGTCTGGTAGAGAGACCAGGCTGTTAGAGCTGAGAGAAACCCAACTCAGGATGCCTCTATGTATCTCCAAGTTCTTATACAAGTCCTGCTACTGAAATGACAAAACTCTTTGCTGTCTTGAATATCTTACTCCTCTAAAGCTGTCTTCACTTTTCAGAAGATGAAAAATAAGACTAGGATGTAGAGTCTTAAAGCACTTTGGCACTCTATTCCTACTTTTGCATATAGTGCCTACAGCTTTTCTTGGGAGTCAGTTTCCTGCACAAAATCCATGCAGTATAACCAAATTTATATAGGAAAAGAAAGCAGAGGTAAGATCAGATGCTTTCAGTCCCATTTTACCTCTAAGCATAAATACATCTTTTATCTGAAGATCTGTAACAGAAACAAGTAACAAGCAGTAATGAAGAAATTTCCTTTAGAAGTCTAAGCAAATATTCGCACAAAATCACTTAAATTAGGCATTTAGTTCTACTTGCATTATGGAGTAATTTCTGAAGATCATTAAAACAAGGGAGTCTTAAAAGAGATCTAAAAATATGTTTTCTATTCAAGTTTATATTGATTGTATCTATTTGTAAGTGAATGGTCATCTTTTTCTGATAAGAAAATTATTTAATATTATGAGCATTTTAATTTCGTGGTTCCAAGTTGCTGACGTATCTTAGTTTATAGTTTAGCTAGAAATACTCTTATGACTTTGAGAATATGACATTATTGATGCTCTTGAAACCTGAGCAGAACACTGGATACAAGGAATTTAAAGTCTTCTCATAACTTTGTAATACGAGACAGACAGGAGCCATACCAGAATAGCAGAACTTGAAATCAGACACCTGGATGTAATGTGAGAGATGATAAATGTATTTTACACATCTACAAGAAAGAAATCAAAAGAAATCACAAGTAAAAAAAAAAAAAAAAAAAAAAAAAAAGACCATATCACACAGTCAAAATATGTTACAAACAAGAGATAAGAGGTATAATCAAATCACTATCCTCCAGATATAAACAGGTTATTAACAAGGCAGTGTTCTCATGCATTATGGCTTTAATTTTTCATATTAATATTAACTGCGTGTTTCTTCTTAATGCTTTGTCAGATTTCAAGGTAGCAAATGTGGGAGAAAAAAGAATTTTCACAATTTAAAAATAAAATCCTTTCAGGGACATTGTCTTCTGTTTAATTACAGTACCACAAAGTAGAACTGAATGAACCATTTCATAAGTGTTTGCTTTGTGATTAGTCTGTTTAAAATGCATCTACTTGCAGAGATCACTAGGTGTGCATCACCTTGTTCCCCTCTATTGTCTTCAGAATCTACCAGTCCTGTTTAAAATCTGACAATACAGAGTATAAAACATAAACAGTTGTGCCTTTGTTGTGCATATTTGACCTACCACAGATTTTTGAAGGATCATTGAAAATTTATATATCAGAGTTGCTAATTATTGTCTTTATATTGTAAGTATTGCAGCTTAAAAAAAAAAATAAAATCTTAGTTTCTGAAATTACCATTTGAGGAGGGAGCAGAAAACAGACAGAAAATTTTAGGAAATATATTTGAACCTGAAAAACCTACACAAAGAGAAAAAAAAGATAGAAAAAAAAGAGACTGTATATAATATAAATGCAATATTTCATTATTCACTTTAAAATGTTGTAATTCAGAATCAGGCTCAGAACTCAGGAAACAGGCCTATCTCAGTATATTTTTAGTATTTTATTATGAACACTTTTTAATATTCACTGAGGAAAATACCTTGAATTACACAAAATCAGTTTTTAAAAATCTATCAATTAGCTAAAGCAATTAGCATATTTTTGATGCCTCAGTTGAAATCATGCTCAGGTCTTTTGCTATTCTGTATCCTTAGAGGTCCTGACACAAAGGATTATTTGAAAGAATTGATGTTATGGCCCAGATTTGGAGGTATCTATGGCAGAAAGCAGAAATCCTCTTGACTAATTCAATGTGATTTTTCTTGCAGTGTGGGGGATCTCGTTTTAGAAGTGATACCAGTATCCTGAAGCTGTAGACTGGGACTGTGATTCTTGACCTCTGGGTGACGCAAACGAAGTCTCTGGAGTGCCGTTGGCTCTGCCCGCTGCCCCCGCTGCCGCATTCCAGTGCACCAGGCAGGACAGGCCGTTATTTATTAGTTCTCACTTAACCACCAGCTGCTCTAACAGCATGCAGCTGTGTTTTTGTTAGCAGAGGTGGACCCCTGACTTTGCTCGTCTTTAACCGTGTGGAAGTCCGGTGGCCTGTGAGAGTAGCGCTGCTCTGTGAAGGTGCTTGCGTGAGCCCAGTTGATATTGGGTGTCAAGGAGTGAGTGATAGGAATTGCTGGAAGATCATGTAGTATTTACACTGCTGTATGGATGTTTCTATGGCTCATGACTAAGGAATTGCCAGGGAAGCTGCAAAAAAAAAGCTGAGATTCCCAATGATCTTCTGGGGTTAGTTTTGAACGAAAACTTCAAAACCATATTAGATTAAATCACATACCTACCTGATTTTTAAACTATGCTTCAGATATCTGCCTTACTTTTACATTATGTAAGAGCAATTACCAGGCCATGATTAAGGTATAAAATTCTTTGCAAGAAGAAAATGATAGCAGAGGATTAGGATCTTGAGGTCATTATTTAAAACTGCCCATCTTTTGATTTGCAGTATGGGAGCAAGCTATGAATTTCTTTTGGATACAGGTTACCTAATTTCTGCTAGCAACACCCAAACTGCAATGAAGTTTTCTGGAAGGGGGTCATAAGTATCTACTTATTTTTCTCATCAGCTTGGTCTGCTATTTGTGTGGCTTCCTCATGCTCTACTCCAGCACATGGACAACACATGAACTATTAGTTCAGTGACTGACTTAGTGTTTCAAAACATAGATCAGTGTGCTAACAATAATTTGGAGGGAAAGTTTGACTCTGTATCTCCTTTGCTTGCCTGAACCAAGTCAACATCCCTCACAATGGCATCAGCATTTTCAGCACAGAAAATTTGAGGACGTGGTGAATTTTCAAGGGTGGCTTTGATTTTTGAAAGCACGTGACTGGTCAGCTTGAGATGTTCTGTTTCTCAGGCAGGTGAACAAACTGATTTTAGCTCTCACCTTACTGGACATTTCTAGCTCTTTCCTAATATCACTGGGCACTGCTGACTTAATGTAGTCTTGTATATCTCAGGAGATGTTTAGGAGTGGAATTTGACAGAACATGAACAAATCCAGTATTGTCTAACAGCCACAGAATGCTGCCTCAGCTTTCCTAGCTCTTTTCTTAAAATTAAGGAGAAACACATGTTTACATTTGAAGAGTATTATGGTATTCACATCACTTGACTGGATATGGTAATTTTGGACTTAATGTATGTCTTTTTTCCTCTGTGCAATCTGTTAGTGGGAGAGGCCAATGGATCTGCCCCTGAGGGCTTAACAGGTTTCCCAATATAATAACAATATCAGAATTTTAAATCAGTCAAAATTAATCTATTTGTCCTCTTTTCTTAGCCAGATGATTGCCAATATTTTTTTGTTGAAATTGCTGCTCTATATCAATATTGGTCTTTATTTTTCTCTTGGCATTTCTCTTCAGATAGTGATTTATAAAGTTCCAGGCTTACTCAGGAAAGAAAGAGAAAGTGATTGGGAGATTTTGAATGATAGGAGAGAAGTAATAAAGATAAAAGACTTGTCATACAATTTGAAAACCGTTTGGAACCACACAAGAAACATTCCAGTGAGTGGAATCTACAGGCAAAGATTGGTACCAGGCAGAGCACTGAGCAGGATTATATACTCCTTTTAAGGCCTCTCCTATTTTGTGAGTTTAGTAATTAAAAGGGTATGGTTTATTCAAGCCTGAAGTCTTGGTGCAGCTCCTGCCCCTCACCTCTGTCATCAGCTCCCGTCGTGTTGCCCACTAATGAAGCACACGGTGCTCTGGCTCCTTGTGCAGCTCCTCCCCACTTGTGCTGCTCACGAGCCCTGCCTCTGCTGTGCTGGGCAGGTGACACTGCATCCCTGTGGAGGCCAGCAAGGCTGAGCACTGCTGCTGGACACTGCCTGGCCCCAGCACCAGGAGCGGAGTTCATGGTGCCAGGCACTGAAGGGCTTAAAGAATGCCATGAGAAGAATCAGGAATCCAGAGCAGGGCTTCACAACTGGCTGGATGAATTTATTGAGAATTTGTGATCCTGAGATGATTACAAGAATAATATTTAATAGTAAATAAATTAGGCTGACAATATAGAAGAATGTCTAAAGGAACATTTGATTTCTATGACTGAGCATAATTTTATCTAACTTTATCTAATCTTCAGTAAATCACTGTACTGAGCCATTTCATCTTCCATATTTGTTCTTTTGCCTCTAGTTTGAGATGGTTCTTTTATATTTATTAAGAAACAGACCAGAGACTAGTCCATCTATGAAACAGTACTCTTTGAAAAGTGTATATAGACGTATATAAAAGTGTATATTAGATGTATATAAAAGTGCCGTAGTTCTCTCTTTTTAAAAAATATGATATTTTTTCTATGTGAAAACAACACTGGATGTCTTTATGCATGTTTAATGTTTTAGTGAAGAAAGAGGTTCAAATCTAGGGAAATTTGAAAGAGTCAGATTCTGATATCTACTGATATTGATAAAGGTTTATTACCCAGGGACTCTCAAAAACACCAGTGGGCACACTGACAAGGTCATTATCCGATATAATGAAGGGTGGTAGTCCATCAAAGGTGAAAAAACTTTTATTTGAGTTGAACTACAAAAAAGCCCTTGTTATTGGGACTGGAGGATATGGACAAGTGTGGACAAACTAGATAACGAAGGGCACAGAATGGAATTCAAGGTTTGTGGCTGCCCAGGCTAGAGGTGCAGAGTTAAATGATGGCAGTGATGAATGCACATGTCACACACTAACACAAGGGTAAATAAACATTGCATAATCACCCAAATAAATCTGAATACATGATCAATGTTTCCTTGAGTGTTGGATGGATTTTCCCTGTGGAGCACATGGTACATCCTAATATATAAATTTTAGGAAAGTGCTCTTCCTATTCCTTTGGCAACAGTTAACTTTAATTAGTTTGAGAATAACAGTGGCAACAGTTTTAGAAGTACCTCAGTAACACTGAAAACCAGAGAAACATCAGTGTATCATGAGTTAGTTTTAGGGGTATCTTTGTGCATTAACATGAGTTAGCTCCTGCCAACTCCATTCTAACAAAAACTTATCTGTCTTTAGTGTCATCAATAATCCTGAGCTTTTGTCATAGGATATTTAAATACATGACTAACTCTAGAAGGACTTAAATATTTCATCAAGATGAAGCTCTTGATCCAAGGTTGCTCAGGTATTTCTGTAAAGAAAATGTAGTGGCTTCATTTGGAGAGAATTTTTAACAAGCATGTGAAGTTCTGAAGCAATAGCCAACACACTTCTCTGCCAAATTCACATTGATTTTACTTTGAAAGGTTTGCATCCTCTGTGATGCCAGAACAGAACAAGTAGCAAGGGTCCTTTTCACTGTTTTAACTTAAACCATGACTGCAGAGGTTGCAGAAGAAATAATAGCAGGATTAAGATACCAGCATTGATCCAGAGACTTCTTACTGGAAAAAGCAGTCAGAAATGATCTCCTATTAATGAGTAGTGTAGGTAACTTTTGTGTAAGCATGGAGCTATCATCTCCCTCTTCTCCCTCTCTTTCCACACTGTTATTGTCTATTCATGTTTATGCTTGATATGCTCCCAGTACAACTAAGCTCCTTTTTAAACTTCACCTGCCTTCTGAACAAGGGGATTTTTTTTGTAGCCCAGTCAGGACTAATTCATATAATTGCAGGAATGCAGTAAGTCTCGACTGTCATTTCAAATACTTCTAATAATTTTTAATTTTCTTGCTGAAATTCTCGATAGCAAATGAATTCCCAGGTTAGATTTCTTTCTACAACACTATTGGTGCTACATCTGTATTGTTGGACCATTACAGCATTTCAAAAACATAGATAATCCCCCTATTCAGTGTGACTCTCTGTAAAAAAGATGCTGACCTCCAAGCCATTGTAAATAGATCATTTATTGAAATAAATAAATCAGTGTTGGAGCCAGACTTGTCTCGAATTCTTCAGTGAGTGCAGACTTGAACATAATTGAGAGATCAAGAGTCATGAGGTTAATGAGGTCATGCAGGCAGGGCCTGGTCTGGGTTTAGTATAACATGAAAGACTCAGCTCTGATCCTGACTGGCACGTTCAATTAGCAGCAATACCATCCCGCACCAATCTGTTCAGAAACCTGAAACCATCTTCCGTCAGCCTTCTTCTTGCTGCATGACACCAGCAGAAGACATATGTTCTTCTGCACGTGAAACCACTTAGACCATCTCACTCCATGTTTTCTGTAAACATGCTTGTTAAGAAGAAACAGTGACTCATACAACTTCTCCTTTTTAAGCATGGATGGACTGTAGAATCCATCTAAAAGGATTGCCAAAGTTCTAGCAAGCAGTGTTTGATAACTCTTATTAACTATCCACTAAGTTTTCAATGAGCCCTGTTCGAACTCTATAAAATGCCATATTTTACATTCCACATTAGAATGAGCTCTTACATTCAGTAGCTCTTATCTAAAAAATGTGAATGATGTGCCTCCTGCTCCTAAATGCTTTAGTAGAGCTGACCAGTATCAATTATAGACAGCTATCAACATTCTTTTTTACTGTTGATGTTCTCAGGATACTGTGTGAGAACAAACCTCAGATTAAAACAAACAAACAAGCCAACAAAAAAACTCACAAAACCCAAGCATAACGGATTGTCACAAAACATTTTCTTCCCTGTGCACTGAACAAGGTTTCCATAGAAGGTGGACACAGTTCTCGGGTTGAGAGAGGCACCTGGGGCAGAGGGGGAGCAAAGATACAGAACCACAGCTTTTTGCTTTTGTGAATTAGTACTCCTAATATTGTGCTTCAACAAAAACAGCTTTTTGCATGCCACAAGGCCTTTCTAGTTTACTTGAAATTTTTCTATGGAGCACCTTCTTTACTGTAATATGAAGTTATATAAAACCCAAATGTTTCTTGAAAACAATTTCAACAAAATTCTGACAGGGCTTGAAGAATTTTCAAAACTGCATCTTTTGCTGCCACATAAGAAAGACTTTACCCTTCACCTGCACCCTCTGAAGCCCAAAGATTTTTCACAGAAAAACTGAAAACAATTTGTAAAACTTCAAAAATTCTGCCTTTAAGAACTTGAAAATGGAATATCGCACATTCCATTTTTCAGTGTTTTATTTAATAATTTGCTCTATGTAATATTAAATGTAACCTCACACTGTAAACCTCACTTCTGCAATGAAAGAAAATAAAAAATTTTTTTGTGGGTTATTTAGTTAATTATAAACTTCAGCTTCCTCCACTGATTTTTTATTCTGAAAGAAAGAAGGAGGCTTTCTCCCTGTATCTCCCAATGTCTCACACACTTTGCTCACTTTGTGTTCACTGCCAGCTGCTGATCTAAGCTACTGCAGACCTTGTCAGACCTCGTATTCTCCTCTTGGCTGTCATTGCCACCCTGACCAGATTTTGTCTTCCCAAAATAAAACTGATGAGAATTGTTACACCTTCAGTCAGCAGTTGTCAGGCCTTCTGATACCTCAGCAGTTCTGTAGTCTTCCAGAAATTCTGGAAATAACCTATTTACAAGTTTCTATAATGATGTGTAGTGGAACTTCATTTCCAAGCACACCTCTGGTGTTTTTCATCTTGACTTTGGCTAATAGAGCTCTCTGAACTCGAATGTTTGTTACACCGAAATTAGGCTGCTCAGTAATTCCATGGACTAAGAATCCTTTTGACTTTTTGCTGTCTTACTGGCTGCACAGGGTGGTTTCTCACCAAACCCAAATAAGTAATTTAAACTTAATAATGCAGTGTGTATTAGTGCTGTAGGAGTTAATTTAGATTTTACAATGTGCACTTCATTGGTTCCATCTTTGTTCACTGGTATTTCCCATTGATATAGTGTTTCTCTGGACTGTTCTGCAACATTCCTTTGAATAAAGCTGATAGCCTAAAAAGTTTATAAACAGAATCAGCATCAAAGATCAAGGGATTTTACTTTGGTTTTATTTAAATAGAGCTTCAGGCTTAAAATTTCCAGTCAAATACTTTAAACTGGATTACAAATGTTAAACATCAACACATTTGTTGACTACATTTTACTATAAAAAGAAATTAAAATCCTTCATATGCATACCCCCAGTTTTTAAAGGAATCACTGTGTGTGATGTGATATGTTGAAAGACTATCTTAATGGCATCTTGACCCAAACCTTGTGACTCTGTTCCATGATCTTTTAACTAAGTGACAATCATGTAAAGTTGCTGCCACACGTGATTAAAATAAGCAGCACATCACTGAGGGAGAACTTTCCAATTCCTGTAACTAATGCATCATAGCATGGCCAACACTGAAGAAATGCCACCTAGCAGTGCTATGGGGTGTCAAACCTCCCACTCCCTGGCAATCACAAGGAAAATGTTAAGATTGTTACAAGTTTTGCTAATTAAAGGTAACACTTTGGATCAGTCACAACACAGATTCAGGTCATGACTAGGAATGGAAATAATTTTGGAGTCAGTGATGGATGGTCCCCTGTTGGTAATAGATGCTGGGCAGGAACTGATCCTCAGTTCTTAGACCTCTCTGCAGACCACAGAAAAACAGTAAGGCCTTGAGAAGTGTACTAAAATCTGATAGATTCTTCTTGGGGGTCCCCAAAAGGTTAAGAAAGGAATGTCTGCCACTAGACCTTGTCTTCTTCCTACTGCCATATTCCATAATTCTCTTTTTTTCTCCACAAGTCTCTCAAAACTCATATGGAACTGTGAGGGAAAGAGGTGAAGGCTGTGCCTGGATGTCAGCTGCTGCAGGCTGTGAAAGCTGTGGCTGGTATCGTATGTCATGTTATCATTCCCTCTTCTTCCATAGATGTTTCTCACCATTTACTGATGAGGACAACACACAAAGAAGGGTTCCTTAAACAATACAAATCTTCTTTCTCAGCCTTAATGAAGCAAATCTTGTCTTCCAACCTGATGGACATAAAATTGTCCTCAGTTAAGCTTATATGGTAATTTAGGGGCCAGATGACATTAATGAATACAGGAAAGCATATTTAGGAAGGTTTACCCTACAAAGCACTGCTGCACTGATTACCAACACCAAATGTTTTTACAAACACTTCAAATCTCTGCTTTTCTCTGCAGAGGTTTTCCACAGAAAAGAATTGCAGACCTTGTTCTTGTCTTGGAAACAATAAAATGTGTTGTTTTTTGTTTTTTGTTTTTTTTTTTTAATGATAGCATAAAACTCTAGGGCAAAGATTATTACTGATAAAAATAATTTCCCTGGTACAAGGAAACCTTCTATTGTAATAATTATGTGTAGAAGGCAGAGGTCTTTCCTGGGGCTGTTCTCTCTGTGAAATAACTTTCCACAGGGGAAGGATAAGCCTTGTCGCTTCCTCCACAAATGACTATTCATGTATTGCTGTTCCACATACAGCACCTGCTTGCCCTAACTGCTTCTAAGCAACTCAGAGCAGCCTTTAAAGTCTAAAAGTCACAGGTCAAGGAAGCATGATCAGTTTGGCAGAACAGTCTCAGGCAACACTGATTTGTAACTAAGGGCAGAACTTGGCCAAGCAATCACCCAGGGCTGGTACAAAAATGGAAAGCTACTTCTTCCTAGAAAAGGCATTGGTGGGTTTTTTGCTGGAGGTAGAGGATGGCTTCAGACCGTGTAGTGATGCTGAAACTGGACCCTGGGCAGAGGTGGGCACAGACAAATATATGACATTAATGGTAGTTGTTGCTGTTCTCCTATTGTCAGTGATCAAAGTCAGTGGATGGAACAAGCTGCTGTTTCTTCTCTCAGTGGCACGTAACTCAGCATTGAGAACACCAGCTGCAGCCCTTCTAGTCCTAACATCCTGAAATCATATTAAGGCTATAGAATTGTAGACTGAAGGAGTTTATCACCAACAGCAAGTTCAAATCTTAGCTGGTATTACCCAAATGGCTTCTCAGTCACAGACTGATCCTTAGAACTGCTAGTTTTATTTCTTTTAAGGACTTTTTTTCCCATTAGCTTCATTTTCTCCCCATAACTAGGATTCTTATCTGTCTTTTCAGGGATCAGATCTCGTCTCCTTCCTCTAATTTACAAGGAGGGAGGGAATGTGCAGAAACAGGAACTTTTCTTGAAAGAAGCTTCATAGAATCATAGAATCAACTGGGTTGGAAAAGACCTCCAAGATCATCACATCCAACCCTTGATGCCATGGTTACTAGACCATGGCACTAAGTGCCACATCCAGTCTCATCTTAAAAACCTCCAGGGACAGTGAATCCACCACCTCCC
>JAWWES010000081.1:132928412-132944056 GCA_035583135.1 Lophotriccus pileatus
TTACTAGACCATGGCACTAAGTGCCACATCCAGTCTCATCTTAAAAACCTCCAGGGACAGTGAATCCACCACCTCCCGGAGCAGCCCATTCCAACCATGATCAATGAGGATCTTGTACCTTATGCAGCACTCATTTCTTCCTACTGGCTTCTGCTAAACATAATCAAAAAGAACATGACAGTAAAGTGTCACAGCCATAGACTATTGCATAGGAGGTATTAGCTGCCCCCCTCTCTAGCATCATCTGTAACACTGAATTATTTACGTGAACATACATAGAGCCACTTGTTCCTTGCTGTGGCAGTTTTCATTCTGTTTTCCTGCATTTGATCATCTGGCAGTGGCTAGAAGTTGCAGAGGAGATATTTCAGCAGCAATCTGACAATTGACATTGTCAGCCCCAGCCAGGCTACTGAAGGATGCCTTATGGACAGGGAGAGACTGTGGCATAATCTATTTCACAGCTCCACGATGAATGGGGCAGTAAATATGTCAGATCACTCTAAAATCACTCTTAATGTGAAATGAGACTAGAAAATAAGTTTAATTTACAAAGGTGGAGAGGAGCTCCTGAATCAATCTAGAGACAAACAGGCTGGAAACACAATAAATAGCTCAATAAATACCTAGTACTTGCAATTTCAGGTTTTTTTTTCATGTTATTCCATTAGTGGAGCTGAGCACTGAGGCACATGGACACAAATCATTTTGGATGCCACAGCTGTCTGACTCTTAAACAAGTCGCATTCTCCCAGTATTGTCTTTCCAGGTAACTGTTAGTGGTATACAGAGGATGTGAAGGTGTAGTAACCAATGCCCTGTGGTGCTATTCTCTTGGTATGGTTCCGATAGGCAGGAACATGTGGTGATTTATTCAGTCTAAAGAATGTGCAGAAAGAACTTGTTCGTATCATTTGAACAGGAGATTGAACAGTGTTCTCCACTTTCTTCCGAGATTTTTAACTTTCTAGAAGTACAGAAAAATTTCTGAAAGTTCTTAATCAGCTAGTGTTCTGTGACTTCCCAGAAATATTTCAGCTAGCAAACTATGCTGGTCATCTGACAAGGTAGGGGAAGATTAATTAATTTGGGGTTTATATTTAATAGAAATTAAAACCTGAAAAATACCACAGTGTAAACAGTGCTGCCAACCTTTTCATCTGACTTGGAGGTACTCTGCAGTGTCTTCATTGCAGTATTGCCTGTCAGGTGCTCTGCAATTGCAGAGAGCTGTCGGTCAGGTGCCAGAGCTCCTTCTGGCAGGTTGGAGCAGCAGGGCATGACTCGCCTTCCCTGCTCCGTCACACACAGGGCTCTGTGCCATGCAAGAAGGGTGTGCAGCAGGTCATGCTGAGGCATGAGGTGGAACCCTGAAGACCCTCACTGTGTTCTCTGATCGCTACCTTTGGTGTCCCACGAATGGCTGCCCAGGCTATTTCATCCCTGCATGTAGATTTAGGTGTTTTCTGTTAACAAAAGACACCGTGGGCAGTTCTGCAGATGGATTCTTAGCCCAGCTTTTGCAAAGCTGCTTCAACCATCAGTGCTTAAGGAGGATGTGCACAGTGTTCTGCCTATTTTGTCTCTTGGAAGCAGCCAAAATGGTTTTTGGCACACATCACTAACTGCAGCAAATAAATTCACTGGACGATAAAAGCAACAGCAGCAACTACCAGCTTTAACCTTATAATTCCTGCAGAACTTAGAAAGATGAAATATTTTATCTTTGAGGTTATTGATGTGTGACTGCTTGCCCGGTCTTGTTTTTCCTTCTCTCTGCATATCCTTTTAACTAACTTTCAGGAGTAATTTTCTGTTCCCCTTTATTTTCTTTCCTAGACATGCAATGGCACAGTTTCATGTCCTCAGCTGTTGCCAGGGAAACTGAATTTTGAACCCAGCTTGTCAAGCAAATGAAAGAGCAATTATTTTTGAACTATTTCTATAAACTCGGGTCAAAGATGATCACATATTTTTTAAGGTGTGGTTTCTAGCACTTTTTTTTTGAGATTACTCAGCATTTCCAGTGACAACTCTCTGTATTGTAACTCCCGCTGTTCAGCATGATACTTCTTTTGGGTGTTTTGTCTGAAAAGTCCCACCAAGCCTGATCCAGTTCTTTGCAAGCAGAGAGAGCAAAAATGTTTTAGGTATATTCAACTAATTCTTGCACCTGTCTCCTCTGCTTGTGGAGCTGTCACTGTGGTGCAGCAAGGTGAAATTTTCCAGAGAAGGAACACCGTGGCAGTAGGAGCTTGAAGGGAGGGGAAAGACACTTTTATCTCCTGGAGTTTGGGCATGTGTATAGGCTACCACCTTTCCCAGGTGAAGCTGCAGCTATCACTTCAGGTAGTTTCTTCCCTTCTGTTGCTCATTAGAAGAGAGTGTGGGCAGGCATTGGTCTCTGCTGGTGCTGGGCTACAGATGTGTGCTAGGAGATGCATTGTTTGGGTAGCCCTGAGTCCTCTCCTTCATCCTCGGATGCCTGTGTGAGCACACAGACTCTCTGCTTAGTGTACTGATCAGCCACATTATCTGTGCATTCAGGAAAACTCAAGATGCAGGAGGGTTAAGGAGAGGTGGGCATGTTAAGCTGCCACTGAGGTCAGCTGCAGCCCGTGTGATGTCTCAGGGTTGTTCCCAAGACTCTGCTGGAATGTGCAACTCCCCCTGAGGTCAGTGGGTATTTTCAGTTTGTGGCTGAGTGCCTGCACTTTGCCATTCTGACTGCACAAGGTTGTCCAGAAGTAGCAGGTTGTTTCTAGTTTGTAACATTGCTATCTATAGAACTGTCAACTCCTCTAACATTAAGAAGAAAATTTAAATAAATATTACCTTACACTTCATATAGCTATCTCAGGAAACAGATCCTAAAACACCCAGAGACAGACCTTTAAACAAAGACAGCGTGTACTGTTTTCTGAAGAACCTTCTTGTACTTTGTGGTATTTATGTTATCTTCATGAGGAATGATTTTGCATCTACACACTGTCAATGAAAATCATTATGCACTCAGAGCTTCATTCAGTGAGTGAAGGCATTAAATTGTACTATTAGCTAAGCTGGTTAGAGCATGGTGCTAATAATACCAAGGCTGTGGGTTTGATCTCTTTATGGGGCATTCATTTAAGAATAGGATATGATGATCCTGTGGATCCCTTCCAACTCAGAATATTCTGTATAGGTATTGGATTTTTACTATTTGGTAATGAAAAATATTTCTGTAAATCTGAGAATAAGGGCAAAAAATAAACATACATAGACTGTCAATAACTTATGGGTTGCTTTAAGGCAGCACTTTCCCAGTGCAACCAAACAAGTTGTGGGACAGTATTCGCTGTGTCCTGATTACAAGGTTCACACAAAATCTGACTGCCTCACCAACATCCTGGAAAGTCTGAAGAGATGTGACACAACTTGCACACTAGTCCTTCTTAGACTTCTTGAAGAGCTGTTGGAAGGCCTTATTAGACCTACTCTCTCCTGGCAGAAAATTTACCTGAAAATGTCAGATCAAAATATTTTTTAAAAAACCAACATTTTTATTTATGTTTGAAAGCTAATATTTTTGTTCCTGAAATGGTTTTGTTGTTCTTTTGTTTTTTTCATCTTTCTCCCAAGATGTAATGCTAGCCGTACATATGTGCATAAAGTAACATATTTCAAGGGGGAGAGACCAAACTTAATAGTAAATTTGCCATTTTTGTTTAAAGTGACTATACTGCTGCATTGCTAAACTTCTGTACAGAAGAAAGAAAGAAAGAAAGAAAGAAAGAAAGAAAGAAAGAAAGAAAGAAAGAAAGAAAGAAAGAAAGAAAGAAAGAAAAACAGAAAAGAAAATAAATAAAAATTGATTAAGAATTGTAGCTTGGGCTGTATCAAAAGAGGCACAACCAGCTGGTCAAGGGAGGAGATTCTCTGCCCACCTCAAGTACTGTGTCCAGCTCTGGGCTCCCCAGAACAAGAAAGGCGTTGACCTACTGGAACATGTCCAGAGGAGGGACATGAAGATGATCCGAAGGCTGGAGCACGTCTCCTAAAAAGACAGGCTGGGAGAGCTGTTCAGCCTGCAGAAGGGAAGGCTCCAGGGAGACGTTATAGCACCTTCCAGTGCCTGAAGGGGGCCTGCAGGAGAGCTGGAGAGGGACTTTTACAGGGACATGCAGTAGTGATAGGATAAGGGAGAGTGGCCATAAGCTGAAAAGGGGAACGTTCAGATTGAATATTAGGGAGAAATTCTTTGTTCTAAGGGTGGTAAGGCACTAATATATGTTGTCCAGGGGAGTTGCAGAATCCCCATCCCTGGAGGTGTTCAAGACGAGGCTGGATGGGGCTGTGAGCAATGTGGTCTAGTGGAAGGTTTCCTGCCTATGGCAGAAAAGTTGGAACTAGATGATCTTTAAAGGCCCTTCCAACCCGGGCCATTCTATGATTCTACCAAAGGGCCTGACTCTTTTAATTTGGAATAAGCATTATGGGAAATAATGCAATGTATTTTCACCTGTCTGATGCCCTGCTAATACTCCATAGTTGCCAATGAATAGCATCACTGCTCCATGGTGCTGAAGCTCCCATGGGATCTTTCTCTTATTTGGAGCAAAAGGGATCCATTTTGTTACTTTTTTCAGTCATTTCTCCCTTGAAAATTTGCCTGTGTAAAGCATCATGTTTAGGATGGCTGGACTGTGTGTATTTTCTTGAAAATAATGGAAACTTTTTTTAAAATAATGGAAACTTTTTGCTTCTTCTCAATTACAGACCGTATCTATTTGGTCATTTCTAGTAATTGGTAGTCAAATACTACAAATGAGAAATTTGTTTGTTATAGAAGGCTCTTTCTGCTTCTGTTGTGAGAATTAATTTTGGACTTACCTTAGAGTTGATTTTATGCTAAAGTGCTCTTTACTTTTGGTGTCTTCAGCAGCAAGGGTTGAGGTGTGGGACCTGGGCAGAAGGCTGATGATGGGCAGTTAATCTACAAGTGCAGTAACTGCTAAGTCTCTCTAGCCAGACTTCTTAGCGTTTTTTGGGGGGAAGACAGGTATTTAAATAAAGACTGTGATATACAAACCAGCTGTCAAAGGACAATTTACCACGGTAGCTTCTCTATGGTAACTATCCTCGTGTGCTTTTCAGCTACCAGGCACTCTTCAAGAGATGAAAAAATTAATTTACAGCTTAACTGAGAAGTAAGTAACTTTCAGTAATTGTCTCATGTTTGCCATGAGGTGCACAGGCATGGATTGACTGGGAGCTAAAGAGGAGAGTGGCGGCAGGTTGGTCTGTGAGTGGAGCAGCCGGCGCACCCCTCTGCCCTTCCTGCAGCAGCCGCTGCCTGTTCTCCCGTCGGAACTCTCAGGGGGACAGTCTGGCCTGGGGTTAACAACGTGCTCCAGGCAGCCCCCAAACGCACAGCACTCAGGCTCTCTGCCAAAGCCCTGCAGCTTCCCGGTAAGTTCCCCAGCCCCGAGCTGGGCTGCGGGACAAGCCCGTAGGAGGGCGAGGGAGAGGAGAGTGCGCGGCTCCAGCTTCGGCAGCCGCCGCTCCACGGGCTGCCGGAGTAGCCATAGGGGAGGGATCGGTAGTCCTTTTAAGCTCACCACCCAGTTAAAAAGTCCTGCCGGTTTTTATTGTAACCAGTGGTTTCTTCCATCGGCGAGGAGGCTCTGTCGCTCCGGGTTCCTGGGGTCCGCGCCCGCCCGTCCCATTCCCGAGCTCCTGCTGACACCTGCTGGCCTCCTGCTGGAGGCAAGCTCAGAACGTTGGGAAAGAGGGCCAGCCGTCTCGTCTTCTTGCTGCTGCCTTCTAGTCTCTGAGCTGTTGGTTGTTGAACCTTTAGAGGAGATTAATATAACTAGAACAAATATTTATCGGGTTAAGCCTACATTGCTCCATGAGCATGGCAAAAGAGAAGGGGATATCTCTCCTCAGCACCTGGGAGGACTTGTAAATATGACCTTTCAGTGCTTCAGCATTTCTTCTTTGCCCTTCTTAAAGAGGGACAGGCCATGCTGGTGACAATGGAGCAGAGATCCACACACTCAACAACAACCGGGTTTTGGCTCACCATGAGTGAGGCATCCTACAACATACCCAAGGAGGCAAGAGTTTCAGCAGAGCAGGAGCTGTACAATGTAAATTGACTCGCCATTTTTTTCAAAATGAAATTTAGCAGTGCTGGCAATTTAGCAACTTTTATGATGGGTAATTATGAACCATTAATTGTTAGATCCACTTCAGAGTTTCTGACTTTACAGAGACACTCAGTGCAATGTTGGGGTCAGATATCAGACTGGATAAAATTTAGGATTTACTTTCTAGCAATCCTGAGTCATGCAAAGACCTATTTTCTGTTGCCTTTTCTAAAATACACTCACATATTTAGTGTGCTAAAACAAATGTGAAATGCAAAAAACTTCTCTAAATGATAGTGAAACTAGGGTAGTATGAGACATGGTCTCAAAGTTTGAGCATAGGTTTACATGTCTTTATCTGCATGTGAGTGTCCTGTAATTTGAACTGAAAGAAGTCTTTCTTTTTTCTTTTTTTTCCTTTTATGTGACAGTTCCAAACCTCAAAAACTGTGACATGCAGTACTGTTGTGGTTTAACCACAGCCAGCAACAATGTACTACACAGCTGCTTGCTCACTCCTCCACCAGTGGGATTGAGAAAAGAATCAGAACAGTAAAAGTTAGAAAACTTGTGCATTGAGATAAAGCCAGTTTAATAAGGAAAGCAAAAGCCATGAACAAAAGCAAAGCAAAACAAGGAAATTATTCACCCCTTCCCATGGGCAGGCAGATATTCAGCCATCTCCAGGAGAGCAGGGCTGCATCACACATAAAGGTTACTGGGAAGACAAACATCATCGCTCCAGATGTCCAACCCTTTCTCCTTTTTGCCTTCACTTTATATACTGAGCACGGTATGGAATATAACTTTGGTTAGTTTGGGTCAGCTATCATAGCTGTGTCTTCCCAGTTTCCCATGTACTTCCAACTTCTTTGCCAGCATGGCAGAATGAAAAGCAGAAAAGTCCTTGACTCTGTGTAAGCCTTGCTCAGCAATAAAAAAACACCTTTATATTATCACCCCTGTGTTCAACACAAATCCAAAACACAGCCCCATACCAGCCACTGTGAAGAAAATTAACTCTACCGCAGCTAAAACCAGCACAAGTACAAACCAGCTACTGCTACTTGCTGGAATTAGACAAATGGAATATTCAGTGAAACACTGCCACTCCTCACAAACCCTGCTGTACCATGCGAGATGCTGTTTTTGGGGTGACTAACAACTAGAGTCTTGGGGCTGGTACCTAGTTTCCTTTATTACCGTGTTGCAGTAGCGCCTGCAGTGTCAGTGTGAAAGGACAGCTTTTGCTGAGGAACAGCCGAGCAGAAGGAAAGAAGAGCTGCCATCTTGTGTGGGGAATTGAGACTGCACTAAATGAGGCTAAAATGATAAGAAAATTAAAAATTGAGTACATCTTTGGGAATTCATTAAGTAGATTATTTCCTTTGTAGTCATGACTTCCATATTTTCTTTCTATTTGTTCATAACTAATGCAAATGAATCACTTCATCCAATATGTGCTATTTTTCTGGCTTCAGCAGTACTGCAAACTCATTGAGAGGATGCTGAGGCAGTGGGACCATCTCTGCATGATCTAGCAGAGCTGACTAGGGCAGGACATATTAGAGCCAGGAACACCAACCCTGAACACAGAAAAGATCTTTGTGTAACTTTTATATACAAAGTAGGATAACCACAAACAGGTTTATGGTGTGTTACATGGTATTGATGAATCAGATGGAAGAAGGCATATTTTTTCCAAGCCTCTTGGTACAGTCTTCACTGGACCTGTATTCAGTGCTTTTTTTTATTTTCTGGATGTGGATGCTTACCACAACCAAGCAAAGAAGTGTCCTTGTCAATACTGGAAGCACCAAGATGTTATTACAGCTTCTGCCTTCCCATTCCCTCTTAACTCCTAACAGCAAGATTGAATATGAGAGCTATAACAGCAGATTATGAGTAGACCTGTAAGAAAATCCTTCACCTGCTCTCCTGCTGGTTTTCCTAAGCAAGGAGACCAGGATGCTGTTTCTGGAGCCTGCAATGGGCAGGCTGGACTTGCCCATCATCATGTCATCCACAAAGTAATCGATTCTATGTGGATTGATGGCTGCATTCCCTGTCTCCAGCAGTGACCAAATGTAGAATGACACCTAAAGTGGCTACCCCCAATGTGCTGTTGAGAATCTGTGAGATCCATAAAGATCTCAGATGAGAGATAATTGTCTGCATTGCCACTGACAAGCAAGAGAAAGTATTCCCTTTTTTTTTTTTTTTTTTTAGCCTAGGATCTTCTGCTACATTATACAGGAATGAAGCTGGGGTCTTCTCCAGCCACTAAGGCAGCATCAGGAAGTATAACAACATCCTTACTTTAGCTTTTGCCTTTTGAGAGTTACCAGTGGTAACCAAACTCAAGGACATGAAGACCTTGTGGAAAACGGAGTGTATGTAACACGTAGGCAAAAGAAAACAGCTCACCATAAGTCTAGGGTGGTGGTGGTAACGGAATGCCTTATCATGACACTATAAGTGGAGAGACAGAGGATGGTAAGACTATCAAAACCACTGGATTCTTAACCCAGAAGTCTGGATAAAAATAAGGGAGGCTGTACACAAACCTCTGCACTTTTTCCCAGATAGAAGATATTGCCTTTCAAACAGAAGTAACGCCTTAGCCAGAACACAGAGTACGTCTTCATGTTGGAAAGACAGGCTTTGTGTCCAAGGTACTGTTGTGAGAAATCCCTTTTGCTATTTGGGAGTAAGCCCACAGGTGTTATCATGACCTCAGCGAAGCCCAGAATCCACACAGATGTGACAAACCTGCAACTGCTAACTAGGAGACTGAAAGATCTCGTCCTCACATACTTCTGCTTATCAAGCACCTGAAGAATACTGAAGGGTTTTAGATGTTCTGTCAAGCTTACTTTGCTCTGAATGTCTTTGCCAGTATTAATTGTCTTTGCTATAAAGCTATTTTTAGTATCCAGTCTGTGAAGGCCTCATGGAGAAGAGTTTATCTGATTTCTGTTACATCATCTTAGCAATAGAACTAACAGGAACAGGGTATCCTTGAGGGTTGTGAGCTACAGAAAAGTAATAGATAAACTATGAAAACCAAATTCCTGTAGGCAAGCTACATAGGGGATCCTGAGAGGGCAGGTCAGCTTCTTCATGGTAACAATTGTACAGAAATTCTACATGATGAGTGCTTAATGTTGAAAAACTGTGTTTACAAGGGTTATCTCCATGGGTTTACTGCTAAGGAGATTGAGAGAGAAGCCTGCTTACTTCAGTCACTGGTTAGATCCAAAATTAACAAGTTGGGCTTCAAAATCAGCTACCTCTTGTAATATCTCATAGTGGGTTCTTTTTTAATTTGTAGCTTAAACACAAAAGTTATGCTGATCTTAATCACATTTAACTGCCTGTATTGAGTGAGCACTTCATGCTAATGCAACTAGTCCCTTATTCTTGGGCTTGGGGAAACAATCCAGACTATTAAAGCGGTATTGAGAAGGAAATCCAGCTGAGTTAGAAGGTTAAGATGTCTCAGCACCAAACTTGTTTACTTCTTGTTGAAGTTTCTGAAGGCCTTATACCAAATAGTTAGGGACATACTAGAATTTACTCAGTCATCTCACAAGTCCTTCGACTGTTCCTTTGAAGATCACTAAGAAAGACCAGAGAGGAGCCACTGACAGAGTTTGTCTGGTCTTCCATCAGTGACAGTTTGGCTTTTTTGTCCTTCCTTTCTAGTAACTGATAAAGAGAGATCTTATCAGCTCTAACTTCCTAACCCTGCCTTTTCCTGTAATCCTCTTGAGACCCAGAACTCTTTCACTACAAGCAGATAACTATCTTCAGTAAACCCTATGTGTTTTAGTGAGAACAGTAGACACCATCTACCTCTACCCTGTAAAACATGATCTACTATGATTAGTTGTTACAAGGAACCTCTGTTTTCCTTGGTAGACAGTCCATTGGAAAGGACTCAGACTCTGTGTCTTATAAAGGCACTACACAAGCTTGGATAAAACCTATTCATTCTTTCTATTCAGAGCTTTCAGGCATCCAAACCTCCCTTCAGACACAGCTGCTCCAAGATGTCTGTTCACATCCCATCTGTACCTGATGAAATGGTATCGACACAGTCTCTACTGGAGATTATTTCCTGTCTTCATTTTAGGTCCTATTTAGATTATAATATTTGAGACTATGTAGCCATTTTGTGATTGCCTAACAGAATCTCACTGCCTCTCATTTTACACTGTGAGCCAATTTATATCTTAAATTCTTACCAGTGGTTTTGTATGTGGGCATGCACCCGGAATTTCTTCCTATTCCCACTGCTGTTCCTTATGTCCACATATTGCCAGTGATTACCAGTTCATCTTGAATGCTATTTTGATCTCCCTCTGGTCTTGCTTTCCAACTAAGTGTCATCAACAAGTCTTACAAGCATACTACACTTTGTGACAAAATCTTTAATGAAACTCCTTCCCAAACCAAGCCTCGAAGGGCTGCACTGTAGCTTCTTTTCTTCTCCCAACTTGATACTTCAGCTTTCAACAATACCCACAGCTGCTTTCAGCCTTTCAAAATGCTTTCATGGCTCTTATTTTTCATTGTTTATCTATCAATATCTCATGTAACAGTCTATAATATTCACCTAAATCCAGATAGATCAGATTGCCAAGAAAATCAGCAGAGACAGACACAGGCCCAATTTGACATAGTGTGTCCTTAATGAACTTATATGCATTAACTCCCTCTAATGGGCACCTCTATTTCTTTTAATCTTCAGCATATCACATGTTTTTTTGGTTAAGTGAACACGTTCAGACAGAAAGGCGGGACAGAAAAATGAGATCGGTAGTTGTATGTACTGCTTTCTCCTGTACTGTACTTTCTACTGTTACTTTCTTTGCATGTTTAAAAAACATGCAAAGTAATCTTGTTCTTCTTGCTCTTCTTTACCTTAATTTGAAAAATATACTAAGAATCCATGCTGGAATATGATTCCATGTTCCCATTCCCTTGGTGTTATGTGACTGAAGCTCATGTCTCAGTTTCCTAATTTGAACATAAAGACAATATTACCCTGAGTGTGGTTAAAGAAATATTTCAGTCTGGAACTAACAGTAGTATTGACTGTGTCACTAGGAAATATTTATTACTTGACCTGTTCTTGAAGCCACAGAGAAGCTCTCAGCACACAGACAAACAGAAATCTGAACTACATCTGTACGTTAACCCATTTGCCATAATGCTAATGCTTATACGCATGAATCAAGGAACACTCTAATTGCAATCCTAACTACATACCAGAAACATCCATGAATTTAAATGGAAAGCATGTGTAATCAAATTCCAGCTACTTAAATTGAGTTCTAGAAACATCTGTAGCCAGGCTGTCTTAATTTATGGAAGCCCATTAGCAAAATAACTTCACTTGCATGTCTCAAAGAGAATAAAGAAAATTCGCTTTGACTCACCTGAATGTTCATGTCTTTTTGTGAAGTTCCCTGCATGGATCAGAGAAGTTTAGATGGTAAGAACAAGTTATAAACTCTATCCTGAACTTCTTTTACTTGCTGTAATCTGTGGCAAGTTTTCAATGCCTTTGTTTTCATATTACACGCTGCTTGGAAAAAAGGAAATATGATTAAAAAAACACCAAAATTTGCTGTACTGCAGAAAACACTAAACAGAAAAAAAACCTCATAAACTCATAAACAGAAAATCTTAGCAATACACTATGGAATAAAAGTTACCATATAATAGATAAAGTAAAAAATATAAAAATAAAGAACGAGAGAAGAAAGAAGACAGAACTATCTAGTGTTATCTGTTAGAATGCTTTCCTTTGCAACTTTTTTTTCTTTTTTCCCCCAGAACTAAGCTCTGAATGTGCTTTAAAAAGCACTTGATTTCTAAAACGTACTTGGGAAAAGGGGCAGGTAGCTCAGCAGGACAATTTTACCACCATTAAAAATCACCCAAGTTCCTGATCATACTGAAATGACAGCGGACGGATTTTACTTCCCTAAGATAAATCTGTGTATCCATATCAAATAGTCACTTACTTAGGAGTTACCTTGTATCTACTTTTTGGAAGAGGAATCTTTCATACTTAATCCAGTTTAATTCTCTCCTTGGGATTCTGGGTTCTGCACAAGCAAATAAATCCAGTAACGTTATGCTGTATCTTGCAGTATATCAAGATATTCCTTAGGTAACTTGGTAAGAAATTTTTTAAGAATAAAAATATAATAAAAATCAAAAGAGAAAGTTTCCTTCTGGTAAGTTTGAAATTCTGCTTTCAGTACATGTCTAAGTTGGGATCTATGAGCTTTTCAGTATGTATCAAGGCCCCTAATCATGCTGGCTTTATTTTCAAAGGACATGAGCATTTAAGATATGCTTAACCAGCTCAGTTGGTAGAGGCTCAGTACTTCCAAGTACTCTCTCCACCTAGTCCCTGATATACTGTACTACAATGAAGCAAATTGATGTTTCCTTACAACAGGGAAGCTTAAGCATGTACTGAGCATCCCTGGCTAGAGGTGGTGATGCTGAATCACTAAATGGCTGATGAGATAAAATGGAAAGATGAAACCTCCTTGCATTCTTACTTGTTTTAATTATGTTTCTATACACATGCTGTAGACTGATGTTGCATGGGGATCTCTGAAAAGGCTTGCCACACTTTCTCAAAACAATTATTCCTTTGTGACCTCATAATATTTCTGTAGTGTAAATCAAGATTATTCATTCCTACCCCAGATCGTATTATCCAACTCCTACCAAGCCTGGGATTTGAATGTATGTCCTTGTTTGGCAGCAAAAAGTTGTGTTCTTAGGCTACAGAGCTGGCCCTTTTTAAGCATAGTTTTGAAAATGCAAATGCAGTGGACCATGTTTCCCATGGAATTAAAATAACGTGCAATCCTAGTTTATTGTGTTCAGTGATTAAACAAATAATTTCTTCCTTATGTATTCAAATTGCCATCCATCAGTTCTTTCAAGACTGAATCTATAGTACACTTCTAAATAGCTGCAGAAAAGTCTTTCATTAATTATCACACAGTGTTATTACTGCCAGCCCTGCTGGCTGCAAAAATAACTCTTTGTGTTTCTTTGTTGTAACTTATTGCTTCTATCTTGGCATCAAATCTACTCACTCGAGGTTCATGAGTCTAACCATCACTGCCACCATATACAGAGCTCTGTACACACACAGAATCACAGAATCACAGAATATGCCAAGTTGGACGGGACCCACAAGGGTCATCGAGCCCAACTCCTGGCCCTGCACAGGACAATCCCCAGGAGTCACACCATGTGCTTGAGAATATTGTCCAGACACTTCTTGAACTGTGTCAATCTTGGTGCTGTGACCATGCCCTGGGGAGCCTGTTCCAGTGCCCAACCATCCTCTGGATTAAGAATCTTTGTCTAATATCCAACCTAAACCTCCCCTGACACAACTTCAGGCCATTCCCTCAGGTCCTGTCACTGCTCACCACAGAGAAGAAATGTACCCCTCCTCACCCCCTCATGAGGAAGTTGTGACCTGCAAGAAGGTTTCCACTCAGTCTCCTCCAGTCTGAACATATCAAGTGACCTCAGCCACTCCTCATATGACTTCTCTTCAAAGCCCTTCACCATCTTCATTGCCCTCCTTTGGATACTGTCTAAGAGCTTAATAACTTTCCTATATCGTGGTGCCCAAAACTGCACACAATAATCAAGATGAGGCTGCCCCAGTGCAGAGCAGAGCGGGACAATCCCCTCCCTTGAGTGGCTGGTGATGCTTTGCCTGATGACCCCCAGGACATGGTTGGCCCTCCTGCCTGCAGGGCACTGCTGGCTCATATTCACCTTGTCATCGACCAGGACCCCCAGGGCCCTTTCCATGGCACTGCTTTCCAGGATCTCATTCCCCAGTCTGTACTTACATCCAGGTTTGCCTCATCCCAGGTACAGAATCTGTCACTTCCCCTTGTTGAACTGCCCAGACCCCTAATTTGTCAAGGTCTCTCTGCAGGGCTTCCCTTCCTTCAAGGGAGTCAACAACTCCTCTCAGTTTTGTGTCATCTGCAAACTTCCTTAGTATCCTGTCCAGTCCTGTGTCCAAGCCATTTATGAAGATATTGAAGAGCACAGGGCCCTGTGGAACCCCACTAGTGACAGGTCACCAGTCTGATGTTACCCCATTTGCTATTACATTCTGTGGTTGACCTGTGAGCCTAGTGCTGAGCTTTGAAGAGGGACACCATTTAAGACATGTAGGTTATTAAAACTAAAAAAAAGAAACAGATCAAGTCTTGACTTGCCAATAGACTTTTCTGGGATTGGCAGAAGTCTGAAATTGGCCACGTTTCTCTGACTGACTTGGAGGATGGCAGATATGGGACCTTCTGGAACAGGAAACTCATGTTTCTTAGGGCTTGGGACCACAAGGATTGTTTACAGAGATTGATAAGCTTATTTTGAATGAAGAGTACACTAAAAACAGGATTTGAAGAGGAATTTGTCCTTACTTCTTTCTTCAAATCTACATGAGAAGGAAGTGAAGAGCTTTGAAGCTAGGATTAGATGCCATAGACATGCCTATCTGGCTCATCCAAGTGCATCCCTCCGGCAGGGGACAGGGCTTCTGCCTTTGCTTCCCATGCTGGAAGCTCATGGTTCTCCTACTCTTATGCTATGCTGAAGGCTATGGTATTTTTTTGTTTGAATTTTGTTCATCCATAAGATCAATCAGATTACTCTTGCTAATATTTTCCTGTTGGAGTGTATACTACTTTAGAGGAAAAAGGACTTACTTTAAAAAAAGTGCAGTTTACTCTTACCACAACATAAAATGACAAAGTTGTAATTTTTTTAAGTCTAGAGTTATAAATGAGTACATGAGTGCCTACCTGACTGGAGTTTTTCCCTTCTGTGGGAAGTTTATTACACAGTCACTTCTGTAGCTTATTCTACATCATTATAGCTAAAAAAAGACTTTTATTTCCAGGTCTTAGGTGAGGCATGTGAACTAGTTTCGTAATATGCAGGAAACAGAAAGTAAAGTAGAAACATTAAATGAATTTCTTTGATTTTTTTTCTAAAAACCTACTATCTGGTTATATCTTTTCCCTGATTCCTGCTCGCATTTTCCCCTAGTCCTACTGCTGAATTAATGTAGCCTAGGCCTATGGTGAACAGCCTAACAGACAGATAACAGAACACTGATGCACTGCTCTGGGGAATCTGAAATCTGTCACAGAGGGAGGTGAACTGGAACTGATTTTAGATTTCCACTTATTTTCTCAAGAATGTAAGCAAAAGAAAACCAAGGGGAGATGGGTTGGTAGAGGGACTAAGACTTTAAATAGTATTCTTGACATTTTGAAATAATGATCATTGGCACTAATGCCTAAAAGCTTATAGTAATGGCCAGTCTTCGCGAACGAAGAGCCGCGGAAGGTCTTTACCCACATACGCAGATAAGGCCTTCGAGCCTGCGCAGTGGATTTTTTAGGTGACACACAGTGTGCGCGGAACTGA
>JAWWES010000081.1:132944156-132982413 GCA_035583135.1 Lophotriccus pileatus
GCCCGGGGAGGTCCCTGACCAGGAATCGAACCTGGGTCTCAGCGGTAACAGCGCTGCGTCTTAACCACTAGACCACCTGGGGCTCCCCACTGCCTTATGTGGATTAAAGAAGTAGAAAGGCCAGCTCCCTCTTAGGCAGAGTACTTTGTAGTGCTATCTCAGTTTTGTGGATTAAGATGGATTTCAATAGGCTTACATTTCCTAACAAGTCTATGACCACCAATGCCCCTTATGACTCTCCCAGTGCACACTCTAACCACCTGTGAGGAAAAGAAAACTCATTTTCTGTTTATAGGGCAGATCCAGCACTTGCAGCTAGAAGCATCACTTTTATTGGGGTCTTATCTACTCATATCATTTACCATATGAAGTAATGTGGATTAGAAGCAGGGAGTAGTGGCAATACGAGTCAAGGTTAGTCTGGAGCTCTTGCCAATGCAAAGGAGCAGAGATATGAATAGATTTGCTTCCTTCAGCCCCCTCTACTCTTTTGCTTTAGCCTCCAACACACTGTTTTCTATGCTGTGAGATGCCCCCGCTTTCTGTGAATTTTCAAATAACTTTCAACAGCTTTTGAATACTACCATTAAGGAGGAATGACATCTTTTCTTGGGATTAAACTATTCTGGAAATCAGGGTACACTTACAGGGTCAGGTAGGATGTCTCCCCCCCTATCAGGCTGCACTCCTGCACTGGCAGGAGTGCAGTCAGCCCCCAGCTTTGCACATACAGAAAGCTCCATCACAACACAGTACTTCTCACCGTGTGTAGGAGAACTGTATAGACATGGGAACCAACCTGACGGGGGAGAGACAGACATCTTTAAAGTGAGAAAATAGCTAATATGAGACAGAAGGTGATATGTCTGCATAAAATTAACTCTGTTGGGGATTGGGTTCTGAACTGGCAAAGTTAGTCTTTGAAGAGCCTGCGCAGGTGTTGGTCAGGAGGCAGCCCTGGCTGGGAAAGCAGCCTGCTGTCTCCTCAAAGAAAAGGCAGGGGGTGCTCTGTGGGCAGGCAGCAGGCTGATGGGGCTGTGCTCCCCAGGGGAGGTGGTGAAGAAGTTTCCTGCTGGTGAGGTTTGTGTGACCATGTGCTGTGAACCCTGATACAGAGCCCTGTGTGGCTCCTCCATTTGAGGGGTGGTGGGCTGGTAAACCAAGGCAGTAATCACTGCAAAGGATGAGGTTCCACAGTAACCTTGGCAGAGACTCTGGTTTAGGAAATCCTTTCCTCCTGCCTCCTTGTTCACATCTGAAGTCACAACTCCCATTCCATGCCCCACTTCCCTCTCCTCTCATCTGTGCTACTAAAATTGTTGTTGGACAAGATGCAAATCTGACCTCTATACCAAGGCCTCTGTACGAGGATGTCTCCCTTTCTAAGTTTTCTGGTCAGGTTTTGCACTTGCCAAATGCATTCACAGGCTGTTTACACAAACTAACTAGTTAAAGGAAATGAGCTGATTTATGTTATTTTCATCCTCAGTTAACCCCCAGCTGTTAGTTCTGTATCTGTCTGAACTTCCTGCTCCTCTACTTATGCCTGCTATAAAAACCATTTCATAATCAATCTGGATCATAAAATGGTCAAACAAATGTTGTATTGTGCTGGCATCATGGAAGTAGAATAGCAGGAATGACCATTAAGGGATGGAATGAACTGGAATGATTAAATCTGTATCCCAACATAATGTCTTATGCGTCTGTACTCTGAGAAATAAGACTGTGTTTCACACCTGAAACACAGACATTTTTTGGTAAGTGTGTAACAGAAGATTATGTGGAAGAAAGACTAATTGGTCTGTCAGAGACAGCTCTTCAGACTGTGAGCAGAAGGAACCAGCAAAAGGGGATATCTGACGCTCAGACCTTCTGATAGACTCATCTTCTGGCAAATACCTATGCATGACACACTAGAAAATGTTATGTGCTTAGAGATAATGTTTCCCTGCCATTACCTCAATATAGTTTGGGCATATAAAGCCTCTTGATTTAAGTTGAGCTACTGAAGAATCTCTTATGTAATGTCTATGTCGCCATAAAAGAGCAAGACCTCTTTTCTAGGAACCAAGAGGTAAGTGCAGTACCTATAAGATCACATTCTGTGAAAGAAGTCCAGATCAACCTCTCAAGTTAAAATCTTTTCCATTATTCTATGAAAAACACCTGCAACATCAACATGGTTTGCAGAGTAATAGGGTTTGTTTTTCTTAGATGAGATGAAAAAACAGATTGATTTTCTTCTGTTCCACTTAAAATTTGTGACAAAGGCTTTGCTGTGAGGTTTGCAACAGAATTCAATAAGCCTTAATAGAGTGAAGCTGTTAGGAGTGGCTGTCAGATGTGAATGAAATTCTTGTGACATAGGGCTGGAAAAAACCAAATTACTAGAAATGAATGGTCTTCCCTCTCAAGTAAAAGATGGAAAGTCCATCAATCACTTATTAGTGACTTCTGAAATATTGCATTTTCTGACTAGAAATCCATAGTGGATGTGGATTGTGCTTGCAATGCATATTTATAATTTCAGTTATGGTATGGTTTAAGCTTGTTGTGTCCATGTCGTGAAAATTCAGTCAATTTGTATGCAAGTTATTCACCAACTACAATGTGTAAAAACTCTTTCTCCTGGAATTTACTGCATTTGTAATACATATTTTAGAGCAGGTAAGTTTGTGGTTATTCTGATGTTTAAAAAAATCAGTAGTTAAGGTGTGAAACACATGTTTCTGCAACTGTAGATTTTTTGGTGGGTGAACAGGGAGATGTGACTTCCTTTCATTTACCTGTAGAGCCTTTGATTTATGAAGAATATTCTTTCATATTTCACAGTAGATCTTTGTTATTTTCATGGTGTTACAATGTGACTAGAAAAACAGCACTTGCTTTTAAACAACTTGGTAAGTTAAAAATAAAGCTATCTGGAAAAGCTGAGGGAATTTGGAACATCAAGAGTCTATTGCTTAAAGCTGAGCAACAGCAAATTGACTCAGTTCTGCCTTCCAAAAGGGCTTTCTTAAAGACATAGTTATAGGAGGTCTAAAATAATACTCTCAAATAAAGCACATGTCACTTCTCCTCTTTGAGTTGGCTTTGATCAATAACTATGTAGAGAAGAATTGCAGATTTTGACTATCAGGAGTTTGGAAATGTTGCTCACTGGCCATGGCCATTATGATGTTTTGATTTTCCATATAAATATTGGTAAACCCCATGTTAATAAGCTCTTTTGTGTCACTGATCATTGTAAATAATTTGAGTTTGATTTGATTTTTTTCTGCACATTCAGCAGTTTCTATGCTCTTTTTTGATCCATAGTTTATCTTTGCAATGCTGACAGATAGACCATTGTTGAAACCTAATGAAGAACCTAGAAAGAAATCTTCTGCCAGCATTGTGTATTGTGATTTGTCTCCCATATGCTGGTAATGGCAATGTCTCGGCAGACAGCTGGAGCAGTAGCATTAGAAACAACTGTCATGGATACTCCACATCTTGTCTGAGAAAGTACACCCTGATCATGCTTCCCAGGAGGAATCCCTGAACCCTCAAGAGAAAGTATCCATGTTTCTATATATTCAATTGGCGTGTGTCAGAATTTAGACATGAAATCATAAATAAATTGTTTTGCTATTCTGAACATCACTGTAAGTCTCATTTAGCAAGCATCAGCACAACAAAATCCAAGTCCCTTGACCCAAAAGAGCAGTTAAACTTGTGCGTATTTTAGACTTGGTGGCTACTGCTTGTGACTTGGAATTGGACTGGATGCCCTGTGGTGCAGCTTTCACAAAGGAGAAACAACTGTCTCTTTTCTGTTGACACTGGGTTAGTGGATGAGTTCAGCTGAGGAGGTTGGGCAATCACCCAAATCAGAGCAGAGATATAAATATTAGCAGAACATTCTCATGGGAGGTCCATAGAATTTAAAGTTGGCTTCCTTGATTGGTCTCAGAGCCTGACAGAGCTTGGCAGACCTATCTATTTTCTCAGGCATTAAATGAGCATGGCTTGGACTATCTTCTTAAATGTTTTCTTTCTTTTCGGTGGAGAAAATGGAGAATGACTTACAAAAAAAAAAAAAAAAGAAAAGAAATTAAAATGAAAAGTTTGTATCCTGAATCCATATTTATCATTGAAGAACGAGATAGGAAAGATCTCAAAGGGTCACCTACTCCATTTTTCCTATCCCCAGGCAGGATTAATGATACTTGAAGTGGAGTTCCCACGCTGTGGTGCACTGTTGATGCATGAATCCCTTAAAAGTGAATGTAGTTGTGCTGCAGAGAGTTACAGAATTCTGGGGCGAATCATTAGTGCATGGGAAATACTGTTTTCAGGATGTCATTTGGAATAGGCTTGTTGAGCCCTCCAGCAAAGCAACAGAGGCCTGTAACTGATTGAGGCAGTTCAGCCTCGAAGGATAGTGAGGGCAGCTTAGTGCTGGATGCAGCGGGATGTGTGCCTGTCTCTCGTTGTTCAGATGGGATTTCTGCCTGTGGCAGCTTTCCTGGCTTGCTTCTCCTAGCTAGTGTTGTAGCTACAACCCATGGGTTTCTCAGCTACTCCAGTAAAATATGTCTGTGTCCATTCTCTGGCACTGAAAGTGCCTGGAATGGCTTAGCCCTTGTTCTCACTATTATACTCTGCTGCCTCTCACATTGAAGTGCCAATTTTCAGGACAGCTGCCTGCTGGGGATGTTCTGTGGTCCATTTGGATTCTCAAAACGTGCACAGAAGAGAGAAAAGATTGTTTGGAAAACTAAAACATGTCCAGAGACCGTTTTAAGAATCTAATAGAAAAGGCATCTGAGTCCCTATGCCTGGGTACATACCTTGTTGTAACTGAGTTTAATCTGATAGATTTAGCCCTCACTCCATAGATGCAGCCTCTCCTTGTACCTCCTTGCAGACTTCCTTTATGGGTGATCTCTTCACATGAAATGACCTTGTCATCCTGGCAAAGCAACAGCCCTGTCTGCTTAGGGCTTTTTACTTGTGAAGTAGAACTTTATCTAGCAGTTTTTCACACACTCTGGTCTATGCCTTCTGTGTGCAGTTTGCTGCAAGGCTCACTTGACCTGTGCTACAAAAAGATTCAGGAAAGCAATCTTTGCAGATGGTGTTATTAAATGCTGGTCACTTGCTGCTGTGATCTTTAATCTGTTCTACTCGGAATACCTGCTTTGGGAACACCCCTAGTCCTGTAGTGTGCATTTCCCTCAAGGTCTCTGGGGCAAGGACAACACAGGTGAAGTAAAAGAGCATAGTTTTTGGGACACAGGCACTGCCTTTGTAATTCAAGCGAAGAGAACACAGTAGGAGGTTGTGAAAGACAGGTTTTGTGGTATGGAGATGTGGAGTGAGGTCTCCATCTGACAAAAGGATGTAGGAGGTGATAAGGCAATAGCAAGTCTAGTGTCTAGGCACTGATTCATGACACCCACTAACAAGGATGGCAAGGAAACAGTTGCACAGTATTGGAGATAACACACAGAGCTGCTAGATCATTGTGGTGCTGATGGCCAGTGTTGATGCAGCAGTGTAACTTTGGCTTCTGGATAGAGGAAGCAGGCTGTGTTATCAGATTGCACAGGATGGCACTATGAGAGATGCCACACTAAAATAAAGAAGCTGACCAAAAAAGACCTTCTGAAAAGTAGGTCTGTTGTGCCTCAAAACCTTACCTCTTTTCCAAAAGGTAAAGTATCTAACAGAGGTTCAACCTTTTTTTGCATTTGCTGAAAGAAGCAGATGAGGGACAAGAGACTCCTAAGAACATAACTTGGCCTGACGGAGGCAAATGTTTCTCTTGGAAAAAAACCTGAAAGCTGACAGTTTTCACCCCTGTGAAAAGAACTTCCTCAAGGAGTCAATTTATAAAGGCATACTATACCATGCTGACACTCGAGTACAACTTTAAGAATGAACATGTAGATTTATAATTTAGCGTTTGACAGTAAATATTTTAGTATTTCATGAAGAAATGCAAGGTAGGTGGGCCCATGGCTGCTGTCATATCTTTGTTTCCATAGTGCTGTGCTGGATTTCTATATCTGTTCCAGGAATAGAAAGACCTGTACCAAGGGATGTTGCTTGAGGGCCTGATAGATACATTTCCTGTGAGATTTAAAACTAACAGAGGCAGAGCTGATTTTGACTAACACTTGATTGACCTTGCAATGATGTCCTTTTTATCTGACAGGGACTCTTACACGTTTGCCCTTTCCATAGTTGCATACTGTCATTTGCCAGAGCCTTTTGGCAATCCGATCTCCCATTTAATTTGACATCGTGGTGATCAGAAGACAAGTGATCCTCCAAGAACTGCAGTGTGTCTGCTATTAGGAAATACTGTGAATAATAGATGCTGAAACACTAACATTGAAACATAATATATAATAATTCCCTATTCTGAATTTCTGAACCACAGCAGATTCCATCATGCTTTATGATGTCCTCAAGGTAATTAAGTATTTTCATACACATAAAAGACAAATTCTTTCCTAAATCTCGTATCAGAAGATTTAGAGAAAGAAATCTACATTTAAAATTATTGTAATTTTTGAATGTAAAAGTAGAACCTCTATGAGTTTGTGAATGGTCCTTCTGACACTGTTACCAATTGCCAGGGAATCCAGCTGCTCAGAAATGGCATTACAGTTCTCATATTGGCTCACTTCCTGCTTTACTCCTCTTATGTTACTGTATGACTTGCAGAGAGCTGTCACTTTCTAGATTCCCAGCCAAATAAATAATGAATATGGCTTCATTTAGCAGCTGAGATCTTTACATCTGCAAGTTAGCTATTTTTTAGTGACTTGAAAAGAATTGTGTGCTGACGGAAAAGCTTGAGAGGGAAGAATAGCTTTATTATATATATGTGTCTGGAATGTGAGCATATGGTACAGCTAAATATTTTTAACATAGAAAGTATTGTTATATCAAAATCTGATCCACACTTTAATGATGGTATTGTAATCTGTCTAGCCAGGTTGCTGTTAGAGAAGAATACATTTAGATGCATGGATTAAATTTCATTACTAAAACAACTTTCTGAAGTTTGACCTGGGACCATCAAATATATTTTTTGAGTAACTAAGAATATCACCAACACGCCACTGAACTCACCTTTCACTCCAGACACAATTAAAATGTTTTTTAATATTTTTTTCTTTCACATAGATTGGTTGTATTTCAATAGGAACAGTTAAGAAAGCAAACTGAAACTCTTAAGTATTGCAGAACGGAAAACAAATAATTGCAACGAGAAAGTTCATAAACAACTAAGGTTGGAAACCTCTATTATATAATAATACTATTACTATGCCATTTAAAAAAAAAAAAAGTTCTGCAGTGTTTCTGGGCAAATTGCAAAATACCACACCTTAGTTGACTTAGTTGACTGTAACCTTTAACTAACAGATGAAAATTTATTTATACTTCTTTGTACTTTTCTTCCAGGTCTAGGACAGATTAAAGCAGGAATACCACATTATTTGTGTTTCACAAACCCTCTGTTGTAGAAATCTTAATAGAGTACTACTCTACTAAGTGCATATCCCCAACATTTCCTCTCTCTTTCCTTAGTTATCAGCTCTGGGTCCCTTTGGTCACCTTTTATCAGAGTTCAGTTATTGTAGAGGTGGGATAAAGGGAAATGACCTTGGCATTAGTCAATGATTGAAAGAAATACAGTCACAGGAAGGAGATGTCTGTATCCCACAAAGGGCTCCCAGCCTAAATTCCACATCCTTCAGTCCTTCAGCCTCATATGGGACTCTGTTCCACCTGTGTGGAGCCATTTGAATGCCTTGCCATGTGTAAATTAAAAGAAATCAATGGTCTGGAAAACATTATCTGTGCTGGAAAAGGCATGATGAGACATTGCCAATAGCTCAGCTGGGTAAGCACCAGGAGCACAATCATGAATATCTGTTGAAAGCACACGAATCCTGTTTGTGCTGGTTGCTTAGCACTCCTGCAGCTGGGCTGCTGCAGAAATCTCGGTATAAAATGGCAGAGCAGAGAATAGGACCAATCTGGTGCTATGAATGCAACTTTTGCTCTTGATTACAAATCATCAGGTTACTATAGGTTTTGGATTCCTTCTGTTCACTGAAAACCCAGAAAACTAGGCTTTTAGTGAAAATTGCATTATGAGACAACCTTTACCTCTAGAAACTTGTTCTTGTCTGTTAAGTGTAAACTAGAGTTAAGCAGTCAAAACCAGGAGCCACAGATCAAATAAACGTTTTGTGGATGTTTCTTCATTTATTCCTGTTTTATCTGGGACTGAGGCTTATTGTATAGTCAATTACTAGCAAGGTATGACTGAGGATGTTTTATTAACAAATTGTTTTGTCCCCTATCCCAGCTGAGGGAGCTCTCAGAAGTGGTGACTGAAGTGAAATGTGGCCAAATAGTTTGGGAACTGGGGAATATATAAGCTCAGCACTTTGCTGGATGGAGGGTATGGTTGTCATTACAAAGTTATGTTATAGATGAGCCAGGCTGTACTGGTGGATAGGTGATTTCTTCTATATGGAAGCCACAGGACTTTTCTAGGTGGAAATCTTCCAAGCTTGTCCATAACTCTGTGTCTCACAAAATCTTTTCATGCAAACACTGAATATGATATACTGCACAGCTTCCAGTATGAATCTTCTAATAGGCTAATCAGGCCTACTGTATTTCTCAACATCCCTGGGTTCAGTAGGAAATGGATACTTGACTTCTTTGAAGATCAGATTCTTGCTGCTTTAATGACATCTTCATAGGCTGAGAGGAAATATATTCATTTTATGTGTAGGAAATTGATTTTTCAGCTAGATTCACCTATATTCTTGTCATTTCAGGCAGACCTTCCTTTCTTTCTTTCACTAGTTTGGTCTTTGGAAGTCAGTAAAAAGGAAGAAAAAAGCTATCAACTATCTTGTAAAAAGCTAACAACTATCTTGTAAAAAGCTTACTTATTGTTCACTCTACGATATCAGAGTACTGTATATAAAACAGATTGCTTTGGAGGTGAGAGTATTTAATATGCTTTTGTTTGTTTGTTTGTTTGTTTTTAATTTGTCTTTGCCAAATGACCAAAATCTTCAGATATAAGACCTATAGTGTAACACCATAACATTATTTAAAAAAATTGATTTAGTGATATGAGATCAAATAATTGTTTTCCACCTATTGTGATGGTAATAAGCAGTTTCTGGTAATTGCATGTATGTCATGTAGAAGCAAGGTTTTACTGGTTTTGTTTTTGGGGTGAGGATATAATTTTTCAAATTTGACTGATTAAAAGAAAAAAGGAAGACAACCTAGGTTTGACTGAGATGTCCTTGACTTGCCTACCAGGACATCTCTGTTAACTGTCTGTGTCAGGAAGCAGCCTGTAGATGTCCCCCAACACATATTGTGCTACATCCAGTGCTCAGTTCTGTTGAAAGCAGCTATAATATTTATAAACTACTAACAGCTTGAGTAAAAGAGAGACAGAGAGATGAGAAGCTGTTCATGAGTGGCTATTCTGTAGGAGGAAAGTTGAGGTAATGACACAGTAAAGAGCATCTCAGACCAAAAAAACCATGAGATAAACAAAAACTGATAAAAATAAATAGAAATTAGAGTCTTACAGAAGACTGAAGACATCAGAAAAGGGAGCCAATAATGACACAGTTCCCTGTGACTCTTGGATATGGAAATGATAGATTTTCCTCTGGCTTAGTGAACCAGAACTGACCTTAGCACTGTCATACATGATGAAATGAAGGCTGCACTTCCATGAAGTGACAGGTCTGTGAGTGCATAACATCTTTTATAAAACCAGCAGGTTAACGGGAGAAAATATAGCTCAATCCATAATCTTCCTGATGAGATGATGAATTTTGGTGACCTTTATCTGTGTTTAGCTAAGGTAATTAAGGGGTGAATAGTGCCTGCATCAGTGGCGGAGCTGGCCCTGCCTACATGCCCTACGGTGGAGCAGGATGAACCCTTCATATGGTTTGTAACAATGGCTGGAATCCTGAACAGTTGCTTGTTTCACCCATTTGCAATCTATCCTATTCAATAAGCAGTTGATTTTGTCTCACACAAGACTTGGATAAATGATTTGTACTTGTATCAATACCCGTATTCACATGCAAACAAGCACATTTGTCAAAGAGAAAGAGTAATAACTGGTCACAATGTATTATTTGCTCTGTTATTTGTAATTTTGATTGTTATTCTTCTGTTTTCAAAACTATCCATGGTGGACTTTAAATATAAATGAATATAAAGTAATCTTTCCCTTAACACAAGTAATGAAGAGTTAAAGCAAAAATTGATGGGTGACTTTTAGCCAGGAAATTTCATATTGAAAGACTATGTTCCACTCTTTCCTCTATCCTCTTCTTCCTTAAGCTGCACAATCCTATTTCTTTCACCCCTTCTTCAGTGAAAACTTTTTCAAGATCTGATTTGTCACTTCCCCCTGAAGTCTCTCCAGGTGTTATACATTTTTCAGGATGGAACACTGTGGTATTATCTTGTCATGCTTAGATTGCTGTTCACCATAACATACACTATTGTTTCTACAGAACTGTTAGATAATATTCTGGTTTGTTTCCCCCATTATTTCTTCCTAAATTGAAATATTTTGATGGCAAATCATAATTACCTTCATGCTAAATACAATTTTCAATATTTCTCCATTCACTTTTCAGTACTTTTTTCTTACTCCGCCTCTGAGATTGTTGAACAAATTACATTTTTCTCTATAATGGTCGAAAAAAAATCCATAGAGCTAAAGAAAAGAAGCAAACATAAGGATATGACTCAATGATCTCGGAGGTCTTTTCTAACCTTAATGTTTCTGCGTTTCTAAGATCCTATATCTTTATTTCAGTATGATTTTGGACACTGTTAGTGAGGAATCTTATTTGACTGGTACTCATCTGCTACTAATCAGAATGACTTTTCCAAAGTCACTCAGGAACATTTTGATGTAATTAATGAAGTACAGAAATGGAGATTGCATTCTAAACAGTTCATGTGTTAACTATAATACTCACTGAAAAAAACATTTAAAATGTGACATAGTAAAGTATTTCTAAAAATCAATTTCTCATGGATAAACCACAATAAGTTTTTTCTTCTATAATTCTTAATGTATAAAAGATATGTTTAAAAAATTCAATTCCAATAGTTTCTAAAGGAATTTACAAAAAAAAAATCGACTGAAGGAAGTGTGTATCAGAAAATATATCTGTAACACAGTTCTGCATTAAGACTTTTCTCATTCCATGGATGAGCTAAGGTGAATAAATTTCTGCAGGCGTATTTTTTCTGTCCGTAAGAGGATGTGTAATTGAGCTCTTTGACTTGTAGAGCGAGTCCTGGTCTAAAGGAATGTAAAAAATTGCATCTAAGATTTCAAGAAACAAGTTGCACACAGGGGACTTGCTGTGAAGGAGCTGTTGAAATGTAAGGTGCTATGACTTCTATAACAAGGTAACCACATACATAGAGCCTTCTGTATGATTGATTGTGGGCTTGGTAGTTTTTTATGAGTTTACTTTTTTTTTCCTTTTCAGTGGTGATGTATTTTATTTTGTTTTGTTTTCTGAGACAAACCTGCAGATGAATTGTAGGAGGCAGGAAAGAGACAACTTGAACTGTTGACTGCTTTAGTGAGGCTGGGGGTACAAAGAACATCTCATATTTCATCAAACCTCCAGTGATCAACTAGAGGGATTGAGGAGAACAAGTAAGAGTCAGGTCTGGGTGAGCACTGTCATTACCAGTGAAAATTATGAGTCAAGTGCTAACTAGTACTTTTTCTGTATAGCTACCCATCAAATAATTTTCTCAAAACCAGAGCAGGTGTATGATAATTCCATTTGGTGAAGACTCATTCTACACATTAATCAAGGACACTGAGAAAAGTTTCACATTGGATTGGTGTGCCCCAGCGAGCCAGCTTACTCTGTGTAGTCAGAGAAGCTGTGAAAATTTAATGAATTTCAGCTTTTCACTGCATCTTTTGTGTTTTCTTGGTGCTTTTTTGCCACACACCCATAGAAAAGTTCTTCCCAGTGGCATAGTCAAAGATACATCCATAAATTAAATGAATCCTCTTGTTTTGTTGTCACTCTAGAGTTTGCATATTTCTTTCTCCTAAGATAGTGGACCAAAAGATACAAATTTTTGTATCACTTTTTAAAATTTTAAACTATTTTTTAAAAATATTTCTCACTATATCTGTCAGTTACTCTTTGCTTACACACTTGTTTGTGTCTTTTTCAGGGTGGAGAGAAGCTGACCTCAGTAGTCTCCACAGTTGTGTCAGGACAAAGAAGAAGCTAATTTCTTTCTTTGACCCCAGCCTTACACAGAAATAACAGATGTCTCAGTATGCTGAGATCAGACACTAATGGGAGCTGGGGAGGACAGACATGTTGCATCAACAGTGCTTTCCTTCTCCTGACTTAGTCTCAGTACAGGGTTGTTTTCTGACCTTTTTATTCTTAATTTAATAAAATTATATTGAACTTGTTCTGCTGATATCAAGTTTAATTCTTTACATTTGTGTAGGGACTAATCCAGAAAATCACAGATTTAGCTTTAAATGTATGCATACTTTTCCATAGGAAATGTCTCTGAGCAAACATCATGTACTTTATTCAGAAAAGGAACCTCTCTGTGTAGAATAAAGTGGGGCCAAATTATCTCCTTTAGATGGATGCATTTAAATGGCATATTTAAAAACATTTACAGTTGTTATGGAAACAAACTGTGGTGTTAATTTTGATGGAGTAAATAGACCCAAGGGTCACTAAGGTGTTAACCTGATCATGTAATTCTAAAGCAGTCACAACTAGCTCAGATATTTGACTACAGAGGCCTTGGATTACCATGACTAATTCCCATGATAAATGGACTGAACTATTCATGCCAAACACACACACACACACACACAAGTTGATTAGACTGCACTGGAGGAAAATATCCAGCAAACCAAAACCAAACGAAGTACAAAACATATGGCGTTTTGAAGCTGAAAGGTTAGGAAGCTGCCTCATTGTGCAAAGTAAATCTGTTTGGGAGTTTCCTGAGTCTTTTTTGTTAGAGATAATGGTTAGGGCCTCCTAATCAGAAAGCAACCTTATTAGTAGAGAAGAGTAAGCTGTTTCTGCTGAAGATTGTTACTAATCACTCAGAAGCAGCTGGTTGATTTTAGTATTTTTCTCCTTTTGATAAAAAGAATAGAGAAGAGAATGGAGGAGTGGTTAGGTAGCAGCAGGTGAGGTAACTGGGGTTTACTCCTGGTCCCGGGAGCCAAAGCAGCTGTTTATTTGTGGTGGATGGTAAGAGTTGCTGGGACAACCTCAGCTGTCAGATTTGTGGGTCTGGCTCAGTTCCAGAGCTGAGATTGCAACCTGGCATGTCCAGCTGGGCTCCCACTGCCTCTCCTGGAATGGACTTCTGGGTCTGATTCTCTCATTCCCTCCTATGACTCTGAGTGCAGAGTCACAGCAGGGAAAAAAAAATGAGTGAGAGAAAAAGTCGGGGCTGGAGGTGGCGGTGGTGTGTGGTGTAGGGTGATGTAAAAGGGGGTGGAAGAAGATAGTGCCAGGGTGGAAGAAGATAGTGCCAATATAGTGGCATGTTTTAGTAGAGAAGGATGATCCCCAGTCCCTCCTGAGGTGTGTGTTTCTGTGTTTCTATGGTCCTATATGTTATCATGTGTCTAGGATTGCTGCCTGCCATTTCCAGGGATAGATTAGTTCTGCACTCTATGTGGAAGATTTAAGCATGACACTAACACTGAGAGTGTAGTATGAAAAACTTTGATCAACACTTAAGTTCAGAAGCATGACCGAGGACTTCTCATAGAAGAGTAGCTTTCCCTTATCTTGAGAGTGTTTTGCTCTTAAAATCTGCCTCAAGGGATGAGTTGAATAACTATGTTTCTAAATCACAGCTGAGAGTAGCATTCTGAAATATTAATCAGTGTTAGAGAGTATGTTGCCTGCATGATCCACTGCTCTAGGCAGATTCAGATGCACAAAGAAGCTCAGCTACACCCAAAGAACATGTTGAGCCCCTGTAGAGCAGAAGGATGTGCTTCATGTATCACTTCCCAGTGCTGATTGTTTTGTTACCAGGACCCGCTTTGTTCTCACTCAGTTCCAAGAGGAGATCTGTGTGTTTTTTTTCTTCCTATGTACATTAGTTTCCTCTCAGAAACAACCAGGGATTGTGGACTGGGAGGAATCTGTGGTGTGCTCTGATATATTCCCAGGCAGAGCATTCAGAGGATCAGGGTTGTGAGGTGCACCCATCCCACATCATCACCATAACCAGGGTTTCTGCATGGAGAGCAGAACTGATATCATCAGGAAGAGTAGATCTTGGCAATGTTGTCAGGGCTATCAGCTGTCTATGGAGGGCACAAAGCAGTGGAACAAAGCTTGGGATTTCCTTACTGGAAGAGAGAAATGCCATATAGCTTCATGGTATGCTGACCATTGCTGCAGCCCAGTATTCTGTGTCCTTTCTGGGCACTTTTCTTTTGCCCAGAAAGCAGAATTCTTCTTAAAGGACTGTATTATATCCCCATGGTATCTTTTTTTAGAGAGGATAAGGCTGAGAAGGTCTGGAAAGCAACCTTGTTTCAATTGAATGGTTAAATGTGATCTTAGCTAATATATACATGCTGATTTCAGACTTAATGACTGATCAAAACTGGGGTTTCTATTGTGCTATTGGAAGAATCTGAAAAAAAAGAAAAGCACAAGAAGTCCACAAATTGTGATTATACAGACCCCTTTTATCTCCATTTTTCACAATGGTGATACGAGAGAAAGTTATAGAAATTAATTAAAATGGTATTGTTCATTATAATACAATTATACAATTTTGATGGCTGCTTTCTATAAACATTACACTCTAGATTCTGAGGGGAAGCTGAAATGTAAGCAGTACTTTTTTTACATAAACACTCACTAAGAGTCCTGTTCTTTTTTCCTAAAATCTCTACACCAGCACTTGATTGCAAACCTAAATTAAATTGTTTGAAGGCTGGTTTTAACATTAACAGTACAGATAAACAATATACTTCAAAGTAAACACTGCTACATGACATGTGCAACCTTAAGAATACACCGTTTTAATCATTACTGCTGACATTGCTTGTTTATCCTTGGTAAAACATCATCAATTGAAACGAAATTACTTCTCATTTTACAGATGTAAATGGTCAAATTGAAATTCTTTCTCTGTAATATGTAAACAACAAAATTTCACATGTCTCTTATGAACATAGGAGGTGTTATTAAATGCCATTGTTGACTTCATGTTTGATTCATGAACAAACCGAAAACTTAATTTACGTGCAAGGATTGTTTGGGGTGTGCTCTCTCTCTCCGAAATGTTTCACGCTCTTACACATGAAATTTCTTTCAGTTTAGTTGTTGCCCAAGGTTTTTCTGAGGAGATACCTGTGTATTCTTTATGTCTGGAAGTGTGCACCACTCTAACAATGTAAGTGGCTTTCACTGCTATGTACCCACACACATGTGGTATCCACCACACATCGTGTCTCTGTCCTCTCACTCCTCTCTCCTAAACTCACTTTTTATGACAAGTGTTGCAGAACAGAAGCCAGTGGGAAACATGTTTCTAAGCAAAGTAAGTCTGTGAAGCAGAAAGTTAGAACCAGAGAACAAAAGGTTAGTTTTCTTGTAGAAATGATAACAGCTTGAACCTCTCTTCCTCTTTCTCCCCACATTAGAAAAGAGTGCACTAGTGAGGTTAGGTCAGTACACACATGTTTTAAATTAGTGGTTTATAAACAAGGAAGTGACAATTATTTGTTATGATTATTTGTCAAATAATCACATCTGTACCCAATTACCATGTATGTGCCAGTGTTTGCATTTCTCAGTAAGTTGAAATCAGTGAGAATAGCTTTAGATGGTAAATTGTGAGCACACAGTTAATGGGGACAAATATTTTTACACAGTATACATTATGTAAAAAGTTATAAATAAAAGTGCCATATAGCTTTAATCAGTCTCACTCCTTATCTTTCATGTCCAAAGTTTACGAAACACAGCAATGAATCTTACAGAGTCTCTGTGATGTGGGTTTCCCTCATTCTCAAAGCCTTCTTGTCACATAAATTTTAGTCCTATTGTTTTATTACCAAGTAGTGTTCTTTCTTTGTTAATACATATATAGCCTCACTATACTGTGGCCAGGGTAACATTTTCAATATACATTTTATTTATTTGTGTTTCTTTCTTTAATCAGTACATGTAGTCCATTCCTTCAGAAACACAGGCTTTCACCAATGGTATAATTTCCGAAGTCGGCATGTATTAAGTCACAAACTCAGCTTTTGAATACCAAAATAAAAAAAAAAAAATATTTCAGTGCTCATTTGAATAGAGATAGTGACTTTTCTTTGACATTCTTCTCCTTTAGAAATTTTTACCTCAGATTCCATGCAAAAGTGTATTTGTGGAAAGGGAAATTGTAAGCATGTCTTTACATGAGTGTTTGTTTGCCCCAGAGGTGTTTGTGCTGTCATCTCTTAAAGTGCTTGAGTTTAGGAGTCACTCAGGGTCCAGGAAAACATAACACATGCTTGAATTTTTCTGAGGCTTTGGACTGAATTCCTGGAGTATGTGTGATGTTGTCTTCCCTGCCCTGAAAGAATGCTTTCCCAGCTGTGTTGGGAGTTTTAACACCCCGTTATGTCATTCTTCCATGTCTTACAGGGAGCAGGGTAAGATGTGTATCACCATCCTGTTGGTGGTCATAGAGCATATCTATGACAAATACATAGAGAGGGACTTGGTGAGAGTCCCTGGCTGGAGGAATGCCTCCGTGGTTTAGGCTTGAGTTACAGTGCCGTGTTTCTGTGTGTGGTCATGCTTTGGCAGGCACACGGCCTGACAGGATGGGACGTTTGAGGTGTTGCATCTCAGCCCATTCACTTACCTTTGCCTGCTTCTAGGATCTTTAAATGAACTCCTTCAAGGGACAGTAATTTGACCTCTTTGTCTCAGACCCCTCTGTCTAAATCCTCCCCAGCCCAGGCCTGTGAGCAACAGCTGAGTGGGCAGCAGCACGACACAGTAGCTGTGCCACGCAGCAGGCCCATGTGCATGGGGCTTTGCACAGTTTCTTTTTGGGATAGGTGATGAGACAGAGGCTTCAGAGTAAAACACTGAGTAATGCAGCAATGGGAATAGCTACAGCAGAAAGAAAAAGGAGTTTTAGTGCAATTCATTGTGTATTTGTGGAATTAGTAAACAATCATAGGGAGGTGCGATGTTAGTCGACTATAACAGCATAACCTCACTTTCATCACATATTTCCCTGTTCTTTTTTGGGTAAGCTGAGGCACTAAGGATGATCCCTCTTACTCCAGTGTTCAAGGGAAAAAATTAGCATTGATCTTTAATCAACACAGAGACAAGACACAGTTCAAGTCTTTCTTTGCTTCTCAATTATCACATTTCTGCTGTACTGTGTCAGCCTCAAAACTGATATTGGAAAATTCTAACCTGGCAGTTATCACCCTGCTGCTCAGTAAAATGAGTTCAAACTACGGCTGAAGTGAACCTAAAATCCTGTTTTCCAGTCTCCTGAAGATGTACTTTCATGAGTAGGTTATTGCTTCCAGACAAACACTTCTCTTTGTGTTCCTCTGTGAACACTTTGCAATCAAAGAGGGTGAGCTTTGCATTGGACTCAGTTCTATCCAAGGGAGTTAGGAGTTTAAGCATACTTATTTTACTGTTTTCCAGTGGGAATTTAGATTTAAATCAAGTGTCCTTCATCAGGACTCAGACATGGTCCTTAGTGCAAAGCACTTCATGGTCCTATTTAAGAAACTCCATGTTACGGTTGCAAAAGGTGTTACTGAACAATTTTAGGTGCATGAGAACAGGTGATCTGAGCACTGAGATTTGTGTGCCTGAATTCACTCTTGGTTTGAGCCTTGATGGAAATTACGTTGTTTAAATCCATTCACAGCTGAGCAGAAACAGAATCTCCCTTCCCAGAGAGAAGAAACTGAAGCATAAGCCATAAAAGTTTCACACTAAGAGCAATACGGAGGGGTAAAATTAGTCTTGTAGGGTTAATCAGGTCTCTTCAGAAGCTTTGCATAACTGAAATATTAAAACTCACAAGCTCTAATCTGTTAGGGGAGACAGAAAGATACATTGTCTACTCTCATTTCTTTCAATATATACCATAGAATATAGTCACTTAGGTGGTAGCTAGTGCTAATCAATCAGCCAGTTGCAGCTGAAGACAGAACTGCAGATGAAAGGTAAAATGCACATTATCATGCTGGAATTAAATCTGAGCAGCTGCTTGTATTGCCTTGTTTTCTATATTTGTCACAATTTTTTGGAAATGATAGATTAATCTTATTAAATTAATTGCAGTATATATGTGAAACTATTAATTTCCCTGTTGTCACATATGAAAGAATTAACTGTGAAGTTAAAACTTGTTTGCTATATAGATTTTAAAGACTGTGAATTAAGACAAATGAATTTATGTAAATAAATATATAATTCCATAAGACTTTAAATTCTCAAAGCCGAAATTGATTATGAGTCAAATAATCCAAAAGAAAATTTAAACAGACAATTATGATTCATATCTGAAAACACAGAAGAAAACTTTCCTGAATTCCTCAGAAATCAAAGTCCGGGGGAAAAAAAAAGTCTACATTGATCAAAAAATTGAACTCATAAGCATAACAACTTGGTGTAGAAAAGAAATAGAACACTGTAAATTTAAGTTTATTAACAATGGCTATAAATGAAGAGTTAGGAATTGGAGACAGTGATTTTTTATGAAACACATACCTAGATTGGTTAATAAAAGATATTATTGAAATGAAAAAAATTACAGGAAAAGTATTAGCACAGCAAAGTAACGTAGAACTCAAAGGATTTTTCATACAGTGTTAGAAACAGGGAAAATGAGAATACTAATATTGGATGGAATAATAAAGCAGGAAATTTGAGTGTTAATTCAATTATTATTTATCTTTATGACAAAAAATGGGATTATTTTACATAATAGTACACATGTGCTTTCTTTTCCACTAGAATCTTAGCCAGACGTCATAATGTAATTATTAAATTTAGGTATTTTTAAATTACTAGTTGCAATAAACTCTGTCCAAGAGATTAAAAAAAAAAATGCCTGGGAGCTGTCTCATTTATTTTCAGTAAACCAGGGAACACTGAGAAAAATCCAAACTAAGCTAATGTCAAGCCAAAACTGGGATATGAAAAAATCTGAATAATTCATAGACCTGTCATCATAACTTTGATAAATGATGGTATGGTAATCAATTAATAAAGAATTAGGAGGAAGTCAGTAAATTAACAATAGTCAGCATGGGCTTGTAGATCTACTCATATTAACATTGCATAATCCCTTTGGTCACTAGACAGAATATTAATGACATAGTATATTGAATGTGCTATTAAATACTTGAATTGTTATACCATTGTGGTTTCATTTAGGAAATCAGAATGTTACAAATGATGTATTTTAAATGGATTAAACCTGACTGTATCTGAATATAAATTGGGATTTATTACTTATTACTTTTAACTTGTGTTAAAACATTTTTTTAATGTTTCTTGATCTCAGCCTTTAAAAATCATAAATGACTTGCAAGAAACATAAAGTCATCATGATTTTAGTTCCATATAATTCCATGCTTAGGTGAGAGATAAAGTGGCTGACTGAAGTAACGCGGATTACCTTGTAGACGAGAGCCAAGCTAGGCAAACCTATTTCATGGCAAAAAGAGAAATGGGTACTCACAGGGCCTCAAAAAGTAGGTCATGGTTACAATATTGATGACAGTTTGGAAGAGTAAAGACTAAAGTGACTTGGTCATGGTAGAAATCACAGTCAGTTCACTGTAAATTTTTGAAGATTTTCTCTGACTGAAGCTGTCAATGCAATCTATAAAAAGCTAAATAGCAAGAAGGAGTAGGTACATGATATGCAGTTTAGCATTTCATGCCTCTCCACTTCTCAAAGATATTCAGATTTAGTATATGTAATTTAAGAAAGATATTGACATATTTTATGAGGTTCCAAAAAAAATTCAGAGAATAATTAATTCTTTGAAAAAGTTATACTTCATAGTAAGGGATTGATAAATAGACCGTTTATCAATAACAAAATTACATGGTGGTTGAGCACTGCTTCTAAGTATTCTCTAAGAAGATTCTATTTCTCAATTGGAGGGCTGTAGTGCAATAGAAAAATATATTATAAAATCAAAAAAGTCATTAGTAGGCACACTCAATTTAAAATAAAATGTCCATATTTACTAGTAGTAATATGAAAAATTGAATAGTTGTGTAAAGGAACAATATGATAATGTAACGTGATATACACAATTAATATTCTAGTAATATAAAAATAATATGAAAAAAGAAAATCTGAGAAATTATGGGAAATTCTCAAAACTTGTAAAAAACTTCTGTATCTCTGGACATTTTTAAATCATACCTTTTCATCAGCAAGTTTCAGTTACAGTATACCTTCATGAAGTTGTATGGCCGAGGTTGCATAGTATTTCATTCTTAATAACCATAGTAGTCCATGTTTTCATCTATGACTTGCTGAAGGCAAGGCCTGGGTCGAGCTGACCAAATCAGAAAAGAGTTATCATTTTGTGACAGAGCTATTCTTTCTGACCAAATGCTTACTAATACAGCTATGTGGCTCTTCAGTGGTAACACACAGTTCTAAAGTGCCTGCTAGGACTCCTGTCAAAACACATTCTAATTCTTTATGATTTGAACTTCAACTGCAACTTCTTTAAGCTGAAAACTTTAAAATTTTGACTGTATTACAATTCTAGTTATAAACACTCTATAAATATAATTCCTTGAAACTGAAATGGTATATTACACAACCTGTTTTCTTTATGTTTATGCAACCTTGCCAAGTGACTGTGGTCTGAGCATATTTGCTCTACACTGTTTCTGATGTGCCCTAGTTTTTCCTTCATGTGTCATATATTTGGTCTGATGACAAAAAGGGCATTGGATTTAGTTTCTCAAAGACCTCTTGAGTATTTTAAAACTTTCACATGGGTACAGTGGTTGTCACTAAAACATTATATCTAATTTATCACTCACTCCCTATTCTTTCAACAGAAAATATCTGTGTATTTATTGGAAAATGGTAAATGGTTAATTGCTCCCTATAGCACTTACTTCATGTAATGCAATTTTAGGGCCAAAATTTGCCCTTAGATCAACCTGTCTTCAGTGGTTTTGAATCTGTAGTTGGCTTCTTGCATTAACAGACTCTTTCAAAGATAAATGTTATGCCTGTATTTGGAGTTTTCTTTTGCTCTTGGCAGATAAAGATGTATGCTGTGTCCTGTTGCTTTGGGAATCATAAGTGAAAAAGACCCTAACTTAGACAATTCAGGTCCATTTTGGGATTAACCCATTTTTAAGAGACAGAAATCTAGAATAGCATTTTTGGAAGGGGAGTTTTGTTAAAAACCTCAAAAACTCATTAAAAAAAAAAAGACAATTGAGAAGATCTATGACTAGAGATAACATAAAAGCACAAGTAATGAGAGAATAGTGAGTACTTACTAGCTCTCATATTAGAAGAATAAAGAAGACATGTAATGAAGAATCAAGTTTAAGAACAAACTGAAGACACAGTTTCTCACATCCTTCTACTTTATCTGTGGAGCTCATTGCCATGAGGTGTGCAGGATGCCAGAAATAGAAATGGTTCATAAAGCTCTTAGGTACAGTTATCTGTAAGTTCATGGAGTGTTATGAAATGTGGATGAAAGGTTGCAACCTCTGGCCAAGGATTTCCCTGAATCACAGATTGCCAGCACCTGAGAGGATATGCCATGGGGACTATCATGTTATATTTGTTCAATTTTTATTCCTTTTTCTGAAACAACTGCTACTGTCAGTGTTGGAGACAGGATCTTGGACTAGAAGAACCTTTAGTCTGACCTATCACAGTCATGCTTACAAGATCCCAAGCAGGGCTTTTTTTTTTTTTTTTCCCTAAAACCCAGGTTTTTTTCTAAAAAACAAGTTCCTAGACTGTATTGCACCTGAGACATCCCATCCTAAGCAGTAAAAGATCATTTATTTTTGCAAGACATCAAAAAAAGGTCAAGATTAGTTCAAAGTAAAAGCCTTATCTAAGACTTATTTACCTTTTATCAATTCTGATTAAATCATTAATGTTTCCTTTAAAGTAAAAGTGTTTGTAATATTATATCATACATAGTCTGTCTTCATGTTGTATTTGTGTTGTCACTATTGATTTATGTGCCTTTAATATATTAGTTTTAAATATCCTGGAATGTTGATCAAGTCTTTAATGTAGTTTGAAATGTGTCCTTTCAGTGGTTTTTACTCCAATTTAAATTGTTTAATGATTTAATAATTTTATCCATCATGAAAACATAACATTTACTTTAGGAGTCGTCTTCACTAGATATACTTCTGTATTTTAGGTGGAAAAAGTACAACTCAATACTTTAGACATCTTAATTTTTTTTTAAATCACAAGTTACAAAATTAATTACTTTGTCTCAAAATAGAACTGTGTGCCCTAAAAAGGCCCTTGCTTTAATTTCTGTAGCTACAGGCTTGCAGTATATTCCCATTCAAGAAAATGAAACACTTTATTTCTCCATAATGAGGCACGTACTTTTCCAGTGAAACTTGCTCATGATGTTAACAATCTCTCCTCAGTAGCGCTCCACGAGGTAGCAAATGTGTGCACACATGCACACACTTAGAGGACAGTATATACATTACTTCTGGCTATAAATTAAACTAACAGAAAAGGTTCAACCAAGAGGAAAAGAAAATCAAGAAAATAAAAGTGATATGAACAACCAAGATATTAATGCCCAAAATACCTTGGTACAATAGAGGGCAATTCCCACACAAGAATGGGGCAAACAAAATCAGCTATAGATTTGTGTTGGGTCTGGCTGAGATGGAATAATTTTTCTTCACAACAGCCCTCACTGTGCTGTGCTTTGTGTTGATAGCTAGAAAGGCATTTGGCTACTGCTGAGCAGTGCTGGCACAGCACCAGGGCTGTCCCTCCAACACTGCCCCTTCACCAGCAGGCTGGAGTGGATATGATCATATTAGAAGAAGTGCATAGGCAGGACAGTGCGTATGGAAGTGCCTATTAGAGTCCATAGCCAGGACAGCTGACCCAAACTGACCAGAGGGATATTCCATATCATATAACGTCTGCTCAGCAATGCAAACTAGGAGAATGGAGGAGGAAGGGGGGACGGCATTCATTATTCATGATGCTTATTTTCCAGGGCAACTTTTTTGCACACTGAAGCCCTGTTTCCTGGGAAGTGGTCAGACATGGCTTACTGAGGGGAGATAGAGAATAAAATATTTTGGTTTCCTTTGCTTCCATGTGGATGACCTATAGTTTTGTTTTATTAAACGGCTGTAATTTTGACCCATGAGACTTTTCCATCTTATTTCTCTCCAGCCTGTCCTGCTTAGAAGGGGAGTGATAGAGTGGCTTGGTGGGCACTTGGCATCCACTCAAGGTCAAGCCACTACAAGGTTACCCTGAGAGGTCAAGCCACCACAAGGTTACCACACTATCATAAGTGAAAAGAACAGAAAAACTGTTCTACTTCTACTTAGGAACCCACACTGGAGGATAAATTTGACTTCACATTTCAGCTAAAATTGTCCTTTTTAAGTATGAACAATGGGAAATTTACTTTTATTTTAATAGATCTCATGCTACTTTCCCATTTGGCCTAAATTACATGGATTTGTGCGGTTGTGTTTTGGTTTTTTTTTTTTTTTTTTTTTTTTTTTTTTTTTAAGTTCTACTTGATCTAATAGAGGCCATAAACCATGACTATGCATGTAAAGCAATTTGGGAAGGGTAAGAATTACACTTTTGCTGATCTGCTACCACAATGAAACAAATGACCCTTCCCCTCTCCATGTTCCTTGTATTCTAGCAAAAACCAGGGACAACTCTGCAAGCTGCAGTAACATCAAACTTCTTACTGTATAAACACTTATCTCACATTTTAAATGGGTTGGAAGGAGAAAAGATTAAATGCCAGAAAATAGCCCAAAAGAGAGAAGTGATACAGTGGAAGATGTTCCTATGCTTGTGTGTTTCAGCTGTAGGAAAAAGTTAACTAACTTACTGTGTGCTTTTTTTGTCAATGAGCTGTTCTGTTTCTTATTAAACTACACAGAACTGGTAAAAGCTTACCAGCCTGTTATCTCAGTGTTTTGCTTTTCTTATCCTTGGAGTTACCATGTGTGTTAGTTTGCAATTAAAGTTTGCTAGAAAACCATTAACATGCCCATCCATTGAAAGAAACAAGACTCAAGCACAGGTAAGAGAAACTTAATCCAAATACCATCTCCACTGTCGAGCATTTGGTTAAATGGTTAAGCATTTTTCTCTAGTTCAGCCCTCAAAACAACAAAATGGAGAAAATATAGAGACCCCACACTTACCTGGACACAGTGCATCCTCTCCATTACCTTCAAGTTGCTTACATTTCAGCCTGCATAGGTCTTTAATTTTAAAGCATTTACCTTTCATTTGTTTCCCATCCTGATCCAGTTAGTTTGAGAGGGAGTGCCATATTAAAACATCTGGGATTCATCGAATGTGTTCTTTTTAACACAGGTTTGTTTTGATCAACCCCAGATGCTCAACAACTAAAGTTGCATATAAAATATTCATAGGTTTTGGCCAAAATCAGATTCAGCTTTCCATACCTTAAAAGAAGAATTTCTTTAAATAGATATGAGTTAGATTTTAATAATTTATTAAAAAAGAAAACCAAAACAAACCCAGAGAGAAATAAAGAAAGGAAAAATTGGAAATGAAATTCATTTAAAGTACAATTGAGTTAGACAGGTTAGTCTATGTGTCATTTTAGGCTGGATTTTCAGTTTTATCAGTCATTTAAGACTTCAATAAGACCTTGTCATAAGTTTCTTCTTTCGGTCCCTTACATTTTGAGCTACCAGGATATCTGATTCAAACTGAAATTTTTCAAGGAGATCTGAACCAATGCAATTTAACTTTTCCTGAGAAATAAGGTTGGGGAGGAGGGAGATAATAGCTTTCCCATGAGAAAAATATCCTAGAGAAGAGTTTTTAAAAAGTCTCAAACCAAATGCAGTGAAATAGGACCTTGAGGTTAGGTGGAGAAGAAAGGGAATACAAGGGACCTCCTAGCCCTTTTTTGCCATTGTTGTGAAATTTTAGCCTGACTTTTAAGATACTCAGTTACCATTGCTTGGGAAGCATTTTTAACTCCCCCTTATTGTATTCATGCTTGGCACCTCCCAAGCAGTGTCGGTGAAATATGTTTGCAGCTGCTGCTGAACCCAGAATTATAGTGGGAATGTTTGAAGTTCAAAGATTTTAGTAGGCATTTGATTGAGTTTTGTTTATCCCTGGTATAAAGCTGCCATTTGCATAAATGTGTAACTGCTGTAGTTTCTACTTCTCTGCTTAAAATCAGATCTTGTTCATTAAAGATATTCTGAACTGAAGAAAACACCAAAAGAAAAAAAAATTAGTTAGCTTATCCAAAGTAGATTTTTTTTCTTCATGAATGCCACAGTTTCAAAAGTTATTACCACCTGAATTTCCAAGGTCAGTATTACAAGAAAGCATTCCCTTCATCCAAAGGTAAATCTAATTTTTACTAATGGCATCAGTGTCTCATTTCTTGTCTTGTTAAACACATCAGTGATTCAAAAACCTGTGTCACAATTTTCATTTGGTGGACAGTTTTCTCATACTTTCAGATTACCAGTGTAGCCAACAAGTGTAAAACCACTTTTTTTTTATAAGAGAATAACAAACCTTTTTTTTCAAGGTTCTCCTTCCTACAACTGAGTGTGGAGAAAGAGGCTGCTGAGCTCAGGCAAGACAGTTTCACATGACAGTAGGTTTTAATAAAAAGCAAGAGGTTTTCTGGTCAGTCAGAAAAAAAAAAAGTCAATTTGTAATTTGTGATTTATACATTCCACAATCAAATACTAACATATTTTTAATATAAAATACAAGGACTTTGTTGTTTATCACAACATTGAAAACCAAGGAGAAGTGATCTCAGGTAAAAGGAGAAAATGAGACATGGAACTAATGAAAAAAAAGAGAAATATTAAAGATTGATAGCAAAGAGGTTGGGGAAGGAGAAACATGCAAGTAATAAAAAGTATGATAAGGGGGGAAAATGCCTAAAGTAATGAAAAAGTTCAATGACACTGGTTTGTCTCTCTGACAAACACTTTTGAAAATGTTTTAGATTACTTTAAAGTTTTGGAAAAATGAATGAGGAAAACAGAATGAATGAAAAGACAGAGCCAATTATTTTTTAATCTGGGCATCTCTATAGCACATTTTTTCTCATAAAATCTTACTATCTGAATCCTGAGAAATACTCTATAAGATGTCATATATAGAAGAGAAAGAGAAGGAAAATAGTAGGCAGAAACAAGAAATAGAAATTGTATTGACTCTTCAAGTCCAGTCTTCCCTCCTTTTAGTTACATCACTTTGATTCACTGGACTTGAATAAGAAAGTAGAGAAGCAACTAAATAACCTATTCAGTTCATGAAAAGCTGCACTTTTGTCATCCAAGTGCTCTTCAGGCTCAGTATCCTTAAACTGCAGATGTTCCTCATTAGTTTAAGAAAGATAAGAATGAAACGTGATAAAATGAATAGGCAAAGTCTTCTACACTTAGAAAATGAACTTTTTTCCTCTCTAATGAGCTATTTACATATAAAAATATTTCTTACAGGCATTTATGCAAAATTTAAAAACAACTTTTTCATATACAGTGTAAATCTTCATTTTGTCATAATTGACTTTGCTAGAGAAATATATGCAACAAGATTGCAGGATGAGTTACATGCATTATGCAAATCCTTCCCTGCTGATGATCTCTGGAACCTTTCTCTTAAGCAGCTAATACTTTACTTGGAGAGAGAATAATTGTTATGGTCTGTTAAAGTCTGACAATTCCTATAGGTTACCTATATACTCTAATGCAAACATTTTTTTGAACTCTGCATCCAAGAATGTACCAGACCATAAAGATTCAGTAATCAGATAAATTTGGCAGCCTCTTCTTCAGGCTTCATACATCAAAGACAGAGATGACATTTTGAGTTATTTTAATGTCTGCTGAATCAAACATTTTGAATCTCCAGTTGAAAATAAATGTTTTGTGTCACAAGTCTGGATCTAATCTGTCCTAAGCCTTTTTGGCTGTCACCAAGACACTTTTTTTCACAGACGAAGGAAAGAAGATGAAATAAATAACATATTCCAACATGAAAATCAATTACCAAGAGGCTGATTTTTCTTCCATTTGCACTGGTTGGAATTCATGCTGTATCTCAGTGTAATCTTCTTAATCTAAGCACAGCTATACACAGGCAGAAGGAGCTGCAACTCCTTCCTATTGCAAAACAAGTTCCCTGGGTCCAGCTTTCCTTTTTTATCTACCTGTGAGCATAAAGCCTGCAGAAAACAGACACGGATCACTTTTTACCTAAATCTGTCTCTCTCTCTCTCTGAGCTGAAATTTTCTTGAGGTCAGTTTGCCAGTGTGATTTTTTGAAATGCAGAGAAAAGTAATACCACATAATTTAGACTCACTTTTTTTTTTTTTTCAGATGGAATAACTGAAATCTTGAAGATATCTAAGACAGAAGAATCAAAAATCAAGCATTTAGATGGAAAAGCTAGAATGTTGACAGAGTCATTCTTCTCATACTCTTTCCATTACTCAGTCAGGAGTTTCCAATGTCAGTGATAAAAACCATGTCACTGCAGAATGCAGAAAAGTGGGGAAAAACAGAAGAATGAAAAGAGAGAGCCTTCCAATATAAGCTTCAACTGATTTAACTTCATAGTTGGATCTAACTTCACTGTGGGCCATGAGTGCTACGAAAGCTGGTGAACACCATAGCAAGGCCACTCATGATCATCTTCGAAAGACTGTGATGATCAGGAGAGATGTCTGAGGATTGCAAGCAAGCAAATATCACCACAGTCTTCCAAAAAGTTCAAGAAGGAGGAAACAGAGAACTACTGGACAGTCAGCCTCATCTTGATCCCTGGAAAGGTGATGGAGACCCTCTTTTTAGAGGCCATCTCTATCCACATGGATGACAAGAAGGTGATCAGGAATAGTCAGCATGGATTCACTAAAGGTAAATCATGCTTGACCAACTTGATTGCCTTCCATGATGAAACAGCTGCCTGGATGGGTGGGAGGAGAGCAGTGAATATTGCCTACCTGAACTTCAGCAAGGCTTTCAACACTGTCTATCACAACATCCTCATAGGCAAACTCAGAAAGTGTGGACTGGACAAGTGGTCAGTGAGGTGGATTGAGAACTGGCTGAACAGCGAATCTCAGGGGGTTGTAATCAGTGGCAGAAGGTCTAGTTGGAGACCTGTCACTAGTGGTGTCCCCCAGGGTTCAGTACTGGCCCAGTATCATTTAAATTATTCATCCATGACTGGGATGAAGGGCAGATACCTCCTCAGCAAGTTTGCTGGTGATACAAATCTGGGAGGAGTGGCTGTGCACCCCTTCAGAGGGGCCAGAGGGCTGTGCACCCCTTCAGAGGGGCCTCAACAGGTTGGAGAGATGGACAGAGAAGAACCTTCTGAAATTCAACAAAGACAAGTGCAGGGTCCTGCACCTGGGGAATAATAACCACATGCACCAGTACCAGCTGGGAGCTGGCCTGCTGGAAAGCAGCTCTGCAAAGAAGGACCTGTGAGTTCTGGTGAACAACAAGCTGTCCATGAGCCCGTGGTGTGCCCTGGTAGCCAAGAAGGCTGATGGTATCCCAGGAAGAGCATTGCCAGCAGGTCAAGGGAGGTGATCCTGCCCCTCTTCTCAGCCCTAGTGAGGTCACATCTGGAGCGCTGTTCCAGTTCTGGGCTGCTCAGTACAAGAGAGACACGAAGATCCTGGAGCTGGTCCAGCAGAGGTTGACAAAAAAGATTAAGGGACTGGAGCACCCCTCTTACAAGGATAGAGAGGAGACAGTTTGGTCTGTTCAGCCTTGAGAAGGAACTGAAAGGGGTCCTTATCACTGTGTATAAGTATATGAAGGAAGAGTCTCAAGAGGATGGATCCAAGCTCTTCTCGATGATGCCAAGCAATAAGACAAGAGGCAATGGACAGAAATTGATACACAGGAAATTCCACCTGAATATGAGGAAAAACTTCTTCCTTGTGTGGGTGACCATGCACTGGAACAGATTGTCCAGAGAGGTTGTGGAGTCTCACTCACTGGAGATACTCAAGAACTGTCTGGATGCAATCCTGTGGTCTAGGATGATCCTGCTTGAGCAGGGAGGTTGGACCAGGTCCAGGTTTGACAAGGACCACTATGGACCATGAGGACCACCTATACCTTCTGTGATTCTCTGATCTGGGACAGCAGGTTGGTCAAGATGGTTTCCAGATGATTTCTCTTGTTTGGTTTATTCGATGTTTCTACAATATCACTGTTCAGGTTTACAGATTGTGAGGATTACAGGACTGGACTATAGTTTCAGTTTTTCATAACACAACATATCTCAGCCTACCTTAACAAATATATAGAAAGTATTTTCAACAGTATTTTGATAATAGAATCATTACAGTCATAAACTGTTTATTGAAGCTACCAGTGAAACATATCAAAGAGCTGTCTGAGGCCATATGATCATCAGAAACCTGCATGCTGTAAAAAAAAAAACAGGTCAAATGAAATTGAAACACATGGAAATAAACTCAAGAAACGTATGTCAGTAAAACAACAAAAATTTCAAAGAAATATAAAGAATTTTATTTTAATTCACATACTCACATGAAAACGCTTGAGTGTAAACAATCGATATTGTTTCTCTTTGCAACATGTAAATGCATTTTCTTTTGCAAAGGAAAAGGGACCAATCAAGAGAGACCTTAATTACAATTAATCTCAGGTAGAAAGATGCTGATAAAACATAACTGGAAACATGCAGACAGAACTTCTGAGAAAGCAGTTCAACTGATAAACACTCACCATGTTTGTTACATTAAGCAGCACTCATAAAATAAGTTAATCTTGTTAAGCTTAGAAAGTCAGAATGATAGAGTGATGCAATGCAATAGCTTAAGGAAGAAGCAGGAAACAGACCCCATCTCTTATGAGTTACAGTGGCTGACACTGAAAAGAGAAACATATTTCCTCTTCTTTCAACTGTCTGCAATTAATAAGCAAGGAATAGGATTGATGTCATACTGCTTTTGCCATCTAGAAGTCTCATGCCCAGTAATCAGTGGAGAAAACTGCTATCTTTAGGTACCTAGATTAGATGCTGGTGAGTATTTCCCATCTAAGCATCTACAGCTGTCTGGGATGAGTCTGGGAAAAGGAAGCTGATTTTGAACACAAGGAAATGGATTTACTTTAGGATAACAAACTCATTATTACCACAGTTGCTGCAGATCAAACCAAAATTATTCTCTCCTATTTGCAGTTCAATCATGCCATTTGAATTCTGGCATTTTATATCCCATGCCAGTTTTGCTTTTACAATGGTACGTAGATTATAGCAGGTTTACTAATCTACAGACACTTAAAATATCTAGATCCCTGTGTATCCCTATTTAAACTGAAAAGACTTATGCATGTTTTCACCGTCTTTCTTGAGTCCCTTAGAAATGACCCAAGAACATTCAAAGATTAATCTGTGTGTAAAAAAACTCGATATTACAGTCATACTAAGGAAACAGTAATTTTGTGAAATTATTCAAAATTTAAGCTAAAAACATATGCTAAAAGTATTTAAAGTGGGTGGAGTGCATTACTGTCTCAAAATAAAAATTAAATTGATTTGTCTATTGCATTTCTTTCTAAAATGTACAGTAATAGACCATTTTAAAAAAGCTAAAATTATCATAGTTGAGACAATTATGCTTAATTTTTATTATTCCTTTACTATATCTGTGTTTTAGTTTTCTTTAGTCTTCTACAAATACATTTTTACATATTTAGTGTTCCACTAAATGATTGTGACCACTCAATCATCAAATGACTGAGATAAAGGTTAATAGTTTTGTATGAAGAAATGGGCTCTGTTACTGTACTGAAGAATAACAAATTGCTAAGGAAACAGAATTGATTGCTTAATATTTTCTCCCACAGCCTTTCTAGTTTTCACAGATTCAAGAGCATAGATAGTTGTGCTCTTTCTCTGTATACATGGCTCGTGCACTGCACAGGTCTCTTCTGACTCAATGTTTTCTACGGATTCTGCAGTGAGGGAAGCACCCTTGGCCCTGGTCTGGGTGAAGGCATCTTGGCAGGGGCTCTTCAAATACCAAGAGTGAAGCTTTAACTTAATGAGAGCTACAGTATGATCAGCAGGGTTATCTTAAACTGCAACAGACCAAGGCATTAAAAACAGATCCAGGCTTCTGAACCTCATGCTGAAGCTAAGCCAGCAGAAGGGTTTGGGAAGACAAATAAATCATGATTGGTTTAGGTGGGCCATGATTTCTGGAAAGGGAGACTGAACAAGTCTCCTTTTGATGAATGCAGCAGAATGTTCTCTGATGTGACTGGCAGCATTCCTGGTGAAAGGACTAAGTAAATTGTGATGCCATCCAGTGAATTAATTATCTGCTTTTCATGCCACAGTCATACACTGTCACTTACCAGGATCCTGGCTTCGAGCAAAGCTTCATTTCCCATGCTCTAGGCTGAGCTGAGATCACATGGCTTTAGTTCTTGGACTGCTTCAGCACTGATTTGAATTTTGTTGTTATTCTGCCAGCAGGAGTAAACAATGAGGCAAAAAGATGCCAACTAGCTGAAGACAAGTTCAGCTGCACTATGAGAAATCATGGAACAGAGAAGATATTGTATAATTAATTTTCTGAAGACATGGACTCATTCAATTTGCCACTGTAATAGGTACTCATTCCTTACAATGAATCAAAATCCACCACATTTGGTCATGAGAAGCCTATTTTTGTGGCAGTGCAGCCAAATAATCTAGAGAATTCTGTGTACTTACTGATAAGTGTTTTTTGATATGAGCACAAATTCTATGATCCTTTGAGCAACAGATGCTTTTATGGCAACACTGTATTCTCACTGCTAATGCTGAACATTATACCTCTCCTTCATGTTTACATGTCTATACATGTGCCGTGTACTACAGATATATTCCTATAGTGAGTGAAATATAAAAAATTAATCAGTAAGACAAAGCAATCATAGAATCATTTAGATTGGAAAAGACTTAAGATCCTCAAGTCCAGCCATTAACCTAGCACTGCCAAGTCCACCACTAAACACCATCCTGAAATGTCACATCTACATGTCTTTTAAATACCTCCACAGATGGTGACTCCACCACTTCCCAGAGCAGCCTGTTCCAAAGCAATGATGATGTGGAATTCAGGTTGTAAAAAAAAAAAAAGCTTTTAATATTTCTTTTCAAAACAGATAATATTTTATATTGTCTTCTTTAATATTCTGCATGAACTTAATTACTAGGTCTGACATTCCAATGTGCTAAAATTTTATGTTAAAATTAATTTTAGCATCATTTACTCAGTAGCTTCATGTTTCTATTACTTCTTCTTGTCAGATTGTCTGTGGTCTAAGAGATAGGATCTAGATGGAGGAAAGGCACGTCTGTGAAAAAGCTAAGGCATCTTAGGGATCAACTCCATCTCTGGCAGAGACCAGGAGGAGTCAACAAGGATGGGGAAAGCTAGCCAGCCTCCAATCATAAGTTTGGGAGCTTTTTTCCTGGAAAGAAGCAGGTTTTAAAACTGATCTGAATATAATCTTCATATTTAGAAAAGGTAAGGCAACTCATTTTTATTCAGTGTGTTTGAGTGAAGCAGCAGAAAAATTAGCTGGATTTTTTTTTTTAAGAAAAAGTGAATTCAATAATATCTCTCATGTATGATAAGATATCTACCTGGTTATTATATCTCCCTGATCTCAATTTAAAAGAAAAGAAAAGATGCTGTGAAAAATGGTCCAGCACCTGCACAGTCACTGCCCATCCACTGGCTGGGAGCTTGGTTGCACTGCTGGGGACAGGCTGTGCTACCATTAAGACCAAAAGGCCCTACTAGCAGATCAGGATCCTATTATGAACAAAATTTGTCTCAACCTCACCAATGCCTGAGAAGGAGATTTTCTCTAGGCAGAATTTGTTACTACACAAGGAGATGTTTAGGCACATAGTCATAGCACCTAGACACTGAGAACTTGAACCTGGAGTTGAAACATCCTATTGTATTACTTCGACTTTTGCAAAGCAAACCTCTAAGCAACATTTTCAAGGAAGCCCGAGCAAAACTTACATTGCTAGCTCTGGCTAGAGTATGAACACTTGAGACTGTGACAGGAGAAGTATCTATTTCAGCAAACACTGTTCTCATTCTTTCAGGCTCTAGCTCTACAGAAGTTGACATACTTGTTTGACTTCAGTTATTGAGTTCAAGAGGACTGTTCAGCTAATTATAATAGACCACAATGAAGAACATCTGCAAGGATTGGGCCCTGTGACAGTGAAATCTATGTTTATTCAGGAACTTTGTATTTCAGAGAAGAGTCACAAGTTGCGGTATCTCTGGCCTGGTAAACATTTATTTAATTACACCAAGTAAAACAACTGTGTGAAGAAAGACTGACAGCATCCTAATCCAGAACAGCCTGTAATCTGATGATTAAACCACATAACTTGAAAACAAGATGTGCTCATGATTTTTCATAGTTACAGCACAAGGCAACTTCTGTCCCCCTGACTACCCCAACAATTTTCCACCTAACTGTTTTTGAAGATCAATTCCTTAAAGAACTCTTCATCTCCTTCACCCAATTCTTTTGGGATCAGCTCCTTCAGCTACAGTGTATTTTGCACTACTCTATGTGCACTCTATGGGTGACTTAGGCATCAGAAGGTACTGGTTCCTGTACCTGAATTTCAATCAGAAACCCATGGAATTTGGTGTCTGAATGCTCAAATCACTAATAAACATTAGCACTAACTGATTCGCTTCAAACCATTTGAAATATATACATTTATTTCAAGAATTCGCCATCAGGACTGTATTGTTAACACATTTATTATCTTATTTTTCAGATCCTGGCCAAAGAAAAACAGCTTTACGAGTCAAGAACCTGTCAAGAAGCAGCTTTATTGACCATGCCTTCAAAAGTAGTGAGAGCATTAAACATAATATTTTACTGGGAAGGGCTGGAAATGCAAAGTATTTTTGGCCTGATACAGTAAATAATTTTCTTCTTTGGTATGGCAAATAAAAAGATCTCTATCAAAATAGATCATCCCTCAGGCTAGTATATTCTGCTTTTCTAAAAAACATGTCCTTCTTCCTCAGGATACATTTGAGTGTAAAGGAAAGGCAAACACAGATGAATCAGATTAATAGTATTGGAGCATGTCAGCCTGAGATCCTGTAAGGATCAGTGCTTGCCAATAGCCGGCCACAGTCAGAGTGAGAACATAAGGCTCACATTACCCCCATCCTCCCCTGAGCAGATACAAATCTCAGATGTGTCAAGTGTCTGTTCAGTGCTGGTTAATCACAGGGAGAGCAGTTGCTCTGTCTGTCTCATGACTGACATCAGTACAGCACCAGCCAGGGAAAAATATTTCTCTGCTCAGAATAGCACTTCATGCACTTAATTTTAAAATAATTTCTGGGACTGTTTTACATGTTAAATATTTCCATGGCTTCCTGAAAGCCTTCTCCTTTTATCCACCAGCTGAGACTTATTTCAGTCAAGTATTTCTTTCAAGGTTATGACAGTATCTATTGATTAAAGAGTTGCACACTAACATCTGTTTTCAAATCTCTCACCCATTTGCCTGTAACAATTCTGATATTTAAAAAATCTGAACAACAAAACAAGCATCAGAACATAAATTCAGGTAACACCATATCTGAATATCAATCTTCTTTAACCATCTGCATGGTGTGACTCACATGCTCAGATGTATTGATAAACATACAGATAAGAGGGAGGAAGAAATTCCAGATAACCTGGATAAGATACCAGTGAAATTTTTAATGTTCTTGCCCATATGTTTTAGCTATTACTGGGCAAGAAGACTTCAGTCTCTTGAGTAGCACGTAGACTCAAGGCTCTTGAGTAAGGAGTTATTTGTAGAGCCATGAAAATACATCAATCACACTTTTAACTGATTTAGATTTTTTTTGTTATTCTTTAATTTTGTATTTTATAATTAAAACCAAAACCAAACATGTGGGTTTTGTTTTGTTTTGTTGTTTGGTTTGGTTTTTGGTTTTTTTTTTTATGAATATTTTTTAAATACAAAAAATCGGAATCATAGAAATGTAGAAACATTTGGGTTGGAAGGGACCTTAAAGATCACATAGTCCCAAATCCCTGCTGTGGGTAGACAGACCTTCCATTAGACCAAGTCACTCAGAGCCCCATCCAGCCTGTCCTTGATCACCTCCAGGAATGGGTAATCTACAGTCCCTTTGGGTAACTCATTCTGGTGCCTCACTGCCCTTGTAGTAAAGAATTTCTTCTTAATATCTAATCTAAACCTACCCTCCTCCAGCTTAAGGCCATTCCCCCTAGCCTATCACTACATGCCCTTGTGGAAAGTCTCTCTCCTGCCTTCTTGTAAGACCTCTTTAGGTACTGTAATACTGTAAGGTCTCCCCAGCATTTTAGTCTTTGTGTACTAAAATATATCTTTAAAAGAATAACAAATTATGTTTTCATGATATTTCAGTAATCATTTCAATATTCACAGTTCTGTTCCAAGACATACAAAACACAAGTCTTACATGAAAACATTTCATTTAAGCGTAAAAACCCATCTTATCATTAAAAAAGCTAAGCTAGAAAAGAAAACAAGAAAGTAAAAGATTTAATATTTTGTAATTATTTTGGGTTTGTAATGGGTGAAACGGATTTCTTATATACAGGACACAAATGTGAGTGAAAAGAAATGTAGGTATATTTTTTTGTTTTCCATGGAAACAATAACCACTTATTTATGCTGTTCTGCTCCAAACAATTCCCAGTGACATCGATCTCTCGTAGTAGTTCAGGAAATAAAGGATTTCTTTATGTAATATCTGTTTTTAAAGCTTACTGAAACCTAAAAACAATACTGATATTAATGAGATGACCTCACTACCTACCTGGTAGTTAGGTTTTCTGTCTAGCTTACTAATGAAACAATTGACACACTGTCAGTCATAAGACAAGATTGCCAACTTTACTGTTCTTGAAGGGGAGTGTTTAATGAAGAAAATATACACTCTGAATATAAATCCCTCATACTTTATAATGCAGCTCCTACTGAATACTTACTGAATATGTCCTGGTATGATAGGGAAGAAATAGGGACACCAACACCCCAATTGCCCAATTTTTCTGTAAGTCTTCCAGAAAAAGTTCTCATGCTGATTGGTATCCAGACCTTCTGAAGGCATCAGAGGAACTAGTATTTGCTGTTGAGTCTTGATTTTTCTGTTCCCTCTCTATTCGGTTTCCAGCTGTATGGAAGGGAATTTCACTTCTTTCACCCTGTGGGATTTACTTGGGTGATCTTGTGGGAACAATTCAAGATTGCCTGGAAACAGTCTGGTGAGTCCATGGGCCTAACAGTAGGGAAGTAGAGCAGGGCAGTACTTCAGTTTTCATGGAGTAATGTAATAGTGATCAGCCACAAAGCTTGACTACTTCTACATTAACACTCTGAACCATCATGAATAAGAGTTCAGTGGAGAAATAATTTGGTGGCAGCTTCAAAGTCCCAACTTGTCAGTTTTTAAACTTAAAAACTGTGGGCTTGTGATTTACAGTGAGCATAATGATAACATAAAAATGTTTTTAAAAACATCCTTTATTTGAAGAAAACAAGTCTGAGACCTTTGGTCAGCAAAGCTCTTCCTGAGTGTAACATTACAGTCTCTACAAAATGAGAATACTAGCTCATTAATAAAACAGTCCTCAGTATGATCTCTGTCAGAGATCTCTATCAGAGATCATAGAGATGGACGACTAGATCACACAGATGAAAGACTAGAATCTCAGATTATACTCTATCCTATTTTTAGACTTGAAGCCTAAAACAACAAACAATTAAAAGTCATTTTAAATGCAAATATTTCTGTAGAAAAAAGAGGTATGGTTTCTCAATGCACTTGACAAAAGCCATTTATTCTACTAAGTGCTGCAAGATTAGGTGTTATAAAATATTTATAGGGAAGAAACACCTAGAGTCTTATGAAAAGTACAGTATTTCTGTAATAACTGTTAGAATGAAATATAATTTTTGGTTGCTAAACAATCCCTATTAGTTCTATTTATTAATATTAAGGTAAATGACATTTTCAGTAACAGTGTAAATGGCAATACAGAAGGGGTATGCAAAACCTGTCCCCTGTGTGTATCAGTTTACTTTTTTGGATTATATCCAAAGCTCTCAACATTCTTTAAAATTCTTTCTATTGATTTCAGTAGGGTCAGGCCCCTATTACATTCTATCCCTCTACATGTTGCTGAACCTGATGTTGCTCAATTGTTGAATCTGAGGGTCAGCAATCTGGTAGTTCAGTATTTGACTTGAAGACAAGTTTCCATATAATTTTCATTTCTTTTACTCCTAGTTTTCTTTAAAAGCACAGTTTTTTGCCTCTGATTTTCATTCTTTTGTCACAGTTGCAGAAAACTGATGTAGGCAGTTTTTAATTAGGAAAGGCTCTGCTTGGCAGAGTACCATGCCTTCATTCCTGTGTAGTCCGTCATGAGGTTCAACCTCTGCACAAATTAGTAGCAGTAATAATAAAACAAAAACAAAACCATGTTCACATAACTTGAAACACAATCAAACCTATCCATTAATTAAAACACATCAGTTGTAAAACCAAAATTTGATATTCAGCTTTTAGAATCTCCTGACACATGTGCATCTAAATTTTCAAATTTAACATAGTATTAATTTTCATTTAGCTGCTTCCTTTTCCTGAAAGAGCATTACAAATTATACACTGTTGTGAGAAATATCTCTAAATAATACTTTAGAAACGGCCAAATAAGTGAAACAAAGAACTTTTTATTACAGCGCTGG
>JAWWES010000081.1:132983205-133028087 GCA_035583135.1 Lophotriccus pileatus
GCTGGCCAATGCAATGAGACAATATAATAACCATGGCAATACAGGAACCAATGATAGACGAGTTTACAAACTTCAAAACCCCGACATTTCTTTACAATGCAAATCCTCTGTCCAAAAGGCCACACACACATGAACATTTGTATCATAGGTAGATGAGCTGTGATATTTGCAAACCCAGGCCATGAGCTCTTCCAAACATGCATAAATGCCACTCACATGGTGTGTTTCAATATGAAATGCCATAAAATAACTTTTGTTTCTAAATAATATCCCTCTAAGATGTTGAATCTGTTGTACCTAACTTGTTTTCCTTCTCATCTAGAGAGCTATGGTTCAAAACCAAAACAGGTTATGACTGTTGTAATTTTAGAAATTGAGTGAAGTATTTATTACAAAACATCAGTAGGCCACATAGGCATCTGAACAGAACCAAGTTAGCAAGCTTTAAGATTTTTACATGTAAATGTTCCCTACAAAAAATAATGAGTTGTGGTAATACTGAATATGGCGTATCGGGAAACAAATGATAGCATTTTATCAAAAATTTTTAATAAAGAGAGTGTGTGCTTGGGAAAATGGATAAAATCAATTTTATTATTATCTGAATACCATAATGCTTTACAGTCTGTACCTATAAAAAAAAATTTCCATTACTGAAAGGTAAAAGAGAAGTTTCTAACCTAGTCTATAATATCAAGGTACTTGCATTTGGGTCACTGACTGTTTTTTACAGACATAAGAGTTCAGTCATACTGAGCTGGCCAATCCTTTAAGCTACAATTCCACTGTGAGTAGTAAATTCTGTATAAATGTTGTGCACATTTTAGGGGGCATGGGGGAGGATTTTCTTCCAAGATAAAAAAAATATGCAAGGCATTTTTATTTTAATTAAACTTAAGTAACACAGTTGTGATGACACAAGTTATGTTTGAAATCCCTAATTATAGTAATTAAAATGTAATAGACATTATATAGGATCAAAAAAAAAATAAATATAGCAGTGCATTATTGCAGTCTGGTTTCCACCTCTCCTGAGCAGTTACGTAGCAGGAACCTTGCTGGACATTCTGTAAAATGTAATAAAATATTATTAGCACAGAGAACTCTGGACAGATGTCAAAGTAGTCCCAGTCTCTGTGGCTAATTTGTTTCCTGTAGTAGAGCACGCTAGCACTGGGGCTTAGGTGAAGCATTTAAACCCAAGGTTTAAATCATGCAGAAGTCATGTGCCTCTGTTGTTGGTGTCCTGGGAACCACCTGCATCTCCTACCTGCCAAACTTGCTTCCAGCACAGTTACCTGAACATCCAAATATCTGTCAAGGACCCTACTGCCCAGGAGTTCCAGTGTGCTGGGACTTTGTACCAATAAGCAGGATACCCAGGTTTGAATGTAGTCTTCTAGGTTTTTGAAACCATCTTTCAAAATGGGAGGTTACAGTGTCCATCATGTTTCATGACGGACATCTGAGTCCTGCTATCTGAAATTGCCCTTTTAGGATGAAGCAATTTACTTTAATTTAGGTAAGGGCATGAAAATCGCTCTGTCATAAGCCATTCTGTTCCACTGAATTTACCTGGGTATCTTGCTTTCAGGGACTGATTGGTTAATGAAATTGCTGGTAGGATCAGTAAAGCAATTTCTCCTTGCTTTGTTGATAATGACCGTCCAAAGGGACCTGGGGGTCCTGGTTGACAGCAAGTTGAATATGAGTTAGCAGTGCCCTGGCAGCCAGGATGGCCAACTGTGTCCTGCGGTGCACCAGGCAAAGTATCAGCCCATTGAGGGAGGTGATTGTCCCTCTCTGCTCTGTGGCCTCACCTTGAAAATTGTGTGCAGTTTTGGTCACCACAGTATAAGAAAGATATAAAGCTATTATTAGAAAGTGTCCAAAGGAGAGCAATGAGATGGTGAAAGGAGTGGCTGAGATCACTTGGTCTGTGCAACCTAGGAGAGACAGAGTTGCAGTTACAACTTCCCCATGAGGGGAAGAAGAGAGGCAGGAACTGATCTCTTCTCTGTGGTGAGAAGTGACAGGACCCAAGGGAATGGCCTGAAGTTGTGTCAGGGGAAGTTTAGATTGGATATTGGAAAAAGGTTTTTCATCCAGAGGGTGCTTGGGCACTGGAACAGGCTCCCCAGGGCACTGGTCACAGCACCAAGCTTGACAGAGTTCAAGAAGCACTTGGACAATATTCTCAGGCACATGGTGTGACTCTTGGGGATGGTCCTGTGCAGGGCCAGGAGGTGGACTCAATGGTTCTTGTGGGTCCCTTCCAACTTGGCATATTCTGTGATTCTGTGATTTTTATGAAAGTAGCAGATTGGGTGTCAGAGCCACCTCGCTTGTCTTCTGGAAAATTTAAGGGAGTCCTTCAAGGCAGTTCAGAGAGGATAACAGGTCTGAATTTAGACTAATCATTATTTCTGAGGTGTGCAAATTTTTAAAAAACGTAGCTGATTTTTTCATTCCAGTCATAACACATGGTAGCGTTTCACTAAATCTACTGACACACTCACACTCCGTTACTTTATGAAGAGCTTAAAAGTTGTGCTCAGCTGGTAGCTCATTTGTATGTCAGAAGAACTTTTTTTTTGTAGAGTTTTCTGAAAATGCCATTAAACTCAGGAAAATCTCAAGATCTTTCCTGTCTTCTGTACATCTGCTGCCTATTCAGGACAATCTATTGGAACAGGACAATCTTCTTGACAAAGGGTTGGGAATGTGTATTTTTACTTCAATTAGCACTTGAATCATCACTTTGGATATAAGAATGCCACAGTTGTTTTCCAGCTGAGGTTCTGTCTCTTCCTAAAATTGTGACCCTGGAAATTCTGGAAGCAAGTACAACCTGCTTAGTATGATGAATTATCCCATATCCAGAATTCAGCACTGTGTTTATGTGTGTGTTCTTTGTAGTTCTTCCCCTTACCCAGCAGAAGCCTCCAGCACTCCTCTGTTGAGTACTCTGACATGAAGAAAGGACTTTTTATTTCAAAGGGTGACAGTTTTTGAGTGGATACTGTATTCTAATATAACAAACATTTTTGAAAATTCCTGAGAAAAAACTACTTCAGAGTGACTGACTCACAAAACAATGTTTAATACTTTTGAATCCCTGAACGTTAATATTGAGAATTCCCATATGTTTACATATGATACTGCAGGAACAATGCTGATCCTGTATAGGAACTGGGACAGGGTTATGTGAGGTACTTCACAATCTGCTACAATGGGACAGCCCCAACCCTGATGAGGTTTAAAAAAAAAAAAAATCAACAAAAAAACCCCAAACAAGGCAGACAATTACTAGAAAAGAAACCAATGAAGAGACCACATGAACTTTTTAGAGCAACACAGCAATTCTGTGATGGTGTCAGAACAAGAACCGGAATATCTTTTACCTGTCCCACCAAATGCTTGTCCAGGTTATAATCCAATTGAATCACTGCAAGCATGTTTTATATTCAGCTTGTCTAACTGAAATGCCCACATTAGAAGCCTAAATAGTCTCACTTTTCTTTAAAATCTCCAAGGAATAAACACCTAAACAGAACTCGGGTTTCAAAGTACCTCGTGGTAACAGAAGGTGGCAGAAATACTTTTGGTACCGACACCTTCCTGTTGGTTCCACATGAGATTTATAAATTATTTTTCTTTAAAAGTTTGGGTCTCTCTGAGTATCCTGAGACAGAATTATTCCACGCAGATTAAAATAAGTAAATGACCCAAGGCATTTATGTAAAGAGGAGACAAAAGTGTGACTGAATTGGGAAGGTCATGGAAACAAGACACAAAAACTATAAATCTATTTAAAATGCAAATCTATTGAAACATTTATAACTAAGGCCAGAGTTGAAGAAACCTATACAAAGATTATAATTTTGTACAGCAGCAGACACCCATAGGTGCTCTTCTGAGAAACCAGGAAGAGCATGGCAACTTAAGATTTACATTGTTTAAGTCTATAAATTACACTACTGAAACAAGCTTTTTAATTTACTCTTTTCCATTCTACTTCTGTTGCTGTGTACACTGAATGTTTTCCTAGTGAAACTCAGTCACATAGTACAAATATTAGTAAGCATAATGTGAAATATAATGATAATATGATCTAGTTATGCTTGGCCCCAGTAGGCTAAAGAATATCAAACATTATCAACAGAGATTTTCCTTTTATGGGGGAATGTGATACAGTTGTAAAAGAAGGCAGGGCAGGAAGAGTTTGAAGTTATGCTAAATTGGCTACAGCATTTTAATTAGAGATTTGGACATAAAATGGTTTTACTAAGCCCATGATTATTTTTAACAACTCCTGTAGCCCTTAAATTTGTGTAATACACAGATGTTTTACAAGCATGTGTTATTTACTAAAACATGTTTACTGTTGAAACACAGTAAACTAACTGCCAAATAATGCTCCCTAGCTGCTTTAAATATCAATAAAGTAACAGATATGTTTTTACTGAACTTTATAATTTCTGTTTGGTCTGCTGAAAATTACATAAGGTGAGAAGAGGTCTCTTAGAAGGCTCATCTCATAGAAACAAGAATCCAGATGTTTGTTCTTTCATTCAGCTTAGCCTCAGTTGTATGTGGGAGCTCACATCAGGAAAGCTTTTGAGTCCCCTACCTTGGAAGTAAGGGATTTCTTAGATTAGGCAGCTGTGTTCAGCAAACAATACCCTTGGCTGTCCTAACTGATCCTGTGTTGAAAACCATCATGGGGGTAGGTATGTCTGTAAATTCAGTTGCTCTCTCCTCAGCCATCACAGCTCACAGTTACACAAACCCACAAAAGGCAGCTTCAGGAAAGGTGCCAGCAGAGTACCAGGGTTGTGTTGAATATCTTCTGTGATGCTGCCCATGCTACGGTGTCAGTAATTAGCAGCAGAAGAAAAGGGTACACAGCATTAGTCTGCTACCACCTTTACAGTCATGGCTTGATTAATCTACTTAAGCCCTTGTTAAAAGTAAGTGTGAAATGCATACATTTCATTTTCATAGTACAGTTTTATTGTAAAGTTACTAGGCAAAAATTAATAACATTAGATTTCCCCTCTTCTGATGATGATTATTGTACTCAGACACATAGCTGCAGGCTCAGAAGTTCCAGCGTCACAAAATATTGGAGGCTGGAAGGATACTTTGGAATGACTAAATCACTGACTGAGTATACCCTATATGCTTTCTCTGTTCTGAAATTCCTCCCTAGACATCTGGTTTTGGCCTTAGTAAAGGAGACAGCATTGGTGGAGATTAAGTCAGTGGGCTGTCTGGTCTTGGCACATAAACCTCTCCTTTCTTGGAGTCTGAGAAAAAACATGGTGACATCAGAGAGACCAAGTGGTGCTTGGCAAATAAGAATCATGAAAAATATTGAAAAAAAGAGGATAACTTCCAACAAAGAACACAGTAAACAAACAGAACTAAAACCACACAGTAGGAAAGTATCTCTCAGTCACACAGAAGACAGGAGACCTACACATACAAACATTATTGCCCAAAAGAATGAAGAGTACCTACAAGTAAGGTGCAATTTGACATTCACCTTAGTCTCTAATCAGTCATTCTTGGAGTCAGGATAAGGTTCTGCAGGATCTTATGAGAGACTTTGAAGTAACTATCCATTCTGCCACAGAAGATTGGCTTCCCTTTTGATAAATAATGAAAACAACTGTAACAGTACTGTAACTTGGAAAAGTTGACTACAAAAGCAAAAGACTAACTGGCCATTTCAGGATGGTTTTATGTGAGAAGCAGAAGATGAATAGAGACTGAGGAAATTATTTGTGAATCATCACAGCTATAATGATAAAAACACCAAGCTAAAAACCAAAACACATGCCTTGACCGGTAATGTTCAATTTCATGCTGGCTACATGGATGAATATGTACTCCCCACTACACTCGTAGAAATCAGCAGTTACTATGTTAATTTCCCTTAATTTCCACAAAGATTATATCCCACTTCATTAGTACTAATGATCATTACCAATGACCCAGCCCAGTGAGTTCTGGAATGTGGTTGAACTGGAGTCATGTAGTCATCTTTCCGTGACAGCCACACACGGATCACAACCCAGCTGGGCATAGGGAGGAAGCACACAAAGGCTACATCCACCTTGAAAATGTGATCTGCAAAACATGGAGGGATATCCCCTGTTTTCAAGAGAGTCCCAGGTAATAATCTACTAATTGAGACCCTTCAGTCAAATTTCAACAATTATGAGGAAAGAGTATCACATTGTTTTAGAGAAGTGTGCAAATAACATCACTAATGGAAAATAAGAATCAATGTGATAACGGATATATCAAATCAATAATTTTGCAGTCTAATAGCTCATACTCTGACCTTAAATAAATGCTCTCCTAGAATTAAATATACCATTGATTTATCCATATCATAATGTGATCTAACAGAGGGTTTTTTAGCAATTAGTTTAGTTATTTCAAATGGAATCAGAATTCATTATGTTTGCCAGTCATAGAGCCTGTTCAAAGAACCATAACAAAAAAATGCAAGTATCTGTCACTTTAGATGTTCTCTACTTATCTATTTGCTCTAAATTGAAGGCATAACATCATCAGTGTTATTATTGTTTTGGCTCTGGCCAGGTTTCAAATACTCGCTGAAAGTCACTTCCCCCCCCCCCCCCCCCTCTGTTCTTAAATATGTTGTCACAGAAGAGCATACCGTTGGCTAGCAGTGGGAAGTCTATCCTGGAGCTGGCTGTCATTGGATTTTTCATAGAACAGCAAAAGCTTCTAGTAGCTTCTAACTGAAATATCTCTATGGCCCCCTATTACTAAAACTTCAGCCACTTGAAGTCATGACAATCAGGGTTCATGAGCACTCGCTGCTCTTCTTTTCACAGCAATTAGACAGTGGCAACTGCAAATGTGTTTCTGAATTACGGCATAAATCTTCCTCCAGCCCTCCATGCCTGACACCTGTTTCAGACAACCAGTTTCTAATTATTAATCTGAGGTGCTGCAAAGACACAAAGAAGCTTCTTTTTTCAACCTCTCCCTCCTTCACCCCTTTTTTGAGGGAAGTTGGGCTTCAAGCAGGAAGCTAAAGGCTGCACATTCTTTCCACTTACATGCACCATTAACTGCAGCTCATTCACAGAACATATCACCAATTGCTTCATAATTCTTTCTTTCTTAATGGGCATTTACAAATACTTTTCTTTCAACAGCACTATCTTCTGCATCAGTGCAGAAATGCAGGCATTTACCTTTAATTCCTGACTTTAGCAGCATCATGGTACTTAATCATCATAACATGGCTGACAGCATCATCGGGTCTTACCATCCTTCAGTCTTAAAATGTCCAACCCTGGGAACAGAAACAAAACACTGTGACTTTACAGAAATTGCAAGGATGGAAGAAAAACATTTAAAAACAATGTTAGAAACACCGAGAAAGAGTTTTAAAGGTTTAGGAGGACCACATACTTTCTGTTTCTGTCAGTTTTCCAAATGTTTTGTTTGTCTGTTTACAATGAAGGTGAAAAAAGGTCTGAAAATAGACTGGAGTGTAACTCTGCTTAAATATGTTTTTACATTTTACCTGTTATGTGAAAGTATCCTACAAGAAATGGGAATGAAATGATGTGCTTGCTTTCCCTTGGGCCTCACTTTGATCTTACTGTAAAAATGGTCACTAATGTGTTTGATTCTACTGATTTCTTTGTGTAGGAAACAAAGAGATCAAATTAAGTTACTATGCACTGAGTAAAAATCTACTCTGTTACTGAGGTTGTTCCAATGTATAGAGAAAGCATGCAATTGAATGGATCATATTATGAAAACCAGTCCATTTAAATGGAACTAATTCCCCAATCTCAAACCAAAACTGAATGATTGCATTATAATGTTTATTGTATTCAATTTTATGGATAACTTTGCCAGATATACATTGTAAAAAGCTATTGTATATGATAGCATAACATAAATCAGTCAAATACAATTTGGACAAGGAAAACCAGAAGGATGTGTGATGTCTGTACTGAATTTGTGTATCTTACGCACAGGGAGCTTTTCTGATTTTGATTTTCATGAAACTGAAATCTGATTCCAAACATAAAAAGTAGCCAAGTTAAAAAACATGTTGTGTTGGCCATACTGTACATATAAAGCATTGGGATTTAAGCTTTAGCTATTGCAATGCTCAGTTTGGATTAAGAGATGTTGCTTCATAAAGAAAATCATGACACTTCTTCCCCCATACTTTTACTCACCCCATCTCACTACAGTTCAAAAATACTGTCAACTGAGAAAATCAGCATTATTTTATTTGTGTCTTTTGTTCCTTTTTAGAAAACATGAAACCTTCATAAATGCTATGCTGGTGCTGGGGTGGAGGAGAGTACATTATTTGTAAAACAGCGGTTTCTTTAGCATCTAGAGATTTAGTACGTTTACCACAGACACGTTCACTGGTCACAATTAAATTTATGAACTCAGACAAATCAATCCCCCAGATTCATTTGTAATATTTAACCTTTTTAATAGTCCCTCCTATCATCCTACACTCACACTTCAAATTCCAGAGAATACCTGATATTCTAAAAACACAGGCATGATTACCTTATGTAATGTATTATACCAAGAAATGAATTATACCAAAAAAAGAGAGGTTTTAAGGAAAAAAGAACCTCAGGATTGGAGGGAAACTCCTGAAGTATTAAATCCAGCAACAACATTATAAATGTCTTCATAATTTTTTCTGCTTTATCAAACACGATTAACTCATTAGACCAGAGCTGTCAGCTGCTGAGCAAACAGATTTTCCAGATCCCCTGCAGACCACTTGTACCACACAGAGTACTAATATCCCATACCAAAGCCATACAATTAGCTGGTTTTAGCTCACTTTTACTGGAGAAACAAACAGGATTGTGACAGTGCTTTGCTGAGCATGAGATAGACATGACCCTATGGTAGCAAAGACAGAGCTGGATGAATGAGAAGAGAACGGAATAATTTGGCAGTAACACAGGTGAAGCTGAGTCTGAGCAATAACAAAGGCCACCCCTTTCACTTTCTCTCCATGCAGTAGAACTGCCACAGATGTATCATAACAGTGGCTTTGACCTAATGGCTTTTCTTAAGCACATATTTCATGAGGGAATATTTTTAGATCTTCCAAAGGCAGGAGTTACATTCAGAAAATAGAATAAGAGTAAGAAAGACAAAGTAACATTTTACATGTGCTTGCTCATCTTTTCTGGTTTGGGCCCTTGAGCTTTATAAATACGAGCAATAAAAGCTGGTGTTGTTGAGTATCCATATCCTGTGCAGCATTTTTTAAAGGGAGGTAAATATCTGCAGTAATCGAAAATCAAAAGAGTACAGTCTTTCCTCAGAGTATTTCTAAAATTATTTTACTAGGCCATTTGCATTAATATTAGAAAACCAAAAAGGTAATTTTTAGATTACTTCCTATGGGTCTTCATGGTTTTGTCACCAAAACCTTGCTGATGACATCAGGAATGTATTTCTATCACACACCTCTGTCATTCAGCTTGCAGCACTTTCTGGGGGGCCAGGTGTCTCCAATTTGGAAGAAATTATTAAAATCTGTTCAGCTGGTTCTGCATCAAAGAACTCTGTAATTGCTTGGTTCTAGGGCTTTCTGCCATCTGAGGCTGAAACAGCAACCATCTGTTAAGAATTGCTCTGCTGAGTAGTTTTATTCATATTTTGCAGAACAACAACAGGAAAAAAATCTTTAAAAACCAAAACCTTCTTAGTTATAGCTTGGTTTGAATGGAGTTCTGAAATATGCATCATCTCATCTTCTTGTTGTCAAGTTTCTAGTTGATTGTGCAGTAGAAAGAATGGTTTCCTTACCATGAAATATTGCTACTTCATGCTAATAATGACTCACAGGAAAAAGAATAATTGTTTTCTTATTATTCACTCATCAATTCACAAGGTGCTGAGAACTCCACAGACTAAATTAAACTGAATTCCTGGTCTAGAAAGTACACGATTTGGAGAATGGTCTTTTTTATAAAACTGTTTCTGTAAAATGAATGTTCACATTCTACTATTTAAGGTCACTTTTTCACTTAGGAAATGGTTTAATTTGAACAACTTGTGCCATATCAAAGTTAAATGTCTAATCAAAACCTCGTCCTCTAAGTTTCTTCTATAGTCAGTGCTAAAGCACAAACACATCCACGGAACAATTCACCTTAATGTTCATGTTTAAACTGGAAGAGGCGAATCAGCTTGTGGAATTCTCCATCTATCTGTTTATATGCTGCAACAATCCAACTTTGATGTCCTCTGGACCCTTTCTGTGTGCTCTGCCCGTAAAAGGAAGTGCTTAGTTTCTCAAAGTCCTTTTGTATTTTCCCACTTTTATGACTGCTGAGGCCATGTACAGATCCTCAGTAGAACTCCATATTTTGCACACTAACTTCCATTGCATTTTACAATAGTGAAGAACTATGAAGGAAAGATTATATGAATAAAATTAGTATCATAATGTATATACATACAGAAATATTAATTATATTATTTCTAGTTACTGAAAAATGTAAATTTGGGGGTTTGATTTTGCTCTTGGTTTTTTTATTTGTTCTTGGAAAATGGAAGGAAGGAGATACTATCACTCTGTTTCCTAAAACATCTCCCATCTTGAATGACAGACACATAATATGACTTTTCCCCTTGAAGACTCTAAAGGCCAAAATAACAATGTGAGTGGATGGCTTTACAACTGAGGAACAGAAGGACTGAGCAGTGAGTTCACCGGAGCTTCAAAGGATGTCTGGAGCAAGAGCTGGAGTCAACTCTCAGTTGAGAGTTGGGCTTTTTCATTCATCACTACAGGCTCTTCAGCTTTTCTGTAGGGCTTCTCTTTGGCTGTTCAATACACAGCTATCAACTCTATCTCCCCATATCTGGAGAAGCCAGCACTCTGCCATCATGTTCCATGTGTCAAGCTCTTAATATGTGGCTTTATTCCCAGTTTTTGAGGTCCAAAATCTCCAAAAGAGGAGCATGACAGAGAGAGTGACTGCTGAATGATCCCATTTACAATATTTCAAAGGAAGGGCAAAATGTTGGAATAAAAGCCAGGAGATTGTGGTAGATTAAAATAGAATAGTTCCACCTTTTGTTGTTCACCTTTGTAAATCTTATGGGCCTATAATGGAAAGTATCAGGAAGAACATGTAAGATGCTATTTCTTAACTTATTATACACATAAAGTATTTTCACCTCTTCTCAAACAATTCCCTCTTATGGAAGCGATAAGAATAAGTAGGCTGGAGATGTGCTGCAGTGACTGCCTGCCTTCACTGTGAGTTTGACTCATTGACACTTTATCCTCTAATGTATTATTTCAAAGTTGCTTTTAAATTCCTAGTGTTATAGATAGATACGAAAATAGGAAAGTAGGAGCTTCAGTGTTCATTTGTCCTTAATCCGTGCCTCAGTTATTACTGATCCCATAGGAAGACCAACTGACTATATACTACAAGTGGGTCTCATTCCTAGGCCCAGTGATACGGTAATAGCTCATAGAAATCCTTCATAACCTGACATTTTTACAGTGTCTTCCTGTCATATCTTTGCACCATCATTAAGACATCATTAATTTCAGGCAGAGCCTTGGTCAAATGCCAAGGCACTCTCACTCTTCCCTTTCTGCTGCAAGCAACAGGGGATTCAAAGCAACAGAGCACCCAAGAGCTGGGAGGCACCCACAGACAACTAAGCAGACAGGATGCATTCCCCTTGTTTGCCAGTAAGATGATAATCTTCTCATAGAGGCATATCAAAATGCTCCACTCTGATGCAGAACAGTGGTTGTCTCTCACTAAAGGGACAAACAGATGTCCATGAGCATGTGTTTTCAATCCATGTGTTTTATAACGTTTGGAAAGTGTATTTTACTGGGCATTAGTGAACTGCTTTATTCTAAAGCTTCTTTTCTTGACAGAGTTCTCCTTACCAGCAGAGTCCAGTGTACAATTTCTTCCCAGAGCCCTATGAACGAACAGTCTTTTCTGCCCTGCCCTCACTTCAGGACTCCCAACCCCCGAGAGTCTGTGAGTTGATGCCCAACTAAAGCAGACCACTCCCAGACAGCCCACTGAGTTGTGATTAGACCCAAGGCTGGACACTTATTGATACAGACTTTGGTCATCCTGCCTCAGGCAAAGCAACATCTGGGGACTCTGCACTAAGCCACATACTTCTTTGTTAATTCATTACTGTCCTTCACTGACTCTTAGATCATTCTGGTAACAGAATTACTGTGACCACAAATGCTGTTTTATGGCAAAAAATAAAACGAGCTAAATTGAGTGTGACAGTGACCATAGAGAACAACAACATTGCTAATGGAGCTATTGCACTGCTCGGATTCCACGGGCAACACTGGGATTGTAAAACAAGACTTAGTTTGATTTTACACATAGCAACAACATCAAAACTGACAGAAACAAGGGCTATGAGACAGAAACATACCAAAACCATGCTTGTGTCAGAAGAGTTTTGACTAATGAACTGAGGACAGGAGGTCTGAAACGATATATTCAGTGCTAAGGTTAGTAGCAGCACTCTAACTTAGCCAAATCTGATTTTCTCAGCTCCATTTTGTTTCTAGTGAGGGAGCTGCCTTATTTCTTTGCTGTTGGTAAACTGAGGACATAATGTCAAAAGAAACTGCTTTGTGGAACAGTGTTGTCACAGCAAAGAAAGCTGAATGGTGGACATAACATCAGCAGCCTCAGACCAGCCATCTGCAGAGCATGGCACTGGGGACAACAGACCCAGGTGGCACCAGCAAGAGGTAGAGTGCAAAGCACCAACACGACTTGTAAGAAGGAATCTCCCACAGCAGTATGGCTGGCAGAAGGTGTCAGAGATGTTGCAGTTAATTGACAGAAGTCACTTTAGTATCCTGGTTTGAATGAAGCTTTTTGCAATCTGGAGGTCTCCATTATGGAAATTTAAACAAATAATTGTAACATGCAGGTTCAAATCAAAGACCTGACACACTGGAAGATGGAAATGAGGCAAGCAAGAACTGAGATGTTAATTACTGTAGCGCATAATGTGCATGCAGATACTCTCTTCATATAATTACTTTTCATAAATTAGAGAACACTGTAAGCTTGCAGTAACAATTGCCAGGAAAATAACCAGGTAGCCCTTTACACAGAACCTGGAATAAATAGTCCTTTCTTTTCACCAAATATTTAAGTGGAAAAAGATACATCCAGCAGCATGTAAAGCAACTGAACTTGTCAAACAGGTAGACAAAAAGTAGAGAAATTAAAAAATTATTTTTAAAATTCTTACTTTTGGGCTGTTAGTATCATCATTAAAAAAACACTTTCAACTTCAATAGCTTCCAGTCATCCATGAACTGTGTTGGAACTGGTAGTATCTCTTTTGGGAAGAACAATAATCACAAAGATTCGAACTTGGAAGTATTCACAAAATTCTGCTAAGGAAAATATTTTGGAGACTGAAATCCAAAGTAAAAAGAACATATGAGAGAAGTAAATGTAGTACTCATGGTTATCCATGCATAAGCTGGTGTAGAAACACTAATATAGAACACTTGTACACTACTATAGATGGTTTAGCTGACATAAAAACTTCCCCAAGGGAGATTTCCAACTCTTAAAAAGTATCCACACCCTTCAGAAAAATTTCTATCAGAATACAGTCAGATTCAAGGAGAAATCCTGTAAAAATAGCGTGTCGTACACTGATGTAACTCATCATACACTCATTGGGAGCAAGTGGAGGCATAAATGAAACTGTCTGTATAATTGAGTTTTTCCAGGGTTGTTTTCTTGCTTGCTTGCATGCTTGTTTTTATTCAAACTGAGGAAAGAATAAACTGGAAAGAAAAGAATATTCTGATAAGCTCCCTTTGGGAGACCTAAAATTACTTTTTTTTTTTTACTTTTATTGTCTGAGCTTTCTTGCCCCTTCTATGATGGAACAGGCTTCCTCCCTCTGGAGCTGTGGCCCTTCAGTGTCATGATGCCTCCAACCCTTGGCTGCCTGCCTGCTGGAAATGGCATAGACAAGTGACCTGAGAAATTACTTCCGTGGGAGAACAAGAGCTGAGGGCACCCTGGCTTGAATGACAGGGCTGACAAATTCCTGCAGAATCAGGCAGTATTCAGCATCCCACCACATCTAGTTAGAACCAGGGATGGCACTGACACAGCAGAAAGCCATCTACCTTACTTAGAAATCTTTCCACAAATATCTTTCCAAGAAATACTTCAGGAACCAATACTACATGTATAAAAAAAGGTGAAGGGTTCTTTCTGAGCCTGTTTTCCCAAAAACCTATAAATGAAGTTCATTTTCCTTAGTGTTTTAACTGATTCCGTCTGCTGCTGCACCAGGCCCTGAATAAAAGGGCGCAGTTTCATCAATGTTATCACCTCTCTTGACTTGACGTTCTTAATCTGTGACTGGAACTCAAATATGAAGAGAGATTAAAGTAAAGTATGCCAGTCTGTGCAGGGTTACAATCGTAAAAATGCTTCCAAACCTTGCATTTTTATTTCCTCATTTTACAAACAATTTCCATATACTATTATGCTTAGAGTGGCTCCTTAAGATCACACAGGTTTTGCAAGGAAAGCTGCTCTATTACCACTAGATCCTGTCAAAATAAAGCCAAACCACCAGAAAGCACAGTACGCTAATCAGATTAGTCCAGTGTCAAGGTTTCTGTGTAAAACTACACACAATATCAGAACAATATGGTGCTAATGTGATACTGCTGCTGTTACTGCTGGTGCCATATGGGTGCTTTATAGTGCCAGTACTGTCACGGCCTTAAAATATGAAGGTTTCATTAACATGTTCCTTGAATCTGTAACCTTATCCCTTAGGGATTATCTTTCACTCACTGGAAGACTATTTTTTCTATATATGACTGATTTCTCTCATTATTTATTTTAATTAAGCTTATCTTGAAAATGAAAATGAGAAAGTACTCCTGTACTTAATTATAAGAAGTGTTTACTTGACACTGTGTCAGCAGGGAAATATTTTATGGTACCGTAGATTTTGTCTTTTTTTCTTAAATTTTAATTTTATACTGTCCATGTGCCTTTTCACCTTAAGTCTTTAAGTGTTAGATACTTCGGATAAAACTCCTACTTCTGGTCAGCTAACCAAGGAAACTAAGAACAGCTGGAGAAGCAGAAGTTGATGAGACTCCATATTTCCAGATTAGCTACTAAAAAAATCAAATCACACAGAATTATGGAAAGAGTTTTGGACTTAAATTTCTTGCACTTTAGGAATATTGACAATAGGAAGACTTCACTTGCAAGCTACATTAAGGATAGAACTTATATTTGCTTTGTAACGTGCTGGAGATATGCATCATGTTGCATAGTCTCTAGTATCCAGCATAATGATGCTTTTGTTCTTCTTGGTTCTTATGTCACAAAACAAATAATCCCTATTATGTCAGCTTCCTTAGGGCAACATATATTAGCACATTTTAGCAAAACCTAGTGTTTTGGTTGCTTCCTTCTTGACTGTCCTCTTTGATTAATTTTCTTCTTTTCCTACCACAGAAACCCAACAACCAGGCCAAATTTCCAGAGAGTTAAATATTTATTTTTCTTGGTCAGCTTATTAATCCACATATTGAGATTTGATTGCACAGTGTTTAAAGAACAAGTTTAAAGACTTCTGCTAAAATAGATGTACAAAAATAAAACATCACTGCAATGTTGTATTCTTCATATCAGCTTCTCCCAACCTGTCCCTCACAAATGTCACAGACCTCTGATGTTGGAGGTGAGCCCTCATTTTGCTTTCTGCTATATGCTTCTTTCCCAAGTGGAATAGGAGAACAGAAAATTTTGTTTTCTTCACTAAATTGTTTCCTGAGAATGGTAGTGGCCTCTTGGTAGGTGGAAATTTGTTTACAGTTATAATAACTTAGTGGAAGAGAGAAGAGGATATATCTGGGATCTAGAGAGGAAGGTGTATTTGGGGTCTGTACTTATATTTTCATTTTTTCAGACCGATAACCTTCCTCTGCATTGCCCTTCAAATGTGCTGTCATGGAACCACTATAGGGTGGAAAACCTTTAAGGAAATAGTTCAAAGGATTCTTCAGATTTACATTTAACAGTCTGCTATATTAATAGCATGGGTCACTTTGACTCAAGTGGACTAAATGACATCATTATTATACTGTGGGAGAAAGAAGTTAAGTTTAAGTTGGAAATAATGTTGTTCAGAATCTTATCAGCAATATTTATGAAAGTATTAATATTACATCAGGGAAAAAAATTGAGCTAAAATCCTGAAGAATGTGTTTTATATTGTAAACTTCCATAAACCATTGACACAGAGCAGCTTTAGAATTTGGCACAACTGCTTTCTCTCTGAAATGCTGTTTATGGCAAAAGAACAAAAAAATCACATACCGTATTTTCTTCTTGTTCTCAGATTTCTTTAATATTGACTGATATATTTATTGCATATGAATGTGTGTAGATGAATATGTGAATAATTAGAGAGAAAATGAGTTAATATTTTAATCTTCCTCTATATTCATTGTTGTCTGAGAAAAACAATCCAGAAATTTTGAAAGAACAAAAGTTATTGTACTTATCTTTTATTTAGTCTTTCTGAAAACAAAGAGGAAATTGAAATGAAAGCGAGATATTTTTAGCAGTAACCTGTCCACTCATATATTTACATTTTTTTCTTTAAGAATGAGTAATACAGTCTAATTATTGAGGAATTGATGGCATAGTTATATATATTGGGGAAATATAGAAACAAAATTAATTTACATTCCAGTACCAATTTTTCCAATTATAGCTGGCATTACAGATAGTTTTATGGTAGGTACTCATGAATTTCATTGTATTTTGGTCATATCTTTAATATGGAGGCACATTTAAACTGCTGAAAATGGCAGTATTACTGTTCCCTTATGAATAGAAATAAAAATTTTATAATTAATTTGGAAAATAGTAGATTTCCAGTAATGAAATATTAAAAGAAAATATTTTTTTCAAGACAAACTTTAGAGAATAGATATAATTCTAAGTTAGAACAGTATAATACCAAGGGAAAGCAACAGTAGCGATATCTCTCTAGTGTTATACACTTTGAAATTACTTAAATTATACATTTATTATAGAAAACATTTCAAATGTTGTGAGTGGAGGGTTAATAATATAATTCGAGTAAACATAATTTTATATTAAAATAATTTTGCTATTCTTTTTGGCTTAAAATCTCCCTTGTTATTTTGATAAAATCTATGGCCCTTATTTTACCTTATTTCCATTTACCTGTGCTCTTAACTCCAAGTGGCTGTTGTCTTTTAGGTGAATGCACCAGCTCCTTTGAGAAGATGTTTATCGCTTCCTAACTCAGTGCCATAAAGGGTCCATGTGTAGTGATACTTATGCTGCTTTAATTTTCAGTGCCTTGTTGTTCTTGCTCAGAGCTTTTTAATTTGTCTTAGCTTTTTGCATTTTTCCTACAGTGGAAATTCATCTCCAATTGAAAAAGTATCTATCTGAGTAGACAATAATTCTGGATCCAGTTTCTGAACATATTTCTCTTGGAGACAGTTATTTCTTTCTAATTGAGAAATGTTCTCACTGGTGACAGAAGATCTTAGCTGTAATTTATTCCTAAGAATTTTACTTTCCTCTTAATTGAAAACTATCTATAAAGTCAATAAACTCATTAGCCTTCACATTACTGTAACAATGGACTGGAACACAGAAGTTCTGGGAATCAAGTTTAAAAGGAAGTGTGAAAGATAAAAATGTTCACTCTTTTCTCTCTGCCAGTGCCAATGAAATTATGAACTGTAATTTATGGTAACCAGTGCACATTTTTGGGAGATACAAAATAAATTTATATTTCTGTACAGTTAAATATTTTGATATACACACTAGATAATTAAAAGTTCATAAAAATTTCTGCAAAGTTCTATATACAGGCTAGAGAAATAGGATAGTGCATCAAAAAAGGAAAAATTAAATGTGGTTCTCCCACCACACTACTTGAATAAGTTTATTAATGAAACAAACAACTTTACAGAAAAGACACATAGAGCTTTTGTATATTGAAACATCCAACTCTGAGTCCTGTACAACAGAGACACATTATACACATACCACCTTCTGAAAGGGATGCTAATGGCTTCAGTCACTGAAGTATCTGTCATAGCAGGAGAGACTGAGAGAGTAGAGACTGTTCAGCCCAGACATGAAAAGGCTCAGGGGAACCTTACCCATGTGAATAATTACATGATGGGAGGTGTAAAGAGAGAAGCAGACTCTTCTCAGTGGTGCAGGACAAGAGATAATGGGAAAAAATTAAAATATAGGAAACTCCATTTACATGTTAGAGAAAGCTTTTGTGCTGTGAGGCTGGTTGAACATTGGAACAAGTTGGTGAGAGAGGTTTTGGAGTCTCCGTTCTTGAAGATATTCAAAACCTGACTGGGCATGGCCATGAGCAACCAAGTCTGTCTGACTCTGCTCAGAGTGGGGTCAGACTGGCTTGGATGAGCTCCAGAGGTTCTCTGAGGGGACTGAAGGTGATCCAGCCTCAGTCACACAGCAGTTCCCTTCGTTGATACTGGAGGAGAAGTCTACTTACAACAATTTGTTAAAATTCAGCTGAGATTACCTGTGGTTAAAGTTTCATAGGAAAAATATTTCACATTCAATTTTGAATTAAGAATGCCTATTTTTATATAAATTATGCACAATTCCCCTACTCAGTTTATTTCTGATCAGTGCTCGACATACATCTCACAGTTCCTGCTTTATATTCTAGTTGGTAGCAATAAGTTTTTAATATTCATAATTAAAAAGAAAATCTTTTAAGTCACAATCTTATTTGGTGTAAATTTAAAAAGCTTTTTGTTGATGTGAATGAAGGATTAACAGTAGAATGCTTCCTTTACTAAGAACAGTTTAAGAATAAAATGTAAATAGAGTGAGAAATCAAAACCTTAAGAATTATTTGGAAAGAGAGACTGCAAGTTTATAAAACTGGTACAAATTGTTATTTAATGAAAAATATAGCTTTAAAAAAATTGTGCAAGATGAGAAGATGAAAAGAGTGGGTGATGCAGTATAATTAGTAGTTTCCAGCTAAAAAAAGATGCAGCTTAAAAACTCATTTATCATGTGTGAATCAAATGCATTTCTTATACACAAAAGGTCAGAATGGATTTTCATATGTTGAGGGCTTGTTTCAATATCCAGATTAAAAATTAATGTATAAGAGATGTTATATAGCATTTGGCTACAGTTGCCTTACAGTATATTAATTTTAGATGTGTTAGAAAAATGTTACAGAAGGATATTTCAAGCTAATAGATTTACCAGCTAACAAAAATAAAACTGCTGTTAGATCATACCAGGATAGAGAAAGTGCAGAGAAAGTCAAATATATTCTAAAAGGAAATGTTAATTTTATGTTTAAAATAGAAATGTTATGATCTGTTTGTCTTTTGATGAAAATGGGCATGATGAAAAGTCCTTTAACTTGCAACATGGGGCTTCTCTCCTGTCCTGTCCTGTCCTGTCCTGTCCTGTCCTGTCCTGTCCTGTCCTCTCCTCTCCTCTCCTCTCCTGTCTTCTCCTCTCCTCGAGCTTGCAAGCACAAACAAGCACCTGCTTTCAGACTGCCTGGGACATGTGGTGGACCTACAGTCACATTTCAACTGAGCTAAAGTTCACGGGAAGCCAGAATTTCAAGTTCCAGCCTGACAACTTCTAGTTAAGGAGATCTTTTTAAATCAGCTCAAGCTGTACCACATTGCAACTACTGTTCTTATACCACCCTGATGAGCCACGCAGATCTCTCCGCGTCACACTGTCCAGACCCAGGAAAGTGCTGTGTGTGCCCGAAGTTTTTGTCATCTCTGGTCACTGGCTTTGGGCAGTTGCAAAGCACATGCGATACCTGAGTTATTTTTTCCCTGTGTCATACTTAAACAAGATAGAGCCTTCCAGAAGAGAAGGCGCGATTTGAGTACTAGAAATTCTTTTGACTTGCTGTGGAAAAGCTTCTGTTAAACCTATGCAGGATTGCAGAGTACCCTTCTTCCCATTTTCCAGGCCAAATTAAAATGTACAGGGATTATAAAATTGCGCTAAGCTCCTTGATTCTGGTGCTCATCTATAAGGAAACGTTAGTAAGGAAGGGGTCCTCTCATGTGGATGTGTAGTCACATATATCTTTGTCTCTCCATTTTCTTTCTTGCAAATTGTACTGGTGTTGGTCACTAAATTTAATAGTAGAAGCCACGTGTGTCATGACTGATCTCATTGGTGGGAGATATAATCTCACATTTGAATTTACATTCTTACTGCTGAGCCTGTTGTCAACTGAGAATCCATCACCTTGCTTTGACTAATGTTTTTTTTTAATTTTAGCTAATGTATATCACAGCTTGCACACTGAGTTATATGTTGGCATGCTCTTGTAGGAGCCAGCACTGCTGTCACCTGTCAACACCAGGTTTCAGAAGGAATTCCTTTAGTGAGTCTGCCTCCAGTGCTGTGCCCCTCAAATTTGCAGTTCATCCCTGTGGAGGGTTGTCTTGCTGCTTCAATGTCTGTGTGTAAAGCAAGACTTTGATTTCAGTTGTTTTCCTAATGTCTTCCACTTACTGCATTACTTTTTTCTTTAGGGACTGCCTTGGAAGGACATTTGAAAAGATATATTTTAATATATTTAATATTTTAATAAGCACATATGGGGGAGCAAGAAAGAGGCAGATACTTATACACAAATCTAAGCTAATTTTTCTTCTGCTACAATACGGTTGAAGATACTTCAATAAAAGATATTTAGTGAACTCTTGTTCCATGTCCTACACTTAAAAATAAAACAATCATGAAACAAGCATTTTAGGAAGACCAGTCCTATCTCCTTAGACAATACTACAATACACCTGATATTGTTTTATCCATACTGAGTAAAATAGTTTTGTTGTTCTAAATGAGCATTTATGGTATATTTTGGACATGTCACGAGAACTGCTAAAGTGAGGAGGTATTGGGATGACCTGAATAATTTTACTGAAGCTTTATGGCTTTAAGCTAACCTCACATGAGTGCCAACACAGCCTTCATGCCAATCCACACCACACTATCGAGTTATTTTTCTCTCTCTCATCTAATCTAGTTTTCAGCACTTAATACCAAAGCCAAACTGCCAGGATGAGAGTCTCAGTGTTGAAGAAGGAGGGGATGAAAATTACTTGAGCCTGAGAGTATTTTGGCAGAAGGGTGGTAAGATCGATCTTCGTGAGGAATTTACCAAAAGTGCAGGCCGTATAGAAGGGACCGGAGCAAATTCTTATTCATGTAGCAACCAAACTGTGTTGTAACTTGTAGGTTTCTTTGTGTAAGTGAGAGAAGGCTGTGGTTGAGCATTTATCTAATAGGTTAAATGTAAATGGAGTTCAGTAGAGAACTGTATTTTCCAGACTAATCTGAATTACTGCTGGGAGTTAAGCTATGTGTGTCCCATTCTTATATTAAAGAAAATGAGCAGGAGAAATATAATCTAATCGCTTGCTGATATTTCATAGAGATGGGAGTATGAACAGGCTTTAGGTTTCTTCAACTGTTTATTCTACTTTATTTTTCTTCTGAACATGATTCTCTCTTCTCAGGAAAACTGCTGTTTCGGATGCTGTCTTACTGAATCTCTGCCCAGTGCTTAAACCAAACTGAATTTGAGCCTTTTCCAGGAAGACTGGGAGGAGATGTGAAAACTGTTTAGAACTAAGATTAAAAAAAATAAATGTGGTGTCTCTGCACTGCTGTTTTCACTTGGGCTACGAACTCAGGTCAGATGGGTCATCCTCACCACAACTCCTGAGAGGATCCAGCCAGGAAAAGTTCATTCTTCTGAGGCTGTCAAAGGTTACATAGGCATTTCATAAGTGACTTGATTCCAAATTTGTAGGTCTTGCTCTATTGTCCTTTAGGGCTAGATTTGGAAGGAGCACCTACTATGGCAGGGAAGAAGGAGGGCAACTTACTGCCCTGTAGGGAAAACTGACCCCCTCTGCCAGAGGAGGGGTGGCATTTCTTAAAAGAAGGATTGTGTGATTAGCTAAAACAGAACAAACACAACAACAAATGCATCTTTTTCAATTGCACAAGAAGAGTTAGGAGGACCATGAGGATTCATTAGTATTTCTTGTGTCAAGGAGCAGATTATACTAGACCAGACTGATGAAATAGGCATTAAAACATTTCACCGTTCAAAATCACACCATGGCCTGTATGTACAAACCGATTTTGCACAGTCCTAGCTTGTGAGGTCACAACATTAATACATTTTTTTCTTTTTTGCTGGCTAGTCTGTTGATATTTTAGTGTATATTTATAAAATAGTTAAATTAAACTAAATTGTGTTCTTTTCTATGTAAAGATCAAAAGCAAGAATGTTTGCTAACAGCAGAAAATATTTACAACTCTTTATGACTAACAAATCTAATGTGATCAAGAAAGAACACTTCTAACCTGCCTTGTAAACTCTATTTTAATTTTCATTTACATTGCCTTAATGAATGTCGGAGGGTTGAAGGGACACACATTGTGACAGGATTTGACCTGTGCAATAAAGTTCATTTAGGGTGAGACATCCTCTTTTTGAAATTCCTTGGTGTATGTACAGTGTTGAATTTTTCCATACCTCCTCAGACTCTAATGCTGCTGCTGCATGCCACTGTTTAGTTATGGTAGCACTGACAAGAGGAAGCTCTCTTTCCAAGTGCCAAAGAAGAGTCACGTGGGCTCTCCCTCAAGGGACAAAGAAATGACGAACAGAGGAGGAAAGGGATAGGGAGGTGAGTTTTCTGTAGGTGTCATTCCACTATCATTAATGTGATAAAGTAAGCACATGGGTGTTTGCTGGATGTTTCATAGAGGGGAGAATGTAAGTTCTCTTTATGCTCTGCCTGTAGAAACACTTTCCAAAATTCTCTAGTCCAATAATTTATTTTTGTACTTTTTCTTCATTTCTGAGGAAATAGACACAGAGCTCCTCAGAACTAAGCTTGTGTGCAATTAGAGGTTGAAGAAACTTATCTAGACTATGGATTGATGAGTCAGTTAGGGATAGCAGCAGTGATTTATGAAACATTCTGGCTAATATCTTAAAGTAACTAATGAACTAAAGATACCATTAAATTGTTTAAGTGTACCAGTTCTCTCCCACACTCCCCCCTTATCTTTTTAATGCCTTCTTATTCTTCAGCTAAATTAGTAAATTACAAGAAAATGTCATTCATTTGTACATTATCAATGCAGAATGACACCTTTTTCCTTTTCTTTCTCAAATGCCTTAGTGTGTCTGAGTCACACTTAAATCTGTTTAGTGTCCCAGTAAAGATCTTACTTATCCATAATTTTAGTTGTTAACACAGACCACTAAATATGTTTTTGATGTTTTCAGCAGTTTCCTAAGTCTGGTTAAGAAGAGTTTCCTGCTTCAGAAAGGAGATTTATACCTCTAAAGGAACAGAACACAATCCTTCCTGATCCCATCTTGATCCCTTTCTATCTTCTTTGTGCATTTCTGAAAAGAGGAATCTGCAGGCATCCAGAGGAATGTTTCTCTACATTTTTGCACTGATTCCCTTTATGTCTGTTTCTGCAGACTGTAGCAAGCAGACAATTAAAACTCAGAATAAGTTAATCTCAACATTACCCCCTGCCTCTCACTGATCTCAGTATCTCAAAGTTATTAGTGCAAGAGAATTAATTACTAATGTATTCAAGAACAAAACCTAACACCCCTAGGTTTTATCTTTTATTTTGAAATTAGGGTAACCTTGAAATTAGGTAATTCTCCCTTAATTCAAAGTTCCTTAATTTTTTGCCTGTAAGTTATCAAAAGGAGGAACCATACTACTAGGTCTTATTTTTTTACTACAAAAGGGTTGTGATATCAGCAAATCAGTGGAAATTTTTGGATTTGGAGGACTTCACACAAAAATGGGCTAAATCAAGGGAAAACCAGCTCTAGTGTTAAATATTTATCTGTCAACCTATGACTGTGAAAGCAACAACACTGCCAAAATAAAGAGTAGGACCTTAGCACTAGGTATCAGGGTATACCGTGGGGTTTAGAGTTAACCTCAGCTGGAGTTGGTTCATATAACATACAGTTAAATAGCTTAATATAGAAATAATAATGATTTTTAAAATCCTTTTAAGTAGCTTTTCACTGTGGGAAAACTAGTTTTCAACCTAAATGAAGGCTGTTTAAGCTTACAAAGTTTGGGGTTTTTTTAAGGTGAATTTTCATGTTCATCAGTTGCCAAGTCAATGTGAATTCTTGGTAAATTTAGCCCTTAGAAGCAGTTCTTTCTGTCCGATGAACAGCTATTGACTAACTTAATTTTCCACACTTACTTTAAGAGTGTTCTTAACTGTATGTCTGATTTTAAGATATAATCTTAGTGTGTTGTTAATATATAGATTCTTAAAAAATCACCTTACAATTGTGTTACCTTCTTTGTATCTACATTTTCCTATTTGTAGATATCTGTAGACCTTTTACTCCCTTCAGCTGAATCAACTATTGATCCCTGCTTTGGAGCTTATGTTGTCCAAGAGGGGCTTGTAATTTTATCCATAATAGGCAAAAGAGAATGAAAGAAGGGTTATGTTTCTCATTTTCTATGTATTAGGGGCTGGATGGAAGCACAAGTTGTACGAATATTGCTCGTAGTTGTAGATTTTTACATATGGTACTATTCAAATTCTATTCATGATAAAGACTGTTCCAAATTTTATTGATTTTCTAAATGAGTTCTCCTCTATCTCTACGTGGTATTGAAATCTCCATAAGAACCAGAACAAGATTCCCTTCTTTCCCAGATCTAACTCACTTCAGGAAAGATAATCAATAATGCTTTCTTCTAGAAGGAAAATGTGTCATACTACTAAGATGGATTTTAGTTTTTTTCACTTCATGGTTCTATTCCCCTCTGACCGAAGTGTGATTTTTCCTGATTTACTACTACCAAGCAATAAGACTCTTAATTTAATTTGCAATTTAAACAACATTTATCTCTTTCATACCTATATGTTATTATCATATACAGACCAAAAAGCAGAACACACTATTTTGAAAAACAGTTTGCCGAAGAAATCCCTTACCTGTGAAATGGTCTCTTTCCAAGCTACAAAGTTTTAAAATATGACTGAGAGAACTATATGTATTTGGGGGAAGTCTAGTACGTGTTGAGCAGGCAATAAACAGAGTATCAGCATAAGACCATATAATCTGGGAGGTGCATGTATACTGCCTGCTCTGCACAGACCTTGTCCTCCTGTGTCAGAAAAAATAGGGTCAGAGAAGGATGTCTGAAAGTGTGGAAGAGTTTCTGCACAAAGAACAGCTTATGTAAACTAGGACTTGTCAAGCTGAAAAAGAGATGACTGAGCGGCTACAGCTGAAGTGTGTAAAACTGAGAAGAGATTGGAAGGAATCAGTCCATAATTTCTAGCACAGCTAACTAGCAGCTAACAGGTTAAGATTTCACAAAAGCAGGAATTTTATATATCAAGTATCCAAATTAAAAACTAATCACCAAAATTTATCATAGACAGTCCACTAGTGACTGAATCACATCTGGCAGGTGAGATATACACTGAGTGGTATAGATCTTAATTCCAGCTTGTTAAATTCTAAGTAGAGTGATACAGTTCCTGTGGAGATATTTGCCTGCACCTGGAAATCAGCACATATTTACATAATTGTCTGATGCTGGGAACTTGGCTTCCCTAGTTCCTGCACATATGTTTATCTGGCTTTCATAGTGCTATTCAGTTCCTCAGAGCTCTGGATAATAAAATTTTAAATAAACTCATTAAACAATCTTTAAATAGAGGTGGGTTTTGTTGGCTTTTTAGTTTGGTTGGTTTTTTGTTTTATTTGGTTTTTATTAATTATCTTCCTTGATAAAAATATTGCATAAAATGAAACCTTGTCATAAAATGATTGTTTAATCTTGTGTATAACCGAGTATGTACTAATGTTACAGGTCCAATTTTTAATCACAGTATTTCTTTTAATACTCTCTTTCATATTCTGGCACTACTTTATTCAACATATACTATATTCAACATTCAACATATATTTCAACTACTATATTCAACATTCTATGAGTCACTCTGTCTGCACGGATGTAAGAGAATCTCTCTTGCTGATTGACATGAGGTCTCTTCATTCCTTGCTGGTAAGATGAACTGCTCCCCGAAAGGCAGCATGGTTGAAGGGAAAACTCACGTTTTTCTTGGGTTTAGTTTTGTTTTGGTTCTGTTTACCCCCTTTCCCCCCCTCCCCATCCCCAGAATTCTCTCTCCTTTACAATTAAGATTTTCCTTAAGATCTTCCATTTGAGTAAAGAGGATTTGCATATGCAGTGGTAGATGAAAACCACTGGAAAAGATTTTATGTTTTGTTGAATTCATGTAAATTGGCAGTAGTAACTTTACTAAATAAAACAGTTGTAACTTTTTGCCAATAGCACAAGACCACCTTTAGCCACTGGCTCTCAATTTTAGGTATTTTAACAAAGTACTATCTAATCATAGAAAACAATGCATTCTGTTAACCTTTCCACGTCTGTAAGCAGTTGAAAACCACACTCTGAAATTGCAGGTATAGTTATAAATGATTTTTTGTCTGTCAAAATATTTCAGTGACAAGACAATGACCAGATTCTCTACGGTAAAAGTTGCTTCCAGAAATTTCAAGTTGTTTGATGATTTACTTCACTTTCCATGAACAGCTTTTCTTTCTTATGAAAATGAGAGAAGATGAAGAAATTTCTCTCTTCAAATCAGATCTCCATCAAACGAAAAATTACTCAAAAATCACTCAAAAATCCTTCATGAATGATGCTTTCTGATGAGCTTTATCAGAGTTTCATAGGAAAAAATGGATAAAAATTGATATGCTAGGATTTATAAATCTGTGACAACTATGAAAGCATTGCATCTAACATGAAGATACAGGTGCAATACTGTCATTAGCACATAGAGTATTAAATCAATGCTGCACATTTTTAATACTTGTCACTGGCATAAATTTGAGAGGCATGGTGAACTAGCTGACAATTTTCCTTTCCTCCTACTTTGGAATTTCTTTCTTCACACTGAAATTTTAATTTTCTTGATATCTGCCACACAGAAACTAGAGCACTTTCTTATGGCATTTCTCTTGCCACCTGAAGTTGTAGTTGCCACACTGTATTTACACAAAAGTATTTTACTGGACTTTTTTGAAGCATAATTATAACACAAGGTAAGGCTTGGCTCAAAACATGTGTGCTGCATCTAATTTTTACATTTTCTGCACTATTTAACACAGTTAATTGGTGCTGTCAATAACTCTAGTAGAGACTAATGTTAATGCTTTAGACTGCAACATTCTGAGCTTGTTTTTAAGTTTTAGGATATTTTCCAACTTGTAATGGTGTATTGAAAAGAAAAACAGTAGAACAAAAATAGATAGTTATTGTAGCCAGCATCAACAAGTAAGCTTCCATTTTTTCTGGATGTGTCTATTTAATTTTATCCTAGCCAAATTAATTGCTCCTTCATTCTCCAGATTCTGAGAAGTATAAAGAAATACATGAGAATGAGCTCATTGCGATAATGTACATTGCCAGTAGAGATGGCCTAATGTGAGAAAAGTCTGAGCATATGAAGAAAATATAGACTAAGTCCAAGACTAAAAGCCTGGATGAGAAAACATTTTTATTAGAAACACAAATATAGTCTCACAGCCATTTCTCCATTGAAAAATCTGGTCAGTATCTAATTTTAAAGGGAACAGCACATCTTCAGCTGTTGTAAATTTGTTGGTAAGTTAAATTATTAAATGCAGATGAAGATTTAGTCATGTAGCCTGTTCTCTTCAAATGCTCAGAAGTTAAATGTCTGTAATAATCATTACCTCTTGCATTTCAGAACATGGATGAACTTAGTGCTCAAGAAAGCAGAGTCAAAACCAGCTCTGGCTGATATTTAGGGTTAGTACAGGTTTTTAGTCATGCAATCTTTACCTCTGCGCCTTTCCAACTCTGATTTATATTGACCTACTAGTTCAAAATAAATGCTAGAAAATTAAAAGAAGAGTCTGAATGATGGCAGTAGCTAAAGACGATGATACCACTGCATATTCTTTTCAGATGCCTTTCTTTTAAAGGTAAGATAAATGGTCTTCTTTTTTTTCCAGATAGGTATAAAATTCTTGCTGTTCAAAGCAGCTCATAAGCTGATCTCTTCATCAGTGAATGTCTCTTAGCCATTGTTGAATATTATACCCTCCACCTGAGTAGGTTAATCCACTTGCTCCTAAGTGGCTCCTGCAATATTCAGATTTCCTTAGTGAAAATCAGTTATTCTGAATTTTAAACAAGATCTTAGCAAATAAATATGTTTCCAGAAAGAGCATACCAAAACAGTAGTCAGCAAAACAACAGGTACTATTTACAGTAGTCAGACTAATATACGAATCTGGGAAAAAACATATACTCTAAGTGATGATATCAGTTAAAGTAAATGTATCATTTTTACTTCAATGTGTTTCTCATATTACAATAGTGACAGCTTGAGATCATGAACCATTAAAATTATGACTCTAGAAGTCCAGAATATGTTTGCATAGCTGTAATTGTGAATTAAGTGTGAAAGTAATGCAGAAACGTTAAGTGATGTAATATGATTTGTTAGCATACCTCCTGACAGGTAGCCCCACTGATGACCATAAGAACAATACAAGAGATTTATCTTCCTTTTCAAGGAGTTAGTCAAAAGTACTGGGGCAAGTTTTTATGTCTACAACATCCCTTTTTGACACAGAAAATATTTAGATACCACTCCCAGCTGCTCAGGAAAACCGAGAGAGTTAATGTACTTTTTTTTGTCTGCTACTAATACAAATTTAATATCTATTCTGCTTATGTATGTCATAGGAATTTTGAATATCTCCATCCCATGAGATTATCAAGAAGCTGAATAATGAAATGGCTGCAAGAGCACCTCCTTGTAGTCAGAATTAATGACCAGAGAGTGTAGGAGAGGTCTTATGCAGGTGAAAGTTAATTCCAAAAAATGTTAGTCACCTGTACGGAAATGGGGGTGATGATATGAAATGTAACTCTAATTTTAGTTTTCTATGGTTGCAACTCAGAAATAGTGGTCACCTTCTAAGCAAGTTATAGAGTTTCTTAACTGTGAATTATCAAAACAACAACTGTTTGGTGTTCCACTGAATTCTAATTGACTGAGATTTTTCCTTATTACCTGAAACCAGTTTTTCCTAAATTTTTGGGTGTCATATGCACACCCTACAGAAAAAAAAAAAAATAGATCTGTCTGTATTAGGAAACATCAGAAAACACAGATACCTCTCTAAAAAAAGACACACTAAAAGGGAAAGGAAGCAAAATTCCCTTCTGCCAATTAAACAGAACTAACACTGGTTCTGTGGGCTTGGGAATGTCATTTCTCATTCCCTTGTTCATGGAGAGGCCAGAAATAGTGGTCTCATCCTTCCCCACCCCAAAAAAACAATTAATTATTTCTCATCTTACCATATCTGACTGTATAGGATAGGCCTGCATGTTTCCTACTATCATGGGTTATACCGAGAGGGTTTTCTTTAGATCCTAATGTCTGTGGTTAGTTACCTGCCTCTTACTCCAGCTGAGACCCAGCATATTACTGAGCCTTAACACTCCAGTAGCCCTGATTAACTCTGTGGCCCCAAAGAGTGATTTAGTTTTACTCTAAGGTTAAATCAAAATCACATAATAGAAACTTACGTAAGCAGCTACCATTATTGCAAGGAACAACAATTTATTTTTTTTTCTAAACCAAGCCAACTTTCCGGTAACACTACAGAAAGAGAACAAAAACCATAAGAAAACAAGGCTCATACACTTTTTTTTTTTTTTTTTTTAAGTCATATAACAACAGAAGGTGGCCACCTTTCCTTTTGAGCTTTCCATTTCTTCTCTCAGATCTTTCCTCAAGCTGTCATTTGATAAATCAGCTACTTCATCAGCAGTAATAACTTCATCATCAAACTGAACTCTTTGACCACTTGTGTCTGCCTTATGTCACAGATTCCATTTCAGGTGTGCCAACAGTCGTCTAAATCCATGCTGTCAACACAGAAATCAATTGGGTATTGCCTTCTGGTTTTGTTTTAAATAGGAGGGAAGAGGATTTTTAACTATCTTTCTGATAGTAAAATTTAAGCATAGGGCATTTTGTTGATATTTCTGAGAGAAATGTGTGTTGGCTTGATATAAAAATGAGATTCTCATTTTTATTGAGTGCTTCTTTTACTTTGGCTTTCTAGCTATGTTTTACTAGTAATACAAAATCAAATGTTTTTATTTTCAGTTGAACCAGGGTTTTACCTCAAACACAAATCACTGGCACAGAATACTAGAAAATATTTGGAAGACTTGGTTAGATCTGAAACTTCCTGATAAGTATCAAAAGACTGGAGATGGGAAAATGAAATTAAGAAGAAGAAAAATTGCTATTAGAATTTCAAATATTGTCTATCTTATGAAAACCAAGCTAATAAGATAACTTTGTCCGCTTTCGAACAGGGCTTTCGTATACTAGGACAAAATTAGATACAGGCCAGTAGTTTAATGCAGAGCTGAGTTGCTACACGATTTTCAGTATAATCTTGAAACTACTCTGAGCCTCTGACAGCCTGGAGGCCATTCCCTCAGATGAAGTGACAGTAATAAAAGCAAGTCTGGCTTTCAACCTGCCTCAAATAATGAGCAAAATCAAGCAATAGGTCACCTTAAATGCTTTCCAGAACAAAACTGGGGAGATATGCTGTAAATCTACCTCAAATGCAGAAAATTGTACTGTTTTATTACTGATGACAGTTTATAAAATGGAGTGGTATTGTTATAATAGTACAATATAATAGTTTATGGTTGAAAGATTAAAAACAATACCTTTTCCCCTCATTTTTGACAGTATCACCTAATTCCAGAGAAGCAGATCTATGAGGTTATTTTTATTTGTTGATAACTGAAAATCAGCTTTTTTTCCTTGACAACTAAGCCTTTTTGAACTTAATAACTGGAATAAAATGTTGTTGAGTATGTGCCTGCAGTTCAGTTCACATTCAGATATTTTTTTTCTGAGAGAAATTTCATTTACTCATTCAGATAGTTGCAGAAATTTAGATTTTTATGAATACCTAAAGAATGTAAACATATAATGCCCTCATAATTTCATAGGATATCTCAAAGCCAGTTAATCATTTAAAAGTAGGGGTAAAAAAAACAGGGCTACAACTTCTTAAAAAACTGTGGGGTAGTGTCCCATCAGAACTACTTTGATGAAAGTAGTCTGTTTTTAATAATAAGTTCAAGAAAGCTGTACTGCTCACAGGAAAAAATTCTATGCAGAAAACTGAAAATCTTATGATGTTTTCAATCAGTTGGGTTAGCTCTGTAGATGCTAAAGAATTATTTATAGTTGAATGCCATGGGTTCTTAAGTATCTGTAATTGTGTGTGTTATAAGGAACAATGAAAGCAATATCTGATGAATTTGCTTAAGAAAACTCGACTGCCATATCATTCTCCATAACATTTTGTAATATACTATTATATGGACATTTTACATAAAATATTCTAAAATATTTTAAGGTAAGAGAGAATATATAGTGTAGATAACTTACAGAAAATAACTTAAGATCTTGAACTCAATATTAATTTCTTAACAGAAATATATGGCTTCCACAGTCTGGCAATGCCAGTGACATGTAGATGGAGAAAAGGCTGTCAAGCTGAGTAAGCAAAATGGTTTTCTGCAGCTTTACCGGTGACTTTTCACAATCATTTGAAAAGCATATTCAAAGACTACTATGAACTAAAAGGAGGGAAACATTGTGAGACAAAAAAGTAGATAAGTGGCTTAATTAAAATTTATCACATAAAAAACCAAACTAGTTTGAAGGACTACAATTTTTTGTATGGTTTCAATACTGTTTCCCACTGACCACTGTACGAAACACCCATAAAAGCAAAAGAAAAAACTGGCTTACCACCATTAAAAATAATTCATAATGAGCTGTTAAACATCAAAAGGGAAACTGAAGCTACATAGGAAGATAGCATGTTCTTTCTTATCCCCATCATTGTAACCTTGAATGTTTCAGAGGACACTGGATAGTGTTCAAGTTAATAAATAATTAAATATTTTTAAATTTCTTTTTCAGTGTTTTTATATTTCTGTTTTAACTGATAAACCGGTAAGGAAAAATCTGTTTGGATCCTGTTTTCTATGGTATGTTTCTCAAGCATATTTTGACATTTTTACAGTTGAAGTCTTTATAAGTTTTAGGATTGATCAATATGCAGTTGAAATGAAAGACAAAAATAAAAATAAAATAAGTCTCAGGACCTGAATTAAAAATGTTTATGGTTATGATCATGAAAAAGGTGTCTAAGATAGTGTAGTACACACAAACTACTTAATACAAATGAAAGTATTTGTTACAAAATTTTAAACCCAGCTTAATGTGGACTGAGAATATAACTCCTTATTTGAAGATACAGTTTCTATCCAATGTTACAATCAAATAGTTAAAAAAAATTATTTTAATTACAATTTTAAAATATTAAACTGTGCTTAAACCCAAGGTTTTACAGAATTATTTTTTGAAGGTTTTCTAAGGGTTTCTTCATTTCAGAGTAAATGCCAACCAAAATAATTTTGGCCTTATCCAGTTGAAAACAAATACTTAACACAGAGTATGCAGTTTAGCCAGATAAACAACAATGAAGAAAACACTGGTATGAAATAATTCTTCTTTTAAAAAAAACAACCCTTCAGTTAGGATTTTGGCCCTAATCCTGTCCTCATTAAAACCAGTGCAAATATCCCACTGCCTTTAATGTAAAAATACTAACAGCTTTATGACATTCTGGTGATACTGGAAAATCAAGCAATCTCCCTACAATCTCTCTGACTGATAAAATGGAAGACACTTGCATAGAACTTGTCTAATAATGCTCAAAAATATTCTCGGTTCTCAGTGAAAAAAAAAAAATCCTGTTCAGCATAGGCTGAAAGTCCAGTGGTTGAATCAGGATCAAGAGAAAGTGAGAGATCTTGGGGACCTTTTTATCCAGCTAAGCTCAGACTAACTGTCCAGTAACAACAATAGGCTACATAATCAAAAACTGCATGACAGAGGAGTATCTTTGATGTCCATTAGCAGAAAGTGTCCTGATTTTTAACTTTCTTCCAGAGCATTCTAAAATGTGGCAAGAGGGTAAAAAACCCTTGGATTTTAAAGGATTTTAAAGACAGAAAGATGTAGGCCAAAGGAAATGACAGACTACTCTCTTTATTGCCTGCTGAATTGCGGTGAGCATGGCCCAGCTTTTGCCCTCCCTGTTCTCTGCTAACCCAACACAGGACAGTCCTGGCCAGGAAGTCATCCAGTGGCATCTGGCTGTTCTGTGTCTAGTTTTTCAGGTGGAAAATCTGGTTTGGACATAGCATCTCATTAATGCAACCTCTGGGTTTGCAGCAGAGAACTGGGTCACACGTGGCTAGCGACGGCCATGGGCAAACTGAGCGGCACCCACCTGAGCAGGACATACCCTTTGTCTCCCATGACATCCAATGGTAGCTGAAACAAATTAAATAACCTTTAACTTTATGAATAAAACAAATTAATGTAAAGAGGAAGAAAGGAGACAGACTTTTGTTTTTGCCATGGACCATGGATGATCTTAGCAAAAAAATATTGACCCGTGTACTAAGTATAATACAAAGATATGTTTTTGAAATCAATTCTGATAAAGGGCAAGCAAGTATTTTAATTTCAATTTTAAGATGGGTTTACATTCAAAGTATGCCATTAGTAAAAGGAAACATGTTTCCCACTCTGTTTTAAAGTGTTAGTGAGTTAGTGCTTTGATACAGATGAAAGAAAATCCTTTACAATTTCCCTAAGTTGGGGATGCTCTTGAAATCTGCCTTTATTATACAGCAAAACTTGAGAAAATATTTCAGCTTGACCACTTCTCCATAAAAATGACAGTGTGTAAATCTACAGTTCTGGTTAAGGAGGAGAATATTATAAATGAGCTCTGACAACATGACTTGAAAATTGAAATGTCCAGACATGAGTCTGTACATGTTGTTTAATCCTTGAGTTTATAGCATTAGTCTTGGCTGGTAATAAAACAGTTGTCCAATATCCTTCTTGACTGATCAAGTCCTTGTGGTAAATTACACAGATATGAGATTATGCACAAGAACTTCTCAGAATCATCATAAATCAAATGCACTGAAATGGATTGGAAAGTAGGTAACATGAAGTTTTTCACCACCACATTTTATTCTAGTTATATTTAATTCAGAACCTCTACATGTCTCAAACAGGCTTAATGAAAGATGCTGATCTTTGTGATCATTTGAGAGGAGCAATTTTATTTTTATTGTGGATAGGCAACCTAATGGAACAAATAGAAAAATAAATGGAAGGAGTGACATTTACCAAGCAGCTGTATAAGCACATTAAAGAATTTATTTTAATTATTTAGATGAAATAAATGTAATTCTAAAAGCTAAATGAGCTGTTTGACATAGTTGGATGAGGTAACATTTTCAAATTAAAAAGTATAGCTTTTATAAAGCTGATGTTGACAAAGCTCTAAAAAGTTTAAACTGATGTTTGTTTTGAAACTAAGAAAACCTTTTTCTGACTATATATTTACCTTTTTTACATTGAATTTTTTTAGTGTTAGGAGACACTGAAGTGTATTTTTTTCATTATCATGGTACTTTCTGGTTTGTATTCACAGACATGGGTTATGCTGTTACATGTAGGAAGTTGTCATCATGCTGCGCATATCACAGTTGACAGAAACTCCCTGAAGCCCATTAATCCACTTTGATAAGCACTGCTGTTCCAGTTACTCCTATTGTAACAAATTCAAATTTGTTCACATGAGAAAATTAAGCAGGTTTTAATCATCCCATAGAAATTACTTGGTGGTTTGGACAGAATTAGTTCTGTACAATAAAGGATTCGGGGTGGTGACTTCAGTGTGCCAGAGACTTCCAGTAAAGTCTGAGGAAAAGAGGCCACTGAAGTAAATAAACCCTGAATTAGAGTCTTTGAATTTGGTTCATCTCTTGTCCCAAGGGTAAAATAACAGTACTCCAAAATAAATAAGTGGAAGTCATCCTTTAAAATAGAATACAGGGTCAGGACAAATTATCTTTGGTTCTCCTGTAATGAGTATATCAAGTTTGCTCAGAGCTTTATTGCAGGAATAAAGATTAAAAACCAAAAATTCTTCCTTGCTTGTCCTAAGATACAAGTAAATAGAAATAGCCTCAAATAGAAATATTTAATTTATACAGACATCTTAAACAATAGGAGGTTTTTAAATTTAATACTTAAATACAGCTTCATTGTCAATGTCAGGAAAGAATGCCTGCGGCTTGCGATCAACATGGATTCTTAGTGTATGAGCAGTCCTAACTACAGAAACAGTGACTTCTGCAACAAGAGGTCATAAAATCATGACTTCCTATTTGTACAGACATTCCCATAATTAACATAAGAAGTTACTTGTGTTCAGAGAATGTTTAGAAATATATATTTGAATTATTTCTCCCAGAAATCCCCATGAAAAGAATTAATCTTAAATGCTTTCAGCTATCCACCTCAGCGCAGTCAGTCTTCATCATTTTATGGAGGTCTTGTGCTTCTCCTTGGCCAGTAATTGTCTAGTATGTGTGTATTCAACCAGACAAACATTAATTTCAATATTAAGATGGAAGAGAAGGGGGTCCATGTGTTCGGCATTTCTAAGTCTCTCATATCCTTTCTCCATTGCAATGATGACTGAGCTCTCACCCAACATAATTCTCTTGGTTGGTTCTAGGTCAAGCACTCTAGAAAGGAAAATAAAAACCTAAATGCTTGTATTTTGGCAAATTTGATTTATTCTGCCCACGTCAATTTTTATGTGAAATATGTGTGTCCAGAGACAACATTTCTGTGCTGGATGTACATGATTTCAGTATTCTTGTATTATATATACACATATGTGTTATATATTGCATAATATTTATGTATTTATGTAAAGTTCTGTATCACCATTGATAAACACTATTTGACATGAAAATGGCTGTACAGTTCTGTTCTGTTGCCTCTGCAGCTTCTGGATGACAACAGCACCAATCACCTTGCTGTCTGCAAATTCACCATGTGATTTCGATACCACTCTTGATATCCCTAGATAGTTTGTGCTAACCAATAATTATTGAGTAACAGATTCCATAGAGATGAAGGATTCATGTTCACCTATTTGTTAATTTGAGATGGACCCTATTTCTCCATTAACAAAATAACTCATTACTTTCCTTCAATCACCTGGATATGATGGAAGTCTCCTAATTGCCATTGTCTTCAAACTCTGCTCCAGAAATGCCTATGAAGGTCTGAGGTGAACAGCTACTAGTTAGTAGCCAGCTAGATACAATTAACACATTAGCACTGAGCTTCACTATACTGTTTAGAGCCATTTTTTACACAGAAAAATGTCACTTTGAGTCACACATCCTTCTAAGAGATTTTATCTTTGTTTCTCTAATTCACTTTAATTTGCTGAATTAGTTTCTTCAGTGAAGTTGTACATGCTAAATCTGAAAATGCAAACCTCAAGCTGGCTTAAGGTTGCAAAGCAAGTCCTAGATTTTTCTTATGCTTTAGTGGACACATTTAAAGATGAGAATACATTAAGACGCCAGAATTTCAGAAGCTGACTTCAGAGTCCACACCTTTAAAATGAGTTTTATAAATGAATATCTCAGCTTTATTATTCAAAAATATAATTTCCATAGTTTTGTAAAAAACTATGAAAGTGTGACCCATGTGCTATTAAGAGTTTCAAAACCATGGAAAATAAATTTAAAAGATTTTAAGTTGTTGGGGGCTTTTGTCTGTTGAAGTTTGGGGCCTTGATTAACTATATTTGAATGCTTGCTTGGGCTACTAGTACTAGAGCTTGGCTGAGGAAACATGTCCTTTTGAGGGAAATGTGTTGGCTTTGGTGTAGTAGAATCCTTACCTAGTTTTGTTTCAATGTGTGTGGTTTTTAGATGGCTGAAGATGCCTTAGAAAATGTAACCTCTATAGTTTACAAAGTAAAAAAGAAATGAGTTTTTTCATGTGTGAATGGTATTTCAAAGATTGTTTTCCAGCAATTAAAAATTGAGTTTGTTGGTCAGAGGATGTCAAAAGTTCCATTTTCAGTTGAGAAAACTATGTTATTCTATCTAATATGTCAGCATTTTTCCTTCAATTACAATGTAATTATAGGGCACTGAGAGGTCAGAAAACATGCACAATATGAAAAGCAGTTATTTTGGCTGATAATGCACTAATTTGACAGGGTAATTTTTTCCTGCTTCTTCATTGCAATGACTCATCTTCCTTGATGATTAAAAAAATGTAACTTTCTATTTTAGTGTTACTGAAGATGATTCTGCTCTAACAGGAGTGTCAGGAGTAAATAGCTTTGTCCCTCTGGAAAATGCATCACTGGCAAAGAATTCTAAGTGGAGGTGTTGATAAATATGTCACTATTTGGCCTTCTTTCCAACACCTGTCCAGAGATTAAGTAGAATGTAGTTTGTGTTTTGTCACTTACACTACAGATGACATTGGCCTTCGAGTGTAACTCAATACATTAAAATATACAGTAGATAAACACTAAATGCCAGGCTATCAACAATTTTATTCCTAAATGGATTAAGAGATGACAGGATGCCAATATGATAATCAAGACATCACTAAAGGTAGTTATTTTATATCCAAAGTAAAAACTGGATGTAATTAAAAGCTATGATTTTCTCTTCTGTCATATCTACTCAATTTTTTTTTGTTTTAATTGAGTTTTTTGTTTCAATTGAGCTTCTCACACCTCATCTGCTAGGTAGCTATTAGAAGTTTGCCACTTTCAATTGCCAGATGTTCCTGTCAACAGCCTGACCCTTTAAAAAATTGAAACTGAAAAGTGTCTCTTGTGATTTCTTCATTTTCCTGTACAGTAGAAATGAGAGAGAGTGATGAGTGGCTTATGGGTCAGAACATCTGAAGGCTATCCATTTACAACTACCACTTTCATTTGAAATTTGCAGCCTGTACTGGAGTTCTTTGGTATGCCTTAGTAATTTCCCCCAAACTACGCACGGATAAATCTAAACTGTGCTCCAGCTCAGACTCTGTAGGAAGGGCTCATGTTTTAATTCATAAACCCAGCCCAGGACACTTTTTAAATTGTTTTTAAGAGCTGTTTATACCTTCAGAATAGGTAGGTAAGCGTGGTTACAGAGAGTACTGCAGCCAGCAGCCCAACCCACTGCTCCTGTTACAAGTTGTCTTGTACCACCCATCTTTGCATTAAAACTGTTACCAGCCTAGAAGAGGCTGCCCATGGAAATGGTGGAGTCACAGTCCCTGGAAGTGTTCAAACGGCTCTTGGATGTGGCTCTTGGTGATATGGTTTAGAGGTGAACACAATGATGCTGGGTTAACAGTTGGACTCGATGATCTTAGCGGTCTTTCCAACCTGAATAATGATTCCATGGCTCTGAGTTGTGTAGAAGTGACTGAGGTTAAAATCTAGCCCAATCTTCTGTTCAGCTGTCAACGAGGTTAAGAAAAAAAATGATCTGTAATAACCTGAGTGCTCATTTATGTTACCCAGAGGCTCTCTGTCTCCCTCTCTCTTTTTTTCTCCCTACAATCTACTCTCCTTTCGTATGTGGGTAACTACCACGTAAGTGGTGTATATACCACATTTGTGTGCGTATATATGTGTGCATATATATATATATGTGTGTGTGTGTATAGGTGTATATATTTGTGTGCATATATAAATGGCTGTTTCCATGTTTGTAGTGGATGGTGCCCCTGCCAATGGCAGGGAGGTTGGAACTAGGTGTTCTTTAAGGTCCTTCCAGCCCAAACCATTCTATGATTCTATGATTCTGCTTATGAACAGTGTGTCTAGGTCCTTTGAAATCAGCAAAAAGCCTTTCTTTAACTATGATATATGTTTGGTCAGATTTCACATGTAATGCTCTCATTATTCTAATAAGGAAAAGTTTCATTTTAGATATTCTGATTCAGCAACATTTTCTAGTGTTTGTGCACCAAATGGACACATTGTATTGCTTTCTAGAGTGACTTTTGTGATAATGTTAAGAGATTTGCAATCCTATTTCTTGTCTAGTGCTGAATAAAGTAGCAGCTTTGGTGCATTAGACACTCTGATGGTTCAGTTCTTCTTTCTCCATACTCCAGATTGTAGCTCTCAGATATGTTAATACGTCGCCTTAACTGGGGGACTTCACAGTAAGTTACAGTCGATGGAACTGTAGCAGCAGAATATGAGCTCTCAGGTATTTTAAAATATAACTGTAAAAGAATAACTTTATTTGCTTGGAAGCATAAAATAGGTCTGAAAAATTATCTGGAAAAGAGGAATTTTATAGGATGACTTTATTTCTGACACCAATACTAGATTTTGGAGTTCAGTTTTACGAAGTCAGCTTATCTCATGGAGTAGCATAGACCAGGACTGGACATTGCCCAGAAATTTGGCTTACCTCCATAACTGTCAGAAATCTTGTCATGTTTTTAGGAGAAGTTACAAGAAAACAGATATTGTCTGCTTTTAGTTACATGGCTTCATTCTTTTCCATACAGCTTGATGCACGTACAGACACATATACAGACATTTTGATTTCAGAAGATTTTAGTGATAGAAAAAGAATTGCAATTTAAATATATTACAAACCTTTAGACATAACATTAAATTGTGTTTTCATTTTATAGGCAGAAATAGATATACTGGACTCAGGTATAAACACATCTCAATATAGAAATGATAATCAAAAGATAGATGTGGTTCTTGAAATAAGAAAAAAGCCTACAATTTTTTTATTCTTATTTTCTGGTACAGCAACAAAGATTAACAAACATTTTTTAAATTCAGCATGTGACTTAGAAAAATGTACTTCAGAAGATAATGAAGTTCTTCCAGGTAATGACTTTTAATAGTCTCAGGACTCAGCATGTGATTTTGTATCATGTGAATTCTAAAATCAAATACAAGGTAAAGAGATATTTTTTGTTGTAATTTTACTGCAAAGTGCAGACACATTTTTTGTTTAGCCCAATAAGCACAAAGTCAAACAAAACTATTCCCTTTCTGGAAGAACAAACTAATCTTAGGAAGTATGTTTTTATGTTAAAAATACTCTTGCTTTTTCTTGAAATGAAAATGAAAAAAAAGGTAGTAAGTCTAATGCTGAAATGCTTGTGAGGGGTGGAGTCCAAGACATTAATCTAGATCCATCACCACTTGTCTATACCCACAATTATGACAGATTTTATACTGGTGAGATCTGCATAGCATCTGTAGGTTGCCTTGTGTGACATTCATGAAGCGAGATATATAACAATTATTGGCATATAGACAAACACCAAGTGTGTTTTCTGTCCTTGAATTAGAGGTCTGGAAGAATTGACAAATACTGAAACACCAAATATTGATAACAGGTATATGTATCTGTTATAGAGATAAAGGGATGCTTTATATCCTGGCACTTCATATTGCGCTGGCGATTGTGATTATTTGCATGCTCAATGTCTTGGATGTTTCTTAGACTGAAAGCTTGAAAAGTTCCTTTTAAAAATATAGAGTTGGCACCAACATTCAATATAAACATTTCAGAAATATTTACATATTCATTTCAGTGCTAAAGGAATGAACAAAACATTTGTCATCTCATTGCAGGAGTTTCTGAATGTGTGTGAGAGCACCTATATTCCTCCCATAAAAAGAGCAAACAGTGATCTCTTGTTTTTTGTAGAAATGGGCAAAGGGTGACTTTAGCAGGTGTTCAAACAGAGCAGTGGTGAGATGCAGAGTAATAACTCTTCATGGAACACAGTGGGCATAAGAGAGTTTTAGGGCTTTTAGAAGGCAGTGGATATTCTGTTGGGTGTAGCATTTTGTTATTTTCTTTCTTCACTGTAGTATTTATGTAGTATCTTATTATGGCCTTTAGGTCACCTAACATATTGTGTGCAAATAAGAGTATGTGGCATTTTTGAATAAATATATAGAGACATAAAAAGTCCTCAAGACTGCAACACTGAACATTTTGCTTGCCTCAGAAAGGGACCTCCATGAAATCTCATAAACCATGAAAAGCAGACAGTCTGCTAAATTGCTTTTCTTTCTGTGCTGGCTACTGCCAGAGAGACAACTATTTTTTTTTTTTTTCCTCTCCTGGAGATGAGCTGTTTTAATTAATCTCTGCAATGATTTAAATTTTTTTTTTGGCACTTGCAAACTCATGGCTGTCAATCTTGTCTTTTCTTGGGAGATATGTTCTACAGTTGAATAAAGCATTAGTATAGATTTAACTGACAATTTCAGTTGCTTCCTTTTTAATTTCAAGTGCAACATTATCAGTCTTGGGATTTTTATTCAAAATATTCAAAACATGTGACTACAATTTTCAATTAAGTCTTTTGAACACCTCCAGTTCAGATTATCATCTTCTCTTAGGATGACTGTGTAGAGATAAAACACAGATGAATATAGGTGATCATGTGATTTAGTGTACAGTATTTATATGTTGCTATTACTGCTTTTGTAGCCATTTGATTTTAATCCTGTATTCTAATCCTCACTTTATCTGGCTTTTTATTGTTACTATTTGATGTTTTCCATGCCTACCCACTTAAGGAAATATGTTCTTAAAAAGAAAACCGAGTACTCTCCACAAGTGTAAAAATGTTAACACAACTATCACTACATCTTTGTAAAAAACAGGAAAATGCAAGAAATACCTTTTCTTACCCGCATTCTCATTTGCAAAGAAACATGGATGTGCCATTTACTACCATTGTTTATTACCAGCTAGTTGCAACCTACACAATATACTAGACACAAATTAGACAGCTGAGGGAAAGGAATTAAAATAGATGTTTTCCTGCCCTCTGTGCTGGGCTGCTGTTGAGGCTGATACAGTTGGTAGTGCTGCTATGGCCATTTTTGTTGATGAAGTAACATGATTTCTGCCATTTGTATTTTCTCTGAGATTTAAACCCACACCTTTGAGCATCTCCCTGCCCGTATGAGCTCACCCAGCCTGTGGCATGTCCTGCTCCCAAGGGGCAGGAGGACAGCTTTTGTCTTTCCCTCCTTTCCCCTGCATGCCCTGCACCCCCTCTGCCACCACGAAAACCATTGTACCAGCAAAGGCTGAACATTCAAGAGTACATGATAAGGAGGTGTCAGGATGTGTGATGGGGGACAGTTATGATGGTTATATGAATGCAAAGCTCCTTTCACCATGTTCCTCCCACTCCTGTGCTTTCCATATTCCTCTTAAGTACCAATCACAGAATAGAGTTCTTTTATAGGTGGTTTAACACACTGAAAATAACAGAAGATATGATTTCTGCACACTGACCATGATGCTATGTTCCAGACTCACATTTTAAGACAGTACTTCTCAACAAGACTTCCATCACCTAATGATATTGTGTCACTATTTCTGGCACTACAACTCACTGCCTAACAGATGTTGAAATCTATGGGGATCTTTGTGGTTATGAAACCAGCCCCTACAGCAGTACAGATTTCTCTTAACACAATGTTTTGCACTAAGACAATATTGAAGAGCAGTTTTCACACCTGAAAGAAGGGGAGGGATATAAATTGCCTCTGCCAAACAGGGATTAGTCAACACATTTTAAAGGAGAAGGCTGAGGTGTGACATAAAAAAACCCCATTGCATGGGTCTGTCATAGGAACTGTCACCCACTGTCAGTTACAATTATTTTCAGGGTTATACAAGTGTTGATCTTGCAAATACATTATGAGAAGTAAAGGTGTCAACAGCTTCTTGTGCTTGGTTCTAGATATCACATGGACTAGTGCTGGCTATTTTCTCACTCGTTCAAGTACTGTTGTTTGCTTATATCTATATGCTCAGCAAGACATAAGAGAAGTTAGATCCCAAAAAGGGAAAGGACCATAACTGTCTACTTCAGAAATATTCCTGCAGTAAATTCAACTCTCCTTCCTTCTCACCAAAGAGTGCTGGAATTCTCCTTGTCATGCTTTAGCTGTTCAGAGATGTTAAGCAGTGAGACTGTCTGTATAATTCACAATACAACAAAGTGATTCAGTGGCTCTTGAGATTTCTGTAACTAGTGTAACTTGTCACATCCTTAAAGATCTTATCATGATTTTTTTGTCATTGCTTTCCTTATTTTTCCAATTATCTGGAATCATCCTAATGTCTAAAGGCTCAGTCAGGATTAAGTTTGTAAAGTGTTGTACATTCTGTGCAGGCACAGAATAATCTGTGTATCTGACTGTTTACATGATCCTAATGCCTCTTGCTGAAGACTGAATTCCTGGCCTGGAGCACTTTCTTTCTAAAACTAAATATAAAATCCTAACTTTTGTGTAAATAAATCAAAAATCCTAGGTCTGCTAATGCCAAACATCTAAATTTCAAGATTTTGAAATTGTAAGATTGCATTATGTGTCTTCTTTAAAATAATAGGTGACCATTTCATTTGTATGTTTGTATGTTTTCCCTTACACACTTTGTTTCCAGAACAAAAGTTTTAGGGATTTTTTGTTGCTGATGGTGGAGTTTTTTTAACATTTCAGATCATGTAAGACCTTATTTTTGTGTTCTCAGGATAGCAACTGTTGATCAAAGGCCTATTTGTAGGATGTATGGAATGTCCTCCTTTTCTAATAGGCCCAGGAGAGGTATCCAGAGAAATGGAAGTACAGAGAAGGGGGCTGCCATGGTGTCATGCTTGTTGCAGAGGGATCTATAGGTCTCGAATCCTCTTAGGTGTTTGGCGAGGCTGGAAGCTAAAAACATCTTAAAGTGATTTGTGGTGGCTGTCATCTCAAATTAAAATGGAGAGGTAGTATCTTGAAACTTTAAAGTATTAGAAAGGCTCGTGCTCCACTGAAGTATTGTGAAGTAAGACAGGCAGGAGCTGATGGAGAACATCGTGATCAAATAATTTCGTCATGACTTGTAAAAGAAGCAGGACATTTCCTGCAGGTAACAAATTTCAACTTGAAATTCTATTCTATTACCTGTCTTTATGTGAATTGATACTACAGAACCTGCTTTTGCAACTTTCAGAGCATATCTCATGAAAAGAAGGTGCAGATGGACATTGCTGGAATCCCAGAGGGGTCAAGAAAGTTCTTTATACAAATTAGCTGAGGTTCAGAGTGCTATTTGACAAGCAGCATCATCCCTTTCAATGAGGTGCTTAAGAATGTCATAGTTGGAAATGCAGTATCAAATATTTTTATTTCTTTAGAGCCACTTAATATTCTAAAATATTGGATCTTCCATTGGCATAATTCTGCCATGTTATTGAAAATGACAAACTAAATTACCAGCAAACTCACTTATTTGCATTTTTTCCCCCAAACAAATCAGCATCATTTATTTATTTGTAATTTCATTATATTATCTTTTGATTTTCTTACATATACAGCTATGATTTATTACCTTTCTTATTAAAAGTAAAGAAACATTTCCTTGATAATATTTAAGTCTCCATTTATCAATAAAACATAAATATATTTTTGACATTTTTATTTTATTTTTAGTGGGATATAGTTTATAGCTTTTTAAATTTATTCTTGATGTTTCTCATCCTTCTTCA
>JAWWES010000081.1:133028187-133044439 GCA_035583135.1 Lophotriccus pileatus
TGTTATTCTGACTTATAATCTCTCTTTTGAGTTGAGCTCATTTCCCCTGCTGGGTAACTTTTAAACCAGCACACATTTTTATTTTATTTTTAGTGGGATATAGTTTATAGCTTTTTAAATTTATTCTTGATGTTTCTCATCCTTCTTCATCAACAGGGTTTCACTGTGAATTTTAGTGTCTTTGTTGTCTATAGTTCTTAATGTGTTTGATTTTTCACATTTGTTATCTGTTTAATTTATTTTTTTGCTTCTCAAATGTTTTATAGGCACTATACCAATGCTGATCCTGTATTTGTGTTGGCTTAGACATTCCACATAATTTAAAATCCCATTGGTTTCCTCCCAGTCTCTGGGAGGAGACTGCCTTGGGCTTTCTCATCCAAGAAATGTAATCCATACTGCCTTTCTGCAGGTTTACTATCTCAATGATTTAAGGCAACTGACAGAATTTCTTTGTAGAGTCCCTGAGAAATTTCTTGGATTGAGGTACATGACATAATTATATTTTTGATTCACATGTGTGTCAGCATTTTTTCTTTTCATTCTATCTCCAGTAGCTCAGACGTTTTACCTGAAGCTGTCATCTGTTCCTTAATTCGGAATCAGTCCGTAAGTGTCCAGGATCACCTGAAGGTCCATACTCAGCCTGGATTTTCCAAAAGTGCAAGTGAGCAAGGTGCAGTGTTCAGAGAAGATGCCTGAAGCTGTGAATATTTTATTTTCCCAGAATCCAGAAGTCTTGTAAAATATAGGATTGTCTGGCTGTTTCTTTTGCTTGATACATTATAGTTAAACAACAAAAAGGGAGTTGTTAATCACTGTTACCCTCCTGGCCTGCCTGGAGACATTTTCATTGAATGGCCTGATATGCAAACGCAACCTTCTTTATCAAGCACTTGAAATATGTATTTCTTGCATGGTCAGTGTTACATCTAATACATCAAAGTACCTCACAAATGTATGCATATGGGTGAAATGCCTAAAACCTACTTCCAGTCCAAAGCCTTGGATTTTAAAATATTTTCTATACTTAATCTTCAGAGGTCTATGAGAAAAGCAGATGACCACTGCCTCTGAGAAGCAGACATTTAACTTCAGATTTGTATCATTGAACTTTAGCAGACATTATGTCTTTAATTTTGGTAGAAAAAAAATATGTAAGTATGATGTTGTGTTGTTCAGTCTTATTTTTTTTATGTTTACTGACTGCTATTTTCTCTGTTCACTTTGTGACCTATTCTTCTACTTTTCTTGCAGTATAAGAGTTAAAACTTTTGGGATCACAAAAAAAGCTCCATAAAAACCAAAGTCATAAGTGCATTTCTAGTTTAGGCTTTCCTAAAAAAAGAACAACATTCACTGTACTCTCTCACCTTATTCTTCCTATTTCCTATTAACTGAAATAAAAGTAGCTCTCTCTTTTACTTTAAATAATTTTCACAGAAACATGTACTTGGTATACAAACCATGCAGAGGGGATCTTTTTCCCTAGCTTTGAAGGTGTTTTAGATGGTGTTGCATCTTGGGAGTTGTTGGGACTACATTGCAGTTCTTGGGACTACATCTTGACTAGTGAATAAAATATTGCCATATACTGTTCTCAGACACTGAAACTCCATCATCCATACCCCTACATTCCTGGAGTGGTCTCCAGAACAATCACAGCCATGACCCACAAGTTCCAGGCATAATTTAGGACTCAGCACAGGCCAGGAACTATCAGTGGGTATTTTGGATACGGCCAAGCATCTTTTGAAGGGAAATAGAGTTTAGTATGGGCAAATGTTATTCCATGCCAAGTACCCAGATACACTAGAAGCTGTTTCTAATGAAAAACAGGCTTTTTGCTGAGATGTACTTTTTATTACTATTTCAGAGATATTAATATTTTGCAAATGCTCCCTCCTGTTCTCTGATATCTAATTTAAAATCTGTGCTCTGTTACAATGATACAATTGCCTGCAAGTCAACAAATAAGGAGCATATATTCTTACATGTATGCCAGTTAACTGTGAGGTGTTAGAGAGGGCAGACGACCTGAAATGTGTCTCATTCTTAGAGAAACAGTTGAAGAAATGATGAGGAGAAAAACAGGAGGTATCCACCTTTCTGTAAATATAAAGAAGCCCAGTAAAGTTGTGGTAATTAATAGCTACACTTCAACCTCTTGCAGCTTTATTTGTGATGCAGAGTTGTTTTATTCTTTGTGAAGTGGAGGGTATCTATAATCGTGGGATACTACATGAGAATGAAAAAGGACCTTTTAAATGGGAACAGCCCTAAGTCAGAATGCATTGAAAAATGTTGCTGGTGAACTTCATGAGTTTCTGAGCAACAAACATTATCTGGATGATACTTTGGCTTGGTGGCTGATTGACTAGCAAAATTCTACTGCTGATGTTACTGTATTGTCAATATTTTGAGGTTAAAACAACTTTAATGAATATTTTGAACCACAAAGTTACTATTTTACACTTAATATTTAACTACTATTTAAATTATCCAATTATTAAATCAATACTAAATATATAATATTTAATCTTATATTTAGTAATTTTATTTATGAAGACCGAAATTCAACAGAATCTTAAAACTATGCCATTGCAGTTGCAATTGCATTGGCACTATAAAATCTTGTATTCCAAGTTCACCTTCCATGTAGCAACACACAATGCTTATATTGAATCAGTTTTAACTGCAAAATTATTTACAGCACCTTCATGAACCTACAGGACTCTCCTGCATCACAGTTGGCAAGAAATTTTACTGTTGTGAAAGCTTTGATTGTAAAATGTCAAGGACGTGATCTTGCATTGTCTGTGTTACCCATAGTTGTCACTGCTCATGTCTCAGGTAACATATTTGGAATAGCACCAATATAAATAATCAATGAATACAAAACAGGATATGATCATGTTTGCTTGAGAAACACCTATAAAAAGTAGGAGCAGCATCTTTTTAAGATGTATTTGTGTTGCATCAGTGTCCTGGTTTAGGAATGGTATTCCCCAATTTAGTACTCCCACTAAAAAGGAAACCATAAACTGCTCCCCTCCCCCCTCCAGGGGGAGACAAAAAGGGCAGGGATCAGGAGTTGATATAAGAAAAATTTACTGGAAACTGCAACAAGATAAGAAAATGAAGATTAACAGCAACAGTACTATTAACAGTAGTGTACAAAAGAGAGGGTGATTTACCTGCAAAATGCTCACCAACCCAAGACACGGAGCAGTGGCAGACACACCCTGTGACTGCCACACTTGCTTCCCTTTGTAGAAGTGAGAGAGTCCCTTCTCCCAGCCCCTGGCAGAGGTGTAATGTGGTACTGAATAATGCACTGTTGGCCATGCCCTGCCCTCCTGCTGGACCAGAACCAGGACAATGGGGCTTGAGTCAACTGGCACACTCATTCCAAATCTGTAATGGCTCTCAAGAAAGCAGACAACCTGAGGAACAGCAAATGGTGTAGTCCTTCCTGGTCTGTGACATTACTGCTATTTCTTTTCCATGAGCAATAAATATACAGTCTGATTACTTTTCTTGTTTTTTTTTTGTTTTTTTTTTTTTTTTAATCTTAATCTGCTAAGCAAATAAGTGGTGACTAAGTAGTAAAGAATTAAATATTTCATGGAAAATAAAGGCAAAGCTGAGACATTGCTCATGATATGACACCAAGGCATCACCAGAACAAGGCATTAATTTACAGTGCTGGCTAGGATTTACACCAAAGTTGAAATTATTCTTACTGTTATTTTCTATCATCATATTATAGCAGCGATTTATGCGCTGCCATTGTCACCCCTGTCTCTCTTACTCTCATCAGCTGACACCAGATCAAGCACAAGGGTCACTGTTGTTGCCTGTCACAATGCAAGACTCCTGTGGTCAGTAATCAGAAATAACATATATAACAAAGACCATTTCTGCTACAATTCTCATGTTCCTGCCAACAGTTCTCATCTGAGAAAGATATAAAAAATATTATCATTTGACAACGGGTCACATTTCACCTTACTAGAAAGGGAAATCTCCCTGATAAAGAGAAACAAGTGACATGGCAGATTGCCAGGGATTTATCCTCAGGGTAATGAGGAAATTGAATTCTTAACAGACATTTACAAATTAGTTATAAATGGGTAAGCTGGGAGGTGAACAGTCGTAACTCTTTGCCGCACACTTCCTGTAAGTCTGCAGAGCTAAGTACCATTGAACTGTTCCAAAGCTGATTGCTGAATTACTGACCAGGAAAGGGAGAAATAAATAACTAAATGATGCTGATAGGTGCCTATACTGCCAAGATGACATGTACCAACACAAGTGATAGAAACCCAACAGCCGAACACAAAACACAAAACCCCAAAAACAAGTAAAAACCCCAGCCCAAGCAGAAAATAATAAACAAAAAGCCTTAGTGGTTTGAAATGTTAAGTGTGGCTCATCAGTAGAATCTGAAAACCCGAAATTCTGAGAAAAGCAGAATCAGTGTTGGAGTTAAGTTTCAAGATAGGTGGTGAGAAGTTTTCGTACAGACTGATAAAGTAAGGGTTTGTTCTTCTGTTCCCCAAAAGTGGGATGAAATAATTTTGAGAGACTCACAACCATGAAAACATTCACCTCACCTTCGTGACCACAAGTTACCCAGCAGAAGGTTTTGTTTGACAGATCTGACAAAGTACGACTCAAATGGATCAGCAATTGTTGTATAGAACGTAGGATAGTTACACAAAACTTTTTAATCCTAACCGTAGTTGCTTGTCTCCTTATCAAAGACTACATGATTCGTGTCTCAAATTAGAAGAGTTTTGCTAACATGGGCGATGTGTCAGAGAGTCTGTTCTTCAAAAGTAGAGGACATATTGCTGATATTTCATTGTGCTCAACACAAATGATTCCTGATTCTGGATGTATGAGGCAATGCATTGAGCAATGCTGTCTACTGTTTGTACTGCCTTTTGCTACAGTTCCACTTTTCCTTGCAGGATGGACTCTACTTTAATCTTTATTTCTTAACTTTGCAGAAACTCACTTTCTTGGCTGTTCTGGCTTCACATTGCTGCTAGATGTGAAGGAGCGAAAGGGAATATATCTCCTCTTCTATCCCCCAGCAAATATTTGTCTTTGCTTCTACTGCTGTGGGCAGTACAAGGAAAGCAGTCTGAGGATTTTCTGGCTGTACAATGCAAACACTAACTCAAAGTCAATGAAAGATCATTACTACATTATTCCTCAAGAGCTTTCTTTAGGCATAACTTTATAATAAGCTCTCATATGTACACCTGGAAGTAAAATTAGTTTCATATACTAGTTATTTCTGTTCTATTTCTGTATTTCATTGTTTCTAACACTCATATTTAAATGACAAGAGACCAATTTTAGGTAAATGACCTAAATATATCCTTAAATATTTATTTAATGCAATGAAACAACTGACTTTTTAGTTTCCAGCTATATTGCAAATGAACTGGAAAGTTTTAAATGGTCACTTTATTGAAAACACCCTTAGAAAGAGAAATCCAATGGGTTTTGACTGTTGAAAGCTGAATTATTTAGAAATTTTACTTTGACACAAGGTTGTATTCAGAACACAGAGCTAATTTCATTCTTTTAGGGCTGGAAAGTACTTGAGTACCTAATAAAAAGTTTCTGTGAAATAGGCCAGGTTATAGATAATATCACCCTGTTATAGCACAAAAATCTGGAAAAATATATCTCATTTTAAAAATAGAAACTAAAGTAGTATTCAGCAGTGTTTGTATATTATGTAGCATTTTCTAAGTTTTAATTTCTTGTCAGTAACTTATTTGACACTTGTCTGAATCAAACATAAAAAGGAATACTTAATCTAAATGAAGATACTATAACATATATTAGTAATTTTGTTGCCATACAAACATTAAATGAAAACAACTTGTCTTTCCTAGTTTCCAGATTTCCTATTGTGCCTTCTTATTTTATCCTTAGTGGGAATGGTAAGGTGTTTGCTAATGTATCATCCAGCCCCATTTATTTTGATTCCTTCTCTAGTAATTTTTCCCAATATAGCCTAGTCTGCACCTTCATTCTTTCTCTTATGCCATATCACCTTTTTCCTTTTGATTTTTGAAAGGACACAGAATCTAACCTTGCATTTGAAAACACATTGAGATGTCCTAGCTCTATTTACACTTAATGTCAGGATTCTGTACACTTAATGCAATAATGGCCCAGTGTGGATTCAAGGTTGCTCCTAAGTTCTTCAGTGGTCTGAATGTTTCCCATGTCAGAAATATTATTTTCTAATTCTGATTGACAAGAGATTATTTTACATCCTAACAAATAGTATCTTGTATTCAAGTATATATATATTTTTCCTTCTACTCTTGACCAACCAAAACATCTAGGATCCCAGTAATTCTGATACTTAAAAGAGCTTGGTGCATAAAAATATGCACAGGGGAGTAAGAGTTGTTCTCTTATATGATGTAGAAGGGATGTAGGTGTAAATGATAACGGTGAGAGTTTTTAAATAGGAAAGAGGTGGTTTGCAAAAGAGCCAAATACAATAAATGTTGAGGTACAAATGTCAAGGTACAAAATTTATGTAATGGAAAAAGGTATTTTGAAGATATTACGGTTGAAGACCTTGTGGGAAAGATATTCTTAGACAGCTTTGTCCTCCAAACTTCTCAGAGGAAATCCTGACAAATATTTCAAATGATAGTTTTAAGATAGTCTGAGCTATTCCCCAAAGTCTTATATAAGCCTTACTAGGTTAGGTAAAGAATTAAGACTTACTCAACTGTTGCCAGTTATCATCTTTGTGTAATTGATTCAGTGTGTGAACCAAGTTCATATCTCATCTTATCAATAGCTGAACTTAACTCCAAGCTGTTTGGCCTTTCAAATATCTCAAACACACAATCATTTAATAGCTCCTACAACAGCTATCCAGTAAGGCATAACCATTTTCTTCTTAAAAACAGAGATTACTGAAAAAGATGCCATTGAAGACAAAGTAAATTTTTAGGCCATGTCAACTTTCAATTGTATGGAAAGAAGAAAAGAATTGATACAGCACCTGCAATTTTTGCAATAGTAAATCCAATGCTGTCTTGAAAAAACTATGTTGATATATATTTGTTATTGACAAATCATTTAATATTGTGTTATTCATTTAATAATACCCTTAAGAGGAAATTCATAACTTCAGTCGCTGAAGTTGTTTATTATAAATGGTAATTGAAAAGAACAAAACTTTAAAATGATAAACATATGTCAAAAAACTGCTTATAAATAGATGTATTTTTTATTAGAAATACTATAACTGTAAAATATTGCCTTTATATAAGGGAAGAGATTGATGGTAAAAGATATTTTATATATTTTTTTCCATTCTCTGGCTAGTGCTTGCTATTTTGGAAAGAATTTTCTTCTACTATATGAGAGTTCACATCCATTTGCTTTTAGGTTTTTATCCGAACTAATTTCAGGACTTTATGTAAGGGAAAATGCACTAGTAATAATGCTTCTATCACTAAATATTTTGTTATGTATTTTTCTTAGTTTTATTTGTTTTAATTAATTAGGAGGTTTTTTGTAATGCTCTCCTTTGTTTAAATCTCAGTTTTCTGTCACTCTCTTAGAGTTCAGACCTATTATGCACAGCACTAAAGATGTGTTCTGGTCAGCATGCATTTCAGATGAGCACCATATGATGAAGTTCAGTTCCGCAAAAAAATGATAAAACTCTGCTCACTTCAGAAGTGAACCTTAAGCAATATTTACTTTTCCTATATGAAACTGTATCAGTAAGTTGAGGATGTGTGTCATGGATGCCTGTCCTTAAAAATTGAAGGTGCTCAAGAAGAATGTATTTGGTAGTCAAGAACGTGGGTTGCTCCCATTTAAATCAAGTAGTTCCTTCATAACAGAATCCTTGTAAGTGCAACTTAATTGTGTATAATGCAGATCCGTGATAAGGTGTTATGACTTTGCATTTTAATCTACAGTAGTTTCTAGAAACCAGACTCATTCATTTCCAGCTGGGATCCAAATGATCAGGGCTCAGCCCAAGGATGTGTCACAAACTACGTCTGTGATATCAGGTGGTTCAGTCTTTCTGTGTCTCAGTTCTCAACCTGTAAATGTCATCAGTAAAGATATTTCCATCTATTTTCTGTCCTGCCTGTTAACTCTGAAAGTTGGTGGTTTGGGTTTTTTTGTTTGGCTTTTTTTTTTTTTTTTTTTTTTTGGTTGGGTTTTTTTAATCTATTCCTAATTTTACTTAGGAATATTGTAAAGAATAATGTAGCATTGTTGTAGACAGATGCCTAACATTTGCTTACTCCAAATGTTAGGTTTCCTTTGGCATGCTTTTTTCCTAAAGTTTAAAAGTTAGTTTATCACTCAGACCAGCTGAGTAATAAAGAACCACTTTGAACCCTCACCCTAAAGGCCCACCGACTAGCAGGAACCGTGGCCCAGAAAAAAAAAAAAGAACCAGGAAGCTCAGGAAGCTCTTAGCCTATATCTTTAAGAAACACTAATGTACTACACATTTTTTTTCTCAAAAAAGGTCACAAAATTTTTATTCTTCAGCTAAAAATACCCACAGATATATAAAAATATGCATTCCTGTTTCTCAAAACTCCCACATACAGTGATTGTCACATAAGAACAATGGAATTCTGCACAGCATTGTATGCACTAGTCTCCTAGGTTCTATGAACATAAAATTTCTGGAATTAAGCATATAGTAAAGCACATTGTTGTGCTGGTTGACATTTGTGCAGCTGAACTGAATTCTGTACAAGCATTCAGAAAGTCTGCAAGCCAAGTCCTGCTGATTTAAACATCACACATCTTTGAAAATTTCAGGTATAATTCATAGAAGGTAAGCGGTAAGGAATGGAAGATGAGAGAAAGAAACCAACAGATTTATGACAGAAACATTGGATGCTTAACAAAGTGTCTCCTATTCACCAACTTCAGATGTAGACAATTCAGCCCAGAGGATCAATGATTTTTGTACAGAATTTTCTGTCTGCCAGTGGCTAGAATTCCCCAGGTGTGCTTAAATTTGGAAACAAGTATCTAGTAATTGTTCATGCTTTGAATAAAGACATTACTTGGTAATAAAATCTTTATAAACATCACTTAATCACCCACAAAATAGGCCAATGACCTAATGCTATAATTTACATTTTAAATTTAAAAATTTGACCAGAAGGTAGTTTTCTATTTAACATATGTTTAGCTTGGGTGGGCAGATGGGGTCCAGTCTTGTTAAACCAAAAATACTATACCTTTGGGTTTACTCAATAGGAAGAAAAGCAGAGCAGAGTATTAAATTAGTGATTGATGAAAGTATTTGACATGAGCTCATGCAATATGTCTACTACTTCTACCTTGGGACTGCACCCCTCTGCAGAGGGATGTGCAAAGGCATTATATGAGTGAAGTTATAAATTGAGCATGAAACTGGTGCACTGTTTTTGTGTTGGCTGCCTGCATGTGGGTGCACATTTAACAGACCCATGTGGGCTATAATAGGTACCCCCTAGTTCCATATTGCATTTAGCGAATGAATGTAGCAAGTTGATGCTGGAGAGCAATTTCCTTCTCAGTGGTTCAGACAGTCTCTAGAGGCGCTCCTTTTGCCTCCCTTCTTCTCCCATTGTCTAAACAAGAGCTTCTTGCCTCTAACTTCTGTCACCTCCTGTACCTAAAGTCAAAATACACTGACTAACATTCTACTTCTGAATCAAAAAAAAACTCAAATCACTTGCAATAATATTTTTCTTTTAGTTTAGGTCGAACTACTTAAAGCCAGTTTCCTATCACTCATAAGACAAATTCCTGTTTCATTTCTAATGTTGAAAAGTTAGAGAAGAAAAAATGAATGATAAGAGTTGGTATTCTGTCAGCAAAATGAAAAAATTAACTTATTTTCAGAAAGATTCTGTCATCATAATTAGGTGGAAGAAAAGGTAGCCATCTGGCAAACTTGTAACTTTTTTACCATAACTTTTTTACCAAAACTTCCTTTCAGTCTCTTCATTTAAACTCTTGACAGATCAAAGCTAAAACACCCTCATTGTTGCTGCTGTTTATCATTATTATTATTGTTATTGTTATTATTAATGTTGCTGCTGTTATTATTACTGAGGGGGAAAGTGAATAATAAGGGACAGATTTGTTTTCCTAAAAGTCAGAGCACCTGAAATACTGACTGCAGAAAGAGGCAATTTCAAGCATCCTTCATGTTTCCAGAGTTTTGATTCTGAAAATAAGGACACATAATCTGCAGTAGAGAGTTTTTCTATCAAACTGAAGTGTTTTAGCAGAGGAGACATATACAATATGGAGAGATGTGCAATATTTCCTTTGGAAGAACATCTCAAAACATTTTATGCCAGAAAAATTGGAACTGAATTTTCAAAAAAAACATCTCACTGGAGCTTCATAGTTGCAGAGCGCCAACAGAATAAGGCAGCTTTGGGTATCTTCACCACTTCAGTCTGCAAAGTTGTGGCAAAAGCAGAAGATTTTCAAGTCTTCCTTCATAATCCAGTTGAATTGCTGTATTCCTTTTCCAATACACATTTTCTCACAGGAAGGTCTTCGATTGAAAATCTAAGAATTTAGAGGTAGTCAAGGACACTGCAGTCATCTTCTTCACAGCTGGAAAGACATCATCCCAGATTTTAATGTTCTCCAAATAGATACAACATCATTACAAATAAATTCTCTTAATTCCATGTCTTTGTCTTCCTCTCTTGTTTTCTATATATCAGAAAAGTGCCTGAAATAAGTCAACTCCCTATGTGTTTTAAAGGAAAATTATCTACTATCAACTTAGCAATAGTAAGAAAAAAATTATCTTTTATAACCTGCCATAGTCTAGCAGTTACAATGACTGCATTTTCATGTTGGATTTCACAGTCTGAAGCAGCAGAAGTTTATTGTGAAGTACTGGCTCAACCCTGACAATTTATTTTTTTTAAATACTTAATGCTAAATTCACTTACTCCTTTGCATGACAGTAGCATCTGCAGAGTTTTTCTGTTTGTTAAGTAGCTAGGGTGATAAGTTTTCCACTTCTGGAAAATGTAACTTTCAGGGAGGTAAAGGATTTACAATTAAGGAAAGAAAAAAGCTAAAAATTACAGTACCATGAGCATGACATCTCTGTCTGAGAGTCCTAATTACCAGACACAGAAATACTGGCTTTCAGACCACATCAAAACAAGTGAGAAAATATCATTAAATATAAGTTTGGAACCATCATTTTCCTGTAGAATGTTGTACATTGTTACCAATCTGACAATGTGAGGATGCCATGGAACATAAGCAGAACTTGCTAGAGTAGAAACAGGTGGCCTAAAATTCAACAGAAAAGTAGGAATTCAGCAGTCTTACTAAATCTGTATAAATTTAACAAATGCTAAGGCAAAGAAGAAATAATTAAAAGGAAAATGCAATAAAAAATCTGTCTGCTGAATGTTTAGTGTCTGGTCCTGGACCCAGGCCCACTAGGACATGCCCTCTGCAGGCTGGGGCATGCAGCACTAAGGTCCTTATCTGCTCTCTGGAATGTTTCTGGATTTTATCCAACCATTTTTTAATACCAAATTTGTAAAAAATCCAGGAAATCTCAAGCCATCCATTTCTGAACAATACATGTTTTCATTAAACGTAAAGTTACTAGCCCTGGGCAAATGGGAATATAAATGTCCAAATGAAAACCAATGCTCTGTGCTGCAGGGACACTAGATACTGCAAACCTTGCAGTTTGAGTGCTGCTGTACAAAAACCCACAGTAGCTATTTAGGAAATGAAAACAAACCAAACAAGTTAGTAGAAGCAAATGCTTTTATGCTTTTAGAGCAAGTTGCTTTAGAGACATAGGACTTAAAATGTAATAATAAAATTATGAGAGAAATGTTATTGCATAAATTTTTCCACTGTCCCAAAAAAAAGAGGCCCACCTGCTGCTACAGACATCCTCTGCCAGAGCAATTTAGAAGTCTTTATAGAAATAAAATCCTAAAATAAACTTCTCCCTCTGCAAAGTGGAGAAGGCTTTTTTGCTCTCTTAGGACTTGGTTCTGTTACTCGTTTTTTATCCATGTGAAACAGACACATAAAACACAGGAGCTAAAAAAACTCACATACCTTAAGGAGAGGATGGAGGCCACCTTGATACAGACATCTCAGATATGATATATATCTGTCTATGAGAAAGATACCTACCAATATGTATATAGCTGCGTATCTGCTGTGTAACTCAGAATTATGGTCTGTGCACATCCAGTCAGAGTCAGCAGTGAGATTCTCAGTGCCTTGACTTGCCCAGGACTCTTCTTGCTTGATCCCCATTGATCTGTTGCTGTCATCTGTCTCTTGTGGAAATGCTTACATGTAAACACCTGAAGATAACATCCCTCATTATTGTACAGAAACTACCCTTCTTTTCAGACCCCACTGGATTTCTTTATTCTTGTCTTTTGTGCAAACTTCAAAGGCTTGTGTGTAGCCCTGTAGCTGGTGAGTTTCTCAGCGATGGGCTGCTTTCAACTTTACACTTGCCAAGATAAAACAAGAAAAGTGGTGCCAGATTTGAAGGCAAAAGGCACCGCTGAGTGCTCAATGGTACATATCTTCTATTGTAGGTATAGTTAAAGGGCCCCACTGCTGTCATGTTGTAGACAATGGATCAGCTAATGAGACTGTCTGTGATAGTAAAGAGCTCATTCTCAACACACTGTGAGAAAGATAAATGCTCACTCTAATTCCACAATGTTTTCCAAGCATACAGCTAGCCAGAATTTACAAATTCAGTCTCTAATTTTATTATTTGGTAATAAAATCTGGTAAAACACTTCACCTCCTCTTTCTGGACAATGACTTTCAGAAGCTGAAAATGCTGTGAAAAATTCAAATCAGAGGTTGGAATTAATTATAAACATGAGATCAGGACTGAACTGGGTAATCTGAATCACTTGCTTATAGAATAGTTAATAATTTTCACACACTTTTCATTGAAAACAACCATTTTGTGGCTTCACAGGCTGTTTCAGTAATTCTGTTGTCATGAGTACAATTATTAAATAAACACAAGAGAATAAAGAAGAGAGTAAGGGAATGAATTTGCCAGCTGGAAGCCTTAACAAAATGATATTTGATGACCTCAGGAACCATTCAGTACAACTGAACCCTGTCTATACTTGGCAATATGTTCACAATAAGTGTAATTGACTGCTCCTCTCTGAACTTTGGGACTGTATGGAACTGATCTGTCTGTGAAGATTAGTCTTTGTAATGTCTTTGCTTATGTGAGGTCTTTATTACCCTGTGGCTAGTGCATAGGCTGCAGCATACTTTAGAAATTATTTACACATTTTGTTATCAAGATTTTAGTTGGTATGGTTGTTGTGGTGACATTCTCTTTCTTTACACTCCCTCTTTTTTCTCCTTGTTCTTCTATCTGACTCTACTTACACATACTTTTCTTAGCACATAGTTCTGTCACACTTTTTTAAATCTTTGTGAGTTTTTAAAAATTTATATATTCTGAGGTAAATTGGATGCACTTTGATATCAGTGACTTTACAAAATACAGTACACACCCTCTAGACAAAGGTTCTTTTTCAAGTTTTCTTTGGATTAAGGCATTTTCAAAGCAGAAATTAGGTGACAGACTAAAGGAACAAGAAATAAATCTTTCTGCATGTAATCCACTTCCAACTACTGCAAAATATGCACAAAATATTCCCTAAAAGAGTACTGAAAATCAAGCCAACAAAATCAATTTTCCTTCAGGTGTTGGATACATCTCTGCTAGCAAGCAGAGCAAACTGATAGCAATGGCTATGCATACACAGGGAAAATTGTCACTAATCTAGTGAAATGTGTCTCTGCCCATGGCAGGAGGGATAAAACTTGTTGGTCTTTAAGTCACTTCCAAGCCAAACAATTGTATTATTGTTATGCTCTATGATATGTATGTATACAAACCCAGGATATTTTAGAAAAATAGACAATCTACATCTATTATGATCATGTATTATAAATATATTTAAAAACCCATCAAGGTTTTTCTGAAGACTTTCAATTGAAGTTCTAACAAACTTTACATTTAGAAGCAATCTTAATCTATCATGTAACCCTGAGTTGACTCCATACCCAGGAACATCCTCAATCCCATAAGAAGCGAAACAAATCTTATGATATTTCACTTTGATACAAAAACCACTTCTTTGGTTTTGGCTTCCCAAATAGGAAAATGAAAATTAATATAGTAATTTTCTCTACAAGGAATAAGTCCAGGAAGGGACTGAGGTATGCCTCTCATGAAGCAAAATGGCCTGAGTTCATCTCATCAACTGCATGGCCTGAGTGTCCCAAACAGGCATCACAGAGACCCACATGATTTTATTTACCTGGTGAGAAGATGAAGGTCACCTCTAGAGACCAATTTAGATGGTGTGTGGGCTGCAAGTGCAAATCAACATGGTTTGTGACTGAGGGGACTGAGGAAGTGAACTGCTCCTGCATCTGTACCAGCTGCAACTTTCCCAGGGCTGACGCTTTCCCACTTCACTAAATTGCATTGCTGTAACCAAAGTGAAACACGGTGAAGAAATGAGTTATCATTGTTGGCTTCGAGTCAGAGAAGACCGGATGCTATCCTGAAGCCAGTGGGACATAGTAGTGAACATTTCTTGCAAACTCTAAAATATAAGAACATTATCAGCCATAAATCATCTGCATTAGCATTTTGTCAGCTAAATATCTACAAAGTAGGTCACACAAATCCAAAGTAAATCTAGAATCATCAGTTATCTAGCTAGTATCCCACTGATTTGTTTCTAAAATTTGTCCCCAAGAGTTTACTGAATTTGAGATGTTTATATTAATCTCTCTTTTTTTTTTTTTTTTCAATTTAATAAAAGAATTTCCCAGAACATTTGACTTCTATCTTTGTCATGGCAAAATAGTTCCCCAAAATTATTTTCAGCTTCAACTGAATATAAAGTACTAGTGCTAGGATGAGTTAGGGTCTTTGTTTCAGAGCTAGAGATATCAAAAGAATATGTTCATTTTTTAGAACTTTTCTATTCTCTGATGCCTTACTGTTAATAAGGATGTTGGCATCCAGTGTCCTTTCATCTGCCTTAAAGGAGGAGGTGAGTCACATAGGGCACCTACCTCCAACTGCTGCTCCAGAACAGTGCAGGTCTCCTGTAGGACCTGTCACCTGCGACACCTTGTTCAGCTACCTTAGGATGTCTCAAATGGTACCAGAAGCCTTTGTCTGGGCAACTACATTGAGTCTTTCATGACACAGTCCTTCCTGTCCTTCAGGGAGAGAAGTAGGACATGTTTGTTCTAGGAATCTTTTTTGATTGATCTCAAAATAACTCCTGAGAATTAGCCTATTTAACAGAGGTTTCATTTTTTTATGATGGTATGTCCTCTTGTGAGACCAAGCAGCCTTTGAGAACCACCCTTTGATGAGGGTTCATTTTCTATAGTGTGTAAGAGCAGCCTGAAAATTGATTATTTTTATGAGAGGATTAATAAAGACTGTAACAAAGTAGTAGAGAGAACACAGTCAGGTGCAAGAAATATGACACTGATGATGTGGCTGATTATGATTAGATTTATTGCTAATATAATATCAAAATATTGTCAGTGCAGTATATATAGATAGATAGATATAGATATATAGATTAGATATAGATATATAGATATAGATATATAAACAGGTCTAAAGGATTATAATATAAGCAGGTTCAGCTAGAAATGTCCAGGTTTACAGTCTTTGGCCTTGCAAAATTCACAGTTACAAAGCAACAAAGCATCTATACAGATACTTTGGGATTTTTATCTCTGTAAGTGACCAGATCTTAGCACTTTTACTCAGCTGTCCAAAAGTGTGTACTCCCCATCTTTGGGTTGGATGTACCATGCAGATGTCCCTCCTGGGGGGTGATCAACCTGGAAGCTGATGGCAACCTCAGGAGACCAGTATGCCCAGTTAGCCCAGTCTCCAGCAGAATTTTATACCCCTTTTCAGGCCTGTGTGTACCAACGTCAATCCAATCACCACAGCTCCCGCAACCTACAATGCATCCCTTATGCGAGCATCCACATAGTTCCTCCTGCAATTCCCACCTGATGTTCTGATCTTAGGACAAGTCATATCGCCCTTTAGCGGCAGTAAAAAGGGACAGTGTGTATGGGCGGGGGGGGGGGGGGGCGGGGC
>JAWWES010000081.1:133044539-133117713 GCA_035583135.1 Lophotriccus pileatus
CCCCCCCCCCCCCCCCCCCCCCCCCCCCCCCCCCCCAGCAGGACACACTCGAAGACCTCATTATCTCTCCTTGCTGTCACAATGACCTGATTTCCAAGGCACTGGGGACTAGGACAGTCTTTGGGTGACATTTTTTAGAATTTGTCTTAAACTTACCAACGTATGACTTGTTTAAAAATGGCCAACCATGAGATGTACATTTTCCCACAGAATCTGCCTGCAGTTTTATATACCACAGGTACTGAAGCATATTGGTATTGGGACTGACTCCAGTTGTTTTCATACCTTTTAGAAGAATGTGAACTGTTCAAAGCAGATCCCAGATGGAAGCTGCCCTTTCAGGATAGTGTGACTCCAGTGATGTCAATGGAGCTGCCCCAACTCCTGCATCATGCTGACTCAGTTCTCCCAAATGAGGCTTTTGGTGATTATATCTACATTCCAGGTTATTTCCAGCTACTGCATGACATTGTTTCTAAATATTAGTTTTTATTTTAGGGCTTTTAAAATGAATATATTTTTAGGGCTTTTAATATATTTTTAGGGCTTTTAAAATGAATATATTTTTATATATATTTTAAGAAACCCTTCAAAACTCTAAAGATTGCCAGAATGCTTAGACTTGCTGCCTAGTCAGTGTCAGTCCTTTGCTTGTCTTGAATTTGACATGGCTGGTGTCTTGTTGGTTGTCTCTTTGCTCCATTACAGCATTTTGTTAGAAGGAAAACTGTGCATGAAAAATCTGGAGATGATACTATAATATAGTAAAAAGGATTATTATATCATTTAATTAGAAATATATGTGAGTTTTTCTAGGGACACTTTAAATTATTCTTGTTATATTTTGTCTGCATTTTTGGTAAAGGTACAAATAGGTTCTTCTAAACCTATTCTTATAATTTTGTCAATCTATACTCGAGTGTCCAAAAATTATTTGGCTCTCTTGTCAATTGAACATTTTGGTCCTAATGATGAGGGTATTCTCAAGACACTTTGGCTCTCCCAGTTGATGTCAGCCAACAGGCCCATAGGTCAGCCAGAAAGCTGTTTGAGGATAGACACAGAAAAAAAGCAAAAATGGGGGAAAATTAAACACAGAGAACATCATAGGCCATATGCCTTCCAGTTAAAGGAAGATTCCAACTATGAAAAAAAAAATAAGGCTTTAAGTATAAAAATAATTTTGACACCACTTCAATAGCAACAGATGTAAAAAAGAGCTGTTGTGACATTGGATTAAAATGTGTTTTTTTTTACCAAAGTAGTGATCACCTCAACCACTTCAAGCAATCATCCCACCTTAGGTAGTAGCTCTGAGGCAAGAAAGAGATTGTTTTGAACACTTCTATTTACACCAGCTTGCCTATAACTCTCACAGCTTCAGAGCTGAGAGAGATTTAAGGGAAATGAAAACCAAAAGAGGCCTTCTTCAGTATGCTGGTTATTGTCTTGCCAAATCAGCCATCTGTGTACAGAGCCAGTCTCTGTGTCACTTGTGGCCTTTCCTTGGCTTCTGCTCAGAGAGCTTAGGAACTGTTTGTTGTTTAATAGAGCCCTCAGAGATTATTCTTGGAGAGAGTTATTTCTGTAAACCAGAATACACTGACTGGAAATTCTTTTCCAAAGCCTTGAAATAGGAGCAATTGGATGCACTCTTCCCCTAATAAATATTCACTGGGAAACAGCAAACTGAATGTGAGGTCTACACCCCCAAATTTTTGTTTCCTATTCATCAATTTATCACACTCAGGGACACTGTCTGATGTATATGCAAAGACTTCTCAAGTGAATCACAATACAAAGGTTACTCACTATCTTGCAGAGTTAGGTCAGTGTTAGGGAACAAATTTCTATGTCAAAAATAGTAGTTCTGGCAACTTCACAAGATTTTGTGTTTGAGACACAGCGGGGACATACATATAAACATGAGTATTTACAATCGCTATATATTTGTCTGGAAGTTAAACATTAGAAATCTTTCCTTTTTGTCTATGTAAGGTAGAGGTATATTACACAGAATGCAGAAAATAACTGTTTGAGCTGAAAATAAACATGTTTTAATAATTAATCTTTGGGAGAAATATTTTAAATAATTGTAATTTTCAAAATGCAAATTCTTAAAAATTCAGAACTGAAATGTTTTCCCAAATATCAATGAGAAGTTTTCTGATTTTTCTCCTTCTTTGACTGAATTTATTCTCCCAGAGTTAACTTCAAATCAGGAAATAATTTCCATCTTTGAAATTTAATATTTATAATAAGGAACTTTGTGCTGAATAAAAAACCTAAATGGCAGCATTGTTAATGTGCATCCACTGAATCAATAGAAGAGTTTTTTGATTTTACGTCTTACTCTTAAAAAATAAATGCAGGCAAACTATTCCTATTACATTAATATTTATATTTGTATCATTAATTTTATTTGTGAAATCTTATTAAAGCTGGGCACTTTAGTGAGCTGGCAGCTAGAGAAAGAGTTGTATCTCCACATCTACAACAGGAGACAGCTGCAGAGCTGGTCCTGAGCAAATCAGGTGGGGAATTGAAACTTGCATAGGTCCATTAATTACTCAGTTATACTCACCTCCAAGTGTCTGCAGTGCTACTCCATTATCACACAAACACAGTCCAGTGTCCAAAATGGAGATTTTCAAAATCCTGGTCCATTATTTTTCTCTGTAAAAATGCCAGTAGAATGCCTATGAATGAAACACTGCAGTCCTGAGCCTTAGCTTTTGTGAAGTCATCCCTTTAAGTTGTCTTAAGTTGTCCTAAATGTTATGATAAATTTTCATAGACAGTCCAGGGCGAGTGATGAAGCAGATAACCCAGTAAGTAAAATGATTAGAGTTGTAAGGAATCAGACTGCTGAATGAAGGTAAGTTTTTGTGTCCTTTATCTTTTTGTTTTGCAAGGCACTGGGACGCACATGGAATGAAACAAAACGTAGCAGAAGCGTCTGACAACAGAATTGAAACTTCTAAAATTAGTTAAAATTGTGAATCAAAGCATGTTTCAATAGATCAGCTTTGTCTGAACTCACATACTAGGAAATGTTTTGTTATTTAGATATAATTTAGATTTTTTGGATAATTTTAGCAGACAAATACTCACCAGTAAAAATCAATATTAAGTATTTTTTTAGTAACATTCAAAAACATATTGATGAAATGCCTGGTCCATAGATCTTTAACTGAATAATTTCCATCAAGTAATTTAAACAATCAAATTTCAAAAGTCAATCCTCTATGCATGTCAAAATGAAGTTGGATTTTCACATCTTATTGTCATTGTCAGACGCTCATCTGATCATTCTCAAATATCTCCAAAACACACTTTTGTCACAGCCTTATCTTTCCAATGTAAATCCAAGATATACTGCAGTATCTGGCAGGACATTTTAAGGGTGTTTGATTCTCAATTTAATTCATAATGCTTTATAATTCTGCTTTTTTTTTGCTGATCCATTCTATTTCTAAAATATGCTGCATGAAATATTTATTATTTGACCCAGTCTGAATTTGTCTTGAGTCCTGGAAAATGTTCAACTGAAGCTACCAGAACACCACAGAATACGCTGGAAAAAGAAAACTTTCTTCCCCATAAATGTCAGTAAAGACGTTTCAGAATAACAAAACAAACATGATATAAGCATTCTGGGGTCTTATTTGTTCATATTACTCAAAAGATTCCTCAGTTGCTCTATTTTTGAAAAGATACTAAAACCACTGGGAAAATAGGCATAAATGCCTTCAGAGGCCATGGAACAGATGAAGTGATGCTGGATCAAAGGGATACAAACACTCTCCCTCAATTTCTCACCAGCTGAGACTCTCATTTTCAGCAGACTTACAGTGTTTTGGGCAGGATATTGACTTCATGTCCTGTTTGGGGACACACAGGATAAGTCCTAGTCCATTTTTACTGGTGTGGACATTGCTGCAAAATCCAGTATTTAACATGCGGGTAGTGTAGATTGGATCTGGCAGCAACTGGAAAACCAAGCAGTGTGAAGGAGTGAGGAACCTGAGTGCCCAAGGACAGTGCAGCTGAAAGTCCAACAGATCTTCAGGAGGTAAAGAAAAATGAAGCTGATGAAATTACAGCTTCTGAGAAGTAAAGGAAGCTGAAGTAGTTAGAGTGAGATACTTTTTTGCTCCTTCCTCTCTTTTCCTCCCTGAATCTTGTGGCGCATTTGGTGAAGACAGAGGGTATGAAAGTTGGAGTGGAATCTATTTGAACTACAGGTTGTTTGGCCAACAGCTCCTTTCTATCCTCAGGGATGAATGACTAAGAAACCTAAAATGGCAACTGCAACTTTTGCCATCAAAAGCCATCCCTGAGCCTCCATCATTGATATCTATCATGCCATCTACAGGGAGAAACCTTAACAAGAGCACAACAGTCCTGTTGGGGGCAAATGCTGAATAAACACAACTCTCTGCCAAGATAATCATTCCCAGTTTTTCTACTACATGGGACCCACCTCCTTTCAGCACCAGCAGTTCTTGTTGCCTCACTGGCATGAGGAAGCTCCTTCTGCCATCTCAAGCTCATTTTCCCACGGGTGTCTTAGGTGGGACTCTCAGGAGAGTTAAAACAAACACTTTGTTCACATAGATCTCAGCAGAAACCATGAATTAGACCGTAATTCTGTGGCTTCAGCGCAATATAAATATATTCTAATGATTTATCATGTACTTGCTTTTTCATTTCACAGGAATAAAGAAGAACATTTGGGAAGCACACTTTCTCAGTGTTAATATAAAATCCAGATGTCTGCTTTGCCAGACTACTGCCTTGTACTAGACGCTTGAATATTCTAATTTTCTGTCCAGTAATGAGTTAAGGGAACAACATGTGTGTGCATGAGAGTGTAAGCAGCACTGCAGCTGCTGCAGCACCATGTTCAAGATATGCACAGATCAATGATTTCAAGTCTCAAGAACAAAAAATAGCCAGCCATTGGCATTGGTATTTCATGGAACTGTGGACATATCAACTTATAATACGCAAACAGGTGGTTACACATGAGAATGCTACTGTTATTTATCTTTAACCCTCTGCATGGGGATTTATTTTCACATTTCATCAAGCACTGCTGCACTGAAATAAAGCAGTGTAGTCTTTGCAAGCCTTGCCTTTTCTGCCAGTCATCTCCAGGCCTTGGGGCAACTCTGATTGTTGCATAAGTTTCATCAGAGTGGCATAAACCTACGTTAGACCATTCTAAGCAAGAGTTTGCTCTAAGTCTCCTGTGCCAATGTTAAGTTGTACATTTTGAGAGTAAATTGTTACTAGTTTTTCATGCAATGGTCCAGTTCTGATGACTTTTTCTTGGAGAGAGTAATGCTGTTGAAAATTCAAATGACAATTTTCCTGTGGGGTAGGAATGTAAGCTGTTTACCATGCAGTTTCTGAATGATTCATTCTCAAGAATGAGGAGTTGCTCTCAAGGGTACTCACTGCACAGTAGCCACCAAGACCAGTGCCAGTAAGTACAAATGTCTCTACTGACTTGGAGGTACCAACTATGGCAACTTAAAATTAACTTTACATGACAGTTGTATAACGTGACTGTTCTGACATACTGTTCTTGACACAAACACATGACTTTCACAACGTGTGTCAAGGAAAAGCTGAGTACTGCAGTCCAATATTCTGCCATTCCTGTTTGGAATTGATACCGAAGCAACTTGATCTTGGTCTCAGAGAAAATATTTATTCAGCAGCGCACCATATGGGGAAAGCTATGCAATATCTTATATCTTAAGATATATTGTCAACACACTCCCAAATTCTGATCTTAGATATGTGTGGAAAAACTCATACTCCATCAAGTGAATTAGTCAAAACTAATTGGTAGAAAAGACAGTAGGCTTTAGTACATCAGTGTCAAATAGATTTGCACATATCTGAAGAGAGGAATGAATTTGCAAATATAGGGCCAAATTGAAGATTTCCCACTGATTTTTCTGGGCTTTGCTTTACACTGTAAAGTAATGTCAGGGTCAAATGACATGCGCTTAGCAAAGACTGTGTAATGGAGAATACATTCACTGTTCTAACAAGCATTTTTCAAAAGTAGTTATCAATTTTTTGCTTTTGTCACACAAAAATTTTTCCTGAAAGAATTTTGCCAAAGTGCTCCTAATTCCAAAGCTCTATCCACTCCAATTAAACCAATACTGGCTTAATCCAATTGTTATGCTGGATTTAGGTCAGTGCTAGTCAGTGCAAACAATGTCTTAAAAAAGCTAGTAACATGGGTAAAAGGAGTAAGATTTTTCTCTTTTCCTTAGGGATGAAATTGAAACTTTGATTTTAAGAAGCAAATAGCTTCCAGTAAATTTTTATTAAAAGTATTCCAGACTCTATCTGAAATAACTTATAAGAAGAGATTATAAATTTTATTTCTAATAGAATGAAAAATGGTGTTACAGGCTTTATTTTCTGGCTTTACAAACTGGTATTTAAATTTCTGACTAAAAGCATTTGAAAAAATCTGCTCTGTGACTGGATCTGCAATTCTTTCAGTGCATATGCAAGAGTGGGAGAGACCCATATTAGAGAAGCTTAGAGTTAACCTTGTTATCTAGTCAGCTCATTGTTCAACAGTAGTCAGAAAAGCAAATCAAATACTGGAATGGAACAGAAAAGGAAACAAAACAGGAATGATAAACCTTCTGCCACTGTACAATGCTATGAGGCTCTTATATCTTAAATTCTGACTGCATTTATGTTGCCTCCATTAAAAAGAGAATACAACAGTAGCTGAAAGAGGGAGAGGATGTCAAAAAGAGAAGGACAAGAAGACTGATTAAAGGTTTGGAGCAATTTCTATATGAGAAATGAGGAAGAGACCTTTAATAAGCAAGAGATAAAGGATGCAATATATAGTTCATTAAAATAATAGGTAGTATAGAGCAGGTAATGACTTTTCCTTGTCTTTGTCTTTCATGCACAAGATGGTGTAAAAATATCTTTAGCTAGGAGCTCTGGAAATATTGAAAATTCAAATGATTTAAAATATGGAATTTGAAAAATTATTGGGAGAAGTCTACAGTCATTAAATAAAAGATGTTGCCTCTGAAAGAAGTTCCTGATCAATATTCATTGAAATCATCCTTACATTCTGGACCTGCTTTTATCCCTTTTCTTAAACTTTAACTGCTGCATAGAGGTTCTTCTACAGAAAAAATAGAATACAGGAAGGAGTTTGATTTTGCCTGCAAATATTAGTTGTCCAGAGGAGGAAGAAGGGCTGCAGACTTCATGAGAAATGACACAAAGTGCTAGACCACCATTACAGTGTCAGTTTAGTTTAAAATTAACAATTAACAGCATGAAAAAAAGACAAGAATAAAACAACAAAGAAGGCTTGATAAAACAGGCATAGAAATCTTCATTTAAAAGATGGTTTCTTAAAGGATAAAACTTTATCATATTACTCCTCATTTTTCAGTCTCTGCAACAGGACTAAACAGTACATGTGGGATTATTGCATGTTTTACTCATAATTCACCAAGCAATAATGTTATGCCCCAAGTTTGCAACGCTTGCTGATCTCAGGAAAGATTACTTGTAAAGTTTGTCTGTGCAATGTTTTAGTCAGTGTGGCTGGATACTCCCTTCTGTGCTGAGAGCACTCAAACCATAAGCAAGGTACCACCCACAGCTGCTTATGGCAAAACTCAAGGGTTGGAGGTCTTTGACTGTGCCCTCAGTGCACCGAGCAGGACAGCTGCCATCACTTGAGTGGAAATTCATGTGAGATTTAAATTGCTGTGGGCTTCCAGCTCTTAGTTTCCTTTTCCCATCTGAGGCTCTAAGTCCTGTCGCTTGCTAGCATGATTTTCAAAGGCCTGGAGGCTGGTTCAGCTCCAGCAGGACTGTGGGAAATAGTGTTGTGCCTCATCTGGGGCAATATATGTGAGCAATGCATCTGCTTGAAACAGAATGGGTGCCAGCCTGTCAGGTTTCACCCCCTCTAATACCAGATTGCCCACACACCTCAACAAATAACTTTGAAAAACATTACTTGGGGTACATTTGCAAAAGCAGTCACACGTTTTTTCCAGCTATAGAGATTCAAAGTACTATGCATGATTACAGCTGGATTTTTGAGACACTTAAGAATAACTCATTTATTTTTGTATTACTCCTTAAGTTTTCAAATGTAATTGAATCAGTCCTTTCATATTCCAATGTAACAGTATTTGTCTCAATGTGCTATCTATTTGGCAAAATTGTTCTTTCAGTTTTGATGAAAAATCAGTGGTTAGTGAACCCTTCTCATCCCTTCATTCATTATAAACTCAGTATAAATTTAGCCTTTTGACTCCAATTAGAGCTTTGAGATTTCTTGGGAACAGATGACATATTTACAACCCAATATGTTTGTCTCATCCATCTGTTCACTGCTGGCAGGTTGTAAATTATTAAGACACATGCTGCCATATCTTTGTATGTGCAGAAAAGAACCATTTCAGGGTACAGGTTCCTGCTCTAATTGGTATTTAGGTTCTTCCACTGTGTGAAAGCTATACAATAGTAATACGTGGATGGCTTTTTAATCTTCTCAAAAAACACTTATTTCAGTCCACCAAGGGTCACCTCAGCAGTGGATAGTCATAGTAAAAAGGCAACAAGTACTTCAGACTGAAGAAATGTCAGACATAAAGCACCAAACTCAGAAAACTGGCAGATCTCAACCAGTTGTAAAAGTGGGAGAAAGTAAAGGACTTGATTAGACATGAAATACATTTAGTGACAGTGACACCTTCAGTAAATAATTTAATGGGAAAATAAATTTTTAAGCTTGTACAGATAATTCCAATCACAAACTAAACCCCTATAGGAGTAGCCATCAAGCCAAAAAATCTATCTCTTTCATCAAAACAAAATTTGTTTCAGTGTAACGTGTGTCACTTTGAACTGCTGTAGTTTATGTGAACTCTCTGCTGGAATCAATTTTCTTTGAGAATTCTCCATTTATCAAGTTTCTTTTACAAACTACAGTTACATGGCTGGTGGTGTGGACAGTCTGAAGTTTAAAAGGAAACCTGAGGGAATAGAAGAGGTGTAGAATGATTGTGTTGTAAATGCAGTTCTAACTGCAAAAGACCAAGTAGGCTAAAATAGCAATGCAGGTTTTATGGAAATCAAACAAAAAGTTAAAGAATGTATTAACCATCATAGGAAAGATTATTAAGGAGTCAAGGGATGATATTGTTGACAAGGCACCAAGCCAAACAATATTTGTCCATAACTGATAAGGAAAGAGGGGTTAGAAATTGGAGAAGCTTAAGCAGCTATTTTTACGATTTTACTTAGTACAAACAAGATCTCCAAGGACTGGCCCATGGTTAGCATAACCCCATTATTAAAAAAGTGTTCTAGGGATTTACTTAGAAATTGTATATCAATGCATTTAGCCTCATATGGGACGAAAGTGTTTCATGAGATCAAATAAAGATACCCTTGGAATAATCGACAGCCTGAGAACAGCCACATGCTCTCAGGAAGTGGAGATCATGCTTGAGCTGGTTGGAATTCCTGGAGGATATTATTACTGCAGAGGTGCTGGTTGATTTGCTAGAGTAGCAAACAAAAACCACAGAATTTGCACTGTGGTTATTCAGATATTTTGATCATATAAACATGCTAGAACTTTAAACTGATAAGGATTAATGTTCTTTCCTTCAAGGACAAGTGAAACTGATTAATGAAATTAAAGTTTTTTTCTTGAAGTCTTTTGGATTAATATTTTTTAAACCATTATCACGCTTAAACTTTGCATTTAGGATTCCTTGATATTGTATGATTGGACACAATGAAAAAAAATACTCCTGAATACTCCCATTTCTGCATTATTATGACAAAGAGAAGTGCAAAAGAAACAGGAAGCAAAAAGAAAGACACATTTTATAGTTTCTCTAAACTGTATTCTGTCAGCTAAGAGAGCAAGGAGAGCATTTTGAGTCTCAAGTCTGCTACAGTAAATGGAACTTCTATTTGGTTTGCTTAGTTAGTGAACATGAGCAATGCTTAGTACAGGCTTAGCAATTCTTTGCAATGTTCTTGTGTAAATATGTTTAAGGCTAGAATCACTTTGAGATTAATGGTTTTGGTTTAGTGCACCAAATTACAGCCAACCTACTCGGATCAACTGATTTCTTTTTGACTGCCAATGGAGAAAAGTATTCAGGAAAGATTTAGGCGAGCACACAGAGCATACTAAAGTTACTGTTCCAAGAAGAACTTCTTCAGGACCTGTAAACTTTGCAACTTGGATGATTGTTTAGATTTCATGACCACCGTAAAATTCCCAGATTGCCTGGATTAGACAGAAGAGTTCAGTTAGCAAAAGGAACAGCCGTCAAATGAAAGTTTTCCAACAGATCTTAAGGAAAGAGCTTTAACAATGAAATCAGATCAAGGGTAAATTATTTTGAGTGACATGGGATTACAATAAGTTAAAGTAATAGCTAAATTCTCAAAACAAATATATCCCAAGTTATTCTGTAAAGTTCAAGAACCCTTTATGTATTGAAAATATTAGAGATTTTTACTCTAGCAGTGACAAACACGTATAATGGGAAGACTTTAAGCTGTACATCCTAAAATTTTCAGGTTTGAAATGAAAAAAAAAAACAAACAAAAGAAAATCTACAGATAATGATTGTCTTCAATATTTATTTTGAACTCCTGCAGTGAAGCCTCTAGTCATAAGAGAAAATGAAGCCTGCTGTTCTCCCTTAAAGAACATAGGACAAGAGGTCACAAAATCTCCCTTGCTTTTACATAAAAATATAAAATTTTTGTTATAGCATGAAACAAAAGAGAAGACTGAAAATTATTCTCTTTCTCTGACTTCTACCAACACATCATCAGGAAAATCAGTCCTGTTGTCTCCCAGACTTTTGGGCTTCTTTGAATGAATTGTCTCCCATAGATCTCTGTCATATCACTTTTAGTCTTACTAGGGAAAACAAGTGATTGTGAAAGACAAGGAACATTTTTGCTCTCTTCTTTGATGGTGTAGACTGGGTTTGGTGTGTGCCAAATAGGAGCTGCACTATCCCCAAGGCTTTGCTGAAGGTTTCGGATGAATGCTGCAGCTGCTGTGGAAGGTGTCATAATCATCAACTTTAGTCTTAGTCATTGTGAAATCTCACTGAAACTCACTGAAGAAGACACAAAATCTAGGGGTAAACTCCTATATTCAATAGCTATATTGCTAAGTTTTAGAGTTGGAATTGTGACTGCTAATGATTCTTATTTCAAAATGAGTTGCTGAAATGTTCCCCAGATTTTCGATTTGACATAGATTTGGGTTTTTGGCCTTGGATATGCTGAAATAGCTAAGCTTGTTAGAAGTAGATATTAGTCCAGATGGAATTGAAAACAGATTTCTGAGGCAAGGAGTCTAAAGTAACAAATTATTGACACATTTCATTACTTCTACTGCAGTCTAAAATATTGGACAAATCACTAATATAAATTCACTGTTTAGACAGCTTTTGGAACAAAAGGAGGCCATAAATTCTTTATAGTCAAACATGATATCTAATCACTCAAATAACACTGCTTTGCTTAAGACTGCAGATGTCATTTTTGGATTAGATTTTATATTAGGGGTTTTTTTGATGAGCAAAATTTGGATTATTTCTTTTTTATGTGAATTATCCTGCATTACAATCTGACATCTATTGCTGTGGGTTGGGAATCTACAGAAAACTTGGCTTCAGTTATATTGCTCTAATGGCTTAATTGTTATTTAGAGCAGAAAATGTCAATGTCGAGAGATCAAAGTCTTCTCAAAACTAAAATGAATTCCTTGGATACTCCAGAGGTTTGTATTCACACTGGATCATATTATTTACAAGTCTTGCAATAATCATTTTTATGCCTGTCTATAAATACAGAGCAGATGCAGGTTTCCCCTTTTCTTAACGTCCTTGTGTATCCAGCACCATGAAAGGCTGGCTTAGCTGCGCAGTCCATTTACATAATTGTCTGTGCCCAACACATTTCATACTGCTTTATTAACCCATTCAAGAGTTCACCTTATATTTGACCAAAAATGGTGAGAAATTCAGTGTATTGTCTAGACAGCATAGAACACCAGATTTTTTTTTTTTTTTTTTTTTTTTTTTTTTTTTTTAATGGGTCTCCTTTTTTCATTGAATGAAGGGGCAGATTTTCAGGAGGCTATAGTGAGATTTAGTGCTTGATTGAAAGTGTGTTTGGAATCAAGCCAGAGGCAAAAGCAAAAGGGGATATACAGCAAGAAAGACTTCTTGCACCACCTGGAAGAGAATTCCTGCTGCTTCTCATCGTTTGCCATGTCATTTTGAGAGCTTCAGGATGAAGAGTAGGAAGTTGACTGCCAGTTAATGTCTTGCATAAATTTTCCTTACTTTCAAGTCATATGTTATTTTTGGAGGAGCTTGAGGAAAACAGTGTTTTTCCTTTGGATGTTACTGAAAAAGATACATAATCAAAAAATGCTCAATTTTGCCATTAAATTCTTTACAAGGCACTTGAACACAGTAAGGAATATTTCCTTTTCTCAGTTTATCTTTCAGCTTATCACTTCTTCCTTGATGCAATTGTGTTTCTAGAAGAGCTGGACTAGTTGCTGTGCTTGTATTACAGAGCAACTAAATAGGAGTACACTTTCAGACACCTAATCATGTTCTTATATTACCAAAATATAAAGGAAAGGGGCAGGAATTACAAATTTTCTCACAATTTTATTTTTAGAAAACTAATATTTTAGAATAAATAAATATTTTAGAATAGCAATAATTATTGGGTTTTATTTATATTTAATTGTTGATTTCCTTGGTGAAATTTAGGGATGGAAAGGGCTATAAAAAAAAGCAGAATTCTTTCACTATCATACCAAAATATGAGGACCTTACATTGGAAACCCAAACACTTCATTCTGAGGTTTTCGGTGGAAAAATGAATATTTCTAAAAGGAAATCCCTCTTCCCTGAATATTTCTTTTTAATAGCAAATCTGCAAAAAACAAATACTTTACAAATCTGTTTTCTAAAGTATATCAGCATATTTTTGACGGTTGTAGTCAAAAGATTTTTTAGTTAATTTTTTTTTTTAAACAGCTCAGTTAATGACATCATTCACCTTTTTAGAGTTGGAAACTTTAAAAAAAAATAAATTTAGAGTAAGTGTCATTAATCCTTTATAAGCTAATATGCTTCATGGTATCATAGAAAATTTTATTTAAAATTGGCCAAGCTCTGTGAAGTATGAAAATATAACTTTCATCAAAAGAAGTATTTTGGAGAAAGGTAATCAACATAGATTATTAACATTCTAGAGGTTAACAGCAAGCAAACTGAACAACAATAGAACTAGCATAGCAAGGAATAAAACATATGAAGGACTATTTTTCAAAACTTGGTACAAAGCTCCTTATGAACATAAAAATACCCATGAATTCTGTAGACATACTATTCTTTTCACTGAAATTATTTGCAATACCGGTTACTAGAGATGGAAAAAATAGCATACAAGTTTCAACGGTGGGGTATGAATCAATTTCTACTTTTTGTTCTACTTTATGTATATTCACTGACTATTGCCAAACCAATAAACAATCAGTTCACAAAAGTTTGATTCCTGTTTTTTATATAAGTAATATGCTGCCCAGAAAAAACTAGGAAAATTCAGCCTGACACAATGAAAGGGAATTCTGCTGATATGAGTTCTGACGCTCAAAAATTAAAGAAAGCTAATTGCTATTTCTTCATTTTATCCAGCTTGAGGGGAAATAATTTTTGAAGAGTCATGAATAAAAAATAAGGCTATTCAGCTAAGAGATGAAGCAGTTAAGAAATAATTTAAGTTAGAATTATTTTGCATTATCTCCTGAGACATAGTTTGTATATTCTGTCACATGTATTTTCTATAGACAGAGACATGCATGGGAAATATGTTTGCATGTAAGAGACTGCTGCCTGAATATGGTATTACTTATTGTAGGCCACCCACAACAGCGCTGCGCTGAAGTAACTCTTCACTACCAGCAATGATTCAGTTAACCTTTGATTAAACACAGGAATTCAAACTATGAAAAGGTCTGAAATCTGACACAGTCCTTTGACACCTCAATGTCTGTCATTAAAGATAATCCTGCATTAGGTGCTGATTTCTGAAAATAAAATTAAACTACTTTGGTTTTCAATCTCAACCCTTCCATATTAGAGATGTAACCCTGCTGTGTTAGGAGACCTCCTGAAATTACTGTTTCTCCTTTCAAGTCTGTGTGTTTGAGAAGGAGCTTTATGGGGACCACAGGGGACAACAAACACAAACTGGGCGGCTCCATCAGTGGCAAGTGAAGTGACTGTCTGGGTTGTAGTAATGAGTAGACAAAAAAAGCCATTCAAGACTTCAGAGTCTGATCATGCCTGCTTTTTCCTTCTCTTTTTCTACTTCATACAGAATGACACATTGAGTCAGAAAGACAGACAATATGTTGGCTGATGGTTTTGTTCTTTTCTTAATCTTTTCTTTGTCTTATCATCATCAATGCCATGCCACTATTTTTAACTTCATCTCTGTGGAGGTTGTACTCCATCTTTTGCCACTGTTTCTAGTCGGTGGATGGAAGCCCTGGGATGATCTGAGAGACCTGCACCCTCAGATATACTTTTACCCTTTCTCATTGCTATATTTTTTTCTCCTATTCCACAACTCTGTTTATACAAGTTCCTAAGAAAACCTCAGTGGGAATTTCCTCAGCCTGCTGTTCTTTTACTCTGTGCAACATTAAACGCTGACAAGAAGTGACAGGTTCTCATTTTGCAGTGTTTGTCTCTCACCTGGATATACAAAGTAAAAAAAAGGAGTCTAAAATAAAATTAAAAAGAAGAAAAACTCAGCAGCAGATTTCCATTGGAAAATAATGGTAATCCGAAGTTTTTAGCCTGTGAAATATGAGAAAATCTTTGGAGTTATACTGTTCTTGAGAAAATGCCCATCAGTTTTTCAGGTAGGTCAGGTACTCCAGCTGAGCTGGAATAGCAACTGTTCTGGAGAGACAGCCCTTGTATCCCTAATCACCAGCAATGCTCTTGGTGAGTGGGACATCACCCCACAAAGGGCCTGATCTTGGAAGTATATCAGTAGTCCAACCTGAGCAAAGCAAACCCTGGCCAACAACAGAAGATTTCTCTTGAAGCTGAGCAAGAACAGTCCCCAAACTCCCCAGGTGCCCTCCTCAGCCCTCTCCCAGATGCCCCTAGATGCTGGAGTGCCCACTAGTCTTTCCAAGCCCCTGGCAAACAATTGTATAACTTTTAGAGAGAGAACTCTTCCTCTTTCTTTTCCTCCAGCAGAAGTTTTTCAATCTGCTATGTCAACCTGTACTCTCTTGGCAGTGCACATAGGATGTTCCTAGCCCCCAGCTATTCACAGCAAACTGAAAAAGAGAAATAAGAGGATTTGTTTCCTTTTAGCTGCATGATATATGAAGCCTGAAAAGGACGACTTGGTCCTTGACAAGTCTTCAAGTGGCACCTACTTCACTGCCACAGTAGTGCAGCCACAGTTTCCTAAAACTAAAGCCTGTCTTGCATGTCTCTCTCTAGCCAAATTTCTGGTTTGTCCTCACAGGTGTCACACGAAGGAACAATAAAAATTTTCAAAATTATTAGTTGCAACGTGTCTGCTGACAGTTTCAGTATGAATGGAGCCATTTTAGGAACACAACACGCCCATATTAATGTTTTGAAGCATTTCCACATGCACTTTCTAGAAGGAGGAAGAAAAAAAAAAAAAGAAAAAGAAAAAAGAAAGACAACCAAAGGAAGCATCAGTTAAAACATGATCAATGCAAACAAAAATCAGCAAGAGTTGAAAAGATTACCTCAGGGATGTGGCCTTTATGGAAGAAGGAGGGTGAAATCTTACCCTTTTCAGGGAAGCTCATTTTACAGTACCAAGGAGGGCATTTCACTTTGGCAGGGTCCTGCTGCCTGCATATCAGAGCTACTTTTTGTGCAACCATTGTTTCTGATAACAGTGTGCAGAGCACTGATGGGAAAGAAATGCTTTGGGACGCATAGAGTAACCTGGTATTTCCTGGTGGAATACCAAATTTATCCCTTCCATGACACTATTCGCATAAGTTACTCACTGAACACTAAAGATTACAAATTAAATCTGTTTGATAATCCATTCAGTGTTTTGACATGTTTGGTATGTTGCTGCTCATGTTCCTTCCTGGATAACAATTTAATATGGTGATTTGCAATGCCAGCAGGAGTCAGACATGTGTAAGCATGAATGCAGTTTCTCTATGTTGCCATTAATGATGCAGGAATCTCCTGGACTCCAAAATCCTCATTTTCCCTGCCTTGATATTTTGTATAAAAGCCTCATTGAGTGTTGTTTCTGGAAAAGTGATTACAGAAAGAAATAAAGCCAACTAACCTTCCCTGACTTCATTTTTGTGGGGGAAAAAAAAAAAAAGAGAATGTTTAATTTTGTTTCGTTTTTGTTTACATTATGTCCCAAATTAAAGGCCGTGAATTCAGGATCCATTTTGACAGACACTGAACCTGCCCTAGAGTTCTGGGAGCTAAAGACATCAAGAGATACATTGTTAAAACCTGAAGAAAAGGTATGAATGGGGGACAATTCAGTCCCTATTGAAGCAGTTTGACTGTCCATACAATCACAAGTGCTAGTACTTTGAAAAGCTTTATATTGACTTTATTATCTAGCTTCCCTTGACTTTAGTAGGAGTAGGACATTCATCTTCTTTTATCCACTAGGTGTGACATGCTCTGAAAGTGCTGATTGCTGAATATGCTTTTAAAAGGGTAGACAACTGGAAAATATCCCATTTAAGAAATCTGTGGCAGTAAATACAAAGCTGGCTTCTCCACAACTGGTTGGCACCGAGGCTTTTTATAAGTCAACAAACTGATGTGTAGAACCATATCTGCAAAACTTTTCATTGTCTAACTCAGAAGTGGAAATGTCTATCTAGACATAAGCATGTGAAATAATAATGCTGATTTGGCTCCTTCAGGGTATGTAATAGTGATCCCGTGAAGAGTTATTTGTGTTAGTGTGGGATGTGGTGTCTGAGCTCTGTCGTGGCCAGAGCATCATCTGACCCAAAGAAGATGGGAGGAAGCACATGAGACCCATTTTCACCATGGGCCTCCCAGTTTCCAGTTCATATGGAGGGCAGATGAGAACTGAATCAGAGGCCTGGTGGGTAACAAAATCGCCTCTGGCTTTGTTTCAGCTGCATTCATTTTCATTTGTTCGCTTTTTTGCTTCATTTGTTTGTTGGCTGCTTTTGGAACCCAAAGTGAACAAAAGGGTAAGAACAACTGGGTTTCTCCAGCTTTCTAAATATTGATTTACTTCTGTTTTCTGTAAGAAATGTCATGGAATCCTGCTAATATCTAAGGTTATCTGTGGCCTTGTGACCTGTAAATCATAACCTCAGTGCAACTCTGATTCCAACACTGGAAAGTGAAAGGTCAGAGAAACAAGATAGCTTATGTATGGCAACAGGATTAGCAGTTTGGGCTGCTCTGAAGATATTAATTTGGACTGTCCTGTGGCAAATATCACTCAGATACACTTAAGGGGGAGAAAAAATAATTCTTGAACTCTTAAAAAACACAGTATATTTTGGATTGCTGAATATAATTCCAGAGTAAATAAAGGCTCCAAAATGAGCAGATTAGTTGGAGAGTTAAAAATATAAAAATAAAGGATGTATTTCCATTTCCCAATGAATTATTCATCACAAGTAAAAAACCCTATTGTAAAAAATCCTATTGTATTGGACCATCAGACAAAACCTGTGAGAGAGTGATTAAAAACAGTTAGGATAATGTATTATGTGTAAGTTGGTTAAACTCAAATTCAAAGAAGAAATTGAATTTTTGCATTTACAGCTGCTGAGCATTTGTCTTGAAGAGTTTTTTATGTGTTCTTTCTTTCAAAAATTGTTCAGTTCCCATCTCGAACTACAGCTTTCTTTTCTTTGCTTCTTCCTTAGGCCTCCTGATGTGTCTAGTCCACATACATATCTCTGGTCTAGTCAAAATGTTGTAAATACGACATGAATTTTTAGAGTGGTTTTGTGTTGTTCCCCTTTCTCCATCACCTGAAGTTTTTTTAGCAACTTTTAACTCTGTAAATATAATTATTTTCCCTAGGAAAGGTCTAAACTCCTATAAAACCAATATATTATTAATCCATTTGCGGTAAGCTGAAGTCAGTGGGAGTTTAGTACTTTTAAAACTGAAAGCATGTACCTAAATATAGATGTCGTTTTGATCATCTATGCTGGACATTCTGACAGTTTTTATTAGTTCCTTCAGTTTCCTTTTCTTAAATCTGTCATTGCATGTTTAGTTGATTCTGGTGACGAGTTCATCTTTGGAAAAGCTTCCCTTTGAACCACAGGTGGCAGCAGACAGCAGAAACATCGGGAATAAGGGCTCCTCTGCACCTCCGAGTGAGCTGTCAGGATAGCTTGCTTTGTTTTAGGATGAACGTTCTTTAGTGCTCTCTCCACACATCCAATGCTTACCTCAACTATATGTTTTATACATTATATCTATTTGCAATGAAAATATAAACATTTTTGATTTTTTTTCTCTCTAAGTGCTTACATGTGTAAAATCTCAACCTGAACAGGTTAGTCACCTTATAAATCTCCTCAATTTCTAGTATTATCTATTGACTTGCATTTAATCTATTTTAGATTAGATCAAACCGAGGCAGTTTTTCTAATCTAGCTGTGGGGTAGCTCACAGTGTCTGGAAAGGAGATTCAGGAGTTGCTGGTGTCAAGTGAATTTGCACAAGTCACACAACCAAAAAGAAGCAGTGAGAGAGATGTTGGCTCCTGCCTAAATCTCAGTTCATAAACCCGTAGTCACAGTCACAAATGTAAATTCTCTATCTCTGCATTTTACACTCTTTTGAGTAAAACTGCTCTTGCTTAAAAACTTATTTTGCAAAACAAAGTCCAGTATATTTTTTGTTTTTTCCCAAAGCCTTGAAAACTCCAAAAAAGTGCCTAAGATTTTGTAATATGCTAAAAGCAAGGGACACTAGACACAACTCCACCTACGTGTTTAGACAACTATCTGTCTACTCCTGTAGCAAAATTAGCATTGGCTTCTTAATCTAATGGACGGAATAAATTAGTGGCTAATGTGGCTGTACTTCTCAAAAAATGTTGACATGTATTTGTTTCGTCTTTGTCTTGTGACCAGGCAGGCTAAACAGTTCGGCCCCTTCACTGCAGAGTGCACACTGAAGGTAGGTGAGTAGAGACATCACCCCATGAGAAACTGCTGGGACAGGCTTCTCTCTCTTTTTGGGACAGGGAGCTATCCCAGGAGAAATAGGTAGGAGGGGAATATAGGGGCTTGATAACACCTCCAGTACTTGCTACCAGATAGCCCTGCAGCTGGAGAGATTTGGGAAGCTGCTGGTCGAGACACAGGGATGGGCCGGAATTTGTGGGACCCAGGACATGCACTGATGTTGCTCCAAGGAGTTCCAGGTTTCATGAATGGACTGAACAAAAAACCTCTCAAAAAGGACAGTACTGGCAGTGTGATACTCCACGTGAAAGCAGAGCAGAAGGTGGCAACAAGAACCACTGCATTAGTTCAGGAGAATTTTGTTGGGAGGTTTTACAGAACAAACAGTGCTAAGTGAAGCTATCAAAAAGAGATTAAATAATCATCTCTGGTGGATGAAAGATGAAATCCAAACCAGAGGTGTTTAAATCAGAGAGACAAAATAAAAAAAAAAAAAGGAGAAAAAAAAGGAAAGAAAAATTTTCTTCCAAAGAAGAAGAGTAAAACATATATCCAGGAGTTCTGCTCCATTACTCAAAAGAAAGCAAACTAGTGATTCAACAATGCAGCTAAATGAGTTCAGGTCTGAGATGTGTAATTTCCTTTCAAGAAGACAATGACTCTAAATGTAAGCATGAGAGGGATGCAAAAGGATGGAGATCCACAACTTTTAGTGGAAGAGTAAACATTATCCAATGTTAATTTATTTATTGATGGAGTTGTGTCTCATGACATGAGACACATGTCAACAGCATGAACTGTTTCTCAACCTGCACGTTAGCAAAAATTCCTCTAAGAAGGGACTGCTTTTAAAGTATTGCTTTATTTTACCAGATGTCAGTGGACCTCCATTGCATTGTAAATAATAAAAAAAAAAACCCAGAAAGTAAAAGGGCGACACTAATTCTTTTACCTTTGGAAAATTAGTTGGGTACTAATTATCCTCTAGTAAATATGTTAACAGGTTCCTCTGCCAAATTGTTCTTCATTTTACTTCTTTTCCAGTGCTTTCATCTCTGTCATTTCTCTGTACAGTTTTTGTCAGACTGACTGTTTTCTTTTGCCAACTTTGCCTTCAGCTTCCTTGTCTAATTCCTTTGCACTCTCAGCTGTTTTATTCTATAATACCCATTTCCTCACTCTTCCTCAACCCATTTCAGGATATCAGGAACCTCCATTTTTCTTTTACTTTCCTTTCACTTTTTTTCCCCTCTGTTTCCTACTGTTTTGGAGAAACTGCCTATGAGTTACTCTTCTGGGGTCCTTTTAGGGTTGACCTGGCAAAGCACCCATTTCCTGTTTAAGTTGAAAGAAGGTCCTCTGTGTGCCTATGGGCCTGTTTTTCTGTCCATGGTCTTGCAGAGCAAATGGCAAGAAATGTTCTTTCCCCGTGGTTTGGTGGGGGACTGACTTTGCTCTTCCTATAGGTGATGCTGTTGTTGTGAATAAAAATATCTGCAGACCTTCTGTTAAATGTGATCCTTGCCTCCTGTGACCACGTCCAGGCAGCAGAAAGCAAACACTGCCAGCAGTCTAAAAGGAGGAATAAGGGCACTATTAAAGTGAGAGAAAGGTGGGAAGCATAATGAGAGAAAGGAAATTTAGCACTTCAGGATTCAAGATTCTCTCTACCAAAACACAGAACTGGTGTCTAGGCCTTCATGTATTTTAGTATATCATTTGGGGGTCATAATTACAGTATGTAACCATTCTTCAACTCCTCCCTGTCTGTCTTTTCCCTCTCTACGTTACAGTTCCATATATGTTCCATATATTTCCCTGCCTTCTCTCCTTCCTGCTCTTGCTCCTTGACATTTGCATTTTTAATTAATTACAGGTCCTTTAGACAAAATTTAGGAGAGGTTGTTTTGATTAGCTGTGTCAAGTTTTCTTCAGACACATGGTTTTGTGTAGGTATTTGTATCTGTGTGCACACCAGAGGTCAGAGTCAGGCAACAGCAGCAGCATCAGCTGTATTCAGGGATTAGAGCCTCTCTCCTCAAGCTGTCCAGCTCCTGTAAAAGCTGGCGGGTAGGAGTGCCTTTTGGCACAACTGTAGCACAGTCTGGTTGCAAACTGTGCTTGATGCTACCTAGAGAGTTAAGCTCTTGTGATTGCTGTTTCAGTTTTTTTTCCTCTGCAAAGGAGAAGTGGATGCTGTGCCAGTCCCAAACGAGGTTATCTGAGGCATGATCAGAGCTGCGGTTTGAGCTGCAGGTCTGCAGAGAAGAAAGTTGCTATTATAGCTGGAAGAGTTTTTCAAAGAATGGTGTCTTGTGAACTTCTTTTACAGATGACTATAAATGTAGATGATTTACCTACTTAACAGGCCAATACTGGATGTTAGGGCACTTAAAAAAGTGTGCATTTAAATTACATCTCCCGCCCCAGAAGAGAACAAAAATTAAGGATCTGTATGCTATGGAAAACACAACTACTGCTTTGTAAAAATTTTATGTATTCTTGTTTTATGAATCAGGAAAAAATTATCTGTGAAGGGTAAATAATAAAGTTACTATTACCACTGACCACTGAAATTTTAGTATCTTTCAAGGCAAGCAACATTTTAATATAATGTATCTATACATATAATTGTAATATAAATGAACTCCAGAAAGGCCATTTTAATGAATTGTAGCTCTTCAAATCATGCAGTACATATACATTTAACTTAAGGAGCAAAATGTGCTTTTATCTACATAATTCCTTACAATTTTAGTGTTGATTTGAAAATCCAGGTTGCTCTGAATGAACAAGTCCAAGTAAGCAAAAATTCTTGGGAAAATGAGAATAAATTGACTACAAAAAGGTGTTAAAACTGATCACTGGAGTGTTAAAAGGCATACAAATGGAGCAAGAGTCATTTCTCTGTAAGACATCACAGGAGATTCGTCACTGCCATGCAATATGATTGAATGGATACTAGAAGAACACTTCATAAGGCAAGGAAAACATCACACTTCGTTTTGTATCTTTGCCTGTGGAATTAAAGAAATCTTTTATTTTAAAGTTTAATAGAGAGTTGTATGATTTAAACTTAAAATAAGAAATATACTCACATGATTTTATCAAGGAAACTGAATAAAAATGCTGAAATAAGTATTTGAAAGGTTAGAAATAATGATCACTGGAAAACTCTAATTAGAGTTCCTCCTTTTCTAAGCTTTATCTAAATTTTAATATTTCTTATGAGGAGTGATGTTGGCTTTTAAAATGTTACCAGTCTGTAACAGAAAGCTGTACTTGAAGCAAAGCAAATCACAGACTCCACATGTTTTGAAATGTTTTATTATAAAGGATAGGAAACAAAATCCACATTTTTTTCAAACCCAGATAAATAAACAGTAAATACCATGCTTTTAATTTTAAATGTTTTTGTCTTTCACAATAGGATCTGCAAAAATGGCATTCTTAACTTGGAAACCTGCAAAAATATATCTTCTGAGAATAGGGTGGAAGACTGACCACATATTTTGCATATAAATGAAGACCATTAAAAAAAACCTACTGGAAACTGGAACAAAACAGCTCTATGAGAAAATGCTGAGTGAAGAGTAGTTTGGTAACTTATTCAGCAGAAAACTTCAAATTAACCCTTAGTCAAGATTATTTCAAATATATATATAAATATATACAACTACACAAGAAAACTTCCCACTTGAAACCAAACAAACATCAAATTGTAACAAAACCAGAGAACCTTGTGGGGCTTTGTGATCTTTAAGAAGAGATGCTTAAAAAAAATCCGAGTTTTTTTTTTTTTTCTCTATTCCATAGAAATAAACTACTAAAGGAAAAAAAAAAGATGAAAAAATAAGGAAAAATAAAGCTACTCTGACATCATCATCTTTTCAAAAAGAGTCTGATCTTTGTTGTGCCTGATCTTGGAAACAGTTTAGTAAATGAAAGATGATGAGCAAATACCTCCCACATGCAGATTTGCCATGACAAGTTGGTCCCAATTTTGTTGATGAGAATATTACTTTTGATTTCAGTGGGAATGGGGTAAACTTTTTCATTTCATATCTGGCAGAAGTAGAATGACTGCAAGCTGCTTTCTCAAATAGACTTTATTCCTGTGACTATATCACAAAGGACTGTAAATAGAGTTGTCTTTATACCTTCATTAGGCCACCCAGCTACTTTGTTGTTTGCTATTAAAAGCATTTTATCTTTTCCAATAGTCCCACATTTCTGCAGCATTTTAGTAGAACAAAATTACTTGTTAGCAACCTGTAAGCAGTCATCTAAAGTTCTTTTAAATATCTATATCCTTTTGAGGCTTTTCACCCTTTGCGTAGGGTCAAGGCTGCCTGTACAAATTAAATGACTGTTACAGGAAATATAAACATGTTATTTACAAGTTCACAATTCTTTATTTTTTATACAGTTCTGTTGAATATTTTTTATATTTGTAATCTAAGCACTGTGTAGAACTGACATGCTTCTGATATTCACAAAAAATGTAATAAGAAAGTAAAATAATTAAGGATAAATTGTGCACATGCAAGGATACTGTAAAATGAATCCATTGCCTTAAACTATGCATTTATGTGATTTTTATATACCTAACAGTTTGCCTTCCTGTGTACTTTTGATGGAAAAATTCCATGCAAAATCCCATATTTTCTTTAAGATAATATTTCACATTCTTTAAACCTTCCATTAATTATTCTACATGACATTCAGACTGCTTTTAATGAAAGAAAGTAAAAGCCTCAAAACACAGCTACTTTTGTTATCACACTATAAATCCTAGCTCAGGGATAATGTCAATTATCTGATTTAGCTCTACAGAGCAACTGAAGAATTTATGCTTATTACCCTTATCATTATTCATAAGTTTGACTCAGTTTATTTATGAGAAACATGTCCTTAAAGGATTTAATGAAAAATAATATTCACACAAATAATTTGACTCTAGGATTAACATAAATCCATCCACTGTTAAAATTCAGTTCATTTAAGAAAAACAATATTTGGAGTGGTCACCTTGAGTGCTTACAATGAGTTTTAATAAAAGTGTCTCTGCAATTCTTTTTCGTGGGTATAATGTTGGCATTTCACTGCTGAATAACATTCTACTCAATAGACCATGGCTGATGTGCTTCAGTTCTTCAAATTCTGATGTTGTTGTTGATTTAAGGAAAAAAAAAATACATCCACTGAAAAAGCACCAAGTTTGGGAAGAATAGCCAAACCCAGTTCTTTCTGCCACCTTCTTCTAGATCAACACTTCCCCGGTCATCAAAACATGGGGTGACTCTTGGGGAGCATTTGCAGGTTATGGAATAATAACAAAGTGACTTTGCATCATCTTTATATGTTGCTTTCAAGAATCCCTTCACCTTTTACCTTCAGATTGTGAAGTGTTACTGCTGGGGGCAGTACCATCCTGGCTTGTTCTGGGACCCACTGTTTAATGCCTTTAGAAGTCCAAGGGCCGAATCATCATGGTGGTGGAGCGCAAGGAGTAGCTGGGGCCTTTGAAGTAATGCCACTTGATGCCATTGAGCTTTCCATGGTTTTGTCCAGCTGTGTAGAACATCCCATTTAGATTGGAGGGGCCACAGGCATCAAACCACCACCCTGAAATCATTAAGACAAAAAATTAAACTGAAACTGCACTAAGTATTTTTGGTTTATAGTTTTATCTGATTATCAAATTCTGGTAAATAGCTCATAAATAGTCCTGGTGTGAGGTGTGTGTTATTTTCATATTTTCCTTTTTTGCTCTTTTGTGGTATTCTGTAGTCAGCAGTGCTGGAGAATGTACACTTGTATTTACAGAATTGCAAAAGTAATTACATTCCAACTCATTCTAGCTTTATTTGCAGTATGTGAAGCAAAAGCAAGAGCATCAAAGACAAATAAACTGCTTTGCATATTTAGACAGTATTGCAGTTTTCATTTAAACCCCAGAAAAAGGCTATAATTTAAAATTATTTTGCAGAATTTCACTTGTTAGGTTATTTTGAGTATAAACATGATTTAATTTTATTTACCAGTTCTTTTCTGTTGCTTTAACTGTGACTGTTCAACTGCTCAGGTGTTTTTTCTCCCAGGTTAGATCTTTTTAGTGACTCGATTGTGAGAATGGTGGTGTTACTCTATCATACTAACTACAATAGTAGTAGTAAACGTAATCAGCATTTAAAATTGTGTACAAGGAGATATGCAGATACTTTCCTTAAGACTGTGATAAATGTATAAACAAGACTCAGCAAAAGAATGAAAGGACTTAGTGAAGACAATTACAACACTGTAGGATGCTGACAGTCAGAATAACAGTGTGCATAGACAGATGATATATCTAATTACCTGAGTGTACATGCATTTAGGTGAGAGTGTGGCCCACTTCAGTCAAGGTATATTCATCACATGTACAGTTTGGGACAGGACAATGACATTCAGTTCTTAGTCTTATGATTTTGAATGTGAAATGTAAATCTTGAACCTTCTAATTTTGTTCTTTAAAAAGGCAAAATGCTCCTTATTTACATGTCTACGAGTAGACGAAAATTCCTGGCTGCTCAACTAACACTGATGACAAAATATATTAAAACTGTTATTGATTTATATCAAAGTTAGGCTTAGAAAATTGCTAACTGTCTTTTCTGCCCCCCTACACTACCTGCTATTTCACAGCAAGATGCAGCTTCCTACACATTAAGCCATTGAGATCTGTGAAATTACATAGAGTTTATTACACTGGTAAGACAGGGCAAGAAATGTCTTGCCCACATGTTTTGATTCTAGTTCACTGCTCCAGCAGCTACACTGCAAGACTGTTCTGAAAAGTGCAGTGACACAGATTTAGAAAAACAAACCAGAAACTTGCTTTGGGAGGACAAACTAGCAACCTGATTTACAAAATGGCCCTGTGAACAGTTGCATGGGCATAACTGAAGGAGTAGTAAACTGAGAAATTAGAATAAAAAAGAAGTGTAACAGCTCTGGAATGTTTGTGTGACTGAATGTAGAAATTTAAACTTGCTAGAAGTGCAGGTTTAGTTTCAAACTGTAAGCAAAAAAAGCATCTCATCTTCAGACTTTTGCAGTGAAGATATGCATGTATGCCTTTAATCAGCTGAGAAAAAGAAATCAGTGCTGAAAAATAGTGTGAATCTTCAGATCTTTTTTAAATTGTTGCTTCAAGATGAAATTAGTCAGTGAACTCTCTTGTCTCTCTCGCCAAGACCTTTTGTTATTAAGGTGAATTTTAGATTGCCATGGGAGCTAGAGTTTTAAGAAAAACTCGAAATAACATGAAATTTGGCAACATCGAGATTACAGAACACAAACTGACAAAGATAAACTAGGTGACATGCTGACTCCACTGAAACTAGTGGGAGTTTTGCTGGATATCTTGTTGGGAATAGAATTTTCTCTCCAACACCTTTCAGAATTACTATGTAATGTAAAAGAAAGATGCTTAGTTTAGACTGAGAAAGGCAGAATGAATTCCCAGACTGCAAAGAGCTAATATTCCCCATGTCAAAAATATATTAACCTCAGTGGCTGGGAGCTCTGTTTGTCAGAAAGATTTCTGTTTGCGTTTTTTTTGTTTGTTTCATAGTAAGACCTCTGGGTTTTGAATCTTTAGCCCAGGCTTTATGCATCTTTACATGTAATATGGTTGTACTGAGCATTTTTGTCATGCATAGAGGCAAATAAGAGAATAAAGATCAGGTGGCAACTTTTGCTTCTTGTAGTTAAATGCCATTTTGTTTAAAAAAAGTTATTTCAGCCTGCACATCACAGCATTGTAATCTTCTCAGGACCTTTTGTAAACCATTTTCAAACAGTACTGGTAGTGGCAAACTGATCTTCTAATGAGTGCCTACTTAATTCTGCAGTTGCCACTGTGGAATCAAATGGAGAATTTTAAATTTTCAGTGTGCTTCCCACTCTGACTTCCAGAAATGGAATTAAACTGTGAGGAACTCCTTTTAGACAATGTCCACAGTCCTAGGGAATTATCTGATTCCTTCCTTTTTATCTGATTCCTACCTTTTATCTACCTATAATGAATACATTATGTGAAGGTATTTTAAACTATGGCTTATTACTACAGACATGGTATTGACCATGTTTAGCCTTCGGGTCCAATGTTTGTCTTTTGTGTTCAGATCCATGTAATTTATGTTTCTAGTCTTGTATTTCCTTAGACTTTGGATAATACTTAGGATTTTGTTTTTTTCAGAAGTAGCACTTCATAATGAAATCTTCAGGGAAGAATCTATGCCAAATAAATTCTGACAATCTTCTCTTTTGGTACAGTTAACCTCCCTTTGATTACAATCTTATACTTACGGGGGCAATAACCAAAGAAAGGGGAAAGCTGTACAGCCGATGTTTGACTGTAACCATAGTATAATCTTGCAGAAACTTAAGACAAAGTTAAACAGAGAAATCCTAACCCTCATTTCTCAAAGCTGGAACCCAGAGGCACCTGGGTTCTGTTTATGGTGTTGGGATGAAGAGATGACAAACTGAGTTATGTACCATTTCATCCTAAAGGAACAGGAATAGCTCCATAAATGACCTTTTTGAACAGGAAGGTTTTTAGTAATGCCTTACAAAATCTATGTAAAAAACTGAATGAGCTGAAGAAACACATAGTTTTATAAAACATTTCTGAAGACTTGCACAAATCTCTCACCGTAGATTTCTTCTAAATAAACACTTTCAAAGTGTGTTTGAATGAGCATATTTTTTTCCTACTATACTGTCCTTGTTAGTGAGATTGTATTAATTTTTTTAAGATGTTTCCTAATATAACAATAAAAGTTTGAGGTTTTTTTCTTGCTTTTTTTTTTATTTTTTTATTTTTTTTTTTTAATAAGTGAGGTGGATTTCTTGTTTTATTTTCTGGTATGTTTATTTTCTCAGTACGGTTACTTCTCTCCATGGTCCCCTGCATCCTCTGACAGGTCATCTTTCCCCATAAGGCCTCAGATTATCACAAGACTTCCTACTGCATGTCTCAACACCAAATCTTTGAATGGGTGCTCAGTTGGTTAGAAAATGGTGCTAATAACACCAAGGTAGCGTTATTGTATCACTAAGTGATACAATCCCCATATGGGCCATTGACTTAAAAGTTGGACTCAATGATCCTTGAGGGTCCCTTCCAACTCAGAATATTTCATGAAATCTGTGAATGGAGGCACAGGAAATGTTTTTTTTTCAGATGCTTTCTACGTTAAGGGGAAGAGGAATGGAAGCAGTAACTTTCTTGGTAGCTATGAGGAAGTGGGGGAACACAAAACAGAGGTTTCTGCAAGAGATACTTTCAGCACCACCACTGCAGAACACACCAAGTGAAGAAGCTCCAGAGTTGTGACAGTTTGACCCAAGAAAAGACACTCAGTAACTGTATGTTGGCTTATTCCCTGGAGTTCACAGGATTTTCCTCATATTTTCTCTGAATAGCAGTAAGATTTTAACCTGGAACATAACTTCTGGCAATAATTGCCATATGATATTTTAATCAGGCATGAGAATCACAAAGAGTGGACATGATAAGAAATAATAATAGAAGTAAGATTTTAAAGTGACTAATGAAGTAGTAAAAAGAAGGCTTTCATGGGAAGGTTAAGAGAGTTTTTATTCAGAAACAGAGGTATTTTCTTCGAGTTGTCATTACAAAGTCACTAATTTCTTGTTTGAACTGAGGGTCAGTTCATTTTTTTTTTTAGGTTAGCCTACCTCTAATAATTTGTGTAGTACCAACAGCACTATCTCTGTTTGCCATAAAAATCCCTAGGTCATAAAGTATACTGTCCAGACAAAATATAATTTCAATTATACATTGATAAGTTGTTTGAAAGTTCAGCTACACAAATAAATAGGAATCCTCAGTGTAGAAAGCTGCTCTTCTGGAGCAGTTAAAATATGCTTGCTCCTTATGGACACTTGTAGTATGGTCTTTAATTAGTGTTGCTATTACCAATGGGTATTTTTTAAATTACATGTCAGGTTTTTTCATTAAATAAACATATTCTGAATGCTTAAACCACCTATGCCAGGTAGTTGAGCTCCAGTGATCTGCCTGTACTATGTATTTGGATGAATATGATATATATTGAAATAATTCCCACAAATTTTTGCAAAAAATACCTAATAAAATAGCATTGCTCTCTTATATTGGCATTCTTAAGTGATAATTCTAACTTTTGCATAATAGAATCTTCTTTGCAAAAGCAACATAAAAAAGGCTTTTGTATGCCAAAGCTAACAGCTTTGCTTTTTTGGCTTGTTGTATAAATTGTAATTAAGCCTGTATGCATGTGAAATTCTTTGTTAGTAACCTAATGCTCATCAATTACATGAAATGAGTGCACTGTAATCCTGCATGCACTGAGAACAGGGTAGTGATCATTCAGGTTTTATGGGAAGTTCTTAGTTGCCTTTTATGTAGTAAAAGAATAGGTGTCTAAACACTACACACTTGATGTCAGATCCTTTCCTCACACATGTCTCCATTCTCCCTCCTGGGTACACTGAATGTTTCCAAATGCAGTAAGATCAATACATGCCATTCAATAAGATCCAAAGTGTGTTTGAATGGTACATTTGTGTGGGTTTATGGGATAAATGGATCCTATGAAAAGCCAATATTTATTTGTGGCCTTTGGGTTTGTCCATAAAATGTAGTACATTTGGTAACAAAGCCAATAAGAACAATTTCTAATGCACAAATATTGAAATAGTCCTCAATCATCACAAGACATAACTTATTTTAGGAGAGATTTCAATGTTTCTGACATTCTATACTTTAAAGAGTTTAGTTGATAATATTAAGGATCTGCTTGACTTTGCATTGATAACTTCTCATCTAGAAGACCGGGTGAAGTTTTGGATGACACCTGAAGCTATTTGTGGAGCCACAGGACAGGCTTGAAAAGGGGGAAGGTAAGAGGAAAGATTTAGGGTTGTTTAGTCCAGAATTCAGAAGACAGATCGCCAACAATCTCAAATTAATAAAAAAACCTCCAAAAGGAATGAAAAGAAATGGTCTGTGCTTTCCAGTGATGGAGGACAGAGATGGAAAGCATTTAAATTATCACAGAATCAGTAAGTCAACATGCACAGCTTTCTTATATTGTGTAGACAAACTCAGTAACAGATTTTATTATGAGATTGAATATCACTGGAAATCCTGAAGGTGAACAGAAAGATAGAAATAAATAGAGAAGAACCTATCTTAGAAAGGGACTAAAAGACCTCTGGAAGTAATTTCTAGGCCAATGTGCTCCTTAGAGTATTGGATTAACAAGACTACCAGTCTGACTAAATAGATGAGAAATCCATTGGAAAATCCACCGAGGTTTAATAAATACATGTGAGTCTCTAACTCAGGAAGCTCCTGAGATGCAAAAGATACTGGAAAAATATTTGAGGGAGGTTTCATTTATCTGCATTTTTCTTAGGCCTGTACTGACTGCTTTTAGAGACAGGAGACTGCAGTTGGATGGACCTCTGCTTTCAGTAAAATAAAACAAACAAACAAATAAACAAACCATTTATTTCAGTAATTCTATGCTGCTTCAAACCTGACAAGACATCTAGAAAGTCTCTCTGTCTTTTTGTCAAACTATTTTACAGATCAGAAGTTTAGCTTCTCACCTGAAGCAAGGTAATTGCCTGTGTGAACATCTCAGACTGCAGCCAATGACAAACAAAGAAAATCACCTTAAAACTCTTTCACTATGAACCAAGTTATTGTAAGTCACTTTCCAGTGATTCAAACCAATTGCACAGTTTGGGGCTCAGCTGACTGGTTAGGGGATGGATGAGAACTTGGCCCATGAATCTGATCCTGAGATGTTAAATTTTAAGTGTTGTACTAGAAACCTATATGAAGTGCTTTGGACATCCACTCATTGCTTCATTCTGGTGACAGTCTGCTGCATTTTTAAAGCTGTTTCTTGCAAAAAAGCCATGTATGTAACTTACTAGGGTAGTCTTTCAAAAAAGACTTGAAATTATGTGTGGATATATATATATATGTATATAACCCTTTGCTCAGTTTACTGGCCTGAGATATTAAACCACTGAAGAAATTATTTGAATAAATATAATTTGTCCTTAAAATAAAACAAGCATCCTTAGTTTAAATTTTCCAAGGCACAAAAAAGCAGCTAAAACATTTAAATGACTTGAAAATTTACAGAGACTAAGAATCCAGCTCATGTATATACTTTTGAAGACACTCCCTAAAAGCAATATTAAGAGAAATTCAAGTAGCATAGTAAGGCTCTTGAAAGGACAAGAAAGACACACATACAAAACTCCGTTGGTGCTTCTGTATTAATCTCCCAGTATTTAATTTCTAATTCTGGGGAAGCGGGAGGAGATAAAGGAGGAGAGAGAATAATAGTTACGATATAGACCAAATAAAACTGACAACTAGCAAGATCACAGAGAGAAATGTCTGTTTTCCTTACATTTTATTTTCATCCTTGATTATAACCATATCACAATCTCGAGCTTCAGCTTATCTCAGCCTTTATTCCTGACATAAATATATTCAGTTCACCTCATAGAGATAACAGGCTCACCCAAACTGTCAAGATAGCTAGAAACCTGCCTGCAGATTTCATATCATTCATCATTAAAGAGCTCTTTGTGATGTTGCCAAAACTAACAGAGTATGATATCTTTCGGGGGAAAAAAAAAAAAGAAGAGGTTTTCCAAAATCTGTTATCATTGCTACTTTTCTTAATTAGTCTTTGTCTGGTACAAAACTGAAACATACTCACTAAAAAAATGTTTTGGTATTTAATTCAATTTCTGATATTCCTTAAGGAATGAGAAAGTCATTTCAAGGAGCAAATCATAGCAGAGTGTTTGAGAACTCTGACTTGATTAAAGTCTTTCTCTTCTTGAAGAACTACAAATTACTAAGTGCTGTATAGCCTGTGCCCAAAGGGCTAGTACTCAGAGTCATGTTCAGAAGAGCAGACTTATCTGTCTCCAAAGGTTAGTTCCATCTCCTTTTACTCTACAGTGATTTCCTATATTTGTGGTTTCCCCAGCCTCTGGTAATTCTCCCCTTCTTCATTTCATTTGTTACCAGTATATTCCAATATGTGGGTTTCTGCTGGATTTACAGGACTGCAGCAGCAATACATGTGAACCTTGTGGAATGGTTGTTCAATAGCAGACTGACCTTAGCAGGGCACTGACCTGCCACAGAAGTCAGAGCAGGAAAATAAACAAACCGCTCTTCTCCCAGAATTAACTGTTTGGGAGAAGAGGTATTTCCAGGCAGCTCAGATACACGAATGAGTCTGCACTTCAGCATGGACACAACTCATACTAAGGAGCTTCCCACTAGACTCTGGACTGCCCTGGAAATAACACACTTTGATTTAGCATGGACTCTAAAGGGAAAGGTCAACCGTTTTAATTAAAATAAACTGTTGACATTCTTATCCTCTGTCTCCAGAACTATCTGATTAGCTTCTATTTTTTTATAGAAATAAAAAGGTACTTTCTGATCTCCTGTATATGTAAGAAGTTTCCCATGATGACTTTTAATAAGGTATCACTAGAGGAAGTTAGGGAAATTTGAAAAATTGGCTCGTAAAGACTTTCCCATCTGGGTCATTTCCAATTAGCAAAAGAGAATGAGGAGCTAGGTTGTGCATTTCATGTAAATTCTCAGTGATGGGAACTCATCTTCTGTTAGTAGATGATAGGTTTAGAGGCTCATATATGTCTGACTATGACCTGAGCTGGATTCAGAGTGCCAGTAACCACAAGTAATACTGGTTTAACAATCAGATCCAGAAGAGTGAAAAATGTACGTGCTATAGGATCTTTTCCAGGAAAGTTAGAAATCACTGAGAGTCTCCAAAGAAGATCAGATGTGAAGATAAGAAAGAGCCATTCTTGGTCATACAGTCAATTGAACCAAAGAATTCCAATTTAAGCTTTCTGCTACAATGTGGTATTCTAGAGATAAAAATGAGGGACTGGGAAAAAGTATAATTTTCCAGAGAAAGTTCTCACTCTTAGTTTAGAGCTTTAGGTGTCTCTCTGGGGACATAATCTCCTATATTCCTCCTCTGCTCTGGAGGGAGCAAATATCAGTCATATACAGTATATTTGCTGACAGTCAGATTGAGTTGGTGCTTTAAATTACCTCAGTATACCTTGTCTGTGCTCTTCCCCACCTCGACTATTCTTTCTTCCCTTCTGCAGTTTGACTCAGCTCACTAAGGATACCAGTTTAAATCTTCCAGATTAAAACAGATGGTTGCAGGTCTAGTTTTTCACAGATGAGTGAATTAGTCACCACATTAACTGTGTCTTTCTGTATTATGTTCATATAATACAGAAAGTTTAAACATTATAATTATTTCAATAATAGAATCACACCTCTAAGTGAAATAGATACTATATTAAAAGCCTGAATACTGATTGTTTTTAAACTTTACCTTATAACATCTAATTATCTGCATTTTTTCTCTTCTTTTTCTGGTTGATTTTCCCACTTATCAAAAGTGTCTTCTCTCTTAATTTCTTCTCTCTTATTTTTCCTTTCTTGCCTAAACAATTACACTAACTTATATTTTCCCTTTGACATTGTTGCAACAGCTTCAGTGCAGAATCTTCAGCTTTTGGCACTACCACAATATATGTATAGAAAAGAGTAGAAGTAACAACAATAAAAGGAATTGTCACTCAGAATTTATACGAATTTATATGAATACAACTTTATCCATGGTTGCTTCAGGAAAACAGTTGATTCCTATCAATGTACCACATATTTTCAGAGTTGTACTCACCTCCAGTCAACATGAGAGCACATTTACACATGCAGTTGTCATTGTCAGCATCTTTTGTACTGAATTCAGCACCATGTAAGATCAGGCTGCTCTGTTTTCCAGCAGTTCCACTGTGACCTTTCAAATAAAGTCTGAAACAGCAAGAGAAAACAATCAGTGTCACCAAAGTAAAAGAGAAAGATAAGAGATACAGATCTTTTTCCACACTAGATGGATTCCCCTTCAGAAATCTCTTATGTTTTGGCTCAATCTCTTTGTTGTTTCAAGTGTAAAACGGGGACAATCAGGACTCTTTAATGTAACTGTAGTAGCACATTGTCCTTGTCCTAGAGAAGAACTGAGCTCAAGGAATCTGAATTGGAAAATTCAGCAAAGGAGAGGGATTGAGAGACAGAGGAGTGAGGAGAAATGCCCAGAGAACTGGATTACATTGACAGAATAATTGAATACTTGAGAAGTTGGTCTCTTTACTGTGGCACAGAAACAGCACTCCCAGGTAACAGCAGTTCTGTTATTAATCTCTGGGCTCAAAAGAGGATTTTAGCAGTTTCAGAAGTTTTAATTCTACCATTTTCAGAGCAAGCCAGCAATCCAGTTCTGCCAAAGCTGTCTCTGAGTGATGAATGGAGAATAACTTAGAGTTCAAGCCACAAAAGTCTTCATAATTTGCAATGTTAAATATCCTGTTTCTTAAGGAGGCTTGTCAAATAGTTGAAACCACAACCATGAGCTAGGAGCTCAAGCTCAGATGCCAGCTGCCAAATGTGAGGGAGAAGAGAGGAGAAGAGAGAAGAGAAAAGGAGGGGAGGGGAGAGAAGGGGAAGAAAAGTTAAAGACTATGGTTTCCCTTGCCTCTACTTAAGCAGATCCATGAAACAGGCATCACTGGGAGATGTCTACTCACAGAAAAAAACTGTTTCCAGTAGACATCTACCTACGTCAGATATGTGATCAGTATGTTCTTGGGGTTTTTTTATAAAACGTTACTGGAGGAAGAAGATATCTTTTGCCGTAATAGCTTCATATACAGGAAGAAAGAGACAGGATCTCAGTGAAGAAATATGAAGGCATAATCCTTACATCTCAGGAGCAAGCCATAGCCACTGGAGCAAACAAGAGGGGATGATCCACCCCTCACCTGTCTCACTGAACCTCTACAGGCAGGAACAAATGAGCCCCAGAGGTAATCAAGAATATGATTTTGTATACGGTGGGATAGACTTCTTCTCTGAAGAGAAGGTGAGAAGCATCAGTTCTGTTTCTCCTAGGGTTATTGAGGAGGGCCAAATATATCTTTCAAATATCACATGCAAAAGGTATAAGGAGTCATGAGAGCAGAAACAGGACTTAAATGTGTAAAGCAGGAGAGACGTCTACTTTTCTCTGTGATTTACAGCTGGAGTGCTCTCCTAGAAAATGCTTTCCCAGCTTCTCCCACAGTGAAAAAGGAGAGCAGTTATGAGTCACTGACTGATGCTACCTCTTTGTTGTTGTATTTTTATCCAAATACTTTGTATGACTGAAAAAGTAAATGCCTTTACCAGAGTTTCATTCATCCATTTGTTTAGATGGAAGCCAGATACTTTGCTGCAAAGTGGTGAGAATATTAACAGCAAGAGTAGAGAATATCCCTAACCCATTTTAGCCTGCAGTTGTAGTTAAGTCATTGACATTTTTCTGAGACGAGAAGGAGAGTCATTCCTCCAGACTCTCCCCCAGACAGATTTAAATAAAACCCAGTTGTCCCACAGAACTTTGGGACTGGAATTCTGCTTATGAGAGCAAAGGCATCATATGATGGCTTTCCTTAATTGAGTGCATGGATGCTGTTTTTTGTTGGTTTAGTTTTGGGGGTTTTTTTTGTCTTGCGTGCATCTGTGCGTGGATATAAGATCCAAACAAAGTCAACTGGATTAAAATTGTCATGGAAACTCATAAGAGAAAAGTCCTTTCTGTATATCTGGTGAGGTTATTGAGTCCTTTCAAAACATGAAGGCACAGAATCAGCACTTGGCACCCTAGAGAGTCTAAGATTAACACTTGCAGACTGACTTTTACTTCACCTAATTTTTTGCAAATTTCTTCCTATGTGTCCTTTCTCCATCTTTAAAAATGGAGATACTAAACATGAACATTTTAAAATAAAAAAAAAATATTAAGAAAAGGGCTGTCTTTCTAAAGTATTTACACTGCCTACCTTAATTTGATTTTAATTTTGAATATTACCTAACTGAGACTGATGATTACATACTTTTGGACTTAATCTTTAGAGCAAATTTTGTATATAGACACACACATAAACTTTTTTTTTTTTATTAAATACAAGTACCATGCATAGTCAAATACCCTTGGATAGCACAAAAATAGATAAGACAAAGTCTGAGCCTCAATAAAAGACTTTAAAAGTTCTTAGTATTTCAACAAGGAACATCCAGGAAGATCATTACCCAATCATAGTGGAAATTAGCCTGTAATGACCATGTTATTCTACATGCTTGTCTTAGACAAAATTAATCTAAGAACTGTCTTTTGTTTTATACAAGTGAAAGTCTGGAATTGGTCCCATCTTCACCCATTGGACTTTGGCCTTGTTTTGCAAGTTGTGCCTATTTTTTTGCACAACAAAATAAACTTCCCAGAAGTTGTGTTGATAGAAAAATTACTTTGTCACATCATATCTATGATCTGATTTGAAATGGCCTTAAAAGCTCATTATATCTGCAACACTAATGCTCACAGAAGTCTCATAAAGTCCATATAAAAAGCAAATGTTTTTTACTTAAATAAGAAAGACAAGGTTAGCCAAGCCTTTTTATTAGCAATAACATCATAAACCACATTTAGTTAAATAAAAAAAAAATTGTACAATCTAAGAAAACATAAAAAATAAAGAAATACACAATACTTGGTATTCAATGTTTTCCCCAAAGGCATAGGTCATCAGGATTACTTACAAGCTCTTTACTTGCCCTAATATTTTACAAACATTCCACTCATTACAGATTTAGGTCTTCCTAGTTACATCTGACTTTTCCTCAACACCATTTGTCTGGTATGTGTCCAGTGACTTTAAAAGGATAAAGCTTAGCTTAGCTCAGCTCTGAACTCTAGTAGACTTACTGTACTGAGCAGCATGCAGATGAACCACAGGGTGAAACAGTAATTCTATCTCTTTGGGCTTTTCTCCCTGAATTGGCATTGCCAACAGTTAGTTAAAAATGACACTGCAAAGTTGGCACCACTTTACACCAAAATCAAATCTCAATCAAACCCCAAATTGGTCCTGAAGCAATTGGTTCTTCTTGTTCTGAGCTTCAGTTCTAGTCATTTGAGTCCAAACTAGCCTGGCTTGAGACAACAATTCTGCATAGCACTGGGGTAATTGATGAGCTTGTTAGTTCCCAGGAGTAGTAGGTATCTTACCACTTGGACTCAGTTAATTTTTTAGTATTCTCAGATTCAGATTGGTAAAACTGAACCTTTAAAAGAAACTCTGAATAACTACCAGGACATAATCTCCTTCCCTTAGAAAAGGTAGCAATTTAGGGTTGAGTTCCTCTTGATTTTTCTTGAAGGAGACAAAGTAAAGGAAGCTTAGAATAAAGAGGGATTCATTACAATTAAAATTCAAAAATAATTTTCAGGATTACATCTCCAGTCTTTCCATTTGCTCACAACCCAACCAAGACATTCTGAAGATCAAAGAAAGAAGGAGAAAGGCTGCTCAGATTTACACAATAGGCAGGAAAAGTAAGTTCATTCTCGTATAAACAAGAACACGTCTACTTTGCTTGTATACAGTGGAATTAAAAAAGCAACAAATAAGCAATAGCAAGTAAATTATGAGTAAATAGGAGTAAGAGAAATAATACATTTTTATATTAATTTTGAGGACTTCTGATGACATCTCTATGAAATTCTAAAATCCCTATGAGGAACAGAGTAGCTGGCAGCATTCATTTAGAAACTAAAAAATTTCTTGGTTGATGTACTTAAGAAGAAACAGCACATTTTAAAAAATACTGTAACTGTTACCTGTTATCTAGTATGGATGTTAGAAATACCTTTTGCATTTTATTCTTGTGATATTATAGCAATGGCAGCTTGGGATTTTACAAATGGTGAGGACAAACTCTCTTAAGAATGTTTTTCTTTTCGCCATTCCTACTACATGACACAACTTGACTATCAGCAGTCTCTTGACTTAAAGTAAGGTATAGTGTGTGGAAATAATTGATCTAAGAATATCAACAACTGCAAGGCATCCTGAAAAGCCATTTCAAACTTAAAACAGAAACTTTTCTTTTTGAAGTGATTAGATGACCTGGAATTCTTTCAAATATATACAGCTTAGCTGTTTTTACACCATGTTTAAGGAGTTTAACAGATAACCCTGGGATAATTGTAAATAAATTACCCCAAAAAATGTACAGTTCTGCAACATGCAGCTATGAAAAACACAGAATAAGAAATGCAATCGTAAATCCATGCAAAAAAGTTGTGTGCTAATTCTCACTAAAAGTGTAGGAAATAGTTTCTGATGCAATGCTTACATATAGACCATCTCTTCTCAGAATTTTTTTTATTTTACTAGACTAGTGAGATGTTTGTAAGACACAGAATTTAATGTTAGCTATTTTTTTCTCTATTTTTTTTTTCTCCTAGTCCTTAGAGATCACACAGACTGTCCTCTGTGTTAGGACTGTGAAAGGCACCTTCGTTTTTAAAACCCATATGACCCAGGGGAGGTTTAGGTTAGATATTAGGAAGAAATTCTTTATGGAGAGGGTAATCAGGCATTGGAATGGGCTGCCCGGGAAAGTGGTCGATTCTCTGTCCCCAGAGGTTTTTAAGACAAGACTGGATGTGCCACTCAATGCCATGGTCTAGTAACTGTGGTGGTAGTGGATCAAGGGTTGGACTTGATCTCAGAAGTCCTTTACAACCCATCTGATTCTATGATTCTATGATTCTATGACTGCCATTGTTTTGTCCTCTAGTTTGGAAATTTTTGAGGTTGAGGAAGGATTTAACTTGTATCTTCCATCTGGTTCACACTTGCATCTGAATTTCAGACAGCTTCAATTTCTGAAATGAAATCCACTCCTAAAGATGCTGAATTTGGTAGAGTTTTATGAATTATTGGATTAGTCAAATAATTCCACTTATAATGAAATTTAAAGTCCCTCTGTAAACCAAAGCCCATTGGACTGCAACCATTTAGGAGGACACAGGATGAGATTATCCTCAGGATACTCTTAATTCAAGACGTTAATTGTAATAATATTAAATAAGAAACAAAAGAAAACAAAATACCTAAAATACTCTCAAAAAGAGATAGCAGCTTCATTTTAAATTTAGGTTTTTATTTTTGTTTTCTCAAAAAGTCTTTGATTAATTATTTAGGGATCAAAAATCCTTTTTATCAATTAATAAACAAAATGTCAACATTAAATATCATTAACTCCTTATAAAGTTTCCCAATTAGCCTTTTCCTGAACATATTGCAAAATCCCATGAAATATCCCAATAGTAACAGTTGTCCATGAATAACAAAAGCACCTCTGTAAGAAAGATATGTTCCAAATACTTCATGATAGATAATGTGTTGTGAAGAGGAGAAAAATGTCTAAATAATCACTCTAGAGAAATACTGCTGTTGCTGAGGTTGAAACTAAAATGTGTGCCAAAATCCTGTTAAACATGGAACTAAATATATTGTGATAACTCACTGGAAATCCTAACCCTGGTATTCAACTTTTTCATTTTTTAATACTCCCACTAAAGGACAAAGGAAAACATCCCTTGTGTTTGGTAATTTTTACAATCAGTGGAAAGACCATCTCCTTGTGGGAAATAGAGCATGAGCCATCTGTGGTGAACTGGGAGATCCCTGTGAGTTTGAGCTGTGCTCGATTGTAGAGTAGAAGGCATCGTACTTGGTGCTTTTTTCCAGATTACAGCGAGATTGCCTGGGCACCCATTTAGATCTTTTTTTCATTGTTAAAAAATAAAACTTCTTCTTAAACATAACTTTTTTTTTTTCTTTTTTTTTTTTTTTTGAGAAAGTGGAGTGAACTATTTAGATTTCATTAGGGAAGTGCATGCTCTCCTTATGAAAACAAACAAAATTGAATTAAACCCCAATTTTTTTATCATAACTCAAGATTAACTAACAAACAAGAATGTAACACCAGATAAGGTAAATAATCATTAGAGGCAAATTAAGAGCCACTCTAAAAGAAAGGAAAATATTTTTGAGAAATTGAAGAAACTCAATATGGTGGAAGATGTCAAAACCTTAGTCAGCACTACTCACAAAATTTTGAACAGTTTCTAACTTATTTAACTGAGTTGCAAGAAAAATTTACCACCTTTATCACTTCCTGTCTTTGAATGAACGACTGATCCAACAGTACCAAGGAAAAGAAGCAAGAGAATGTCACAGTTGGTGTCTGACCAGCAAAAACCAGCAATATTAATCAGAAAAACATAACAATATTAATCTTTTCCTACTCCTATCTTTAGCCTAGACTTGAGAAACAATGTATATGGTAAATTCATGGATTCTTTATTTAACTTTATTGTATTCTTAATAGAGTTTTAACTGCAAACAGTAGTTCTGCAAACTGTTGAAAACCTGAATAATGCAGTAAGTAGTTTTGACAACTTGAACAGATTTTTAATTTGATTCTTAATATTCTTGCTGCCCACACTTGAAAATAATATCCTCCCACATTTCCTTTAGAAAAATGTAGGACAAAATAACCTCTGTATTTCTCCTCTGCTGCTCTGTAGCAATGACTCACTGCTGTAATTATTGTCTGACATTACTGCAGCTCCTTGCCCATTCTCCCATTGAGACAAGTGAAATGTGCCAGCCAAGAAAATATTAATTAAATATATCCAGAGTAAGAACACATATCTTCCAATTTTAAAGAAAAAATGTTAATATAAAATGCAACAATAAATAGATATGATCACTTTTCCTTTAGAATTATTTCAGTGCAGCCTGTCTATGGGACAATAAATGCTATTTAGTAGAGAGACCCTTCCCTGGGACTGCACACTGTTTGCAGAAAAACATGTTTTTTTCTTATGAGCTCATGCTAATTTCAGATTGTGTTTGAACTGTACACCTGACAGGTCAAATGAGAAAAATATGTTTACTTTTGGACAGAGAACAAGCAAAAAAACCCAGCCATGAATAAGAAACACATCTACACATTACAGCAAGATATACAATAGTCTAGTGAACCTCGATGTTGTACTGAATTTGAGTTTATACAAGTAGCACAACAAATTAGCTTTTTCTATATTAAATTTGATTAATAATGGACTAAAGCATTGTACTCATTGGTAACTGGTAAATACTGAGTAGGCATAATTAAAAGACATTAGGATTTACTGTCAGAGGAATTTTTCCTACCATAAGGCAAATAGCCTCTCATCATACTGTATGCAGACAAATGGTGCTTTGTCACAGTTTACAAAAAATATTTAAAGATACGTTTATTCTGGACAGTGTACAAGCAAACATATGCTTCTACTAGTTGAAATACACACTACAGAAGCCACAGAAACAGTCACTGTGGCAGTGTGAGCTGCTAGGTTTGCAGCTGATGTCAGTAACATGGTGGTGATGGAGAGGAAACATACGGTAAAACTGGATTTTGCTGCTAACGGGGACAGAAACATATTTAAGGCTACTATCACGATGATGTGTTGAACAGAAATAATTCCCTCTACTCTAATCTGTCACCAAACACAGCACAGAACAGATACATTAATCTGCTACTACCATTTTCTGTTAAAACTATTTTTCAATGCAATATTTATTAAAACAGAATCACCTACCAATGATTTCTCTCATGGAAATCTGAAATGAAACCTTTCAGTTATTATTTTTTTTTATTAAATGAAACTTAAAATCTTACTACAGAAAAAAAATCACTCTCTCAATAGCTATATAAATGCTGTGATTTCCTGTTGTTACAGAAACTACCACTTTTGTCTTGATTCATTGCTCTATAAAGCATAATATGTTAATTTAGAAAGTATAGGGGCTGAATTAATTTCAAGCTTGAAATAACTAGAGATGATCAATGTTTTAGACAGACATATAAACACTGAGCATATTCTAAGCGATAATGCAAATTGTTTTGATATTATTGAAGATGGATGAGCTTCTTAAAAAATAAAATACAAAATTAGAACTTATCTGAACTTTTGCCCAGCACACAGACAAAGCCAATGTTAGAGAAATTTGGTTAACTTAAAATGTAACCTAAAATGAAAAAGTATTTTTCTCCCTACTCAAATAAACTTCCTGGATTTGGCTGAAGCCAACAGCAGAAATGCCAAAATTGATTCTTAAGGGATTTTTCAGCACAGAACTACAAGGACTCTCCAGAGAAACTCATACTTGAAAAGTTTTTAAGGCTTATACAAGTAATCAGACCTTCTGCTCCCTATCTTTACAGAATTGCTAAACCTTATGATGTTTGTATATCTTTATTTAAGGATCTTTTTTACAGACATTGAAGCTAGTGGAAAAGTTCAGTGAACATTGGTTGGAAATTTGATTTATCTTTAAATTGATTAATCTTCTTTGAAAATCCAGTAAAAGAGATCCACACAACTCCAGTAAAATTTAACTTAATACTTCTTCCAAAATATGCTTGGAAGTTCCAAAAGTCTCATAAATATAGTTTGTTGAAATCCATGCAGATATATTGTAATAGTAGATTTCATAAATCCATGCTTTAGTTGTGCTGAGGGTGACATTAATTACCCACTGTCATCCACATAGGTTATACATTATCCTAATTAACTGTTTTAGATAAAATGGAAATGGAAAACTTCATGTATCAGCATGCTGTTTGTGCTGACTTTTATCCTGATGGCTACTGTAGAGATACTGGATTCCTGTTACTATGCAGTGTTATTGAAAAATACCATTTACTAGCCACAGTGAAATATTTATCACATGGTTCACTTAATTGAAAGTAATTAATCATAAGTAAAAGTTACAAATATCATAGATAGACTTTAGTTAAAACTTTATATAACTCTTATTGATTCAAGTTGCTGTTTGGAAATTAATGTTTGGAAACAATGCTGTCTAAAGAGTATATAGTCAATGTGGTTTGGGGGAGAAATGTCAGGGTTTTGATCTGGGTTTCTTGAGGGGTGTTTGGTTGCTTTTTTTATTTCTTTGTAAAGAGTGTGCTGGAGTCATGACTGAAATTATTTATATTTGTGCTCTAAGAAGGTTAAGTGCCACAAGTTCATCTTGATTGCTGAATTACATCAATTAAAACTTCAATATGTTGCACGTTACTGTTTTCAATTAGAAGAATAAATCTGTGATGACATTTAATGTGTTATTTCTTTTTCATTTACAGAGATACACAAGAGTATATATGTACATGTCTAGTTCTTGAGGTTCCACAGGTTTTATATTTATCTTATTTTACCTAATATATTATTTTTTAAATTAATAAACAATATAAGTAACTTTCAAAGTTGACATAGTTTTTCATTTCATCTGGGTACTGGACCCTCACTGTTTTCTTAATTGTGGAGGTTCAGTCAAATGTTTATGCAATTCTGCAGAGAACTGAAATCTACCTGAAACAGCTCACTATCCCAAGGACTCTAAGTACATTTCAGGGAACAAATTGATGTAATAGTTTAATTGATATTGTCCCCTCCTTAATATTAGACTATTTTCCTAAAGTTCCATGGTCATGATAATATCTCAGGTCACAGATCAGGCAGCGAGATAACTAAGCCTTAAGCACTCCTGCCTGGCAGGAGAAACAGATGAAGGGTAGTATACAGTGCCACAAAATCTTTTCTGTGGGAGCAAGTGGTAAGAACCAGATAAGTGAAGAGCAGAAAAGTAAGAGCAAAACTAGGGACCGGCACTGAGATGATGTCTTTAGATTCCAAAGACTTTGCATAAACCAAAATGAATGTCTTTGAAATAACCAGAAATGTCACTGACGTTGAATTATGTCCTATAAGGAGTCAGCTTTTCTGATTCACTTTATGGAAATACTTACACTTCTACACAGTGAAAGTAAGATGCTGTCATTCTGTACAAGAATCATGCCTACTTCACACAGGTTTATATTGCTTGAAGTTTTGTGTAGGATCTAAGGCTGTTGTCTAAAACAGCAATGAGAGGCACACTACCTGAAAGAATCCCTGGCTTGAAATAGGAGCACTTAACTTGGTTTTTATCCAATTGAATGCTGAATGTGGTGTAACATGTATTCACCATTAAGGAATTATCTAAATACTGAATTGGGCAAAATATCTAGATTAAATAACATTTCCTCTCATGTTTCCACTGGCACAATAGTTAGTTGAAACTGTGTAAGGTACCTTTCAAATATCACAGAATTATAGAAAAATTTAGCTTGGAAAAGACCTTTAAGATCATCGAGTTCAATCATAAACCCAGCACTGCCAGGTCTACCACTAAACCACGTTCCCAAGCACCACATCTATCCATTTTTTAAATACCTCCAGGGGTGGCGACTCAGCCAGTTCCCTGGGAAGCCAGTTCCAAAGCTTGACAACTGTTTCCATGAAGAAATTATTCATAATATCCAATCTAAAACTCCCCTAGAGCAGCTTCTGGCCATTTCATCTTGTCACTTGTTATTTGGGACAAGAGACCAACCCCCATCTGGCTACATCCTCCTTTTAGGTAGTTGTAGTGAGTGACAAGGTCTCCCCTGAGCCTCCTTTTCTCCAGGCTAAACAACTTCAGCTGCCTCAGCCACTCCCCATGAAACTTGTGCTCGAGACCCTTCAGCAGCTTTTCTGCCATTCGTTGGACATGTTGTAACAATCTATGGGGGTTTTGTTGGTCTGGTTTTTTTTTTTCTCCTTGTGAAGAATTTGAACATGAGGAAATGAATGATTACTGATAAAAGTGGAAATAGCTTGCAATTAATATTTCATCAATTTGGCTTGATTATTTATACTTTATTCCTTGCTAGCAGTACAATCTTCTTTTACAATTGTGCTCCTTTGGGCATTTGCAGATTCTGTTTTTGAATTTTTTCCAGTGTTAATGACCTAATGACCCTATCAAATCATACTACAGCATTGCTATAATGTGGATGGAATGGAATGAGTTTGCAGCTGCCAAAAGACTACAATTTAAAGAAATAGCTTAATGAATAACACATTAAAAAAAAATTTTGGGTTCTGCATGAGATTTTCAGGATTTATGTTGGGATTCATGTTAAGAGATGTGTGCTTCCTGGTGCACGACTCCCAGAAGAAAACACAGGGATGTTTTGGGGGATAATATTTTCAAAGCAAAAGATTAATCAGGATTTTCATTCACTTACCTATGTTGGAACCTGTTTAAGCCTGATGAATAAGCCAATTCACATTATGAATTTCTACTAATTAGATTAAAGGGCTTTATCTGGTGGCTGTGTACTCAGACTCATGACATCAGTAAACAGCAAGAGATGTTGAAGAATTACTTTGGAGTGGAGATGACAGGAAATGCAATAAATTCCAAATTAGAAACAATATAAGGTAGTATTAATGACAACGTAATTGTTATGACCTCTTTCTGAACCTAATATTTTTAATTTTACTTTTACAGTTTGATGTCATCTTAAAGAGTGCAGTCATAATGAAACAAGAGTGATTTGACCTTCGGTGAGAGCTCTGGTGGCCCTGCCTCAACAAAGTATTTATGTGCTTAAATTAAAAAAATTGCCTAAGTACATTGCTGAATGAGGGCCTAAGTATGCTTAAAAAAAAATAAAAAAATTGAGGAGGGGAAAGAGAAGGAGAAATAAGTGGGGAAGAGAAAGCCAAGGCTTCTCTTATTCATATAGTATCATTCACACCAGCAATATGTTTTTTTGATCAAAGGTTTATGATATTGAAAACAGCATGTAGAACAAAAGTACTTATATATGCAAGCATGTCCCACCTTCAGCCTGAATAATATGCAACAGGTCTGGCTTGATCTCTTTAGTCATTAGTGGCTGTATCGTACAACATGCTACATTCACCCTCTGCCCTTTATCTCCATTATCACAGAAAGGTTAAGCTTTCATTATAAGGGCAAGTGTCTAGGAAAAGGTGACAAATTTTATAAGTGACTGATGCACAGAGAGTTTCTGTGAAATGTTTATAGCTATTTGAAAAATAAATATTGGCTTCAGTGTTTGCTTAGTTTTCTTAATGCAAAATTAAGTTTAAAAAATGCCAAAATGAGTTATGTGGCACTAAGACCTTGGTAGAAAAACATAAACAGACTATTAAAACATATTTCAACTCCCTTGGCGTCACTTGTGGCTGATAAACAGTCATATATGAGTGAAAGGTTCACTGACTGTCACCCATTTATGATCCAAGTTCTTTGCTGGTGCCACACTGACCAGGCTAACAGCGATCAGCATGTTTTACATGCTTTTTTCCCTCCTAAGAACCCAGGTCATGACCTCACAAGACCTGTGATTCACAATAATGACTTCTTTGGTTCAAATGGCATCGAGACTGTTGCAAAGAGGTTTTACTTCAGTGCAACTGAATTATATGCTGAATAAAAGGAAACAAAACACAAACAGTGCACATGCACTTAGGTCAAGTGTGGTGAGATGTTCCAGCACTGATTTAAAATTGAAAACACTTCAGCCTCTGGGATCTGATGGAACAGAAAACTAGAGACCAAACTCTGTATGGTACCAAGCACTTGTCTTTCTTTTTCTAATTAGGCTTCCATTGTTATTGAGTACCTCCTTCTTGCAGAACTTGCAGACCAACCAAACAATAAGAACTACACCACACTGGATATTGCAATAATTCTGTGCTCTCGTGTTCAGTTGTTATCTGTTTGTAGGTTTATGTAAATTAGTAGCATTCTAGACATGGTGTATACCTCTACTTTGTAGTCCAACTCATCCACGGCTTTGCTGCTTTGCACCAAATAATGAATAATATCACTCTTTTTTGACATTAAAGAGAGAGACAGCAAAATCAAGTACGTTTCCATTTGACAGGAAAAAAAAACCCAAATAAAAACAAAACCCAAAACCAAAACAACAAAAAATTCTTAAGGATTGATGCAGTGAATGACTATGGAAACATCTGGGTTAATCCCTTTCCCAAATTCTCTCCAGGCCCCACAGGTACACTTTACTTTTTGACTCATGAAAGAAGCAAACTTATAGAAAATACCACATCACTTTGCTGGTATTATCCTGAAAATATAGTGAAAAAAATGTTCTCAGGATCTGGCTCTAGAAACCTTGCCAACAGAGCTGTTAATGATAAAAGGAGGTGAAAAAAGCCCTGGGGCTGGTTGTCTGGGATGACTTCAGAGACTTTTAACCATGTACATACTAGATTAAATAAGGGTCACTCTAGGAATTTCTGCATGTGTTTTTCAGGCAGATGAAAGCTTGCTCTGTCAGCTCTCTGAGCAGACATGAGCTCATTCTGCCCACACTCCATCCTGGCTGGAAGCTGTACTGTCGCAATAAGCGTGACTCTGAACCTACTCAAGGGCAGGATGCTTGGGCTCGATGCCACATTGACAGGTCTACCCAGCTTCTGTTTGGCTCAGAGGGCGGGCAGAGAGTCAGCAGCTAAGGGGGCACAGACAGCACACATCTTTTTGTTAGAAACTGTAAAGGGGGCCTACTGGTCCCATACTTCTGCATCATGGAGTATTTAAGTTTCAGTTTTTGGCTGATTGTGAAAATTGTGGACATCTCTGGAAACTTTCCAAGCAGCACCTTTTTTTTTTTTTTTTTTTTTTTAAGTCTGGAAATATTGTCACTAATGCTAAGTAAATTCATCATAATCTTGTAAACACTTAGTGGTCAAGTTCACTCTGATGAAGATCTTGGTCACTCACAGCAAGAATATGATTTTTCTGACTGAAATCAGAGACCCGTCTCATTCTTTGGATGCAAATTTCAACCTTTTCTGGACTGACATTTGAAAATGTCAGTTTCTTCATTTTTGATCGAATTTGAGTTAAGTATTTTGAGCCGGACCTGTATTTGGATCCTGAAAATGTATTCTGCTTTCCAAGTTTCACAGATAATGGCCAGGAGAATGATACAATCAGGGAATCTGCATTAAAGAAAGTATTCCAATGCAGAAATATTTTGTAATTTTACTGAGTATTTTTTCCTCGTTCTACATTTTACTTTTGCCTTTGCCTTTCAGTTTGCACCCTTAAACTTAGACATGTGTTATACTGCAATCCTAAATTGCAAGCATATCATTGATTAGTAAACATTAATGAAACTCTAATTGCTCACACTGTGATGCTGTATCTATCTGACATCCTTACATACATCCCTTACACTTTATACACAAATTTTCACTATGCTAACCTACATTCCGATAGGTATTACAAGTTGCAGAGAGTTTTAACACTTATGTTATACAAGAATTAAGTGAATTTAAACAGTGAAAAAGTTATAAGAAAATTATTGTAACATTAAACATTAAAACTTAGTTATTTTGTTGTGGGTTTTTTATAGAAGTTGAGGCAAATATCACATCACTTATGTCCCTGTGATAAATAGTCTGAATTTAATGCCATATGTTCTTTGATATGTCTGAATATTCTACACATAACAGTTTTGAAAAAAAATTCCTTGTGGGTGGAAAATATCCAGAAGTGTCTCAGCCTCACAAGATCTTTTTATTCAGGAACTCTTTCATGTCGAAGCCCAGTGGAGAGGAAGAAACAATGTTACGGGATTCTATGCTAAATTCTACACTAATACAAACATCAGTAGGTTTAAGCTCTTTGTAAATGCTTTGACAGAAGTTAAAAAACACAGATCTTGTTGGTAAGGAGAGCTGGTAAAAGTGGGAGCTCTTACCTTGGCACAGTGAAGTCCCTTCACAACAGGATTATATAAATTTCTTAAAAATACTTCTTTGGCATTCTTAATGCAAATATAGAGGTAACATAAAGCAACAGAGGCTTAAAAGAGAGCAACACTGTGCAAGAAGACCAATAATGTAGGTTAAAGATAATAAAAACAAGATGAGAGTAGTCAAATTGGAGAATGAAAAAACGGCAAATACGTTATTAAAGTCTGTGCAGCTTTCTCTTAGGTGCCACATCATACTCTGCCTGCCCCTGTTAGCTGGGGTACAGCTGGTGAAATTTCCACTGAGCTATGATATGTAACAAGGATGATCACTACCACATTTCTATTGACAATTTTTCTGCCAATACTTACATACATTAAAGAATTCTCTCAGGTTTGTGTGCCTGTGCAGTAGCCCTCAGCAAGGATTTAATTACCCTGTTCTTGTTTGAAATTATATTATTCCCACATAAAATCTACTATGTTTTTTTCTGTAGAGATCCTCACTAGATAGTAAGTTGTTGAGCTATTAGTGACTGATACTTTCCACTTTTCATGCAACAGTTTATCAATCTGAGTGACTACCTACTATACAGGAGTTGTGGGTTTTACTGACTCAGCAACAGAAAGGTTTAAAACCACAAAACTTCCTTCACAACAATGCCATAACCAGCACATGTGTCCTGATGCCAAATAATTGTTCAGGATCCTCAAATGGAGTACAAATATAAGTCTGTATCAGAAAAGAACTCACTGCTTCATAGCAAATCATTTAATAAAAATCTATTTAATTCGAAATGAGACATGGAACAGGGAGCATAGCCTTAGAAATCCCTCTTCCCATCTCACTGACAAGTGACCTGGTACCTTTTTATTCACTGAACAGTGTGAATTTTTCCTGTCACAGTAACAGTATCAGACCAGCCTGTTTCTCTGCAGCATGGATTGCTGCTTTCTCCTGGGAAGCAACAACTGTGGTCTGGATACCCTCTGGCAAATGAATGCATTAACCCAGAGTCTTTAATTTCTTTTCCAAGTAAGACAAGATGTTGTCTCCTACCTTCAGGCTGTGAGCTGTGAATTGTCAGTGGATATAAATGGATGCCTTGCTATTTTCAGAATTTCCTAATGGTTAACTCTAGGCAGCTCTCTGCTCTGCGTGTTGCCTGATTTGGCTTCTGTCTAAGGAGCTTATCTCTCTCCAGGCATGCACAGAGAATCGAGTGTCTCAGATAGGGTCCTGCAGTCTGTTCCTAGGGTTCAACAGCTTTAATGTTAGCACTGAAAAACTTTATCTTACCTACCTGTAGGAAAACAAATCTGCCTTGTGATTGATCACTTCAATTCATTAAATCCACGCTGATGCTTAAGACTAGAAAATTGTTACAAAATATCTTTTTCTTTGCCTCAGTAATCAGTAGTTTGAACTGATGTTTATTTTATTGTAGATAAGTTTTATGGGAAATTAAGATACTTTTGTTCTTGCTCATATATTTTGCTTTTCTTAAAAAATGAATCTAGGAGTCTGAAGGAAGAGATAATGACATGCCCACTATGTTCCACAGTGATAGCTGTAGTGGAACATACTGGAAAACAAGCTTCTCTCCAGATATCTGTTTGAAAAGCCCTAAAATGCCAAAGGAAAAAAAAGTTTCTAGAAACATAAAAGAAGAATCGAATTTAATTATTAAAAGTTTCTTAGCAATAGCCTAAAAATGCTGCTGCAGGATGGATTCTTCCAGCACATGAAACTGAATATATGGAGAAGAATTATTCAGTTTTCATGAAGGAAATACATCAACTTGGAGAAGATAACTGAAAATTAACCAGTTGAGGGAAAAGGATAGAGAAAAGGAAGACTGAAGACATCAACAATTTGGAGATAGCTTGAAAGATCTGATAATGGAAATACATAACATATATCTACCTTTTATAGATGAATAAGTAGATACACAAAAATCATTAGGCCATTGTTACAACAGATAAATTCTGAGTGTTACCTCCAATAGAGGTTTTTTGCTTTCCCCTTTGAAAACAAGACTGCTGTACAAACAACTGTATACACCATGTAAAGCTTTTATATGAGTACTTTCCTGAAATCTGAAGTAAACAATTTCCCAGTGTTTATGGAACACCTCTGTTGATTTCCCTCCATATCTTAGATACTGATAAGTTAAGTTTAGCATTATTTGTGACTAAAATAAAACATTTTTGAACAGATATTTTCTGATAAATTGCATTTTTTCTGGGCTAGCCTTGTATATATGAATCCTTTACAGTATTTAGTATCATATAATACAATCGTAGCACCATAGAAGTTTGTGTTAGAAGGGATCTTTAAAGGTCATCTAGTCCAAAGCCCCTTGTAGTGAGTAGGGACATCTTCAAATAGATCAGGTTGCTCAGAGCCCTGTTCCACCTGACCCTGAATGTTTCCAGGGATGTGACATCTACCACCATTTTGTTCTGGTATTTCACCACCCTCATTGTATAAAATTTCTTCCTTATATCTAGCCTAAATCTTTTAGTTTAAAATCAATATCTCTTGTCCTATGACAACATGCCCTACTAAAAACTCTGTCCCTCTTTTTCTTAAGTACTGAAAAGCTTCTCTAAGATCTCCCTGGAGCCTTCTCTTCTCCAGGCTGAACAATCCCAACTCCCTCAGCCTGCTTTCGCAGGAGAGGGGTTTCAGCCCTGTGATCTTCTTGATGACCTTCCTCTGGACTTACTCCAACAGGTCCATGTCTTTCCTGTGCTGAGGAACCTCTAGCTGGATGCAGTACTCCAGGTGGGGTCTCACAAGAATAGAGTAGAGGGTCAGAATTACCTTCCTCGACACCAACCATAAGGTTCCTTTTCTTGCCTCATTCTCTGATTCTTATCCATAAGCTTTCAACCTGTCTGCGGCTGTTCTTCAGAAACAGCTCTTCAGAGTCTATCCATTTACTGGTGTAGAGGATAATGCCTCCACTCCTCCTTCCTTGCTTGTCCCTTCTGAACAGGCTGTAGTCACTGATAGCCACACTCTAGTCAGGGGATTCATCCCAACCGGTTTCAGTAACGGCAACTAGTTCTCAGCTTTCTAGCAGCAAGGTGGCTTCCAGCTCCTCCTGTGTGTCAGCCACGCCATGGGCATTGATGCAAAGGCACTTCAGCTGGGCTGTCAGCTGTGTTACCTCCTTAGAGGAATAATCCTTAATTCTTCTGAGGTATTTCACTGATGTTTCTCTCTTGGTTCCTCTTACCTCAGGAGTCCCTGGCTCCCCTTCTTAAGACTTCACCTTCTACACTGTAGCCAGCCTGTCTCACTGCATTCTCAGTATATCCCATAACAAAGAAGAAAACCTCTGTTCCTGCTTCAGCATAGTCACAGCTATTGTATACTGAACTATAAATGAATTTTATGTAGTTAGAGGTGGGAAATGATTAGCTGTGGATGGATAGTGTATATAGGGATTTATGTGGATTAAGCAAAATTTTTTTATTTCTAAATTTTATAAGTACATTTACATCAACTTTCAGTCAGAGAAGTCATTATATTTCATTTCTGCTTACACTGGGAGATAGTGTATGGACTGCCAGTGAGTTTTATTCACTGATATAATATAGCAACACTGGCCTCATTCCAGAAAGACCACTGGTTAATAGGCATTGAATTGAATCTGTGCATTTCTAGTAGTTAGACTTCATGGAATATTACTGGGCTGACAATGTTGTCAAATAAAATAAAATTATCTAAGACAGATATTTATATATAAATGGAGATACTAAATCTTTTCTTCCACATTATCCACTCTTTACCATTGGTATAAAATATATGAAGTATAGTATATTTTCAAATCATAGAAAGTGTGCATACCACAGACATTATTCTATCTGTGAATAGGATTTTGCATAGATGTTTCCTCTGAAATAGACTTCCAAATTGAATTTCAAGCTCCTAAAGAAAAGTGAATTACTATGGGCTTAAAGTTTTGCATGTCCATTTTTTTAATTATTCTGTAAGTTTCATATTTGGTGGGAAAAGTACTGGGGTCTGGGCACAGGGCTGGGTCTCAAGAGGATCTGCGTTTGTTATTTTTGCTTTGCTACAGGTTTCCTATGTGTTCCCCAGTGCACTTTTTCTTCCCCATTTGAGAATATATCCTTTGAAGGCTTACTGTGGTGCAAATAACACAGAAGAAGCTAAGCAGATGGCTCAAAAAACTTACAAGCCAGGATGATTCCCTGTTTTACCTAAAAAACTTAAATGACACAAGAAAAAAATGTTATTTACAGCAAATACACCACTGAAAAGCCTGGTTAATAACCACACCAATATGTAAAAATGAGATATTGCACACTGAGGAAGTGACAATTGCCTGTTTACATCCTGCTTCTGAAACAGCAATATTATGTTTTTTAATTAAAGATATATAAGCTGTCCCCATAAAGTTGTATTCACAAATAATACTTATTTTACTACCTATTAGAGCATTTTCATCAGTACAATTTAAAAGACTGAATGAACAAGTATTTTTTTTTCTACTTTACAGAAATATGTGAGAGTTTTTTGCAGTAACTTCCATCATTAGTTCAACAATGGTGATCAAATAACTCAATAGCCTCTAACTTAAAAAAAAAAAAAAAAATCAAAGATTAACATTACATCAAGGCTCCTGATACCAGATTACCTGCCTAAGAAAAAAGAGAGAAATAATAGTATTGCTGAAACTAAATATGTAAAATTTTAATCAAAAAAGACTTTAAAGTTCAACACCACACTCAGTGAACTAAACACTCTCTGCTACCAGATCCCATAAAATTTAATGACTGTTGGTTTACATTGAACAGCTGATTTGGTTTTCCAAAGCAAAGCCTGACGAGCCATGGCATTTTGGAAAGTTTGGAAACTGTGCTACCTAGATTTGTAGGAACCATAAGATCATGTCAATAGCTTGATATGATTTGAACAGTTTCAAAGACTACCTCTCCTGTTTGCAAATAATTTAATTGACTTCTTGTCTCTGAGAACCCATACACCTGATTCCTCTCTACACAACTATTATTCTCCTGTCAACTTGTCCCTTGAGTGTTCTGCTAATAATGTATCTATGCTCTCTTTCACTTTCTCATAAAATTTTGTAATCACTTTCTTATGCTGGTTCCAATATAAAGTCTGTTCTCCTTAATTTTAACTATCACCACCTTAAGTCCATGATTCACTCACAGATGATGTTCAAGTTCTCTGTCCATCATCAGATTTCACCTATACCTACAGCAACCACAAAGTCTTGCTCAGCTGAGCAGCACAGCCTCATAATTTAATTATATTTCTCTATGGATAGGATCAAAATTAGTGAGTCATTGAAGCAATAGAAAGCTTTTCTAAATAAAAGTGACTAAATACCAGAATATATTGTCATAAGGAGCTATCTATTCAACCTCCCTAAGGATTCTGAGGTACAAATAGCTCAGCCAATTAAAAATTTTAATTCCCCATCCCATTCTTTGTTTGGAAATGTTTCTCCTGTATCATGAGTAGCAAAAACAGATATGTGTACAGGCTAAAATTACTAATGTTGAAAATTCAGCATCAGTATACCTGTTTTCATTAACTAATATGTAGGATTATGAACTGTAGTGCCTGAAATCCCAACACATGGTAACTCTTCCTGTTTAATTCTCCAGGGTCTGAGGACACAGGTCAGAGCATCAGTGTGTCATAGCTGTATAGCTCCTGAAAACATCAATGTCAACAGACTATCAAGAGTGGGCTAGGCAGAGTCTACACAGGAAAAGAGGTTGTGAGGATTCTCTTTTAACTCATGTTTTTATAGTTCTATGAATAATTCTTAATTAAATTAAGAAACACTTCACTAAATGGGAGATCTGCAAGATCTGGCTCTTCTTACTCTACGTAGATTTTACTTGTCACAGTGTAAGATTGCAAAGAGACTGACAGAGATATTTTCAACATATTTACAGACAGCCTCTGCATAATCATCTTATGAAAATAAAAAAAAACTAAGGATGTTCTAAAAGAAATTAGTCATTTAGATACTGTTATTGAAGCTTTCACATGTGCTGCAACACTGACTTTCCGATTCAGTTATTATTTATCATTATGCATTTACTGCTTCAGTATTCACCTTCTCATCTCAACTTTCTTCCCAGTCATCATCTGGGATAAATAGATTTTATTCTGCATTCCCAGCAAACCTTTTGGAGCTGTCTCATTTAGAAAGAAAAAATTTAAACTTACATATGTTCAGCATTATTCTTTTTAATCATAGATTCTGTAGGCTAATAAAAAGTAGTAAAGAGAATACAAACAGCCCGGAGAAAAAACAGAACCCTTCTGAAATCACCAATTGGGAGTGATCCAGAGTGAATCAAACTTTGTGTAAGGTTGGAGCTGGTTTTTGGAAAAACAGTATGAAAATAATTTTCCATATTTTCTCAAGTAAATTTTATCACTTTTATCACTTTTTTTTTTAAATTTAGTGTATTCAAATATGAGACCTGGAATATTATGGTTTTTTCATGTCTTCCAAGTGTACAAGGTAATGCCATAGCATAAATTAAAGATGTTCCACTTCTTGAGCTTTTCCTTTTATTTCAGTGCCCTTTCTCCATTTCAGATCTTGATCCACTGTCCAGACCAGCTTAGAAACTTGTCTATTTACTGGTTATTATTACTCAGTGAACTTATATTACTTGAAACTAATGTGAGTCTAGCCAGCCTACAATTACTTATTTTTGCTAACAGAAACAACATTTAATGTGGTTCACTATATGAAAATCCTAAGAGCTTCCAAAGTAAGAAAGCACCTAGTTTGCTTGGCAAAATTATTTCAAATAACAGCAACTAAAGTTTTGAGAAGGTATGCAGTTCTGTGTTTGAGGCACTGAAAGCAAACATGGCAAACTTCCGACAGTTGTGAAGGAAAGGCACTGAGAGCAGGAGTTTGGGAACTGTGGTTTTCAACTTCAGAGGAATCATTTAAATCCTTCATGGCAGCTCCTCAGATAAAGGGAAAACAGCATTCTCTGAAGGGTGGCCAGCTGTTTAGGACTCAATAATCAGGTTTTTATTCAGCCAGCCTTCTGGAGTTGCTTCTGTCACAGCTAGTGATGCTGGCAAGCAAAATAAAGAGGTGTTTATGTCATAGGATGCATTCTTGTAATAATGGGTACTCCTTTCTTTATGTAGGACCTAAACTCTTACTGATTGCTTCTAAATGTAGCTTTTGCATTTCTACACCATGCAAGACTGTGCCAGGAGAAACCCCAGAGGGACACTGCTTTGTGTCCCACCTGAGCAGAACCCTGTCAGCAGAAAGAGAAAATTGCTCTCACTTCCATGTCTCTGGGGCCTTGGGGGAAGGGAGGCAATCAGCATTTCTGAGAATCACGTTACTTGAATTTAAAGATCTGAATACCAACCTAGTTCCACATCCTACGACTTGAATGTTTGGGTTTACAATATATTTGTTTCTCTCCTAAATGTTATGCTAACTAGATGTGCTGTAACAAATAATTTGGATATATTTATGGGTTTCATTCTCTTTTTCCAGCATTGTACTGTCTGTTCAGATGAAACAATGATAAAAAAAAAATTAAATCAGCTACTTAGGTCATCCATACTTCTTGTATCTTCAAGTTGTTTCGTGGTTTTTGTTTGATTGGTTGGTTGGTTGTTTTTCGTGCTGTTTTTAAATAAGCTGACTTAAGGTTCCTATATTTTTATCTTAAAACAAAATAGGGGAGAAAATATTATTGAAAAAAGTTTTGTATATTATTCCCTCATCCACTATTCTGCTTTTCCTCTTCATTTACATTGAATTTTTAGTCTGGAAATATCAGATGGTTTAACAGCATTTTTGATCTTCTATTCCCATGTCCATTGTTTCAGTTTAATGCTGCTGAGGTAGAAATCCTTTATTTTGTAATGCAGAACCCAAATATTTTGTTATTCATTCAGTATTCAGTTCTGATGGTAAAAGTTATACAACTTTTAGCAGTTCTACCAGCCAATATGATCCTTTTTTCTCAGATATGTTATGTTTATTCTATCCTTCATCATCACTGAGAAAGTTTATTTCTGTTTTATTTTTACCCTCTACTCACTTTTGATGAAAATCAGTATCATACTATTGTCCTTTCTTGTATTTAACAAGCGAACAGTGAACAATATTTGTCACTAAGCAGAGTCAAAAAAATTTCAACAGATTCTTACCTGTAATTCTGTTTTTCATTTCCTATGTGAAATCTGTCATACTGTGAGTATGCCCGGTTTCCTTCCCAGTCCATTAATTCAATTCTTAGAGAATATTGCCTCTGACTTGTTATTGCAAAGATAAATTCATTTCCCAGCCAATGTTCACCTGATGGGCTACCAAAACCCTAGAAAAAAAGTTGGCAAAATAACTAGATGTAATTATTGTAATTGGTAGAACTTTTACACAATAATAAAACCACGAGTATGTTTTACCTACAAATTCTAATTACTGTTCATAGCTTTCTGTGCTCTAGTTAGACTGTCTCTAAAATGACTTTACTAATACGTAAGATGTAGGAATATCATCCAGTTCAACTGATATTTGAGAGGGTAGTTGAGGTTATCAGTTGAAAATAATTTTCGAGTTACATGATACTAATAGTATGATGCTGTATTTGCACATCCTTCAGTGTGAATGCTGGACATAGTCATATTCTATACTACATTTCATATGTTGTCAAACCTAGTTATCATTAAGACAATTAAGTCAAAACAGAATTCTTCTATACCTTATAAAGGATTAAAAAGAGATTAAATTAAGCATAAGTTATACACCAAATTCAAGCTAGCTGTGAGTGATAGCTCATATCTTAATCTTTAAAGGACAATGGACAATACCTTTTCTGTCAAGTATCTGCCACAACTAAAGGAGGGAAGTGTGTAGTTTAAAATTCCCTTCTGCATATAAGAACTGCTGGACAGGTCAGTGCCTGTTCCTATACACTATCCTAAAGCAGAGGATAGGGTATTGTAACTCTTTTCTAAAAATGAAAAATAACCAGCAGTATAATATTTAAGGTACTTAGCTCTCCTCAAATTTCATATATTCAAATGATCTTATTTCCAGTCAGGGAAAATGGAAACATGGAAAAATAATAATGAAAGAAAAAGTATAATCAATTTTCAAAATGAATTCCCAGACCTATATTTTTGTGCATTTCCCAGGTTTTAAAGTTGTTTAAATTGTAGTGAATATTTTACTACATTAACAGTTTATTTAATGTCATTAATTTATTATATATTAGAATTATTTTTCTTCATAAACTATTAGTTCATACTTGAGAACTCCTAGCTCTATTTCTCATTTTCCTTTTCTTTCTCTTTAAACAGTAAAAATTAATTTAAACCATAAAAATTATTTTAAACAATAATCTTTACTTGTGAAGAACTATTCCAACGTGACTGTTCTTATTCATATTTCTTAAGACAGGAAAAACGGAATGAGAAATCTTCTGATTTGCTTACAGTGATGTTCTAGGAGTGTTTTAGAAGAATATGTGGAAATTTCAAATTAAATGAAAGACTGGATTATGTCCAGAAAGTACATATTTTTAAAAGGGTTAAAATAAGGAGATTTCCTTGGGACTAAAGGTTAGACAAAGAGAAATGTGGCTGTGAGACCCATGGGCAAAACACTGATCTTCTCTATATAAGTTTTCAGTCACTCCTAACATGAGATGAAAACACTGAAAGTAGAACCCTCTCTCTCTTTTTTTCATAATTGCATTGCTCTGGCTCCAGACCTGATTAGTTGGGTCCATTGAGGATGAAATCCTGCCTTCCCAGAGGCCATGTAGTAGCACAGTTAATACTCATTTAGACAACCCATAGGTATATTAGCTTCAAACTTCTAAAGAAATTTAATTAAAAAAAATTTAGAAGCTTAGAAGTTTGATTGGACCAAATAATAAAAAATGGAGGGATTTTTGTTATTGCTGTTGTTCCTCCAGGGAATTACATTAGAAAGTACTTTACTCAGGAGTCATTTTTGTTTTCACTGCCCTACCTAACCTAATGACAATATTTGGTGACTCACTGATACTAGAAGCTGAGACAACATGCCACGTTTCGCTATGCTGAATACATTAGTTTATGTTTTGAATAAGCATCTCTGCTTTTTTGGCTCAAAGACCATCAAGTAATACCCATGGACAAAACGTTTAATCTGCAAGAATTGAAATAGGGTCATCTGTGGAAAATCTCAGAGAAGTCTCAAACTGAAATATGGGAAGATACTATTAGTTGGCTGTTTCCTTTATATTATTTCATTATATCCCCTTTCTCAAGAAGATTATTTACTGCACAAGTCTGTGTAAATACTGGCTGTAGCTAATACTGGTGACACCTTGCTTTGAACACATCTATCTTCCAGTGCGAGCTCCTGCTCCTCAAGCTTTCCCATTATGATGCTTCTGTTATTTTTCACCTAGTGCTTCGGTGGCATTCACATGCATATTTGGCTTCACACATTGTTCTTAAAATACCAAAGCTGGTTCCTCACCTCTATAAAGTCTGTCTACAGCTGACATACCCTTCTGTAGTTATCAGTCTTCTATCTGTTGCTTTGATTCTTTCTATCTTCTTGCCTTGTCTCTCTACCCTGTGACCGTCACACGTGGTGTCTCCTGTTCTAGCATCTTTGGCAGTGTCATACCACAGCAGTCCGTGGTTTGTCTCTGACATCTTCAGGCACCACTGGTCACTGCCACTTGCTTCAGAGGAAGGCAAAATATGCTCTGCATTGACTACCTAATGGGAAGTTTGTTTCCCTAAAATGCAGAAAGTAGAAGTGGAACAAAGTTGTTCGTATATCAGTCAAATTAGGTTTCTTTGCAGTCTACATGGGTTTTATTCATGAAAGATATAAAATTATTATTATTATTATTATTAGCAGCAGATGTCTTTCTTTAAAGGAAGATTTTCAGGAAATTATCTCTCCCTTTTTCCCAGTGCTGGAAAGCTGAAGGGACTCCCTTTTGAACTGTGGCTTTGCTGAATTATACATGTCTTATCTTATTTGGATTACAGCCTATTCAGCATGTAATACACGTGGCTCTTTTAACATTATGTATTCCCATATGTATTCTATAGAAACTCCAGACACCATATATAATTATTCTGAAATAATAATTTTTATTCTTCACATTTGCACTTCCATCTCCCTTTTCACACCTGTTATTACACTAAGATGAAAATCTATCACTAGGCGGCTTGCTCTCCTGACCTGAGGAAACGAAGCTTCAACAACAGGGAACAGAAGGAATATAGAAAGGAATATTAAAAATTCTGAGGAAAGACACCACATTAGTTATGAAAAACTGAATCTTACTATAAGGGGCTACAATACCGAAATTCAGATTAGAAATACAACAAAGGCAGTAAGTGGGATATAAAACACAGCTCTGAAGAAAGGAATGTTCCTAAGGAGAAGCAATGTACTTTATTAAACACCTAATATGGCTGGAAAGAAATAAACAAACAAACAGGCACTCAAAGCTTTCATAGATCTAAACCAGAGAGAAGCAGTACATTTTGATAAGCACAGAGTTGGCAACAATTTCTTCAGATATAATTTTATTATGCCAAACTCAACTGTTTCCAACCTGTATTTAGTCTGCAGTTTACTGCCTATATTTCAGAGCTGAAGAAAGACTTGCATGCATGCTGGTTTTTTCCAGTTACTTTGGCTGACTTAATAACAATAGAGTTCCCCTTTTTTATATCTTACTTAGACAGTCTCTACTACAAGAACACTAGTACTTTGATGAGATATGTAAGCTTTTGTTTGCAGAACAGAATGATGAAGTACTAGCCAACCACATCCCTCCCCCCAGAAAAAACTAATTTTGTGTTCTCACTTCCAACACTGAGGCTGCCAAAGAAAGTAGTTGTGCTTGGTTCTTCTGATTTACCTTCAAGATCTTTAGCTTTCAAAGTATGTTTTAGAATTTTATCTTCAAATACAAAATATATTTTTTCTTTCCTCAGCCATAAAATTTTTTTGTGCAATACTTTTTGAACACTTTTGAGGTTGGGTTAAAAGTCATACAAACTTGAAGTTTCTACAAGGTTTCAGAAGAACTGGTGTCTGTGATTGGAGAATGGCTGAAGCAGAAGCTCAGCAGTTGCCTGTTCCAATTGCTTATAAGGACATGCAGAGCGGCTGGCCAAGTGCAGATGCTGAGCATGTATTGCCTCAGAGGATCCTTAGACATCTGGGAGAGGATTGAGGGACATAAAAGGGGAACTTAAGCTTCTACCACAGAGAATCTTGGAAAATAATAGGAGACTATTAGTAATAAGAATGGGAGTTCTATGTGGGACACGGGGCAAAAATCCACAGGAAAGCATACATCATTAATTCTTCTGTTCATGAGAGAATTTAGTAATCATTCATTAATTAAAATTCAGTAATGAAATCCAAGCATTTTAGTTTATACTATACCATTTAAGTTTATACTTCTGCTCAAACCTGTGGGGCCCCAAGTGATAAGATGCCCACAGCCATACTTGTCATCTTCTTTGGACAATAAGTTTGGTTTTGAGAATGCCTTAGGGCACAGAGTTAAATCTTAAAATTTAACATTAGAAGTCACCTATTGCAGACCCATAGTTGTCACTAAATATTTTTACTTCCTAGTACATATATACACTGTCAACATGTTCACTGGTTTTTGCATTCATATCATTATAGTAACTACTTCCAAAATTATTTGTGTTAAAGTTTTATGCCTATACTCAAAGAAGTACATGGGATGATCCAAGTTAGCCTCAGCTATCAATCCATTAGAAGCAGAAACATCTGTATTTCATGAATGTGTTCACAGTTAGCTATATCCTAAGACCCTCTGAAACCCAGTGGGTTATAAACACTATTCCAAAATTGTATTTCAGATTACTAAGAGACACTATTTTGTTATTATGTTTCTGTATTTTGTTCCTTATATGTTTCCAAATAGAGATTAATTCTTTAAACTTTGGCTTTTTTTCAAAAAATACTCAATTTTGCTTTTCCCTAGAAGTTTGCATTATATTTTGGGATGACTGGCAAATCAGAGGCTTTAAGTTCCCGAAAGAGTGTTTCATGTAATAAAGAAAGGTCAGAAATTACCAAAAGTTCTCAAAATTCTCCTTCATTTTCCTCACTAGCACTCTATGGAAGCTGGGAGAATATAGCAGAGAAATAAGCTTACATTATAATAATATGTTGTCTTAACTGTCCGCTATTAGTCACAAATAAAATACACAAATCTTTGTGATGATCTAACATAGATTATTATAATGTTTCATTTTATTCTTCACGTACAGAAAGCATTTATATTTTTGCTGCTGAAAATTGCATTAAGATCATATTTTGGCAAAGGTTGATCTGAAACAACACATAAAAATCACCAACAATTAGTAATTTTTTTTCCCCAGGCTTTTTCAGTGAGGAATAATAAGGTGATGTTCTGTACTACATTTAGAGTGGGTTGTTCTTGTAGATGTGATAACATTTTTTTCAGAGGAAAAAAAGCCCATAATATAGAATCTTATTGATAATTTTAAAATTATTTATGTACTACGATGAAGCAAAGGGGTTTTCTGGTTCTTTATAAATATATAGTAAATTCTGTAAATTCTGACATAGTTGCCAACTTTTGTGAAAGCAAAAATATATATAAACATAATTTGTTATCCATTTGTATGGATTAAAGTACTTCAAACTAGGAATAAAAGACAAAACCACATGATTATACAATATTTACTCTAGATGACATCTGAGTTCTACATCAGCTCATTTCCAATTGCATGGTGATTACCAGATTGAAAACTTCTAAAGCAGTTGTGAAAAACAAAGAAACAGAATTCAATGCTGGTTTTAAAAATGCCCTTAAGAATTTACAAAGTTGATTCTTATTCAAAAATAATAAGCAGGGTGCAAAAGAATTTTATTAGCTTTGGCAAAATCTGTGAGGGTATTCTGCTTGAATCATGTTGCTCCAGATTCATTAAACAATTATCTCTCTTACTTTATTTATTTTGTCTGATAAAGCTCACAGGAAGCTTTGACTTTTTATAGACAAAACAAAATTGAAACCAGACACAGTCAATATAACCCTATGGGTTCATCCTCTGTCAGACAATTCACTGAATATGATAATATTCTGAAACAGATAATAATTCAGTGTTTTACAGCAGCAATGACTTTCCAGAAGCCATAAAGAATATTCAGCTCCCTTTTCCTTAGCTGAGAATGTGGAATGGATTTTGTTTAAGAAGACCATTTCTAGAAAATGTTTGTATACTTTTCTGTATATTTGTATCATTTCATTTCCATCACACTGAATTATTCATTATGTTATTTGACATAAAGATGTGGTCTATAGAAATTATTTCAATTTCCTCAGAAAACAAATGTGTAAATAATGTTAAAAGAATATCAGAAAACAATGCTAAATATTTAGATTTTTCTTTTACTAGAAAATTCTAACAAATGTTTGTTGACAAGTTTTTAAAAAATGTTTAGATTTAAGCTAGAGGTACCTTCTCAAAAGACTAAAATAAAAACTAAGCTATTGGCAGTTTAAATGAAGAGCTAAATATCTGTCTAATCATCCCAAATTTGAAAGGTGTTTCAAAACCTTGTTCATAATCTGCATGAATTCAGGCTGTTGCACTTCATTCTAGACCAAATATATTAGTAGGCATACGGAAATTAGGCTCACTTTTTACTTTTTCCTTCTCAAACACACACACTTTATCGGTAGCGGCAAAATTCCCAATGCAGGAGACTCACAGTGACAGAATGCAGGTTTGAAATGCAAAATTTGCACAAAGGTTACCTCTGGCCAGGCAATGGGCCCTAAACAACTCCGTTTTCTGCATACATATTCTACATGTAAAACAACTAGTACATCTTCCTTAGACCTGGAATTCAATTTAACTTCCTTACCATTTAACTGAAAAAAAGAGAGACTTATTGTGACAAGTTACCTTGAGAGCCTCTCTCCCAAACCACCTTTCCCACTCTAGGACAAGTAAATCCTAGGAATGTCCAGACACTTAGTGCAGCTCCTAATAAGAGCATGCCAGGGAGATAGGTATGTTTCAAAGAAAAGGAAACTAATTTTTTCTATATCATCTACAAAAGAAAAATCTTGAGCTTAAAATGACTTAAGCTTAAGATAAGTGTTTTAGTATTTGCAAAGAAATAAATGAGATGTTTTAGGGCGAAAAATTTAAAATGTAAGTAAGAAGTCTTTATAAAGAGTATTTTTGTTTCGTTTCTTTCAAAAAGAAACACTTTGGAGAGGGAGGACTTCATTCTCTTTGCCCAATACACTGATTAATCCCAAATAGCAAAGATGAGTATGACTAGGATCATAGATTCTGAAGCAAACACCAAGAGTCTGTATCTGAGTTTGAGCAGAGACTTGAATTTCAGTCCCATAATCTGTCTAAATAGAACAAGCATCAAACTTATGGGTTGCCCTTGAATCTTTTGCTTCAGCTCAGCTGCTACACTAAACACTTGAAAAAGAATAGAAGATGACTGACGTTAGAGTCAAAAAGTTACAGTTCAACATGAGCCCCAAAGTGAAGAGCTGCTCCAGTGAGTTCCAAATGGAGCAGATCAGACAGGAGATGCTCCTCCCTGAGGAGAATGCTCTTCCCTGATGAGAGCACACAACTGTCATTTGGGAAGACCTCTGCTACAATTCTACTAAATTTTCAAGTCACAAATCTTAAAACCAACCTCACAGATTCTCACCTGGCTCTTCTAAAATAGTGTCATCTTTAATGACATTACTCTTTCTCATGGTGCTCTACTGCTCTACAGGCTGTTGGCATAACTGGGCTAAATCTTGATATCATTACAAAAAACTTATTATGTAGCAGTCTTTGGAAGACTGCGTGAGTTGTATCAACATATAATTGATGGTGTTAAATTAAAGCGTTGGTGGCAAAGTAGGTACAAGTGTGAACACAACACTTGAAACTGTAGTTATCCAGTAGTATTTGCATAGGAAAGGCTGTACTGAGTGTAACACATTTAAAACACAACTGTGCTCCAACACAAAATTTTCTTTGATTTTACCTCCAAATGTATTGTCCAAAATAAAAAAAGATGCTTCCTTATGTAGTAACATCTCTGGTGCCCAACCTAGTGATCCAACCCTCCCTGAATCAAATATTGTTTCATTCTAGCTCCCTTAGATCATTCTGTTAAAATGTACACTGTAGATTAAGCCTTGGTCAGGATCAGAAAAGTTTCATAAGCATATTTTCCTAAAACTGAATATAGTCTCTCACCACTTTGTCATGATGCCTATCTCTACTGGACATGCTGGATTTAGATCTCAGGAGAAGCAGAGAACATGCTGACTATTTTTGTAACACTGATGAAAGTGACAATTATCTGAGTAAAAGTTTCAGCCAGAATTGCCTTTTCATTAAACTAGCATAACATGCCATTCTTTATCATGGGAGGGTGGGTCTCTATGAAAGGCGTTACTCACATAATATCTTAATACACATTCCACTCACCAAAAATCATTTCCTTATATCCAAATTACTTGGTAAATGTGTGAAAGAAACAAATTACTTCCATATCGTTTACCCTAGTGCCTTGAAATAAACAATCTTTTTCAGATGTAAGAAACTTATCATTTTGAAGCATACTATAATAAGAAATGTATTTGTTGTTATATGTTATAGAATTATACATGCCTTAAGTGTGGGGTTTTTTATCTCCTTGAACTCATAACTTACTCCAATAAGTTATTCACTCAGTACATTAATTCAACACCACCACCACTCCCAACCTATCTGATTTGCTTACACTACAGAAGCAACGTAACTTCTGTCTTTTCCAAGGACATGCATTCCCTAGATTTTGCCTTTCCCACAGGTCAACCCTATTCTCAAATCCTTCACTTTTGCAGGAGGGACTATTTTGTTATTGCAAGGCACTTTACAAGCTACTTCACGTTTCTGGCAGGGAAAAAACATGAAGCTGTTTCTGCTGAAGAAATTATGGGATTCATCTCCAACTACTAGCTAGACGCATGGATGTAGTACAGATAGTTTTATGAAAGTTCTCCTCCTTCTGGAAAACTTTTTGTATTCCTTTCCTATTCCCAGGTTATCTTCAAAATGCCTCCCCAGGTTCTTTGAACCAATAATTTTTTCCCTCACAAGTGTTTCATTAAGCCACGGAGGGAAGAAGAATCTGTGAAGAACAACCCCTACTGCTCTGCTAAGCATAAAAAAGCAAACAGGAAAAGCTCCTGTGCTAACAGGTCTAAAACCAAAGCAGCCCTGTGCCAACTGCTATTTGAGAATGGCCCATTACCCCTCACTGCTTGGGCATTACATGTGGATATCATTTGGGTCACACAAAAACTCCACTAAAATTCAGTGACGAGGATCTTGTGTCACAAAACAGGGCCGTGGCCCTGTTCAATGTGCTAGTACAGGTATGACCTAGTAGTTGAGAAAGAAGGAATGAGTCAAATAGGAGGAGGATCCCCACCCACTGGATCCCTCCTCTTCAAACCAGTCAAACACTAAAGCTCTCATTGGAAGGAAGACATGGGTTCTTATTATAAAATATAACTAGCTATCTATCAAGAGCAGCTGCATATGTTTGCACTTGGAGTTATCCTTCATAGCCAAAAAATTCAGGAGTAATAACAGTGAAATTGAAAAATTTATGTCCATGTGAGATCAATCAACAACCATACTTTAAGGTTTACATATCTGATCATATGTACATTAAGTGTAATATTTTGTTGCTTTGCCTTTATTTCTCTCTGTTGCTGTTTGTGACCTAAAACTAAATGATTTGAATATAGCTCATTCCAAAATCAGTGGAGGAAACCTCTTACTATCATAAGTACTAACATAACCACTACTGGCCTATTGGTAGAGAGGAATCTCTGTCTAGTATATGTGTGTACATTTTCACATGGTGATAAAGGTTTCCTAATTTTAAATTCCTATCAAAATCACAAATCATTAACTGAAAAGTTGATGAGTGTTTTAATTCCTGTGAACAACAGCAGCATCTTCTTAAATCTCCCTAACAGAAGTTATGTGAAGCTAGTTTCAGTGGCTATTTCAGTACTTGTCACCCTGTGAACACAGGGAGCTGCATTGTATGCTTGCAGTGGAATGTATTTTTTAGCTCCCTGCAATCTCTTCTTTAGTCTCGAGGAAAACGTTTGGCATGAATAAAGATCCAAAAAAACGAGCATCTCACAAACTCATTTAATGTGGAATAGAGGCAGAAAGCTCTAAAGCACCTTTAGAGCTGTTTGATATTATTTGAGTTCCCTTTTAAAGAATACAGGAATATGGCTGTCAATGCAAGAAGTGTGAAGATTTTGTGGCCATAACAATGCATAACACACTTTAAAGAGTTATAATCCAGAAAAGGATTAAAAATTAATTCAGAATATTTAGCTTTTTAAAAATGGAGAATTATGGAAGATATTGTTTCCATAATATGAGCTTCCAAATTATGAACAAATTTATTTTTTCTGTCAAGAACATTCTCCTTAGCCAAGTCATATGGTTTATGTAATTTTTGTTTAAAAAAACCCACCCACACCTGAAGCTGTTTTGCAGTGAAATAGTGGAAAGAGAATCAAGAAGCCTACAAAAAAGATTCTAAAATGTGCCTTGTGCATTTTTACACAGTCATCCTCTGCCTTGAAAAAGAAAGTGATGAGCATCATAATCTAATGATTGAAAGAGGCTGGAGTTCTCTCTGTGGTTGTTTGATTCTCCAAGTATTTGGGGAGAAAAAATAAAACCCTGGACACTATTTTTAAATGGATAAAACTACAACAGAGAAATATGCATCATCAATTAATGCTCCAAGAGGGAACAGTACAACAGCTTGAGTTTTTGTCTCTGTTCAAGTCAAACACCACATTAACTTTACAAATGGTGAAGACTTATTTTGAATGAGAAAAATATACAACTTAGTATTGCTACTGAAGCAATAAGGAACCAAAAAAACTGTCAGAGTTTAAAGGCAAGAAAAGTGGGCAGGAAGAATGATAACAAAACTGAAAAATGAACCCAAAACTTTCATAAGAAAAAATAAAATAAGGTTTACAAGAGAAGGAGTAAAAAGTATTAGGAGGCCACATTCTAAAATAGGAATTGATCACTTTGCAAATAAAAATTAAATATAACATCTGGAAATTTTCAGAATTAACTGAACAATGGTACTAAGAAATAAAATCTTTGTTGGAATGTTAGTTCTTATTATGTATAATTCAGGCATGTAGGACTTGCAAGAAGTAGTGGGGTGAAAACAGGTGGTCACCAACAGCCTGACTGCCACAAACAAGGTCTTCCAGAAAATGAGTGGGACCTACGTCCAAACTGGAGCTTACTCACAGAAGTGAACTGTAGGAAATTTGTCAAAAAGGGTTAAAACCATCATGCCCAGAAGGAAATGCAAGATTTACAGTCCAGAGAAGTGTTCAGCTGTCTTTTAAGTAAGCAGAAGACACAGATCTCAAAACTTGACATAGTAGCTAAAATTTACTGAGGCTTAGAGGAAAGTCAGATTGTTCCAGATAACATAATACCCACTAGAATTGCATCCAAAAATACTTCCTGAGAAAGTTCTGGTGACTACCTCTGTGGTCTGGCTTTCTGTGAAGTCTATGAAGAATTTAAGCTATAGAAGAGCATTGGTACTATGGAGACAGTCATCAACGTGACAAAACAACTTTAAGGAGAAGAGAAAAAGAAGAAACCCCAGCAGAAATGGAAGTGGTTTTGTAGCTCTTCTGGATTTTGTGCTTTTCAAGCACACACAAATGCGATATTGCTGACTTCTGAAACAAGTTGGCAGCAGACTTGTTTTAAGCACTGAACTGTTGCTGGACTCTTAGATGTTAATCAGGAACATGAAATGAAAAGAATGTGGAATTTACCACTGAACATCGTTCTTGCCTCAAAGAAATCAAATGAAAAAACAGCTGCTGGTCAGAAAGGTAGGAGGTTGCTGCCATAAAGCTTAGAAATTCAGCTCGGAGTCTACTATGTACAAGTGATCCTAATCTAGCTCATAAAATTATGAATAACAAAAAAACCAGGAATAGCTTTCTTTCATCAGTGAAAGGAAAATAGCAACACTATAGCAATTAAGACAGGCAGTAAAATTAAATACTGACATGCAGGAAAAAAAAAAAACAACAAAACAAAACTGGCTAGACAAAGGTTGTTGTGTGCTGGCCAAAGCATACAATTTCAAATACCTATTAAGAGTTTTTATCCAAAGACAGAAAGCAAGAAAGTAATTTTAAAGGTCTGGGGAAGCCCCCAATAAATTTGACCCCGTAAGAAGCACCCCTAAGAAGCTGATAGTGAATGTTGGGCTATCAAGTGTGGAATAAATACTGTGAATTTCATAGGAATTTTTAAACTAGACATGCTAAAAGGCTAGAGAATAGGAAATCTAATACTCCATCACCTAATTTGGCAAAAATGGAGACAGTCACTGGGAAAGGTGCATTCATCCAAGAACTGAAAACTGGGAAATTATCAAGAAGTTTTGATGGCCAAGTTAGCACATGAACTAATAATTTACTTGGATTTCATTATTGCTAATGACTGCCTAATAAGTGCCAGAAGTCATGTCTTAGAAAATAAGCTTGTGGAAAATCCCCCTTCTAAAAGCGTTTTAGATTCGCAGAAGGCAAGCAATAGTTTTTTAAAATTATATTCTCCTCTACAGATCAAAACACTTAATAGTGTTTTGTATTCCCTCCTCCGGCAAGGAAACACGAAAAATGGTTGAAACTTGCTTCAGGGTTGAAGCTTGCTTCAGTGTGATCTTACCTGCTGTTATAGAAATTATTCTTTGTTCCACTTCAATTTTTTTTCCAATAAGCAGCTAACAGTATAACAGAAAATTCGTTGCAAAATGTGGCAGAACAGATGTAGTAGAAACTGATAAGAAAAGGATGGGAGGATGAACTTAAGGGATTCCCTCTGAATTTATTCCAATTACCATTGAATGTACAAAACTGAAATGGCCCAAGAGATTTTGTAGACAGAAATGAGTTCAGAGGTGCAAATTGCATTGCACAGTGAAAGACTAATAACAAAACTGAAGAATACTGGTACGTACATATACCCCTAAGCAAGAAGGTGGCATAATTAATCATGCATAACAGTAAATCTTCAGAAAAGTTTGGTATTCATTAACTATTGGTTTAGATACCAAAGAAAGTGGAACTTTATTTTCCAGAGTGGAGATTGAATGCCAGTGGAAATAGAGCCAAAAGAACAAGGAGAAAAAATTAGTACCACTGTTGCCATAGTAGCACTGACTTTGTGGCAATTTATGTATGGATGGAGTTGTATGCTTCCTACTTTCAAAAGATTTATGTTTACTTTCTCTCTGACTTAACCTATTTCCTGTGTTGGTGTCTGGAATAGGAATTGAAGTACTTCCATGTAAACTGAAAGCACCAGCATGAAACTCCATCAAAGACAATGACTGCCCTGTCTTCAGGTAATTCTTGTAATCCAGCACTGCTGTCACTCATTCTTGGAGAGATTATTCCATGTGCACCCTTTCCAAGTAAGGATCTCATCTTAGAGTCAGAGCATACCTGAACAGTCTCCTGAAACTGGAACAGTCAATAAATTTTGAGGGCTCTAGTAGTAGCCAGTTTGGTGGCCTGAAATCCTGCCCAGCTCTAAAGCTGGCAATAGGTACTTCCTTCTAACTTAAAAACTTCAACAATTTTCCAATTTCTTTTCCAGTAAGAACTAAATGCACTGAAAATAAAATAAGCCCCAGAGACTTACTATTGCTGTCATTATATTATGATGAAATTATTAGATCTAAACACAAAGAGAAGATCTTAACAAATCTGGAAAGCTGAACTATCTGAACTACAGGCTGAGAGAATGCAAGTTAAATTCAACCACTTCAAGTAAGATTAAGTACTGTTGTGTCCCTCACCACACAAACCGGTTTCCACTGGAAGGAACACCAGCAAGAGAGGGGATGTGGTCCAATAGACACCATGCGCCCTTTCTGAACAATCAAGGAATTAAATCAGTGGTGTCATTGAAGCTCAGACACTGTCACATATTCCAGTAATACACAGAACGTTCATTAGCCTCTGTCACTCAATATTCAATATTTGATGTTATATGGTAACTACTGAAGGGGAGCCTAAGATAGTTACTTGGGTAAACAGTTCATAGAAGTAAAGCAAGCCTAAATCCCATCTTGTTTCATGACTTATAGGATAAGATATCAATAAAAGTCCAAAACAGATCCTTTTTATTTGATAGAAGTAAATGTTGTCTTAGAATATTACATCATTTCTAAAGAGAAGCAAAATTAGTTCAGACTGCTTGAACTAGACAAATCCACTGTAATCTAACCCTGAACAGGTTCACACTATTGTAGAGGAAAATTAGAAGAAGATCTTTGACTATATTAAGGGATATATATATGAAAAAGGCCATGTGGGATAATTTCACAAAGAAGGGCTGTATTTATATAACTGATAAGAAAAAGCACAAGAGATAAAACCAGAAAATTTCAATTACTGTGATATGTATAAATTGAAAATGTCCATATGTAACAAATTACTTAGGTTGCATCTTCAACCTTAGCTGATCTTCAAATCTTGTTTCCCCCAAAATAAATTGATGTTTTATATTTTATTTGATTCTAAACCAAAATCAAGTAAAACAGTCTTTAAGTTTTCTGCTAAATTAAAACATTGTGAATTCTCAAAAAAGTTTCCAATTTTGCAATTCTATTAAAAAACATCTTTTTGTCATTTTGACATTACTTTTTGTTGATATATACCACGAAACAGACTATATCCTCTAGCTATCCATAGGAACAGGGGTCTGATCCAAATGATTATTTTTTTTATAGTTTATATTTTCCAGTGATAAAAAAATATTAAAAAGAAAACATCCATAAAATCCCAAATTAGATTTAGCTTCAACAATATATTAGGTTTATTTCTGAAATTGTAAGCTCTGTAACAGAATTGTTTCCCATAGAAATTTTTACTGAATTAAATTTGCTTTTTTTTAAGACATTTAAAATGCTCTCTTTGTTTAGTGCTTTTTGAAAACTGTAGAAAAAAAGACATTGCTCTGCTGATAACACAGTACTGAAAATTTCACTATGAATGTCATTGTAGTCCAAGCCAATCCTCAGGGAGTCAGAGAAAGGAGCTCCATCAGAAAGTATGAACAGGCAGCAAATGATTTATTTAGATTGAAGCAAAATTTTTTTGAGTTGGCAAAGGGAAAACAGACTGCTTGAAGTCATGTCATATTTAATTTGGTAACTTATTTATTTTCTCATAATGTTATTTGAAGTATCAACATTTCCAGTACATGAATTTGATTGGCAGAGGTGCTGTATGACTTGGGATAAACCCCAGAAAGAATTTTCATTCGTATCTGAGGTACTCCAAGTTCTGAAGGAGTTCCCTCAGCTGAAAACATCCAGGCATTAGGAATATCATCACATGCCTATTGCTCCTTAATGTCACAGCAAGTCAAAACTTCAGACAGATGGCTGCATTCTTGCCTCATTTTCTATATCTCAGTTTCTGATCTCAAAGAAACTCTTAATTATGGGAAATAATAATCAACTAATTGAGTAAAAAGCATTTTCAAAAGTAACAGACATGATAAAAAGTAGTTCATAAAAACTGCAGGACCACACCACATCACTATAGGCAGAACTATCTACCTAAGACAATAGGAAGTAGTATTTGAAATCTGACACTTCTATGAACTGTACAGCTACTGCACATATTTCACCTTACCATTTTGTATTCTTTCCAGCTTTTCTGAAAATCCACACTCCCATCCTCTCGGTGCTGTATAACTGTCCATCCTCCTCCTGCAATTTCCATATTGCAAAAGACCTATGCAGTAAATAAATAAATAAATAAATAAATTGAGACACACCCCCAAAACTAAAAACAAGTAAAACAAGCTTGTATTGGAACCCTGTCATCTTAGGGGGGGGGGGGGGGGGGGG
>JAWWES010000081.1:133118197-133171142 GCA_035583135.1 Lophotriccus pileatus
CCCCCCCCCCCCCCCCCCCCCCCCCCCCCCCCCCCCCCCCCCCCCCCCCCCCCCCCCCCCCCCCCCCCCCCCCAAGTAGTTGTGCATAACAGAATTAAGGAAGTATCTTTTCCAATGGATTCATGCCCTGTTCCCTCAATGGTATCCTCAGTCACTTGACCACAACTGGTGCTCTCTTTATTTTTAGTATAATTCTTCCAGTAACGTCCTTTCAAAACATTACCAAGAACATCTCCACATCATTCCCCTCCACATCTTCAGCTTTCCCTTTCCCATTCCCTCCATGCTTTTCTATTTTCTCTGCAGTTACGCTGAAAGCACTCCCTTTCTCTTAACAAATAAGTAATTCTTTCAGAGGTGATAATGTTTTCTATAGCTTTTAGCAGAGTGTCATTTGGTCTAAGAAGCAATCTTCAGAATTCTTACAGAAAACACTTATCCAAAGATTCTGAAATGTAGCAGAAGACGAGGTTATTCTGTTTGGGTTTGAATTGTGATACTACCTATAGTTCCAGGCAGTGTCCCAAATTGGACAGTTGATCTCAGACTGCTTTACAACTGACAGAGAACATAGATAGAAACAGGCTCAAGGCAAGTTCAGAAGTTAAGATCCACACAAATTCGAGTTTACTGCCCAATTCAGTTAAATATCAATTTATCCTGCAGTGGACTAGAGAACCATATTCTACCTTAAGGAAAACCCATTCCAAATATCTCCTACTCATAAGCACTGTCACAGTAACACTATGCAAGTGCTTTTGTTTTGATTTGCACCAGGCATGCCAAGTGAAGTCCTTGTGAAGGCACAGGAAGGAAACAGAACACTTCATGGTGCAAACATGTGAACTTGATTTAGGGTAACCACAAGAAAACCCACAATTTTCTAGACAAACATTGTGGCCCTATTTCTTCTTCAGGGAAGACACGGTGAGTCAAAACATTTATCTACAGGATTTAATTTCTTTAGTCTGATCTACAGTGAGAATTTCTAAATTATGGATTTACTATATTTATAAGCCATTGAAAGCTCCCATGAATCCACTGCCAATTTTTAAAGCATTAAATTCTCAACTGTATTAAGACTATTCATTTTAAAGACACACACAAATTATGGGGTTTTCATACTGAAATATAATAAAATACCTATAAAAGACTTTGAAGTTTTCTGAATAGTATATCAAATAGAAAGTGGAAACTACACAGTGAAAGAAAGGTTTGACAGGAGCACATTGTTCACGAGCCATCATTGTGTGGTCTGGCACTTTCCACAGTGGTAGACAGAAACACCTGCTGTATTAACAGGAGTTCCAAGCTGATTATAGATGTTCACTGTGCATAGCTCTAGCCTTGTCTGTCCCAGACAAGGTCAAGGCACTCAGCCATTAAACACCATTTAACATGTTCCAATACTTAAACTTCTATTAGAAAAGGATGAAGAAAAGTGACTTTGAATTTGCATATATATCTAGATTCTGAGTCTATGATTAATAAAATAACCTGATTCAGATTAAAATACCATCCAAAATATTGCACTCTTGCCCTTCCTTAAATGCATGGGTAAAAATTCTAACTCCTAAAGGGCAAATATGGGATTTTTTCTACTTATTTTACTTTTATGAACTAAATTATTAAAAACTTTACAATAATCATTTAGACATAAGCTCAGTTTTAAAGAGAATAAACAGAAGGCAGAGAATTACCACAACCTGCATTGTGGTACAATTACCACAAGTCTACAATGTTGTCATGGAGCAACAAGCCCAAGACCAGCCATTTGAGATTCAGGGAATGCATTTCTGTTATGCAAAAACTGAGTCTGATGGTAACCATGTCAGGATGCCAGTTTCCACAGTATAAGGGGCTAGCATACTTTTAATGGCTTTAAATTCTGTCAGGTATGCTCAGAGAGACCATCGACACCAATCTGGTAGGAAGTCCACAAGCAGAAAGTAGAGGGGTAAGAGTCGAAGGCTGCATTCATGGCAACAGTGGCTGTTGCTTTTGCGAGTCCTAAAGACTCAGAATATATAGACCTCACTAGCAATTGATAACATTTTCAATGCAGTGCACCCAGAAGCTAGTAAAAGTCATGCTTGTGAGAGGATTAGAGGAGACAGTGAGAGAGTCAATACACTGATCGAAGGGGAGATGCGGAGGTTCCACGTACAGTCAGAGCATCACCCCTGCCCTACTTCTGCTCCCAAAGGTGACATGATTCCTTCAACTCCAAAACGGTGGCAACCTCACTCCCACTGCTCCCTTGCTCATCAGAAGCCTCTGCTTCCCCTGTAGCTGACCCTGTCTTTGCAGAGGACTGAGAGGACTCTTGCCTTTGCTTTCACTATCGCTCAGGGACAATCATTTGTGCACATTATCAGGCATTGCACATGCACACATCAAAGTAAACAAACTAATTAGCTTAATAGTTCTATCTTTTTCTCTTTCCATATCAAAAATATGAAATATTATTAAGATTCTTTTAAAGAGAAATTAATCACTAATTTTTGATGCAGAGCTGGAAGACTAATGAACTAAATCAATGAACTGTTGAGTCTAGGAACATGAAGCAAAAATTGTAGTCTAAATTTTTAAGCATATAAAAAATGAGACATATAAATGGTAGGGAGCTGTAGGTATTAAGGATAATTTTCTATGAATATATGAATGTAAAATCAACAAAACACTAGAACTGACTAACATTTTTATATATGACAAAGGTATTTTCTATTGAATACGAGGATTCCAGTAAGTATCCCTTAGGAAATATAAAATGAAATGAAGGTATATTTTTGTGACCTGTTATATAAAATTACTATGAATGAGATAGTTGCCAGTGGCGGTGAGTATTACAGAAGGTAACAATATATTAGGCCTCTTAAGACATGTCAGGTTTGTGCAATGCATTGTTGTAATCCAGATAACTAAACTGGCTTTAAACAAGCATGTATGTCTCCACAGAGTACCTATCAGGATATTAGAGCAATCTATCTCTGTCTGCATGGTGCTACCTCTGGGCTAATTAGTCCTGGCACAGTGCTGAGTTGATACAATTTTGAAGCTATCTCAGCCGGAGTTAGTTCAGCTATGTGCACAGCACTACCTTGAAGAATGTTAAAATGACCTTAATGTCCGAAAAAAACTTCTGTTAAAGCAATCACATTTCTCACTTGACTAGCATGAACGTGCCTGGGATCAGCTCTTGCTGTGTTATCACTAGGGCAAGACGGAAGCAGGTGGTAGCAGAAATGCCCTCAACACACAGACACACAACTCCCACATTTTCTTGCTAAAACAGGAACCATTCAGGAAAACACAATGCGATTATATCAGCTGAGCTGTATTATCTGTATTGATTGATAGCAGTGTCTGTAAACAAGGATACAGGGTAAACACAGGGTGGCTTCCATTGTATCACTGTCCTTATAGTGCCAGTGAAGTGGGTTTAAGCTAAGCATCAGTGCCAGTGCTTTCAGATAACTGCTGGTTTTAAGTGCAATCCAGCTTCTGGGCATGGTATACAAACTTCCGTAAGGCTAGGAAGAGTTACTGCCAATTGGTAAATGCAACTTGGACATAGATGTTACCTCTTTTCTGAGTGGAGCAGCTTCTTCAGAACTGCTTTCATTTTTCTTGTCCTGCTCAGTAACACCTAAAGGGTTCTCTGTATTTTATGTCATGTCAATTATTTTTCCATTCATATTCACCAGAATTATATTGATCTTGGCCCACAGAACTCTTCCACCTTCCTTGGTAAACTTGATATTTACAGATTTCCGAAGGCCTCTAATAATACCAACTTCAGTTTAGAAATAAGTTTTACATATCTTAATGTGATCATAAACTTACTATAAACAATAACATCGGTAATATTTGTTACACTCTTTTTTCTGTTTGCAGAGTCACCATTTCACTGCAGTAAGAATAAATTCACCAGGCAGAAGTGGTTCCCTCCCTCCTGTTTGGCCCACTTCATGGACACCATTGTATTTCACTCTCCCAGGTAATCAGCCCTTAGCCTCAGTGGCTGCTCCCAATAGTACCCTGTCAATGGGACAGTCAGCCTTCCTCTGTGAATAGATTAGGCTTAGATTATCCTCTCATGTTTCTAACTTTAACTGACTCAGGTACCTTATCAAAACAAGTCATCCAAAAAACTAGTCTTCTTTACAGACTGATGTTTCATTTTCATTGAAAAAACCCCTCCCAAGGCTCTTTTGGGAGAAGAACGGGATTATAAATGCTTCATCCTTTCAAGCAGTGCTAACACTCAGTATGTTGTGCTCTTTACAGGCAAAACCACTCTTCCCTATTCCCTACAACACAAGCAGGATTTTTGTAAGTTCTTATCTTTAAAAACTACTCTTTCTGCTATTTTTTTCCCTGTGCTACCAGATAATCCTCCCCCATCAGCTTCCTCATTATCACACTTTACAAATTGTCTTCTCAATTTTATTGCAGATTTATTTTCAGCCATAGCCTGATTTAACTGAGCTTGCCAAGTGGGAGGAAGTGAGTCAACTATTGAGTATACATTGGAACTTGGGAAGAATTCCCTGTCAGCGGGAAAGAAGAATGTCTGGAATAATACATTTAGTACATTTAGTAATGATTGTAGTAATCTATTGTATTTTTTTAAAGACTGAATATAACCCAAGTTATTTATACCAGTGCAATACTTTGCAGAATAAGAACTTCAATAAAGTCTCCAAATGCACTTTTAAGTCCAGAGCAACATCATATTAACAAAGAAGAAAATAAACCAAGCCTTTACCTTTTTAGGATCTGACACATTGTTAATATAAATAGTGTAGACCCCACTTTTGTTAAAACCAGATTGGTATACATCTGCACAGTCTCTGAAAGGCTTTTCTTCTTCCTTTTTTGCATTCTTTAGTAAAACTGCAAAACACAAAACATGATAATATAAGTTACAACAGTCTTAAACATTTCCATATCTAGGAATTCTGTATCTGTATCCACTTTTGCACACTGTATTTTTTTTCTACACAGTAATAATTGTATTGTGGTCCTTATAAACTTTGTGTATTTGATAAATTTTAGTAAAGAATTAGCAAGAAACTTTTGGTAGTAGAGTAGGCACCAGAAGTAAGTAATGATGTAAATAGCTAAACAGAGCATCCTGCCTACTGAGAGGTGAACACAGTGAGTTTCGAGTGCAAACGTTTGTGCCCCTGCAGGTGCTGCCTCTGACTCAAGCTCTATGTGGGAGGTTGACAAAGAATGTCCCAGAGATGGCACATGGAGGTGGAAAACTTGTTCAGTGTTGTGATCTTTCACACACCTAAGGCAATGCAGACCCTGTAAGGAGAGAGTTTGTGCCCTTCACGAAGTAATGCCTTTTAGCAGCAGAGGAGCTTGAGGCAAGGCAGCTGCTCACTTAAATTTATTTTCTGGAAAGGAATAACTGAATTATTTTCATACCTACTTACATAAAGGTTGCTAGATATAGTTAGTGGAAAAAAAGAAAAATCAGTGCTACTGAAGTCAGATGTTTAAAGTCAAGATTTATAGAATTCATTTTTGGCTCAGCACAGGAAAACAGACAATGGTAGAACACCAGTGTAGATCTAGACCCTGTATATTGTAGGCAGACCACAAATGTGAGTCTGGGCTGAGAAATCAGGAGAGTAAAATGTCAAGGCTCCCAGTCTTGAACAACCAGGAGATTCCCTGTAGAAGGAGTAAAATCTGAGAGCGTTCCTTCACTTTCACAAACAAAAGTCGCATGACCCCACACAATGCTGAAGGATATGATTTCATTGCAAACCCATACTTTAAGCACATCAGTATTCCCATGGAAGCCCATCAGTCTACTCAGATTCTTAAAGTTAAACATGTCCTTAAGCGTTGTGCAGGGTTTGGGCCAACACTTCATTAATCCTTACAATACGGAAACAATATTTAAGTCCTCCAGACACACTCATCGTCTGGTGACAGACACATCTTTTTCACTTTTGGCTTGAAAGTGTGAATTATAGGTGAAAAAGGGACTACGCCTTATTCACTCTCAATGAAGTGGTCAGTGCTGCAAAAGTGGTGTTTAATGACACTGATGTGCAATAAAACAAAGGCCCTGCACAGCATGTGGGACTACCCAGGCCACAGACTGTGTGCAATAAGGCCAAGGGTTTGTAGTTTGATGTACTCTCTTCCCTCTGAGTACCTTAAAGCAGTACTTTAGGATGGCAAATTCCTGACAGATCAATTAGCATTAATATAATTTCACAGATGGGGAAACTGAGGAGAAGGTTAAATTCTGAAAAGGTGAAAATAGAAAAGGTGAAAATAGAAAATAGTGAGAAATCCAATCCTGACTCTAAGGCTGTATTGTTCTCTAGGTAGGCATTTTACACACAAGTCACATTATTCTTTCCCTTTTATGAGAATTATATTGTTCTTTTAAATTTTTATTTTAGCAAACAAAAATCCCTTACTTCTCTCTTTGTATTTGTTGCATATTTATTATTTTTATTCAAGATCATCAATACAAATAAAACTTGGTTCATATATTTGCATATGAACTTCAACTGGAAAATCAATGGCTTTGAAACTTGGCCATATTTTGAAAAGGTAGTGCTGGCAACACAGTAGATGACACATTTCCCTGTGAGATGGCAGGGAGTGAGGTCCTCAGCAAGGTGCACATCAACAATGCACTCTCAAAGATGCCATTTTTTAGATAAGACATAGAACAGAGATCTTTGTGATTGTGGTAATTACAGACTTCATGGTACTTTCTGTAAGCAGATGGTGTTAGTATCAGTGGCCAAAGTCCAACCTGAATAATTACTTAGGGCTGGAGCCAAAGCCTAGAGGAGTTAAAGCAAATCCCCTCATTGATTTCAGAGGGCTTTAGAATAGATCCACTCTTCCTGGCCTGAATTTCTCTAATGTTGTTGTTTCAACTGCAGACATTAGTCTCTCCTGTCTAAAGAATATATTTAGTTGTGCAGAGGCAGCATTCATTTCCTTCAGTCTTAAAGTACTTATACTTTATTAGCTGTATGTAGAGAGATTATCTTACCTCTGTTTAACCGTTATACACACATTGAAAACCATTTGGAAATAACTACTTAGGAGTCAATCAAGGAAACTTGAATTTGGCTCATTTTTAACTGAAAGTTAGACAATGAAATAATGAGTATATTCTAAAGTTCATATTATTAAAATTTCAAACAAGGTAAGATTTTAATATCAGAGTAAAGAGCTTTGAAAATAATTTTCTAAGGAGATGGATCTCTAGGAACCATCCTTAGAAATAAATTTCCTCATGCTTAAAGACTAAAAAAAACACAATAAAAGTGATGTTTGAGACACAAAGGTGAAAAGGACAGATAAATGTCTTAGATATGTCCAGTTTTTTCCATTCTTCTTCTTAGTATCAGACAGCTGAAGTAGCTGAGATCACAGAGAGCAGATGTGTAATTTCCTAAAATCTAAGCAACCCAATACCTGTTGTTTTCACACCAGGGTTTTTATTCAGGGAACCACTGTAGCCAGAAGATGGCTTTCCTTGGGGGCCTCTCATCCCTCTCTCAGGAACTGGTGCTCCCAGTGGAAGAAAAGACCAGCTCCTTCACAAGGAGCTGCACTATTACAGATTGTGACACAGTATATTAAGCATGACCAGCACAAAGTTTAGTTTTTCTTGATACGTCACACTGTAATTTGCAAGAACAGCCCAAAGTTGTCAGAAAATTAATACTCAGGAATGTTTCTGGTAATGTTCTCTTAGGATAAAAAAATGTTTTCTCTAAGGTTTACTGTTGTTTTTCTAACTTAATATTCCATACAATTTCCAAACCACTTTTACCTACTATAGCTCCAGACTGTTTTTTCTACAACACTACATAGACCTTGAATCCTTTATACATTAAGTCCCTGAATGATGTATTGGCTCACATATGGTAAATGTGTAAGTAAATTTCAAAAAAGTAAGAAAGTTCTAATAAAGTAGTTCTAAAGTAAAATGCAAAGCCACTACATGTCTTTGCAATGTTCTTCAAGATCTTAATTGACTTTACACGAATTTCAGATGTTAGTTTAGTTATTTTCAGATACAATGCTTATGCCAGAGTTCAATGTAGAAAAAGATTTTCTACATTAATGTTTAATGAAGATTTTCTAGGTTAATGTTTAATGAAGAAAAAGATAAGTCTATGTCAAGCAAAATAATATCATTTTTTAAGCCTGAATACTTAGCCAAAGTTTGGAACCTTTGAGAGATTTTTTTATTGCCTTTCCTGGATGAATAAACTGGTGATGAAGTCACGGTCCTTTGAAGCAATGATGTCTATGTGGAAATTCTTATTTTCTTGAAGAGAAGGAAAATTAACAAGAAAAATAATGCCTTTCATTGCATTTCCAAAAATCTTCTGGATAATTTTTAGCCAAATAACTTTCTCCTTGGGCTACACTAGTCACTCTACTTGGTGTGAATTGTTTCTTTCAGTTATCAGCCTTTCAGCTGTTTCTTTTCCTCAGTGGCCTGGATGATGACTGGAGTCCATGCAGCAGAGCAAGTACCACCCAAACTGCTCAGGCACCGTGGACGCACAGGAGGCCAAATCAATGAGGTCTGTGCTGACCCATAGCTGTGAACTGCCAGGGCTGAGCAGCTGTTCTGCTGCACCTGCTTACAGGTTATTAATTTCCAGTAGAAAGCCGGGGTCAGCACCTCAAGTTGTAGCCTCTGAGAAAGGCTTACCTGTTCTTGCAAGTGAGAGAGCTCAGATCTATAGGGCCTTTTCTCAAATCAAGAGACAGGGAAATTTATCTGGCTGTTAGCTATGTGTGCGTCTGCGTAGGGTGAGACTATATTAGAAGGTGTAAAATTAAGTCAGTAGTGAATTAGTTTACTAGTTCCTAACATCTATCACAAATGATGTTTGCTTTTCTGCCCAAGTTTAAAAAAACACAATCTGACTGCTAAGAATAAATGGCTTCTAAAATATTTAGTAATCTAATGCTCTCTTCTGGGAATACAAAATTAAAAACATGTAAGATCTATCTTTTTTCCTAGCTTCATGAAAATTACCTAATCTCAACTAGGAAAAAATATTAAAATTACAGACTTGATTTTTTAAAAATTGATATTTCTGGTTGTTTTTGATAAAATTAAGTGGTTCTCTTACTGCTTTTAAGGTCTGCATCAGATATCTGGTGAATGAATAGAACAGTTTGTCTGTAAGCAATAAAGAATGTTAAACTGCAGTTCATTATGTTGGCTGAATCAACAAAATCATATTCATATTTACTAAATTATTTGAGATCTGAACTGCCATGTGTGTAAATCAGTTGAGATTGAGTTAATCACCAGAGTCTTATGTCCTTTAGTGATCCTGACAGCAAATGAAAGGCAGCTGTTGGTTTTTCTGTGCAATAGTGACTTATTAGGACAGATATGCAGAGCTTTCTTTAGTGTCTTAGTGAATTATTATATTTTCATTGTTTTAATGTTTTATTTACATGAAACTAATTTTCTTATAGAATTCAATAATCACTATACATACCAAAAGGCACTTAAAAAAATTCTTCATGCTTTTGAAGCAAGAAAAGTCTTTCTCCATATCTTGTTGGCAAATGTAATTGAATTAAATTTTAGCTGCTCTATCAAAAGCATATGAGGTAAAAATGTATGTCCTGAGTTGAACAACTTACAAAAAATAAAAAAGAAGGTTATAGATTGATGGTTTTTACCTACAGCTCTAACATTCCAGGACAGGGTCATTCGAGGACTACCAAATGGCAGTTTCTGTCTAGATCCAGACTGCAAATAAATTTTGCCTGGATCTTGTCATGGTTCCAGACACATGCTGGGGAATCCTACATTTCTGTAGGAGACCCTGTGTCTCTGACCTCTTTCCCAGCCATTTGGATGCAGCTGCTGTGCACCAACAAAATTCCAGTTATGATGGCAAACAGCGTCTGGTTTGTGAAGAATCAAATCCAGAACAGTTTGTTAATGTTATCAAAAGGATGTCAGTCAAATACCCCCAGTGAAGAGGCCTGGAACCTTGTCCAAATATGTATACATGTTCCCAGACTTAGCATCAGGAAGCACAAACAGATCTGACAGATTAAGGCTGAAGATTATTTTTGTTTTGAGGAGGAAAAATAAACTTACATTTTTTTCTGACTTACAGCCCGAGGTGTAGTCTGTTTTTTCAGTGTCCTAGTCTTGCATATACCAATCTCCACTTGAGAGACATTAAACTGCAGCCTAATAGCTGACTGTGACACCCAGCTATTCCCCCCAGCAGGACAACTCTATAACAACACTCTTGTGCTGAGAATGTCACACAAATCACAGGGAAAGACAGAAACCTGAAGGCTAATTTCAAGTCAGATATGCTCTCCAGATAACTTCAGTGATGTCTACAAACTGAAATGACAGCAGCATAAGAGCACGTTTGTGCCTTTCAAAAAGGAGTTGCAAGAATGTTTTCTGGATTCAAGTACACGTTACATACTCTCTGCTCTCCCTCTCCAAAACATATTTCTGGATTATTAAAGCTACCACCACCACTCAATATAACTAATGTGAAAATTAAATAGAAAATTACAATCCACTGATATGTATGAAATAAAAAAAAGAAGTTATTTATTTTTTGATAAAACATCAGAAATTTTTAACATCTAGCTAGTGAAGCAAAATTTTTGAATCTGAACTTATATGCATTTACTACCCAAATCTAAATAATTGTAAAGACAAATTACCACCACCTGATTCAAAACTTTCTTTAACATCAACTTTATTTCCTCCTGTACTAACACTATGTTTTATTTTCATCTCCATAAAGTCTGAATATAATCTTTAGCAAAAAAAAAAAAAAAAAAAAAACAAACAAAACAGTGGAGGGATATTAATAGGAAAGTTGCTTCTATAAGTCTTGAAGACCAGCAGTCTTCTCAGATAAGTTGTGCATGCTTGTGTACTCACATTTGTTTATTAAGGAGGAGAGAGGAAGTTTAGAACTGGAGTTTGGACATGCACTTTCCTTCCAACAAAGTATGCATTCACCAAATGCTTTTCAAAGTAATATTGCTTTGTGGGACTGCTCTGAATATGACAAAAGGGGATGGCCAATGGCAAATTGGAAAAGTTCATTTTGGAATAAAATATTTCTGTTCTGGGAGCTATCGTTCCATAATCAAGTTTATAGATTATAAATTTGCAGGTTCTAGTTCATAAAACTGTATTTTCAAGGCCCCCATTATTCCCAAATAAAGTTATGAGAGTAGCTATACCAGAATAAACTGCCGCTCCAACCCCTCCAGTGTCCCATCTCCAGTATCAGGGCTCTAGAAGTCATGGGGCTTCCTCACAGGACTTTCTCTTTCAACCTATTCTGTATTTTTTCTTCTTACACCCTCATAATTACTTATTTTCTCGTTATTTTCTTTTCCTTTAGGCCTTTCCCTCCTCAGGAGGGCTCTAAGATTTTGCAAGAGCTTGACTAACACCTGGCCCAAAAAAGATTCTTCAACAGGAACAGAAGTCCAAGGCAGATGACTGGAGAACAGCATAAATTCAGGAAAGTATATCCAGGAATTTACAGCAAATATGCAGACGTAATATCTGCATATTTAGTAGGCTTTGAAAGAATTTTCTTCCATTAATTTTTCCAGTTGTGTTTTTGAAGCCACATTAATTTTAATCATTCAGTGTTCCATTCCAAGGAACTCCATACACATGCCATGTGGAGGACAATCTCCTACTGCTAGCTTCTTTTAACCAGAGTGTTTCAGCTGGTGACCCTTCATTCCTAGATGAAATTAAGTACCACCTGCAATTTCTACTTCTTTCTCCTTCATTTATACTGCCTAAAATATCCCTCATATCCTTAATTAATGCTATTTCACATATTCAGTCATCTGTCTTTGTAGCTTTTTTTTTTAGTGGGATGTGCATTCCAACACTCTATACAGTATTTGAGTACATCACAAATTATGTGGTACAAATATTTTTCTGATTTCATGTCTGTTCTGTTGTAGCAATTTATAAAATACTATTTTTATTTTGACCACTAATAAGCAAGTAGCACCTCCCATGTCTTTCATTTAGGATTTCCTTAGGAGCTTACCTTGAACATACATTGGTATTCTAGAAAATAGGAGAAAATAAAACTTTAGAATTCCTTCCTCAGGCACATTAATTTCTGAATGATTAGAATGGAAAATGCTGGCTTTCATTTAGATGTTCAGACTATGACAGTTTAAGTATATATATATATATATATATATTTATATATGTATACATGATTATTTTTAATGTGTAAGGGAACACTCAGTCTTAACCCCAGGCACAGTGCAATGATAGTGTCACTTACAGGAGCTGTGCTGTTCTTGCTATATCTGTTGGCTCTAAAGTGGTTCCATAGACACAAAATGTACCAGCTAATAGGAGATCTGGCAGAAAGTGTTTGAGTTTGGTGTAGGGAGGAAGTGGGGAGGAAAGCTTGGGGGCTTTTGTTTGGTTGCTTAGTTGTTTTGTTGTTGTTTTGTTTCTTTGTTTGTTATACAAGTTTATTATTCTGCTGGAGAAGCTCAATGACCTTGATTCACCCTGTGACCCTACAACCCCTGGACTGAATGGAGAAGTGGAAGGATATCGTTTCAAGGAGAAATGACAAAAGGAAAAGTAGTCCCTTTGCCCTCAACCCCTGGCCCTTAATGGCTACTCACTGCATGTGGGAGGCCCAAAGAAGTGTACAGACCTCACTTAAGTACAGTCCAACAAGGGCACTCTGAAATGCAATTAGTAGGGCTACAATGATTCTACCCAGCTTATGATCTAGTCCAGTATCAGATTTGTTAGGAACACAAAGGTTCTTTACATACAAGAATTTCAGATCAATATTTTTAACATGAGGAGGAAAGAGAAAAGTTGTAGCCAATTAGATGTCTCACATGAACATTTATAGAAATGTTTTAGCAGTTAATAGAACATTACTTTGCTCTCCCACACACCCTCTAAGAGTCTGCAGTAAGAAAGGTAAACAATTGCATAACAAGAGCACTCAAGCTATCCAACTACTTATTGAATAAATCATTTAAAACAGAATTCCTCTCCTGTAGTGCTGCAGGAATTAATTCGGTCTTGGAAAATGACACTAACATAGTGAGCTTTCACCCTCTCCAGAGCATAATTATTTAATACCTAATAAATTATCAACAGTTATCAAGTTTGTTTCCCAATAAATCCAGCCTTAGTGACTGGCCAGAACAATAATACTTGGAATCACTGTGCATTTGAAAGACATCACTTAGGAATACCATAAAGTGGTCCTCATTAGTGAGCTGAAATAGAATGCCTTATGGCCCATTTACAAAGAGATAAAGACACTTAATTTTCCAGCTGCAGTACAGTTCCTTAAGAGTTTCTGCTTGAGACAGCAATTTTGTGAGTAACTACCCATTCACTGAGAGGAGAACTAAAGAAGTCTTTCACGAACTGTTACAAGGAGATTAAGTTGCTGGCTTTGTTTAATAATTCTAGTATCCCTATTTCTTTGATTGATTTATATTTTTCCACACAGGCACCCTAATGTGCATTTAATATTTCCAGCTGAAGAATGGTACGCATACAAAGAAATTTTTCACTAACAAGCCATTTGGGTGACACCAAGGGTGTTGTTAGTGGGTTTATATATGCTGATATTCTCTGTAATGTCTTTGGTGTGAGGGAACAAATACTAGTTTCAGAAAGCAGAGTGAAGAGGGATTTGGCACTGACCTATACTGTAGGAAAGAGGGTAAGTAATTGATTGTAATATCAACAATCAAGAATTTAAATGTAAAAATATATACTTAAAATATTACATTTTTCAGTACGAATAAATATTGACCTCCTGCTGTGAACTTCAACAAGTTAACAGGGATAAAATATTGGAATCTCTAAATTCTGTTTTGAAAAATTTAAATATTTTCCACAGACATAAATTTCAGATGCTGCAGGTTCAAATAGACTTATTTCAGTATTGAAATTCTATTAAACTGTGGCCTACCTTGATACTACCTAATATACTTTGTTGCATTTTATTATAAAGCATAGCTTTGAAATTAAGGTATTCTTGCCTAAGCAGGGTATGAAAATACTTTTATTTTTAAATCATGATGCTTTGGAAATAATATTATTTTTTCAGTGTTAGAAAAAAATGTATAAAATTAATCTGTCCCAACCTATGTATTGATCATATAAATAACAGCGCTAATATCATTACTACTTAGCAGATAATATGGAGAAAAAGGGTGTTTGCAGATGGATAAATCACCTCATTGTAAAACAACTCACTTTACAAAAGTGACATTTTTGACTTTAAAGGAAGTCCTGACCTGAACTCTAAAGCCACACTGAAAATCTTAGGTGAGTCAGGTAAGACTGACCCCCAAAAAAACTCCTACCTGAGCTTTCTGAGCTTCTCTGAAAAATGCATATCAATACAGACAGTCTCCAGGAGAACCAAGGAATCTATAATACCTGAACAGAAAAAAACAAGAAACTTACAATAAAGCTGGTGCTGATGTATATGTTTAATTGAGCACCAATACAACTGTCCAAAGTCAGCCTGGCTCCTGACTGCAGCCCTGCAATACTTTCCAGTTCAGTGGGTTGCTTTCCCCGATAGAAATGAGCTACAGTAAGGATAAGGGGACCTCTCTTCCATGACAATGAGTACAAAATAACAATTCAGTTTTTCCACAGCTTTCAAAATATAAATAAGAGCAGATCAGTGGAATGTGTCTTTATAATAGTGAGCTTTATGGACAGATGCTTTCTGATAAGGATTTTCTGATTTCTTTTTAAATTAACGGTATTTTTGTTATCACTTTAGGATATCTTAATAAAAATGAAACTCCATGCTCATAAAATCTCTAAAGCAGGAAGAAGTAGAGAGACACTGAAAAAAAGGATGTTTTCTGTATTCTTGAACACATACTGTCAACCTTAGTTGAAGATATCTGTTTTGACATCCTTGGGGATCAAAGTAGGACTTCATGACTAAAAATAATAAGTGTGGAACATCAGGTGACTCCAGTGCATTAGACAGGGTTTTGTTTAAAGCTCTGGTGTTGTCACTTTGTCAAGTCTGGGCTTTTTTGATTCATTCTTAATTAAGAAAAAGTTAAAAAAACAATTAATAAATAAGAAACATCATGCTTTGTTATTACACTGCAGTATGCTATAAAATATTGGTTAAAAAAATGTAAGTTCTGGTATAAGAAAAATTAGAGGTCACTTCATTCTTGTACTCTTTTCTTAAAACCATATTTCAAGCACAATTCTAATCCACATCAAACCTACAACTTTCAACCAAAGTTGTTAAGAAACTTCTGTACATCTAGCAAAATCTTATTTTTTTTGATTCTATACTTCAGAAGAAAAATAAAGAAGTGACTGATATGATGTACTCTGGGTTTCTGCCTCACCTGTTATGTCTCATCATCTTGAAAAAAAATCTTAACAACGTCAAGGATGAGGTACAAAGAGGAGGCATGTGCTTAAGGAATGAAAAGATATTGTTAGGGAAATGGTCCCAGATGAAAAACGCTGTCACCTCAGAATATGTCTCGGATGAGTACCAATGTTATTCTTTCCATGAATAGAAGAAAAATGATCAAGACCTGTATCGCACAACCTTGTTTCTCTACACTACTGTCTAAAATCGACTGGATTTAAATATCCTCATTATTGTGTTCCAATATATGGCTGAATCAATATAATATAAAAAATTTGTCTCATTGGACACAGTCCAAATAATAAGATTTAAAACTACACTTCTATTTTTCTGTCCTGTATTCCCACTTGGATTTCTTTTTTATGTTTGTTTTGTTTTGTTTTTTAAATACTAGTTCGTATTATAAAAGGTGTCTTTGAAGTCTGTCTAATGAAGTAGGGCAGCATCACTGCTGCGGTAATTTTGCTTCTGTCAATGGAGGTTCCCCCATGCCTGTAACCTTCAGGTCATTTCTTTGAAGTTGCCATTCTATTCTCACTCTTTTCACTTCAGCATAAATTTTAACTTCAGAACGACTTTAGTCTAAGAAGGGGAACAAACTACTTACTGTTTAATTTTTTGTGAAGAAATTAATTGCTACACCCTTTAAAAGCATGAATTCTATTCAGATAAACTTTTAGACAAATTTACTTGTCCTACTCATAAACCAGGAGATTTGTACACTTTCTGAAATGGGAGACCCACTAGCATAATTTCTTACTGGACCAATATACTTTCCAAACCACTTGGACTGGACTTGCACACACACCTTTGATGTTATTATCTATTGCTTTACATAATTCGTAGTGTATGCTTTGTTCTGGGGTTGAGGGTTTTTTTGAGTAATATTCATGTGACTCTCTACTTAGCTCTACATCTCCTTTTCATAAGTAATTTTTCTGATGTGAAAGCTTAGAAAGTCCATCACTAAACTATTTACCATGTTACAGATGTATTGACAGTGACAGCAATGTATTTTATCGATTGATAAATCGATAGAGTTATTAAGACCAATAATATTCAAAGTATATGAGGAATGAACAGTTTAAAGAAAACAATAATCACAAAACCTTTTATGACCTTCGCTAAGAATAATATGATTTCTGTCCAATTCTTATCTGTTACAGGTAAAGAACTTCTACAGTCTTGGAAGTATTCATCCAACATCTCTATGGTGATTAATTAGACCTTCACATCAACCATTCTATTTCTTTATGTTTTGTTGGGGAAAAGTATAAGTTTCATGTATTCATCTATATTGTAATTTGGAGATTACTTCATCTTTAAAAAGTTATTTTTATTATTCACTGTACTGAGCAACCATTTCATTTGTAAGGCTAGTGTCTGAAGGTGCTGCTAGTTTAGAAATTCTACTATAGAAATTTATCAGCAGCTGTTGCCAAGGTTGTTGCCCCTGCCTAAAATATACACAGCCAATCTGACAAGTCTATTTAGCCACAGACACAGGCCAAGGCAGAGACATGTGAGACCCCAGAGTATCCTGTATTTATTTGACTCTTTGTAGGCTTTGTGACCTATTACAGTGTCTATTTTAAGGATTTCATGCAACTGAAATTCTAGAATCAGAATCGCTCACACTGGGAGAGAGGTGGGTGGTATTTTGGAAACTGAACTCACAAACAATTCCAAGTTTTACAGGTGGTCCCTATCCCAAAACTGGTTCATACCAAAACTGACACTGAAAATGGGATCTGGATTTTCTACTTAGGTCCATCTATATTTTATAAATGTATCTTTTGTTTGGCCCTTTTTTTTTTTTTTTTTTTTTTTTGGTGGTGTTTGTTTTTTTTGTTTTTATTTTGGGTTTTTTTTTGGTTGATTGGTTGGTTTTTTTTCACTTTCTCATTTGCCTTTGTATCCTTCAGAAATTCTCCTAATATTTACCTAGCACCAGTGGAAGGACCAAAGCAGATTTCTTAGGGTTTTCATCCAGTTCTAGGGACTATGTTAGCTCCTTGTAGTGATAAACTACGCAAAAGCCCTTTCTGTTCATCCCTGTGTCTCTACACTATTCGGCTATATTATTCACAGGCTCCTAGTTGTGATAGTTTCCCAAATTATTCAAATCAATCTAAAAATAAGTCTTCTGATATGATTAGGTCATTACTGGAAGAAATGTATCTTATGTTTTGTCATCAAAACATAATGATTATCAACAAATTGTTTTCATATTAATTTGTTTAGCTGTATTATTACTTTTTTCAGTTTCACAATTTGGAAAATTCGGAATACTATGATTTATAAGAAGAATAAAATAATTTTTCTGTCTTTGACTTATCTTGGGAGAGAATTTTAGGTTTCTTAATATGGCTAATCTTTTTAAAAATATATAAGCATATATGTAATATAAAATATATTTACTTACATTTTTATTTTATGGTTGAAAATCCAATAAAGGTACTTTAAGCCACTCATCTTTGACAATCTGGTCTTGTCGTGGGTTTGTCTAGGTGACAATTTTTTACCACACCCCCAACCAAATTGCTCTAAATTACTCTAAGTTGAAAGAAGGTTTATGCAGAAAAAAACAAATCTGTTTGGGGAGAAATAATATTAGGATTTATTACTACACAATAAAAACTAACCAGCTATATCTACAATAATACTAATTAAGTAAAAGCACTACATATTTATAAAAGTACACAAAAGTACCCCTCCCCCCTTTGGATCAGTCCAGGATGAGAAGCAAACAAATTCTTCTAAGTCACTCTGCAGCACTTGTTTCTTCTCTGTTATCTCTGGGACAACAACTCCGACTCGTTGCAGCTGGAACAGTTTCTCTCTGTCTCTTTTCTCCTCTGTGTCGGCCACAGGGCTGGGCCTGCCTCCCTCCTGGGCTAAGGCTGAAGGCTGGGGTTACCCAGGGTCCTGTAGGTCTTCCATGGACACTTGCAAGGGGACTCTTGCATTTCCATGGATCTGCACCACAGGGTCGCAGGGAATAATGGCTTTTGAGTCCACCCCTGTTTCCTGTGGGGTCCCTTCCCACGGGAATAGTCTTTGGTCTACCCCTCGGACAACAGTTCTTCCATTCTCTGCTCTCCTTTGGGTCACAAATGCTGCTGCACCAGCCTCAATTCACCCACTGGGGTCATACTAGTCTTACCCAAGCCGACTTGCTCCAGTGTAGGTCTCGGACGTGGGTAGCTGCATGGATCCCCTTGTGGGATCCCAAGGGATCCCTTACATGGGCCTCCTTGCTCTAGCGTAAGACACCTCTGTGTGGGCTACAGTCCAGCAAAAACTTCCACAGAGTTACATCTTTTGTATCTATTCCAGCATGGGCTCCCCAACAATCTTCCACAGGTGGCAGGGATGATTTAAATTTCAGTCTTTTTTCCCTGCTGAAGGGAGAGAGAGGAAGGGGAGAGAAGGAGGCACCTCTCCCCCTATTTGCGGCTTCTCTCTCTGGCTGCCTCTAGCTCTGACCTTGAAGGCTCCATTATCTCTCTGGCTGCAGTTTCTAAGTTTCTTTTGCAAAGTCCTTTAAGGTTTTTTTTCTCCTTCACTCCGTTACATGTCTGGATCAGGGGGGCTTCAGTGGTTGCTCCTGCCCCTGGCCAGAGCAGGGGGAGGAGGGAGGCCTGGCCCCCCTTGGGGCCTGCCACCACCTCCTACATGGCTCCTCAATTTTCTTCTGCGCAACTAGCCCTTCTTTTCCGTTTTCTTAAAGATGTAATCGGCAAAAGGTGTTACCAAAACTTGTGATTGGGTTCATCACAGAAATTCACCTGGACAAACCACTTACAGTCCCCCAGGGAGGGGGAACCCTTGTAAACCCACGACTTCACACCTTACTTAGGTTGTGCTTCCTTTCAAAGACAAGTGTCCCTAGTTAAAAACCCAAAGTTCGTAAGGGGACCCATATTTTGTAGCTCTGCAGCTTTCTAATAATTATGAAAATCTTTATCCATCTTGATGATACCTAGTAACCTGCACCTAAACGAATCAAGTCTTGACTTTTATTAATGGAAAATATCTCTCAGTGTTACTGGGTGTTCCTTTTTACTCCCTACCATTAGTTATTGTGTATACTTCCATAACAGCATCCCACATACCTTCTTTCCTATCTAAAAGTTCTGTATGTTACATGTCTCTCTCCTTATACAGGAATTGTTCCAGGTCTCTAATTTTTCCCTTGTTCTGTGCTTTTCTGGTCCATTTTAATTTCTAATTTATCACTTATGAAATTATATGACTGAGATTTACTGAAGTATAAGACAGAAGGGGTGCCACCTATTTATGTGTCATATTTTGTTATTCTCCCTCTCCCAAGAAACACCACTTCTCACAGAACGTTTTTTATTTTGAACATTAGTGTACACATCAAGACTTGTGTTAGACTATCTAAACTTCATATTTTGGTGTGAATTTACAAGAGTATCTCCAGTGTTACTTCCCAGCATGCATATATTTCTATCTTCAGTATATATTTCCACAGACAGAAGTTGGCTTTAATTTTTGGCACAACCAAATCCTTTCGTATTTAGTCTTCATTAGAGTTCGGTTGTGCTCCAGGATAATATTATTATTTTAACTTCAGCTATCCTTTTTCAGCTGTGAATGTACCTATCAAAAAATGTTGATCAGCTAGATTTAATCAGACAATAAGTGGAAATGTTTCTGCAATTATTTATCTTTAAATTATTCTCTTTAAATAAAAAAGGTATCCAAGGAAAATTCTGAACATAATACACAAAAGGTAATGGAGTCCAAAATTGAGGGTCATAGTTAGGCTACTAATTTATATTTAGGCATATAACTGTACTAAGCATTCGTTGCCCCACAGTTCCTCAGAAGTTAAAAAGACTGTTGAAAACTCAGGTTTTCAGGCACAGAATTAGTACCCAGGAGCCCATTTTGAAACATCCACTTCTGTATTCCCATTCACAGTTTTTATAAGAAGCAGCTGAGGAAATGAAGTTCAGGAAAAATGTTGTTTTGTTTGTTGGTTTTTTCTTTGAATCAAATTCCAAATTTCCAAATTTTTTTAACCTTAAAAAGAACTTGCAGTATATCTCTGTATGAGAATAATATATCTTTCATTTTTATATTGATTTTATAATACTCCTGAGCTTTATTAGAACACTCGGGACACAGCCTTGCCAGGTTTCTTTGCCAAAAAAACATAAAACATAATAAAGGCTTTGCATTGCATCACAGTGTTTCTCTACTGATATGAGAACAGCCTACTATGAAACATGTTATTTAATTCAAAATGCTATGGAACTATATAACAGAGTGAGCAGAAGGGAACATTTAGAATGAACATGAGAAGGGAAAAAAGTTGGGTTTTTTTTACAAGTAGTCTATCAACATGGGCCCAAGCATCCAACACTTCCAAAGGAAGAGATGTAATCCTCATCACTTGAGCAGTTTAGATTTAAGCCACACAAGTTGCATGGGAATATACAGCAGAGAGAAAACCCACACTGCCTTGAGTTGAATAGTTTGAATGATCTAGGACATCTTCTGCCTCTTAGACAGAGCATTGAATAATGATGGAGGGGACAAGTTTTCGATAGGTAGGATGGTCTGATTGTTTGATGGTTTTGTTTGTGTTTTTTTGGTTTTTTGTTTTTTAGATAATTTATGGCACTTAGAATTACAATGATCAAATATACTGGGCTCTTTGGACTGCTGCTACTTAACCTCTCATAGACCTCCTTCATCCATGCTTCCACACTCTCTGAATGACTATCACAACTCTCACATCTACAGTTTCTCTCTAAGTTTACTCTGTACCCTTTCTCAGAAGGGTTTAGTCATTTCTGTATGACTTTACCTTGTTTGTCATAGTTACTAATTTATTCTTCCCATTCCTAATGTCTCATTTCCATTCTTTACAGTGGTTTCCATTCACCCATCTCCCTTGGACAGTTCTGATGAAAGGAATTTCTTTCCCCAGACACTCTGCAGCGTCTTTGGCATTTGAAAATTGAAATTCTACCTGAATTTCTGTCTCTCTTGCTATAAGAAAACTGTTTACTAAGAAAGGGATACTTGAGAATTGTCCTAGAGTCTTTGTCAACTCTTTCTCTCGAAGGATGTTATTTCTATCTTTATTCTTTTGAATTTTGAGATGTAAAAGAACTAGTACTAATAGCGTTTGCAACAGAATGTGCCACAGAAAATTACTGTGCCTCAATTAAAAGAAACCAGACAAGCAAAGTGAAGAAGCAATAAAGGAAGGTACTTAAGCAGCCAAGCAAACAAATAAAGGGTATTACACAACCAGGTGCATTGTCTTAAAGGAGTTTATAAAGCAGTCACTCAGAACTTTGGGGTCTCTAGACAGAAAGAACCCCCAGAGACCCCTCAGAGACCTTATAAGTATATATATGTTAATAAGTGTTGGGAAATGGCATGAATATGTAACAGAATGGCGAGAAACAAAAATAAATAACCATGGAATGCAAACATATAAACTGCAGCTGAGATGTCATGGTGTGAACTTTGGCAAAATGATTACCAGTACACCTGGTTCACAGAGTAAATAATGTCTGACTTCTAAACTCACAAACTGAGATTGAGAGGGTTTTTTTGAGTGCCAATTGTAGACAATAGTTTGGAGTGCTCCTGATACACAAACAAAACACAAGGAAGAAGAAAGAAAAATTATCATTTATTATAAATAAAATCTCATTCAAGTGAAGATATTTATATTTTGGATGTCTTCCTACAGCACCGTAAGTGCCTAAATACGAGGTCATCAACATTAGAATCCATATATATGTAAAAAATTCTGAGTTACTTTTCTTTGTTTTTTATCATGTTCTCTTCATTGATTGTATGGGAAGACTAGAGTAAATGAGGTATAGGTATCTGTAAAATTAACATCCACAATTAGTTGTATCACTCCCAGCAGAACGAGACAGATACTTAGAGCAACAAATCAATATGGTTAATGTGAAGTCAGTGGAATTATGGCCTAGCTGTGGACAAAGTAAAATAACTCAAAGACATTAAATTAAAAAAATCAAGTATGACTGTTAGTACAAGGGTCAGCCTCAGCAATGCCTACACTCTATTTGATTTGTGGTCTCTCATCAGCTCTCTTGTCCTCAACTATAATGTCTTTTCCTTTCTTGGAATAAGCTTATTAAGCTCTGCCTTTCCAAAAATTCAAGACTTACTTTAGAGGAAATTTCCTAGTACTTCTAATGTTTTTTAATGATATTTTCTTACCTCCTTCCTTGGAGCAGAGGGTGATCAAAGTGTGAACTGTATCCATCAATTCAAGCTGCTGTTTCTGTAGGACACTGTTATTGCTTGTTGCCTTGTTTAACTGCTTCTCTAGTTCCTGGATTATGTAGCTTTGTCGAGTGACTAAGCTTTGTAGGTTCTCTTTTTCCTCCTTCAAAGTGGCCAGCTCCTCTTTGTGCCTTTCTTCCATTTCCAAAATTCTGTGCTCAAGAAAGCTAAAATGAAATCAAACAATTTGTAGATATTATTTCAAGCCAAAATAGTTAAGAATACAAAAAACAGAACTTTTTTTTTTCATGGTATAATTCACTGCCTAACTCAATAATTCTGAAAATGTCACATCTAGTAATTCAGCCCACTGATTTTCTCTGTCAAGTAGCCAAATAGGACTGATATCGAGGATTCTATTTTGTGATGCTTGAGTGCTGTAGTGCTTAAAGTGCATGGAACTGCATATGTAGGTGTTACTCTTATCTAAGTACATGAGCATAAGGCCAGTAACACTGAATCACAGAATATGTTGAGTTGGAAGGGACCCACATATTCGTAAAACCTCAGACAGAAAAGCCTGAGATAGGCAGAGGAGGGAGAAGAGCAGGGCATGGAAAAGCAGTATGGATGGGTCAATATGATACGAGACAAAAATCAGGCAAAATGAGAAAGAGCTTGTGAACGGCCTTGCCACTGAATGGAAGGCAAGCATTGGGAGTTATGGAGGACCATGAAGAGATATGGAACCCATAATAAAAGTACAATTTGATGTGGTCTGTGAAGCTAGGATAAGAATTGCACTCCAGATGAGTGGTAGCTTCTTTCACATTAATAGTACTGTTTTCCCAAAAGGTAAACAAAAAAATTGCATTTTAATGTAAGATTCCCTTGTTTTCCTTGAGTCTATATACATAAATTCCATCACACTCCCCAATGATGTTTTCTTATTCCACAAAAACTCCTCAGACAGAAAACTGTTGGGCATCATACCATGCAACCTGCTTACATCAATTTTTATAAATAATTTTACACATGTATAGAAACACTTTCTCTGGATTAATATTCTTTTTCTACTACCCTCTCTGTCCTGTGCTGAAGTGTACAATTTACAAAGATCAAAGACATATTGATCTATATCGAAAAGAATAGGGGTGCTGTAGACATAAAGGACAGCTAATATTTCTCAACAGTGAACAAGGGTTTTTTTCATGTCAGTGCTTTGATGCTGGGGTGGGAGTTTAGCAGAAAGAGTTTATTAATATTAGATAAAGAAAGTAATTCAATCTCTCTTCTACTTTCTCTTCAGGGATTCTACTGTGTACATCAAAAGAGGTGTTTCTCATGCCCACAAACCAACTGGTGGTTACAAACTTGCCAACAAACTGCTTCCTGTTCAAGTCAGTCCTAAGTTTTATTTATTTGCACTCTCTCTCCACCTTTGTTTTTACTTCTGGATAATAGATCAGTGGCAAAATGCCTGCATAATTTCAGGTCATTTAGTCTAACTGAAGAATATAATAAAATCCATATGGAGTTGTTTCTACTCGGTATCACAGAGCCTTAATATGAGCTGTTACAGATGATAACAATGCAAAGATTGAATTCAGGCTCTGGATTTGCTAAACAAGATACAGTAAGATCAAACTTCTTTTGTTTGTTGGTTTGTTTCACAAAACCCCCACACAAATCAAGCAGCAAATCTTTTTTTTTTCCCCCTGAAACATTATAAATGTGGGACTTACAAAGATACTGAAGAAAACATACTTTGTAATAGCAACATATCTAGTTCTGTGAAAACCAGAAGCATCTGGGTAAAGGGAGCAAAAAAAAGAAAAGATGGGAAGGGGATTTTTCATGGGGTCCCAAACACAAAGGGGAACACAATATCTCATTTTAAAAGGCTCATTAATTAGTAACAAAAGCATAACAAGATTTGGTGGACTGGAATGAGATGGTAGAAAGTTACAATCTGAAACAAAGTATGGATTTTGAAGCCAAAGACTATAAATTAACACCTAATCAGACCTGTGGCTAATATTTTTCATCACCTGGACTCTAACATTAAACACCATGCTCTAGATTCACACAGATTTTTTTGAGAATATTTGTGTGAGAGTTTTGGAGCTTTGTCATGCAGAAGGTCAGATGTAGTTTGGTTAGGCAGAAGTTGTCAAAAATATTCAGGTGGATTTGGTTTTAGTCAAAAAGTATTGCTCGAAAAAAAATATTCCATTTGATATTTATCAGTTCTATCCACTTCTTTCCACTTTTTTTAAGAGAAATTATTGAAATCCTCATTATTCCTTCAGATTTTAACTTTTCTAATAGACTAGTTGTATTAATGCACTTGGCATAGGAACAAGGTGGGTCCTGGGCACAGTCTGTAATAGAATGGGTGCTAGGTGGGGCCACATCCCAGTCTGACAGCTTACAGTCCACTGAAATGTTGTGTATTATCAATGTAAGAGAATATACAATTTTGGAAGCTAGAATATAGCTTTAGAGTTAAATAGTAAGAAAAGACAAAAAAATTCCCTTTATTTTTGTCCATATTGTAGTACAGTACAATGTATTTCCTTAATTCCACAATATTCTATTTGCATGTCCACAACTAAATGATTTCCATATCTGAATGATTTCATGTGAAAGAGCGAGCCTTTGACAGCCACAATTTATGCACTGCATTATTTGTTTCCCACTGTGGCGTTCCTAAGACCACAGTAAATGAACCCATGGTGATGACAGTCTTATTTGCAGCAGCATTGGCCATGTAGAGCAAGAAGGAAGAAGCTGACAATGTTTAGAGCTTCACAGCTTGGCATCTACACAGACAGACAGCAAGCAGATGTTTTACAGCTCTAGTAATAGTACATCCTAACATTTCTGAGTGATGTGTCAACATGTGGTGGAAAGATGGAAGTGTCACAGCATTTGGTTCCTTTACAGTGTGCTATGTAGATTAAAAGTCCTGTTATTATAAACTGCAAAACTAAGCTATTTTCAGGAATGCATATGCATTTATGCAATGAGCTTTCTATATCCATAAATCTATATCAGATAAGAGTAAGTCCTGAGAATAGGACCACTCCCTGTATTCCTGGGAGAAGTCCAAAATGTTAATTTTGTTTTACCAAGAATCAATGAGAAACCTTTGGTCAAAGTTCCAAATGAACAAAAGGAAAGTCTTCACATAGATCAGGGATTTCTGAACTGGCTATTCCAAAAGAAAGAAATCCTTGAACAGCGTGAGAAAAGCTGCTCTTATGGCTTTTGTCTCCAATGTGGCCAGAATTTTTCATTGGTATTGTTACATTAATACTTTCTGTAGCTCATTTAAATAAAAAAAATAATAAAAATGATGTTCTATGAATCTCATAAAAAAAAATCTTGGGACAGATTGAAAGCGATTACAAAGATATTTAGCTATTCTTTTTAACAGCTGCAAGACCACTAGGTTGTCTCTTTTCTGTGAGATCAGACAACTTCTAATAGACAAATGCCATGAAGAAATAACTTTTCTGAGTGCTTGGTAAAGATATTTTCTCAATTTTTTAAAGACGCATTGTGAAGACAGAGTTAAAATGAAGATATTTCTACTAGCTTTTGTTAATGACTATTGCTGACACAAAATATTAAAGTAAACAAAAAGAAGGCTTTCTCTATATCAATGAATTCAAAAATCTGTAAAGGCTGATTGAAACATTCTTTTGTAACACTTTCCATAAAATTTTATGGTTCATTTTTACAGTATGTCTTTCCTACACACCTGAAATTCCTATATGTTTCCAATATGTTTGAAATTTACATATATTTAAAAATATTACTGATCTAGACAGATGAAACTGTCATGGGAACTAAAAAACTAAAATAAATGACTAGAAGCATCATATAAATATACATTATGTATATGTGTAAAGACATGTATATATATGTGGGGTTTATATTTGTAGTCTTCAATCTGGGGAAATAAATCAGTCTTTTGGGCAACAGAATGAAGTTGTGAAGGAAAAAATATTGTTAACATGAGTAAATACCAGTATTATCCATCGGACAATGACTCTTTGGAGTCATTATCTAGAAGACAACTAAACTAAAAACAAACATGCACATAAACACCCCAAACCCAGACAAATTTAATTTTCCTAAAAAATAACTCTGTCTCAATGTCTAAGGTAGTGATTTTGGTGGGGCTAGGAATCTATTTTTGACCCTACAAATGATGTGTTGACTTTGTGAGGATATAAGCCTGTGGAATGCCTGGTGCAACTGTGCTATGTCCAGCTGATTCAGGAAAAGCCCTCTAATAATGCTGGAGAGGGTAGAACACTCAAACAGAAGTCTAAGAATGACTTCCAGTGAAAGCTGTTGTCATTTTGAAAGGTGATAAAGTAGAACATATAGGAAGCACTCTGGTAGCTGTCCGGGGAGGAAGGAAAGTCTGGTTTCGACAATTTGCCTTAAAAGGTAGGTAGTTTATTCACTAATCCATTCCAGACCACAGGAGTTTAAGAGATTTTTTTAATCTTTGTTTTCAGAGGCCTCAGTTTAGACATGTGAGAACAGGATATAGACCAGATCTTAGAGATGGACATCTTTCTCATTAAAATAATCTTTTAAAAAATCGAGATATATTAAATATACAGATAAAACCTATACTTTGTTGAGCTATTCAGTAAATAAAAATAAATAATGTCGCACTAGAAAAAATATTTGGCCATAAATATGTGGGTTTCTTTTACTGTACTTATATGGGAAGACAAAGATGTAGAGGATTTCAATGTTTATTTTTGATTGCAAGAACAGTATACTCTTATTGAAACAGTTTCTTTGTACTTCCTTTTAGATAAGTGAAATTTTCCCTGTATTGTTAGGTGCTGATCACCCAATACTTACCTTGGTGGTCTGATATTGTTTGATCAGTTTAAGGAAATATGAAAATATATATCCCCATATTTCTCAAGGCAAATGAAGTAACAGGAAAAGTAAAGTAATCCAGAATTCCATTATACTTTTCCTCATTTGTTTCATTTTAGTAAATAAAAAGGTGTTTTTACACTTGCACATTTTAAAAATGGCACACTCTAAGTTAAATGCAGATGGTACACTCTGGGGGAAAAAATTTGGGCTTATAAACCACTTAAGCAAGGAAGTCTTTCAAGAATAAATCAAAATAGCATTTACAAAGCTCTTGTGGGAGAAAAAAATGGCAATGGAAGAAACCACCATTTACATTATAGTGGGTGGGAACCCACAAAACTAAATTATTTATGGCATGAGAGCACTCAGTAGAAACATGATTCTAGGGCAAATGTGACTCTACTTATGCCATGGAAAATCTTTCACTTCAGTGGATAAAAAGAAAAAAAATTGGCCCCTCTTCCCAGCACAGGCAGGAAGTAAAAAGAAAGGCCAAGAATAGACATATTTCTAGTCTAAAGAACATGCACTAGTCCCCTGTTGATAGCCAGTGTTCATTTTATTTAAAGATAACATACAAGTTATTATAGCACCTCACCGATGAGTTATTGTTACTATAAGAGTTTGCATTACTTTAATTCACAATCCAGTTCTTAGAAAGTGACTAAATTGTTATTTTTATTTTATATAGAGGAATTTTAGTACAGAGAAAGAAATTATCAGCTCACTGTACGCCATCTGTTTCAATTATTCTTGCAATGACAATAGTTCCTACACTAGCTCCCACTACGGTGTAAATCTAATGCAAAAGAAAGGCCCTTTCCAATAAAGCTTACAGTTCATGTAGGTAACGTGGATAAAAGGGGTTTTCTCTACTTTATTGTTGTGAAAGTGATATGGAGAGGGATGAAGATAATTTAAGTGCAAATAGCTACTAAACACAGCCTGATGGGTAATCTGTAAATACTGTTCAAATTTAAACAAACTTAAATCATTGGCATGTCCACAAACCTAGTATTTGCTGAGGTCACCAATTTTTGTCCCACAGTGAACCTGACACACACATAACTTATTCCAGGATCAGGACCTGCAAGGCCAAGACTACACAGTTCTTTATTAGGAGTAGATGATGATACAAGAGCCGATGGTCTATATTTTAGTGGAATCATAACACTGTACTCTCCCTAATTTTATCACTCTCAAGGAGAGTGTAAAAGGACCTACACGGCGCATGCCAGGTTCTTGCTTCATTGCAAGATGAAATTTCACATGCTTTTGCATTTATCCACATATACCCATACCTCTGAGAGAAAGACTAAGGTGTCCTTTTTAAAATAGTCCTCCTTTTCATCTGACTTTTCACAGACCATTTCATCATGATGTCAACCAAGTCAAAGGTCGACTCAAGTAAATTTTATTTATTTACTGACAGGAAGGCTTTATACTCTGATACTCTGATACATTACTAAGGTAAATTCAAATTATTAACTATACAAGATTGAGTCTCTTGAGTAGGCAACAAAATTTTGTTGCTAACCAGATTTCAGTAGATAAAAGTACAAGTATTTATATACTTAACTAATGCTTGGATTAATCCCAATTTGATATAGATTTGTAAAATATGTAGAATGAACTGCCTCCTGCCCATACCCACTCTCTCTGTGGATTATAGGGAGAGCCTACATAAATATTTTAGGTGAATTACTTAGTTTTGAGATGGCTGAAGGCAAAGTTAATCCTATGCTTATTTATTCACATTTTCAATTGGTTAAGGGACATCTGTGAAGTTCAAGTGTTTTCAGTGTAATCCAACTTGTCCAGAATAATATTTGTTGGAATTACTGGTTATAAACAGTTGTTAGATTAAATACATTAAATTGATTTTCATAATCACTAGCAATACTGATTGCTTTGCAACCAGACACATTTAACAAATACATTTCTTTGTAACACTATTTTCTATTTTTCACCATTACCTGGATTTTGCCTTCTTTACTCTGTAGCTCCTTGCCCACCTTGGTGTTAGTCTGCCTCATGTATAGCCCTGGGCAAGGTTTTTCTGCCTCAGTTGCTGGTTCCTGTCCAGCAACATGGGGTTTTTTTTGACAAACTGGTTGATCTCAGTTGAAACAGTCCTCTAAAACTTGTATCAGATGCTTCAGTATCTGCCTCATGTTTAAAGCTGTTTACCTTATTTCATTGTCAATGTAGATAGAGGAAGTAGAAACCACAGTCTTAGTCAGATTGACCTCACAGTTGTTCTTTCTAGAAGGGAGCCGAGAGTGAGGCTGTGGAGTGAAAGCCCTCCGTGTCCTCCCTGCTGACACCTGCCCATTACGAGGGCTGGTGTACACTGGAGCTCTCAAAGGGCAGTCAGGAAGGGGGAAGGCTTTTCCCACTGTACTGGGTGCCAGTGCCCAGGTGCTGGCAGTGGGGGCTGTGGGGCAGCCTCTGTGAGAGAAACAGAGCTGCAGGCACCAAGATCAGAGAAGAGGAGGGAAGGAGGCACTGGAGCAGATAGAACCCTGCAGCCTGTGGGAAAGACCGTGGTGGAGCAGATATTTTCCAGAGAGGACCCCGTGCTGGAGAAGGTGAGGTCCAAAAGTAGCAGCAGCCTGTGAAGAGCCCATGTGGAGCAGCTCATGGGAAAGAACCATACTGGAGAAAGGAAAGAGCATGAAGAAGAAGGAGAGGCAAAGGGTTGTGCACTGTCCACAATCCCCATTCCTCATTCCCCTGCATGACTCAGGGGGGAGATAGAAGAGTCAGGAGTAAAGCTGACCCTGGGAAAAAGGGGAGGTAGGGGTGAAAGGTCTTTTTTTGTTTTGTTTCTGTTTCTCACCATCCTATGCTGTTATTAATTGGCAGTAAATAAGGCTGTTTTACTCATGACAGTAACTGATGAGTGAACTCCCTGACTTTATATTGACCACGAGCTTTTTCATCATATTTTCTCTCCATTCTGATGATGAGGGGCAGTGAGAGAGTGGCTGGGTGGGAGTCTGGCAGCCAGACAGGGTCAACCCACCACATATGCTCTCTGACATACTGAATTGCCAAGTCCAGTGATTTCAGGTGCCACAAAAAGGGAATATTTGAACTACTTCTTGATGCTCACTTTACTGCTTAGAAAAGTTGTGCTGCTGAATAGTTTTTTCATCAGCTTCAACACAAACCCCAAATGTTTACCATTGACTTATTCTTTAAATGGAGCATGGCTCTAAGTATGCTACATATAACTGAGTCCAAAAGCACAGAGAAATTCTTCTATATGTCATATATTTGTATCCATTAAAATTAGAGATTAACTACTGAATATTTTCTGTTTCTTATGCGCTTTAAGATAGTTGAAAATCTCATCATTTTTTATTAATATTTTTCTACTTGAAAGTGTTCATAGAAGTTATCTCTATCCTTTTTGGTAGCAGGAATTGTGGTCATATGACCCAGCTGTCATGATACAAACTAAGATGTGAACTAACAGGGAACATGAAACGTGGTAAAAATCAGCTTACATTTATCATACAGGAGCTAATGTAGTGTAAGTTCACACCGTAGGTCTTTTAGCCATTTCATAAACATTACAGCTGCTTTCCACTTACCATATTTGCTTCTTTCATTCCATCAGTTGCTTAGAAGAAAGTATGCACAGACCACCTTCTGATGAACAGAGAAAATGTGTAAGAGGGTCATTCTTACCTGTTTTTCTCGTGAATTTTTAGGATTTCATGTGTCTGTTGTAGCAGCTGTTTTTCTAGCTTGTATGTTGACAGTGAATTTTCCAGTAGCTGAATTTCAAGTCTGGATGTTTGATTTAGCACCTTAAGGATAAATTAAAAACGTTAATGTTTATATTGTCCTTGTTGTTTTGTCATGGCAGCATAATCCAACCATTTCATCCTGATTTAATGATTTTCAAAAAATGTTTCTATATCCTTTTTTTAACCTCAGCCACTCAGCTGGTGCAAATGAACTCAATCAAGCTACACTGATATATACCAGCTGATGTTCTGGCAACCTGTTTACTGTAGAATAATACTAGACCAGCAGAAAAAGGCAAGGTGACTGCCAAATAAGCTTCATTTCAATGGAAAGAACAAGAGGCTTGCCTCAAACATGCATTCCTACAAAGCATGCTTAAACAAGAAAAATGCAGGAGTACTTGGACTGAAGTCAAAGTGTTTCCTCTGCTGTTCTGTAAATAGAGCTCCTACTTTAGCTTTCCCCTAAGTTCTCTCTTTTGCAGTGTTGGCAGAAATCTGGTGTCTGCTATGTGATCACCACTTGTACTCTTGCACAGACTTTTAAGATGAACACTGTGATCCTAAACATTGCTTTATACAATTCTCTTTCACTTTAGTGGTGTATCAGCAAGTATCGCAAGTGGTGTATCACAAGTATCAGCAACTCAAGTTTCAAAAAGTACATCAGACCAAAAGAAGAGTTAACTAGATGAAAGAGAATAGATTCTATCAAAATAGTTCAAAAGCAGAAATAGCAGAATATTTTCAAGCGTGAAAACAATAATATTAAGTAACGTCAGTTGATTTTTTTGGGGTTATTGTCATTCATTACAGAGTCTGAAGGAGTGTGTAAATAGTTTTTGTGGATATATGTCCACACAACACCTGAGATTCAATCATTTCTGAAAATGTATGTCTCTTTAATGGAATCTATCAAACCTTTCTTGGAAGGGTATTAATCATCATCATCATAGGATTTTACATAACATTTTCTCATGCGTAGATTCATAGAATAGTTTGAGTTGGAAAGGACTTTACAGGTCATCCAGTCCAATCCTTCTAGAATCAGCATCAACTAGATCAGGTTTCTCAGACACCATTCAATGCGACCTTGAATGTTTCCAGGGATGGAGTACTAGCTCTTTGGGTAACCTGTTCCATTATTTCATCACCCTCACAGTAAAAAACCTTCTTTCTTTAATCCAAATCCACTGTCCTTCAGTTTAAAACCCTTGTTCTCTCACAACAGCCCCTGTTAAATAGTTTGTCCCCATCTTTCTTGGAGGCCCTTTAAAGCACTAGAAGCCTGCACTAAGATCTCCCTAGAGCTTTCTCTTCTCCATGCTGAACAATCCCAACTCTCTCAGCCTGTGTTCATAGGAGAGATGCTCCAGTCCTCTCATCATCTTCATGGCCCTCCTCTTGACCCACTCCAAGAGGTCCATGTCTTTCCTTTGCTGAGAATCCCACAGCATTCCTGACAGGAATTTGCCACACAATATAAAGCAATGAGAATGGCTCTCAAGCTCAATTAAGTGGCTTATTTTTGTTTGCAATCATTGACAGAGCAACGTGGTTTGTCCTATCTCAAAGGTACAGAGGCTGAAAAATTTAAAAATGATCAGTATGGAGATGTTATGTTTTTCGAGATGGGTACAAACATGGAAGCGCCAAGACACATTACAACAGTTTAAGAAGGACCTGGCAGAAATTAAAAGTGTATTATGAAGACTGGCAAGGAATAAGAAGTCCAGAAAGCACAGATTTCCAAAGAAGATATCTCTGTGGAGCAGCCTAAAAAGGTCAGTAGAGCTTCAGACAGAGAAGAAAGCCTAAAGGGAATCTGTGGGCTTTTAGATGGATTAGGGATTGAGAGCTTACTGAGAAATAAGGAGATGGAGGCTCTATCTTCAGTTCTCCTTGCTCTGTCATGAACACTGCTTATTACAAGCATTAGAACCTGACATGCCTTTCTCCTAATTGCCTACAGACCTTTATCACTCAGCTGTGCAGCTGGCTGCCTCCATCACTTCAAGTCCTTTTTCACTTTCTTGAGCCATCTGCACCACTCTTTTCTGATTGATGACGGAGCCAGGGACTACAGGGACTTTCTAATGCTACTTAAACAAGGGAGACAACAGAATATGCCATCACTGAGCTGAAAGTCAGTGCAAGTACTGCAACAAGGAAGAATCACAAGCTGGTATCTTGAACATCCTTTAAATTCTCCATCAGAAAGAATAAAAGAAGGAAATGATCCGCTTCTCCATGCAGTTGTCAGTGACATCTCTACCTTGAAGTAACTCCTCAAAGGAAAAGTGAGACAGAGGCAATGTACATTTTGTCCCTTACCTGCTTAAAGGGGGAAACCATGAATGAGTACTCAACACTCACACCTATGGAGTCCTTTTTGGATATAAGAAGAGTTCCTATGCTTCCTTTACTGAATAAATGATACTAAAATTAGTAGGTATTTACCTTTTATGTTTACAATTAGATATTTTGCTGATATTGGATTAAAGATTTTCCCCAACATTTTCATAATCAATATACTATGTTTAAGGAACTGTGATAATTTGAGATCACAATGCTTGTAAGTGAATATCGATCTATTATCCAAGATATAGCAGAAGAGTTGCAGGGAACATGTAGAAGACGTGTGTGTCTGTTTTTCATAATTACTGTTGTTTCTCAGTGTACTTTAATGTGAATGCATAAAAAATTGATAATGATATTGTAAAGATAAGTAAGGACATTAAAATAGAAAATATAATCTTTCAAGAAGCACATATGCTAGAAGAACAAACAAGCTGTTACCACATTACATGCTACAAAAATCGTTAGGAAGTCAGCAAAAATAAGGGCAAAAAATATGCACCTTAAAACAATAAAAGCATTCAAAAAGCAAAAAGTACCTATCTTTGCATAACTTCAATCACAATAATTATTTTAGTGCCAGGAATTATATGGAGATGGTTCTTAAAATTCACGTGACGTTATACAATTTTATGGTCATAGAAAATACACAGTGGTTTATAAAGAAGCTGATGCTTGTCCATCTCCACAGTTTAAAAGCTGCAAACACACTTTACCTTTCAAATGGCTGGAAACAACTTAAAGAAAATAAACAAACTTTCTTGGAATAGTAAAGAGACAAACAACAGTGAAGATCAAAGGCTCTAATTTAGCCTGAAGGTCATTATTTAGCTTGACATTTGCATCATTCACAGCTGGTAGCTGCCCTGTTTATTAAAAGTGTAATGGTGATTTAGTTTCCTGGATAGTTCTACCTTTCTTACACACAGAGAGCTAAATATTACTAACCAAATGAAGTCAAAAGAAAAACACATAACAAGGGTCAATCATCACTGCTGTTGCTACCAAGAATGAGAGTGCGTAATGTTTCTTGGAGTCCTGTGTTGAAATGTTTTGTGTGGTGATGCCTTAGAAAGGAAAGAGGATGGGAAACCTTCTCTGTAATTAACATCTTTTACAAAACCACTCTGGGAACATACCTGGGTTTCAACATCCGTAAGTTTTCTTGTCTGCTCTGCTGTCTGGCTGAGGAGGCTGGTCCCTATCTCGAGCATGGTGGCAGTGTGATTCTGTACAGCATTCTGCTGCAGCTGTACCATCTCTGATTTCATGTTTTCCACGATGTAGTTCTCAAGCTGTAAAAGAGAAAAGGTTGTAACTGTAGTATTTTTACCCATTTAGGCATTCTGGTGACGTCAGGGTGCATGGCTGGCATTCTTGTCAAAGTGGAAATTCTATATTTTCAGGGAGAGCCCAAGTTTCATTTGACTCTATGACTGCTGGGATATGGACCTGACTATACTCCCCTTTCAGTCCCAGAGTACCAATGTTTTTCCAAGTATCATGACCTGCTGGCATGAGCTGGAGCAGGCCCTGCCTGGCTCCATCTGTGTCAAGGCTGCATTGAGCATTTGTCATGGAGATGTCACAGCAGCTCCAAAATGAACCTCTAAAAGAGCAAAACACACCACAGGGAAACACCGAGCCCTACCTGTACATAACTTACATGTATGTCCTTCCTAGAAGAGATCCTACCATATTCTACCTCCCTCGGTTTGTTGTGCCTGTCTCACAGTCATTCAGCAATATGATTTTTATTTGGTTGGATCCCCACAAAGATTTTCACAAGCTCAGCAATGAATGCAGCTTAGTTTAACCGTGACCAAAAAGTTGTAAAGAAATGGAGGCGCTGTCAGGGCAATAAAAGAAGGAAGTTGTTGACCAAACAGTATAGAATGCTGGTTTGCTCCTCTGCTTTTGTTGTCTTGATATTTGGCTTGTGTTGGTAGTCTGTTGAATAGAATCTGAAGTAGGACCCTCTAAATAAACTGAGTACCCCAGAGAGGGACACTTTTTGTTACAGTTTGGTTTAGTTAACATTTATTGCCTTCTAGGTGATTGGGTTCTTGCCCTGTCACTGCAGACCATAAACCCAGAGCTAGCAAACAGGACGATGAGACTTTCTTACACAAGCATTGTTCTGGTTTGATGTGCTCCAAAAAGTATTAACATAAAGAAAATGACCCAGAATATAATTTTCAATACCTCCCACTGAAATCAGCTCACTCCAGCCAGTTTACACCCAGTGAAGATTTTGTCCTCAGTTTCATTTTGTGGCTGAACATAGTTTTTTATGGTTAGCTAATTCCACATTTTAGCAAATACTGTTTTGCCTAACACATTTAATCACACTGGGCCTGCTTCTGTAGCAGCCAGCATATTTTACTGTGAAAGGTTAGCTGCCTTACTAAATAGTGAGAACCAGATGGAGTTGATTTAAAGACTGAAAAAAGGACAAGGAGTCAGATATAGTGTGATTAATAAGAAGGGGTGCTTTCATCTTATCTGTAGGCATACCTGTGCCTAGGGGTCACTATTTTTGTATGTTCTAATGAGCCACTTCAACTGAGCTCACAAAATATTTATTACAAGTTTGGTCATTTTTGGTCACCTACTAGTTTTATAAACACTTTTACAAAGAAAGAACACTGCCACAATGTAAAATATTTTCTGCATAAGACGGTTATTGATGTTTTATTTGTCTGTTTACTCCACTTTGAAGAATACCCGTGATGGCCAAAACTAATGTGGACATCCTACAATTCCAGACAACCAAAACATTTGGTTGAATTGGCAGCTAACCGCTATGGGATGGAAACCTGTAGCGCATTTTAAGAAGTTGATAAAATTTATTTTTTAATACTCTGATAAATATTTAAATGAGATTTAACAGCCGAGGAAAACTGTCTGTTCCAAAGTAATGTCTGCAGTGGATGTCAGTATTTTCCACTCTCAGTGTAACTTTAGTGCTCTGATTTAGCTAATTACTGTGAGACAAGTGTTATAGATAATGAGCTAGTTCAAGGAAGATTTTACATATCCATTGCATTTCAATACCATGCTTTTATGTTCAGAAGTATTTTACCTGTATATCTCTTTGTCATAAGATAATGCATTTTTAGATACCCTTTGCTACTTGTTTTGTAACCGGTAATGATTTTAATTTTTTTAATCCCTCGATTGCAAATAAACCCTATGACTGAGATCCAGAAACTGGATGGTTGTCCTTTACCATATCCAGGTCCAGGATATGGAGGTTATTTCTGGAACATCTGAACAAGAAGTATGAATTTCTCCCACAAATTTCACTTCCTAATGAAACAGGGCTCTCCAGTCATGGTACTGCTCCTCACGAATTACCAACACACATATTTCCTCACAACGAATGTCTTTTGCTTTCAGATAGGAACATGGCATGCCTGTGGTCTGGCTGTTCATCGCTTGATTTGTTAGTCTGCAGCTTTCTGAAACTGCCTTGCTGTACATGGGCCACGCTGTGCACATGTGTAATGAAGTCCTGTGAAAATCCATGCAAAAATGTGGTAATTACATTTATTACGCATCAGAAATTAGATGTTTTCACGTATCAATAAAAAAAAACCAGAGATGGGGGGTATTTCTAAGTTTTTGGGAGTTTTTTGCCTGTTACTTTGCTCACATTGCAGAAAGGATCGCAATGGAAAGATCTAATTGCAATTGTGTGGAGCTACAGCCATTTTGACTAACAAGAAAAAGGCATAGATTGAGGCATATTGGATAACTTGTTCGTTTAATTACTGCAATCTAACACAGTCCCCATGGTATCCAGTCTTGGGCAATTGCCCTTGGTTACTCACCCTTAAAACAGTCTCAGGTTGAATCTGAGACTGACTCATTATAACAACAAAACTGACTTTCCTGCTTCAGAATTACTCATTAAATGCTTTTGTAAGTATTTGGTGTTCAGTATGTGGCCACAATAGTTCCTGTGAGCACACCTCTGGAGTATCAAGAGTTATTCATTCAGGCAAAGAAGGGTTTAACAAGGGATGAAATAATGTAGAGGTGCTGTTACATTAATTCCCCTGCCTTCATTCACCCACTTCTTTTGGTTTTCTCAGTAGATTTATTGGTTGCAATACTGGCCCTGGTAATATAATGACAAAATTCCCATTGAGTTCAATAGGCCAAGATTTCACCTATTATTTTTATTGCAGGAAGCCAACATTTACCAGGTTCATTATGACCAAGCACAGAGTTTCTTCTAAAGCTTTCCCTTCTTTGGAGGTATTATATTAAGTGTACTGAAGTGAGCTTTCTTTGTGGTTAGTTAAGAGCAATAGCATCTATTTAACAGGTGAAAAAAGGATTCTTGCAGGGTGGTCTCACAGAATATGTGACAAGCAGAAACCTACTCACAGAAGTAAATTCAAGAACATTTAGGGGTTTAAGCCATTTTTAGGATTCCTTCATCCCACAAGTAAATTAAATCCAGTTTATTCAGACACTCTAAATTAAACATTAAATTTATGGTGCATGACAAAATACTCTTTTCAGTGAATCTACCTTTCAAATTTGTATTTTCAAATCCTTGTATTTCTGTATCTACTTATTTCAGTTACTTTTTATTTTTGCAAAAGCAAAACAGAATTCTTTTCTCCATTCCTTTTCCCCCATCTCACCACTCCCACTATAGGGCTTTCGATAGTACATTGACATCCTTGTTATTAATTTGGCTGCATCTGCTTTCAGTAAGACTCATTACACGGCATGGGAGTTTTGGGTAATGTCAAGTTACCGGTGGGATACATAGGAACGTTATAACATTCTCAGAAATAAAACTGTCAGAACTTTTGGTGTTATTGGTTAATAAACATTCCAGAGGATTATACATTAAAAGTATCTTGCTTTTTATGGACAATGTTTATTGAATAATCTTCATAGAAACCAACCAAACACAAATAGAACTATTAAAATGGAAACTGTAACTCAGGGTCTAAGTAAATGATAAGGGTCTGTGGCAGATGGCTGATAAATAAAATAAGAGCTTTTTCTTTTACTTTGATCAAATGATGTTGGTCCCAGGTTGTTAAGAACTGCTATGATATCCAGATGATATAAGAAGTTTTCATCCAATGCTTTAGAACAAGAATGTAAGGTAAAGTAACAACAGACAGTTCTCTCTCTCCTACCTGCACATCATTCCAGATTTTGGCAGGACAATGATCAGTGTTATTTTGTAAGGGCATTTTTGTGTTGTCTTGCTTTGCATACATGAATATGTACTAATAATGCTATATTCACAACACAACCAGTGAAAGTGCAATTTCTCTTTCTATGTTTTTCTGTTCATTTTCTGTGGGTCATACCTCCCCACTCTGACAAACCGCCCTGGGGAGCGAGATATAAAAGTGACATTTGATGTAATTTGTATTTTATAACTGAAACAGCCCTATTGGGAATAACACATAGAATACCATCTTTGACTTTTGTAGAAGCAAAAAGGGGCTAGGAAGGACTTTATCACTGAGAAAAGAAATTTTTTTTGTGTAATGAAAAAGCCATCATTGGATTTATTTAAAAATATAACATGTTCTACAAACTATTTGTCAATAAGAAAAGATTGATAAAATTAAAAATTTACAGTGATGCACCTTTCTCATATTGCAGATCCAATAAGTAGAGAACAACCAGAACATATCTTTTCACTATTTCTGACTGTATATGATCATTGTGCATCAGAGAAAATGGATGGAACACAAAGGTAATGGATAATGCACAAATGTTTAAGCACTAATCTGCACATTTGAAATAACCTTACCTGATTACCTACATTCAGATGATGCAAGATTTATACTGACAATTTCAGTAAAGTTAGGAAATCAACCTTGCTAAACTAAAGTGTAAATTTTAAGTGACTGCTACATGAACTGGACTCACAGAAAGGCATGTTGGGATATGTGGTATATGAGGCTTTCACAAATAAATCTTTGGTAATGAAATATACTAGTTACAAAATATATTGCTTATGAAATATATTTGTGGGTTTCAATTCTAAGAGGAACCAGAAAAGTAAGCCATCAACTCTGTATGTAGTCAAACAAGCAAACATTTTTGAGGAAAGCTGGCTATAGAAATAAGCCTGTTAGCTTTTCATTTGTACATTAATAATAGTCATTATTTTCATAATGCTTGCACAATTAATTATTCTGTACTTGTTTTTGCAGTTTTATAGATTTCTGTAATATTGCAAGTCACCATTTTGATTTCTTACTTAAATATCTTTATATCTTAACCTTAAATAAAAATACAGTGGTTTTCCAAATTCTGTTCCTGAGAGAGAAACAAACAATGACTTGCAGAGTGTGTATATCTTCCTGAACTACCTCATGCTGAAACAAATATATACATTTCTGAACTAAAACACTGGATTGTTTTTTCCGAACCAAATGTTCCAAACACATCAAAGATACTTTTCCTTAAATCTTTGAATCCTTGAATGTCTGAATCTTTGGCATTTTGTATGTTTACTGTCTGGAAAAGCCTAATTAAATAGACGCAATTTCACTGGGACCAGTGAAATCACAGCTGCATTGTCCTCACGCAACAACCAAACACTGATTCAGCCCCAGCTCACTGATACTGAGGTTAACAGTCCAGTTGAGTTCCCATATACTCATGACATGGAGGTTGAGCTTGGTTTTATGGCAAACTTCAGTGAAATTAAAGTGTGCTATGAATGTAGAAGAAGCTTTTTCAGCTAGTTAAAAAAAATTAAAGGAAAAACACACACACACACACACACACACACACACCCCCCAAGAAACCAAAAAGGTTTACCTCTTTGGATTTTTTCAGAAGAAATCAAGGATAACAGATGTAAGAATTTATTCCAAAACACATGAGGTAATCTTTCTGCTGCATTCAGCATCAGTATAGTGTCTGTAGTAGTTTTGTTTCCAATTCTGAATGTTGCAATTCAGAAAAGAGGTACATTATTTGGGAAAGTGTACGGAAGAAAAAGGGTGGTCATAAACCTAGAAAACTGAAAGTTTTAGAAATGTTTAGCTTACTAAGAAGACTAGCAAGAAAATAGCTTATTAGAAGGGCATAAAACTGCAATGTGAAAGTGAATAACCTGTCTTCTACAACTATGAAGCTTCAGTAAATGAAGTTTATTTTTACATATTAGGTGAAAAGTTAAAAAATGTTTTTAAAAAACAGTACAGGTAACAAAATACTGATAGGGATTCTTCTTTGGGCAGACTGTGAAAAGCCCATTGCTGTGGAGAATGAGTAGAGAGTACTTTAGGTAAAGATCACGCCAATTATATGGTATTTTCTAGTTCTTTAACTGTATTTTTTTCATTTTACTCAGGATTTTTTTCACTTTGCGTCAGACCTAAGTTTGTGGGCTTAATATTTGGAATCAAATTCTATTAGATCTCCTTTTAACTAAGTAAAGGTTTGGAAAGCTCACCTTCTAATGAAACTTTTATAAGAAAGTCAATAAAAAAAGGAGTCTCCTGAATTAAAACCACAACAATTTAGAAAAGAAAAAAAAAGCTACCAAAAAACCCCACAAACCACCAAACCACACATACTGATACAAATAAAAGAAACTGTTCTGGACAGACCAAACCATCAAAATGAGGAAATTCACTGAGGAAGCTTCTGAATGTATGAATGTACCTCCATAGGGAGACAGTCTGCAGAACCAGGTGAGAAATTATTGCGTGAACCAGCTGTGCAATTGTAAATTGGCAGCAATTTCTTGAACTCAAATTATTTTTTTTAGGCTACTTTAGAAACTACAATGTCTGAAAATCAATCAATTTGTGGATATCCAATCTTGTGTCAGTGGTGGCTTGGCATGGCCGTACCATGTTCTGTTATGCAGTAAAGTACATAAAATGTAATAGACAATAGCAGATGAGAGCAAGAAGGTTGAGTTTCAGTTCCTTGTGAAGTATGTGGCGAGAAACTTTTCCAATTTGTTTTTGAAGTTTAACATAATTCTAAAAACTTAGCCACTTCTAGATGTAAAATGCACAAAATGTATAAAAATGAAATTAATTTGTCATTTCAAATGTAATTAATTACAGTTATTACAAAAGCATAAAAATATTTAAGAGTAAATTTCAATTACTTTTGCATGAATATTAGTTCTCTTGGTTTTTCAACCTTAGGGCTTAATAAAGTCAATAAGCAGCATAACTGAGAATCACATCAAACATGATTAAATGGTCCCATAAGGAAGCTACTTATAATGAGTAAAGCATAACAATGTGTTCTCATATTCTACTGATTAGTTATATTTCTGGTTTAAAGAATTATCCAGTTTATTGTTAACATTTGCAAATTTTATTACAGTGTAAATCGCATTTTCTTTCTGAATGTAATTTTCTAAACCACTTAATTCTATAAACTAAATTCTATGATACAGTTGACTGAAAACATGAACCATCCCCATCAATACACTTGAGGGTAAGACATAATTATAGAAAATACAGCATCTGTGTTATTACCCTAAACAAATTAACATCTGTGGGGATTTTTTTTTTAAATAATTTCCTATTAAAATATGGAACTAAAAAATTTTCTTTGGCAAAGATATTTTTGTCAAGGATGACTTTTCAGAATTACTAGTTTTTGGAACAACTTCTGTTTAGAAGAGTATCTAGACACCTTTTGGGTCATTCCTAGAAAATGAACATATGACTAATAATCAGAATTAGTTCCACTGAAATATCTCCTCACTACATTACATACAGTTCTTGAAAAATGTAATCTTAAACTGCATAAATAGTTCTGGTTGCTATATTGCTCTGCCAGCTTATATCTAAACTTTCAGTGAACCTGGGAAGCTGTAGTATAGTTTGGAATCTATATGTATTATAGGAGGTAGTATAATGATTTAACATTGTATTACTTAACCTATTTTAATTCTGCTTGGCTTCTTACACTCATCAGTATGACATATGAGCAGATTTTAGGTATTCTTTGTATGAAAATGCTTTTCCAGGAAAGGTTGTGAAATCAACACTCAAGGGCATTATGTTCTATTCTTTGCACAAGTTTCTCTTTATATTTTATATATATATATATATATATATATATATATATATCACAAAAGGTGAATCTCTTTATTCATTGCCATATGCTCTACCTTCAGCTCTTAGGTTCTCTATTTTATGAAGAATTCACAGATTCTTTTTTATTACCATTTGTCTATAATAATCTACAGTCTTAACTTGGAATCTTTTTTGAAAGCATAAATCGGAAGTTTAGATGCACTGAAACCACTGAAAATACTGCAATTTCAGTACATATGGGCCTACAAGAATTCAAGGCCATCCCCTGGGCCATAAAACAACTTCCCCACTCTTCTAGGCAACTACTAATTTTTACCTTGATCCCAGAGAGATCCACAAAACATTTACTCCAGGCATCCCACCAATCTTAAAACACTCATTGGAACTCATGACCTATGCACTATATACTCACATCCTCCATGTGTGTGCTTCTATTATAAATAATCTAGTCATGGGGAGAACTGAAAGTGATCTCATGTCTTTTCCTAGGTGGCAGGAAATAATGAAAGTTTCCTCAAGTTTCATTGTTACCAGAAATGTAAATCTTATTATGTACTCCCTGTCCGCGATGCCTATGATGGCACCTGGTAAGTACTGAACCAGGGGTTTGCCTTGTTCAAAAAACATAGGAAGTGCAGGAATGCTAATGGTGTCCATAATTAGTTTTATGCGGCTAACTTTACCTCAGAACACAGGGAAAAATAGAAACAATATATTTGAATGGACAGCATGGTTCACGGTCTGCTCAAGGGCAGAACATCCTCTTACCAACTTCTGACTCTCAGTGAAGCTCTTGACAAGCTAAAGCAGCTGAGCAGACAAGGTATTTGGAAGCAGACAAGATCTCTCACCTCATCACATCCTATTTAGTGAAAACTGTTTAAAAGAATCCCATTTACACTACCAGAATGCTAATATTTTAATCAAGATGCCAGTCCTTTTCTCCTCCTCTCCCTTGCCTAAAAATATCAAATATTATTTTGTTATGCTTTATGTCTTGTGTTCAGCATTTGGCTGCAACAACATGGTTCCAGCTTATATTGAAGAAAGCTGTTCTTGTCCATTGGTACCCAATATAGCAATGAGCAAAGCCTCTGTGTGCTATAAAATCCATTCCCCTGCAGAACTCGGGGAGGCAAAAATCTGCTGAACTACTTTAGTCTATCAGGGATTAATATCTAGACAAGGGTTTATATATTCTCACACACAGTATTTATGTGCATAGACTTACATGACTTTATACATAATAACTGTCTTAAATTATGGGTTATAATGTAGGCAGGCAGCAATGTTCATTTATGTCCTATAAAGCTTGGCTGTATTTATGATTCTTAACTTTTACTACAATAATCTAAGCACTTTAATGATAGATGTTCTGGATACATGGCAATATTTGCCTTAGTTTAAATACAGACATTAAAAAATTATATTGATACATCTCTTCTGGAATCACTTTGTAATTTTAAGGCACAAATAAATTAAATTTCCAAGAATATTTGTAGTAGTAAACCAAGAACTTCAGTTTCCCACAGCACTATAAAAATGTTAACTGCTAGTACAAACCCTAACACCTTTTCTTCCTGATCTTGAAATTCTATATATATCCATTAATCTCTAAGTGCCTCCAGACATACCTATAATTCTCAGCATTATAATGAATGTGTAACTCTGCATACTGGGGAGACAGTCCTGCCAAAATATTAGTAGCCCTCAGAAAATTGGTTTCTTCCTGTGCTAATGGATCTGATTGCTTTAATGCATGTCAGTCTTTTAAACTAACTAAATAAACGTCTTGCCAAATACTCCCTTTCAAACATTATTAAAATTATAAAAATGCATAAAAATCCCAGATTGAAACTGTCACATACTCAGTACACATGTGCAACTATTTACATATGCACATACATGTATGCATATATAAAATAAGGATGAGTTAATTCCCCCAAACAGATTATAAAACTCTGTTTTACAAGCAGTAGTGGAAAGAACAGAAGTTCACTAAACTATATAATGAAATATCAGGTACTCAAATTAGCCTTCAGAAGAGACAAAAAAACTTAATAAGATAAAAGTGCCTTGGTTTATCTGAAGTGGCATAGTTCAAGATATATATCCTTTTATGGCTTTAATAATTGTATAGAAAGATAAAACCTTTTTTTATAAGAAATATGGGAGCAGCCAAAGCACATAAAGACAATTCTGGTCCCTCTTTTCATTACATTCCTCTGTAGACTTGGAAAGGGAGCAATTACATATCCTTTAAGTAAATGTGTTTTGATACAATCTGCTTCATCCCCAGTTGTTGGAGGGAGATTCAGGTTATGATTACAGGGATCAATTCCTTGTCATGAGTTTGCCTCTTGAATGCCACAATTGCTGAGTGAGAAATGTAGAACTGCATGTTTCTCTAGAGAACTCATATACTGGTAATAAATATTATCCTTTCCATTAATTGCTGAAGGAATAAGCGTAAATACTGGAGTTGCAATGACGAGTAGCAGAATCTGGCTGTTATGCACTTAGCACTGAGCACAAACTCAGCAGTAATGACAAGAAAATTGGACTGGAAATCTCTAATTTTAATTCTGTAGGGAAAAAACATTCTAAAGATGTTTAAATTTAGGGAAAATCTGAATACTTAAATCTTCTGGAGGTATTCCTCACTTAAGTCACTGTAAAGATAAGACAAATGAAAAGGAATGATGGAAGAGTCTTCATCCTAAAGCCCTACTTTAGCAGCAATATTTTTTCCTGTTTTTTTTTTTATTTTTTTTTCCTAGGACCTGGCAAGAATATTCCCTCCTACTTCAGTTTATCATAATCCCAGCTCTTCCTGGAAGTCAATGTTATTATAAGGCATTCCTTTGTAAGTCATGAAATCACAAGCTAAAGTAGGGAAGCTTTCAGTCTTCAATTTCATGTCTGCTAACTCATTGTCAGTAGTCTCTGTTTCTGTGGTTGATGCACAGTTCCTGTTGGTGCTCTTAACAAAGATAGCACAAATAAATTCACAGATGAACAACTACTATGTATGTCCATAAGTACACATGCAAAACAGCAGATGTAGCACATGATAGAGGAAGGGGGCATATATTAGAAATGGATTGGCAGACAAAGAGATGGGTAGTTTTTATGTTGCAATTTTAAAGTATATCTGTTTTTATAAGGGAAAACAGAAGCCACTAGGCATATATTTGCAAATATTATGCTGGGTTAAAATCCAGTTTGAAAACAATTTTATATGAATGGTTTAAGACTCATGCTTGCTCAATATAAATTCAAAACATTATACTAATAGTGAAGCAAAATGGTTTTAATTATTTTTTAATAGCAAGAAATTGTTCAGATATCTTTGATGTGTCCTTCGGACAATCTAAATATAAATTTATTTCTGGTGATCCCAGGCGTGCTGGCACCCGTGGCTGCTCCCACATTCCCAGGGAAGCGACAGGGTGGCTGTCACACTCACTCTGTCACTGATTAAGTTGCTACTTTTGTTTGCAAATTTTCACACAGTGTCCCTGTGCCCAAAGTGATAACAATCATGGTCATTTCCGATTCGTAATCCAAGAACATGTACAGGCCTTTGCCCTGACGGACCTTCAGAGTTCACAAATATGAAGTGACAGCCCTTCTGGCATGATTAATGTAGTGAAAACACAGAGCAATGAGTCCAAGATGAGACACACCACTTATACCAAATCTTTCCTTCACTCAGATCTTATATCAATTCTTAGCATTTATGACTGGTTTTGCTCTCTTGTTCTTCCTTCTACAATACTTTTAATTTTACAATAAATCCCAAGTAGGTCATGCATAACAATAAGACTAATGTTTTCTTGCCAAGTAAAACCACATTCAGAAGGGTGGTTTTGTAATAACTCAGAAGCATTTACAGTGTAATAAAAAATACATTGAACAAACCAACATATCAGAATAACAGGACTATTAAATAAAACGAAAATATCCCAGGCCTTTAAAACATGCTGTAACTCTTCAGAATCACAGATGACCAGGGCTCAAAATCAAATACAGATATTCCTAAACTTTCAAGTATTCAGATTCAGGATTTTGGTTCAACCTCATTTTTATAATGATAGCCATGTGGTACTGTTCTTCTCCCTTGTGGATAAGAAAAATATCTGTTCTACTGACTTTGTAGTTGCTGACATAAATGAAGACTTTTAGGTCATTAGTTTAACTACATGTGCAGGACATATAGGAATTAGGATAACATTTCTCACGACTACAGCTATTTGATCAAAAGAAGAATTGACATCAATAATGCTCATATCTATCACACTTTGTACTATAATAGTAAAGAGCAAAGTGTTCATGAATCCCAAGGAAAGTTTGGCAGCTGTTTCACTGAGATGTAGATTGCATTTATATTAATAGTTATACATCCTGCCCATTAGCTGGCAATAATGTTCATGTCCTGTAGTCAAAACATTATAGCACGACAATTTCTTCATTACTGGAAACAGATGAAAAATCCTGTCAGGCACTAAAGGAATGCTGTGACTGTGACTCTTCATACTCATATCTGTTACTCCCAGAATACCCAAGGAAACTATACTGGTTACTGTTGAGTGCATTTGTACTCCCTCTCCCCTATAAAACCCTGTGCACAGAGCACAGAAATTATAAACCATAAAAAATTCAAGAATAAATGTTCTGGGACAGGTGTTCTCTTTTTTCAGGACACAGATTTTCTATCCCTGGTATTGAAACTGATGGAAATACATTAACTCTGTGCCACACCTGAAGGTTTGATCTGATGAAGCTTGGGTGGGGTGACGAGAATGATAGAGCTGACTGAGCCATACAAGTAACAGGCCAGGGTGGAGTGTAACAGGCCAGAAAACTCCTGATTCCCCAATGCATCCCTGTCTCATCTGTATCAAATTCATTCCATTAAGGTAATGCTATGTTCTCATTTCCATGAGGTCAAATAATATGGGCTTAGGACACACAAAGATTTTTTTTTGCGGGGTGGGGGAGAAACCCATAAGAATCTCTATTGGGATAACATAGAAAGGTTAGATAAAGTCTAGAATCCAGACATGTTAAAGTCAATGAAGATTTTGCAGTTACCCACAATTTGTCTAGGATTTCACTCCCGAGACTTCACTTTTCTTTTTGACTTTGGGCTCCAGAGCAGGTAAAAATTTCTTCCCAAAGCCAACAGGAAATGCTATTATTTTATTTTTAATTAGCTGTTTGCAATGCTAATCTTCTCTAAAACTAAACATTGGGGTTTGTGCTTTTACTGTAAACCTATTAACCTGCTATTCAAGATTATTTTCTTGTGAAAAGTATGCTGTTAACAATAGTGCAAATGTGCACATAGGGATTAGTAACCATTATTACGTTTGGACTAAACTGCTAACTTTTAGACATAAAAGGCAAGTTAAACACAAATGCTTCTGTTCCACTTGAAATAAATTACCATGCTACCACAAATTCCCAGCAGGAAAAGGGAAGAAGGGATGTAAATTTCTGCACAAGGTGTAGAATGTTTAATGGATTTCTGTGTGATAACAGTGGAAGTAGTGGCGCTGTTTATGTTGTCCGTGTGATGACAAAAAAAGGATAGCAGGATTTCATTCCTTTCTTTGCAAGTGGGCTGCAAGGCTGCCACAACGATGTTTTCTTTAAAAAGAAGAACACAGGAAGGATTATGTAAAATGAGCAAAAACTGTAGAGTTCCAGTTGAGAACTGAACTTCCTGAAAGGTCAGGTGTTGGGGGTTTGTTTGAAGCTTATCTTTTTGCTTCTCTGCAGTTCAAGAGCAGATCTTTCACAGCTGGGCAGCAGTAAGATCTCTGCATTCACGACACCCCAAAGAAAGGAACATTCCAAGTAGACCTGCAGTCAACTCCTGCCACATGAGAGAAGGTCATGGCATGAAAGCATCTTCATGACCATCATCATCCACAAACCTGTGTCATGTGGGACTAGAGGATCAGCTGGAACACTGCAATAACTTGGATGATCTAAATGACTTTGCCAGGTAGGACTTCTTCTACTTACCGAAAACAAACAAACAAACAACAACAACAACAAAATCTCAAATGTATTACAAAACTATGCTTTATATGAACTTTCCTTATCCAAACTTAAAGCTGAGTGTTTGGAAAGTGTGATTTTTCTTCCTTTCCTTCATATTCTTGTTAACACCCGTGCTAGTCTCTGTTACTGCAAGGTACCCCTTTACCTGACATGGTTGCACCGTTTTCACTGCTGAACCGCTTCCTGAGCAAAAGCAGATTTTTGTGAAAATTATAACTGTAACTCTAACTGTAACTAACAGAATTCCCCACAGATTTATTTTTGGACATTACAATAATGTAAGAGAAAAGTAGCCCAGCTTTTTTGTCTTGTCTCAGCTCCCAGAAGTTCAGTGCAGATCAGGGATTTATTTAGTCCTACTGGGATGCATTGCATTCATAATCCTTCTTCTATTTATGTTGTGCAGAAGGGATATGGACTCTGGATCACTGGTGGTTGAAGTTGATTATTCCCAAGGCAGTTCAAAATAAAGGCTTAAGCTATTCCCCACTTTCCCGGTGGTGACAGTGTACTCATGTACGTGACAGTAAATTCTGTATATAAAAGAAGTAGCTTCTGTTCCCATCCTGCCAGAAAAGATTGTGTCCAACAGATGGGTGAGTGAATTTATCGGTTAAAAAAGAAGTTGACACTAATAACTCATCTGCTGCTAAAATTAAGAGTGTGAGTCCTTGATTAATAGTCACAACTATAAAACACATTGAAATACAAGGAGTGGCTAAAAAACAAGTAATGTTTGAACTTATGGCTTCCTGGCTTCCGTGAACTTTCCACAATGCTGCTAGATTTTCTGACAGGAGGTCCCTGACATACCTGTGAAAAAATAAGCTAAAATATGGCCTGTCCCAGTAATTTTCCTTCATATGGCAGCTATAATTTCCTTTTTTTAATAATATGTTAATACCCTATTTCTGAAGGTAGCTCTGTGTGAACTATCAAAATCACAAAGTTGTACTTATATTTCAAATAATTGTTGATAGAAAAAAGGTTTCCTACCAATTGTTTCTCTCTCCAGTGCTGTTTTGTATTGGTCAGTAAACAAATATTCTCATAAATGTGAATGGAACTCTTCTGTCCATGATTCCAACATGATGCCAGCCTAATTGCCCTCTTACTGACAAGATACTTCAGACGAATTAAGATTAAATTGAAAAGATTGAAGTTACCAGTCACAAATATGAATAACTCAATGATGGATGTGTTTCATTGTCATGTTTAAGAAAGGTGGAGGGTCTTGGCAGAGATCACACTCTCGCTCAGCTGAACCAGCACAAAGAACAATGCTCGAATCCTTTAGTGCAATAGATCTTCATAATCCCCAATTTTTAGCACATGGTTCACAAAGCCAGAGTTGTAAGAAGGATTTTTAATATAAACTGGCTTTCTGAGACCTGAAAAGTTAATCAGATTGGTATTTAGTTTTATTTCTTTTATACTTTAAGTCTATTCTACTCACATATGAACTGTAAAGCTCCTGTTGAGAAGAGTGAGATGAATGCTAAAAATGGAATATAGTGTATACAATTAACTCTAGTGGACTAGGAATTGGATGGATATACTTTAGGAAATAATCCTGAGATTTAAGGGAAGGAAATAGATGACCAAATAGTCTTATTCTATCTGTGATTCCTAGGATACTGTGATTCAATACCCTTTGGTAACTCAGCAAAATGATTGCTTAATAGAAAATCGTAGAATCATAGAATGTTTTGGATTGGAAGGTACCTTAAAGATCATACAGTTCCAACCCACTGCCATGGGCAGAAGCACTTCCCACTAGACTAGGTTGCTTAGAGACCAATCCAACCTGGCCTAGAACAATTCCAGAAATGGGGTATCCATGACTTCTCAGGACAGTTCCAGTGTCTCATCACTCTCAGAGTAAAGAATTTCTTCCTAATATCCAATCTAAGCCTGCCCTCTTCCAATTTAAAGCCATTCCTCCTTGTCCTACCACTACAGTTCCTGATGAAGAGCCACTCCATCTTCCTTGTAGGCCCCCTTCAGGAACTGGAAGGATTAATTATTTAATTATGATTGCTTAATAATAAATGGAGTGACTTTTTGTTGCTGTAAATATTCTTACATATTAGTTTTATGTAAAATAAGATATAAACACAAAAAGTCACTGTTTATTGTCCCTTACTTGGATGATTTTAAATTATTTTAAAGTTAGAGGTTATTTAAAAATAAAACTATGGTTTCTGGTTAGAAAATTGTGTGAGAAAAATACATTGAAGTTCAAAGTGTTGGTCAGTCTTTCTGCTAGAAATAGTTTATTTCACTCAAAAAGAAAAGAACATGTAACAAAACATCAGAACTGATGACAAAATATGACAGCTGTACTTCATTGTATTTATGTTAACATTCAAAATCAGATTAAATTAGATATTTCAACTATCCTCCTGATTTTATTTAAAACTGTATTTGTTTCTTAAATTTAGTGAAACTTTCATACCATTAAAGGGCAAGTTAGTTAGCTCATTAAATTAAATTTCAATTCATACAGTTTTTCCAACATAAATAAATAATCCAAATATTTTCATCCAGATTGAATGTGATGTTCAGTTAAGGGAATAGAACATGCTGTAATAATTTAAAGCCACACACTGACTTGAAATATTTTTATAAGACAATGCCAACTTAAAGTCAACCTTCTCTTTAGCCCTTTTTAACCTTGTTTACACTCTTTCCAAGTAATACCAACAGTAATATGTAAATGAGTACTGAGAGATAGAAGGTATTTCTGGTAATTCTGTTTGGTTTTCATCATTAAAGACATTTTGTTTCTGTTCAATTTTTACTCATTTAACTGTGCTCAAAAAGGGCTATAAATAAAGCCAAGATGATAATATCAGTCTACATGTAAGCCCAACACTTCCCATATCCACTCAACTTGCAGACAAAGAGAGAAATTGATATAATTTATTATTTCTGTTCTTTGAATAAGAGGCAGGATTTCTCAGCCCCTCCTCAGACCATTGCATACATGTACAGACAATATTATCATGTGCATATATGAGTGCACTGGTACATTCTTATAATGGCTGAAATTGTGAGCATTTTTTATACACTCACCTGTCGTGGAGATCTCAGTACAGGATCAGGGCATATGAACTGAACTGAAGCCAGTAAATTATTTCATCAAAACTCTCTAAAATCTAGTACATGGAAATGCTTTTGACTGTGCTGACCTGTGCTGTATTTTACAAGTGAGATGATTATGCTGGGATCTCCTGACCATTAATAACTCTCTGAGTCATGCAGTTAAACCATAGGAGTCTTTCACCTTTTTCATTCTTAGTTACCTGCATAAATGGTCTAATTTTAATCTCAATAAAAACCCTACTCAAGCAGGGGTTTTGTGGTGCTGGTGGTTTTCTTCCTGTTGGTGATCTACTCTTTTACAAGGTAGTTAATATTGCTACAGTCAAAAAAAGAACTATCTCTTCAAAGAAATCCTCTACTTACTTAAAATCAGTTTGTCACAGAATTGACTTGAAAAATCATGGGATCTGCTTAGAAAGAAGTCTGCCTTTGGCTTAGTTTCTGCTGTTGGGTTTTCACTGGACTTGTTTCTGCCACTGCAACTCAGTACTAACTTTGTTAGCCTCAGTCACAGAGAAGTTTTATCGCCATGGCTACGCAGAATAAAGCACACTGGACACGGTGCTGCACAGGGCTGGACATTCAGCAAAGCCTGAGGGCAACACAGGCCTCCTTTTAAACACAGAGTGTTTCCACAATCACTGGGATGATTCACAGGCACACACACATGTGTACCTAACCCAGGGGAAGAGGAGCAGAGTGTTCAGAAGGTTGGTGGATCCAGCCTCTGGGCTTCATCCCACACATCCCCTTCATTTCAGAATTGTCCTCAGTGTATTTAATACTCCATAGCTTTCCCTCCTCACATGTCCAGCCTTTTTTCCACTTTCAGTAATGTAAATGGCCAGTCTTCGTGAACGAAGAGCCAGGGAAGGTCCTTACCCGCATATGCAGATAAGGCCTTCGAGCCTGC
>JAWWES010000081.1:133171242-133187324 GCA_035583135.1 Lophotriccus pileatus
AGGGCTAACGAGCTCCATCTGCCCGGGGAGGTCCCTGACCAGGACTCGAACCTGGGTCTCAGCGGTAACAGCGCCCATGCCCCCAGTGGTCTAGTGGTTAAGACGCAGCGCTGTTACCACTTTCAGTATCCACTTGGAAAACAGAAAGTTAAAAGCCTTACTTTGATCTTAGATGTCATAACATAAACAACAGATGCAAATACTTCTTTGGTGACCACTAATCTGTCTGTAAATCTCCTGGTGAATCAGAGCTAAAAATAATTACATTCTGTGTTATTTGGCACAATTCATCTCTTCACTTTTATACTCTGGGAAAATAGAAAAATATTACTGGCTTTAAGGAATTTTTTATTTTAAGGTGTCTCCTAGATGGTTCATTATATACCTTAGTGCCATGGAAGATGTGGACAAAGAGCTCTAAACTCTATTTTACTGTATTTATAAAGGGTAGAATTTTGTTCTTTTTGTTTTTCTCAAAAGGAAACAGTGTGAGAAACTCTAATAAATTTACCAGAAGTATCCCACTCAGTTCACCTCTTTTAAGAAAATATTCTTCTAGGTTTACAAGTTGAGGGTACAATTTAACTATTGTGGTTTATTATTTCCTTTAACCCTGGATGATAATACAATTCTGTATTAATGGCATTAATACTATCACTACACTGATACTTCCCAGTACACCATGGCAGAAGCCATTATATGATTAATGATTTTAGAGATGATTGTTGAAATCCCAACTACTATTAGATTAGCCAACTTAAAATGAAAAAAAGAGTACTTTTCAGCCAAATGTTGCCAAATGCACACAGAATTAACAGTGTCAAACTAAACCGTATACGTAGTATGTACTATAGAACATTCACCTTGCCTTTCTATTGCTAGTATTTGGCAAGTTAGAGAAGGTTCTCTGTCTTGTTCCCAAAGATAATGTAGTACAAAAGCTATTCAGTATGCCTCAGGATTGTATCTCTTATATAAATGAAAAAGTATAGGCACATTTTTAAGAATAATCTTTTAGGACAAGAATCTTTAAAAGTGCTAAAGTTTAGATTTGTAAAGAGAGCTTTAGAAGAAAGATAAGTACCAGAATTCCTCATACAGCATGATTCATGGGCAGAAACACAGAAATCAGAATTTCACCCAAACCAACTGACAGGTACGTCCTACTCTCTTAGATATTTCTTCCTGAATTAGCTGTTAGTTAGTCACGTAAAGCAAGGTGAATTACATAGTTTTGATTTTCTTTAAAACACCATCACATGAGAGATTAGAAAGAGAGTTTCTATTCCCTCTTCAGTCTGAGGGGTTACAGGCCTACAAATTCTCTTCCAAGCAAGTTTACTCCATAAAAATATAGACTAGGATGGGTTAAGTGTGTTCTCTATTCCTCATGTGAGGCAGGACCATTAAGTCATGAAGAGCACAAGGTTCGTGATGCTAAAGAGGAAATGCTTGAGTAGGATTGTGTTGTGGCAGCCCAGTGACACAGGTGTCAGGTGTCCTAAGGACTTGTCTCTTTTCTCGATTGCTTATGAATTTTGAAAGAATTATTAAATAAATATGCAATTTAATGTCTCTCAACAATTAAGCTGTTAAATTAGAGATAGAATGACATTTTATTTCATGGTGAATTTAAGATTTCAGGTAAGCATTAGGTATGCACAGTCTCTGAACACAAGGTTTGAGCATAATCATGAAAACCTACCAGCCAGAGAGTTCTCAGCTTGTAGACATCATTGGGGATAGTAAAATGAGTAAATTTAAGTGCCTCTATACCATCAAAATTCCACTGTAGGCATCAAACTTTTCTGAATCTGTGGCTTAGGGTCATGCTGTGTTTCTGTAATTAATTTACACTGATTTCTTCTTTGGGCATAGTTGAAAAAGGAAAGATATTCAGAAAATTGCTCTACAAATTTTTTGCATAAATAAACTTTTGGCTTGAAATGTTGAGATTCCAGGAGTTCCCACACTCTACATGCACAACAGTTGCACCTTATTCCACTCTGGCAAGATTGTCTTCCAAAGAAATCAGAATAGGCGGCTATACACACACACTGGATTTAACAGGATTTGGACCCCACAGGACTTGTTTGTGTGCAGATGTCTGCACACAACAACCCAAGACCAGAAATGCTCATCAAAATCTCAACATTGTGTTGTGGAAATGTTTAACACTTACAAGAGAGCCAGCAGCTATTTTTAAGAAAACACTTTTTATACATAAGTGGCATTGAAAGGGATAGTAAGACATGGCCAATACAAACAGGTTTCAAATGAACTGCTTTTTATCAGTCACCACTTAAATGAAATAGAGCCTCTGGTTTTGTTTTTTCTAAATAATGTGGTTTCTGATGGTGTGTCCACTTGGAAGTAGTACTGTCAGTTTGTGATTACCTACATGGGTTATGACTGTGGAAGCAAAACTGACCAGACTCTGGATTTCACATGTAAAAAATTCCTTTTTTATTTTTTTTCAGAGAATCCATTTAGTTCTTTCTAACATTTCGTGCTCATTGTGTAAGAGGACTTCTGTTTCCTGTGATTCAGATAAGGAACAAGGGGAAATAGAAATTTCAAACTATCACATTTCAAGAATGCCATTAAAGACTTCATCTTCAGCGGTGACAGCTTGGTTACTGCTGAATATGGTCATCTAGGCGGGTCTTTAAAGAATTGCTGTTATGATTTAATGATAGAGGACCACATCCTCAAGTGATATATAAAATCACAAAGTTCTGTGAATTTGCCGTCAAGGATCAGGGAAAGTATTAATAAGCTGAGGACATCCAGGTTTCAAAAGAGCTCATAAGTGTATCATCATCTGCTTCTAAAAAACACATAGTTTTCATAGATGAGGTAATTTATACCTGTCAGATAACCTGTAATTAAAGCAACTGTGGAAATTTTCATTCCCCTTTAATTCCTTTAATTTTTTTTTTCCCTTTAATTTTCTCCTTTCTCTTTCCCCTCCTCTCCTCAGTCTTTTCTGGCTTTCCCCTTCCCTTCATGCTATAAGGCAGGGCTAGACATTTTTTCTCCTGTCTTTCATTCCAGATGAAGGAACTCCCAGAAGTATCAACTTCTTCCAGATATTGGAGTAGTATGTAACCATATTATTAGTCTGTTTTTTAGTGCAAACAAAATTTGAAAAATCAACAAACAAAGCCATTGGCACAATACATATTAGGCAGTAGAAACAAAAAATTACAAATTCAGGCATGATCAAATCAGATCCCTCAATCTGACAACAACTGAATTGTTGCAAGAATAACTCAGAAATTGGAAATAAATTCCTTTCTTCCCTCACCAAAATGTAAGGTTCCTCAGGAGTTTAAAGAATAAAGGTGCTGTACAGTGCCGGTACTTAGCCTTTTAGCTGGTACTTAGCTGGTATTTGTCATTTTAGGAGACTTAGAAGCATTTACAACCCTGCCCTCAGGCTGTGACTGCACATATACTTATTCATCACTTCCTGGTTTTACCTGCAGGGGATTCCAGAGCAGCTCAATCACTTTAATGAATGTGATATTGGCAGATTTTGGATAGAGGTAGTGTGGTTCAACAAGATATTCAAGATATTTTCAGCAACTATCTATTTGAAAGAGGGGATAAGCATTGACAAGATGATGTGGAGGTTGTTTCTCCTCTGCTGTTGGCTGCCAAGACATTCTCCTCTGCTGTTGGCTGCCAAGACATTTTTTTAACAAGCGATGATGACAGTCTACAGGACTGTAGAGATTTGCACTAAAAATACGTCCAACCTCATTGATTCCTATAGTACTATTTTGCAATCTCTCTGAAGAAAGTAATCCTGCATAGTTTGCATTCCCTTATTTACATTACAGAATTTTCTTTCCTTCTCACACCCTGTTTAAAGCTTTGCTTTCCTCTGTGGCTGTCTGACTGATTATGTATCCTATGTCTACATGTTTAACCAAAACCATTCAGCACCATCTTTCAACACGTCATTATCTTTTTACACAGAAATCTCTTGTCCCTGTCTTAGCAAAACCACAACTTATTTTCTTCAAAACCAGCTTACTTTAATGCTGTGAAATTGAGACAGATTGTATTTAATGAAAGAACGACTTTAAGTTGAGAAGCTTTTGTTGAAATGCATGGTCACAGAGTATATAGTCTTTACTGTATCTGCCTCCTGGGGGTGATTCGGATTAGGTGTTTTCTAGCTGAATTAAGTACTAAACAAAGGAACTATTCTCCCATCTGTGAATACAGCTGCACTGTGCAAATACCATTACTGCCAGTTGAAATTACGAAGTTGACATCCACAGGTCACATGCGCAATTTCTACTGATGTTAGAGAGAACACTATATTTGCATGGAAAGGGGCTAATGTACAGTCCTTAAATTGCGAGGGTGGGAAAAGACAAAGATCCAAATACTGCAGAAGAATGAAACTACAGGCCTTATTCTGCTTTCATTACAATCATTTGGATTTGTATTACTTTATTCCAGCTTACTTCACAAGCAGTTATTAAGAATTTCCGAGATCAAGAGGGGCAGTTTATTTCACAGGGAAAAATATGACCTTTAAAAGCAAGCAACTGATGAAGAAGAAACTTCAAAAATATATAGCTTTAATGTTCAACCTAAATAATTTCTTTTTTAAATTTCAGATCTTATCCTCAACAATCTAACTCAGATGGAGATAGTGGAGTTGATTAGTCCTGGATAAGGATCTACATTTTTAACAATAGTTCATTTTCATAAGTCTTTAACCAACTGCACTATGGACAACCTTCTGTGGGCAATCTGTGCAAACAGGTCCCAGATCAGTTCCTATAGATTCTTGTTGGAATGCAGTGATGTAAGTATAAACCAGTGCAATATTTAGCAAGTTTTTAAAAGCACTGAGTTTTCCTAAAGAGCAATGGAGCATTTATTTTAGATAAACTGTGTTGTAAGCTACAGTCTCATTACATAGGATGAGAGACTAGTTCAGCAAGATGACTTCCATCTTCTGTTAGACAAAAATAATCCACTGTGGAAATGTCAGAACAATTTTATGAAAGAAGTTGACTTTTTGGTAACATTTTCTATTCGTTCATTGTCTTGGAAAATAAGTTTGTGGGTTAAACGAGAAGATAAGAAACTTACTGAGAGACTTTAACACTGGCAATAATTTAAGTATTTTCTTAAGATATTAAAAATATAAAGAACAAAAAAAAACCATAAAATGCGTAGATTTATGACACAGGTTTATCTCATTCAGAATCTTGTTTCTGACAATGGTCAATCATAGAAGCCTAGAACAGTATATTCTCAAAGATACCTACAGACTGGGAGCTTCCCGAGTTTTTATGCGGGCAGTTGTATTTTATAGTCACTGTAGACCCAACCCTCATGCACTAACTAACATCATTTAAAAAACATTTCTATTTTTGGCCTCTACAACATCCTGTGGCAAAGTTCCATAATTTTATTGTGCATTATGAGAAAAAGTACTTCCTGTTGTTTGTTTGTCCCTAAGGGAACCAGGGACAAATGAAAAGGCACTGTATTTACCCAGTAAGCAATAATGCTGCTGTGGGAGACATTTGCAGAGCTACACAAGGAAGGTACTGATTCCGACCACAGATCTGCAGACAGGAGAGCAAGGGGCAGTCATAGCACAAAAAAATGAGCTGAAAATTTGCAGTGTGGGAAAGCAGAGAAGCCCATGCCCAAAATGTGTCATTATTTTCTCATTTTTCAATGCTCTCTATTCAGTGGGGGATACCTGTGTGCCACAAACCAATGCCAGATCTTTATCTGCATGTATCCAGGGAGAGATGTAAGCAACTGAAAAAAAAAGCTTTATCTCATGTACACTCAACTCAAGAGCCCCAGCCTGCTACAGAAATACATGAAAAGGAAATTGTATAGATCCTCAGGGCAGAGCAGAGTACAGCCTGCGGTGTGGCGAGTGGCATGTTTTCATACCCTGTGGTTTGTCCCTTTTGAAGTGGTCATGTAATGAGTTGAAATATCCATGTGTTTAGATAGTAAACTTGCATGTAAGGCTGCTGGTAGCGAATTTCCACTTTAAAGAGTGTGAGTGGGTTAATGGACAGTTACAGCCTGACACCGACATACCTTCCCTTTCTAGAATCAGAAGGCAAAAAACCCAACACTTCTTCCCCAGCTTATTCCTACATTTCTTCTATTTGTCAAATACAAAGCAAATGTGTTGTACTTAATTTTTCAATGCCCAAATGGCAATAAAACTGCTAACCACAGAATTTGAAAATTTGTATTGCTTAACTGGAAAGTATTCTCAGTGTTTTCAGACAGAAAGCATGTCTTCACAGCCAAGGTCTTCACAAATAAGGACTGAAGACAGTTATAGCACTTTGAAATATAAGCTATATTCTATAAGCATTGATTTTCAGCAAAAATAATTACTGTTTGCCAAATTACCTGGTGGTTCTATGGGTAAGATTCTCAAGGCTTTTCTCAGGGTCAAAAATTAGGACTACTGTACATGGTACCAGGTGAAAAATGCTGCCTTTACAGCTTTTGACTGCAAGTAAAAATTCTGATAAGTAATAGATATAATCACTGCAAATAATTGAGTTATCTATTTTTAACACAATAACTTTATTTGACTGTCACCTTAAGCTGACTAAAAGTAAGTATTTCTTTTTAAGGTAACTGGATAGCAGAAATCTCTTTAGGTGGTATGAAGAATGTATCAATAGGGAAAGTCGGACAACTTTTAAACTCCTTATCTCTGCAGTATTTCCTCTACTGTATTCAAAGAATAATAGATGACATCTCAGCTTCATGAGCCAGTCTCAAGTTATTAACATGCAGTAGGATATTGGTACATATGCTTGAACCTTAAGGTCAAAAGGAACATGTGACAGATGTGACAGGCTATCTCCACAGAGCACAGATCTAGATATCATTCAGCCCACCTGTCTGAGGCAGCCCACACTGGTGTCTGTAAAGGCTAACTCACAGTATTGCTGATCTGTGCTAATGTTCACAGATTCCTCCTCTCTTCACTGCTTGTGTAAGGTTTCTTCACTCTTCAAATGCCCATACAGCTCAAGTGTCTAGAGGTGAGCAGTAGACATAGCATGCTTCCCTTTCTTATTCTGGATGTCCCATCAAATAATAACACAGCAGAGGTAACTGCAGCTTACTTTTGGTTTGCTTTGCAAATCTCTTTCTCATCTTAAATGGATGTGATTTTAACTAGCTTCTAATTTAAGCTGTTAGAAAATGTGATCCTGTGGTGTTAACTTCAACATGGGGCTGCCCATGTCAATAGCAGTCGCTGCATGACACACTGATCCTTGAAAGGAAACTGAAAAATAACATGTGATTTTCTGAGATAAACAGGCATGATGGAAATGTCCATTTTATAGTGCCAAGCTGAATAGACACAGTACAAATTAGAAACTCCTGTGGTCTAGATCTTACTGTGCCACTATCTTCATTTGACATCCCCACGCCTTAGTTTTCTTTGGAGAAAAAGGGGATTAACTCACTTTTACTTTTGAATAAAGTAAATCCTGGGCTCTAAGTGTTCCCAATAGCTTTTTTTATTCAGCTCTCTTATTTGGCCATATTCTTCTTACAGCCAGGGACAATGGAATAAGTATCTAGCAAAATACGTCTGTAAAAGTATTTCATTGTTTACAGAACAAGCTCTCAAAAACTCAATGGATCTAGAAAACAAAAAATACTTTTAAATGGGTCATCAGTTCTTATAAAAAGCTCAAGCTACAGTTTTGGGTCATTCATAAATTGTTCTAAACCCAATGGGTTATGTTTTGACTCAAAGAAATTACATTTTTCTAACTACTGAAGGCTGGCAAGTAAGATCAACTTTAAGCCATTTTTTAATTCATCTTTGTCTGTGTAATGCTCCTTGTATTTTCTGAAACATTTAGATTTAGTCTGTAAAGAACACAAACCAGTAATTAAAATTAATTAGAAATTCTGCCAGTGGTCCAGAGACACTTAGGTATTACAGCAATGAAAGGACTGGAGGTTCTCAAAGTAGATACATCTCTGCTTTTTGCATCAGAAAATTATTTTTATTTGCTTACTCAGAGGAGAGGAATTTCATATCAAAATTACAGCACTTTTGAGTTCACAGCCCAGTGTTGTAACTGTGATAGTCCCTGAACCACAGTAAAATTTCTCATTCAGAAAAGTAAAGAGAGACACTACTGTAGTGTACTGAGCACATCACAGTTCACAGGCAGGGGCCACATGTAAAGACTGTTAAAAAGATAATCACTTAAAACCCATGGCATTAGAAATTCATCAGATCTACAGTAATGATCCTGAGAACTGTTTCTTTCTCTGACTCTTTAGTCTGGATGTGGTTTTCATTCTCATTAGCAGAAAAGCACTCCCAGAGCAGTATCACAGTGTTACATTTAAAAAGTTACTTCCACAGGCAATGGTGCAGAAAACTGACTTTCAGTTTTGGGAGGTTTATTAATTCAAAATATGGTTTGTTTCTTTTTAATTAACAAACTGAAATTATTCTGTTTCTGGGGGAGAAAATTAGAGGGTCTAGCCACCGAATATTCTGGATGCAAAACCATACCTCTTAGATACACTTGAAGTTGTGAAGGTAGCATAAAATCCTTCATTGATGCAGACAAAGCTGTTTTTTTACTGTAAGCCTTCCACAGGTAAGTGGGACTATCTATATGTTTTTGAAAGACACTAGGATTCTGTGCTGGTATTAGGGAGAGTGCATAAATGTCTCTGTGGAATCAACCACCCTCAGATATGTGTGGTTCTTTTTAGGAAATTTGAAGCAAATTGAATTGCTTTAAAAACCTTCTATTTAATATTTTATTTGTTAAAGAGTTTCACTCAAACTATATTGTATTATTTAAATAAAAATTTTTCAAAACTCCCTTATATTTATTTAGAGCCAAGAGGATCTACTATATCTATTCCTGTGCCATCAGCTTATCACTTTCTAACTATGGCCATGTTATTTTCTTAACCCTCATTCTGTAATGTATTTGCCTATGCAACACCATTTAGACATAAAAAAATGTAATTATTCTCATTTTGCAGCAGAGAAACCTGAATCATGGAGTCTGCAGTTCATCAGGCACCCTATTTGACCCATCACATGCAGCTAAGACAGGTTCATCCTTTCAGAGACGACAGCAGTAAGTTAATGGTCCCACAGTGACAAAAATGCACTAATAATGTGCCAATACAAATATGATACCTCAATAGAAAGTATGGAATATTAACACAGTGGCTAGCAGGTAAATCTGACTAGTTCATTGAGTTCAAGAAATGTGTTCTCTCACCACTCAGTTCTATTAAAATAAAAATAAAATCTGGATGCATTGCACTGTTTACAAAGAAAATGATCAAAGGATCAAACAACTGGACTCCAAACTCTCACATGGCACAGACTTATCTCACATTCTCCCATAAGATTCAAACTCTTCTGCAAGCCAGAATTAAATGCTGTTTAAATAGTATTCACATTAAAATATAAGAAACAAACATAGAGATGTAAAAAATGTAGCCAAGGAAATATCATAGCTTCATACTATAAATATATTGCAGAGAGTTGGATAGTCAGGAATTAAAATAGAGGAGACAAATGAAGATATTTCTAATACCCCCAGGCCATGATGCTTGAGTGATCTTTGCTTCTCACGTGCACAGCATGCTGGAACTCCCAGAGTGTTAATGCACCATGAGAGAAACACAGAGAGTTCCTAAACTTAATAAGTCAATTCATTTAAGAAAATTTTAACTGTGCTTCTGTAATATATTAGGTGTTATAACAATCTCAACATTAAGAAAATGTTCCAATAAATATCTTTCATTTTAATTCAGCATTGGTTTCATAACAATTTACACACTAGTTTTGGATAAATATTTATGAAAAAAATAGAAAAATTAATTTACAGGCCTATTTTGTCTAATCCATTGAGCTAAAATGATAAGTTCAGTAATATCTATCTCTTTAAAAGTAGTTAAATTGAGCATTTAAAAATGTACATTAATCTCTGACACTGAGAAAAAAACATGATTAACTATGACATATCAAGACATATTCTAGAGGCCTTTGAATGAAAGATAGTATAACAAGGTTTTGTTATTAAATTATAATCTTTCTGAAGCTCAGCAAATGTAAAGCATGTATGAGAATATATATAGGAATTTTAAATACATATACATGTAAGAACCACGAGCTGTGTCTATGTGTTTTGACCCTTGGACACTTTAAATGTGCCCCAACTTTACTCTTTCAATGCCTGAGGAACACACAGCACTATTTCAGAGTGAGCCTGAGGGGCACAGCACTGCAGACAGTGGTGCAGGGCAGCAGTTCTGGCAGCAGCACTCGTGTGGCTGGCTGAACCTTTCAGAGTTTGCTCAGACAAACTTCCCAATTTTCACATGGAGTTGTGTCTGAAGGAGGATTGGTACATAGAAATCTGGTGAAGAGTTCTCCAGGCAGGTACTATCCATAGGGAATACAAGCAGGGGACTGATGCATGGCACTATGTATGCACTCACAGAGGCAAAGCAAGAGTCCTACCCTAAGGCCTGGTACACAGATTAAGTTAGCATTTGACCCCGAGCTGACAGGATTGGCTGATTCACAAGGGAGATGGGACTCTCATGTCTGCTCAGAGCAGAAGGAAGACTCTCCCCCTTGCTACCAGCGTGTCCCTACATAGCAGTTATGACATCCTGGGGCTGGGAGGAGTAAGTAAGTGGTCAAGACTAAGGAAAGGACAATGGTAAAATAACCAATATTGGATCAATATTGCAAAACATACCTCAGAAAAATGTTGAAGGGGTAGGGAGCACAAGAAATGTTCTCCTCTAACCTCCCAGTTGGAGTAGAGAGTAGAACATCTTTGAGAACTGTAGAAATGTTCACTGAGAAAAACTTGTCTGGAAATGAAGATAACTGATGAAAAGTTCTGCCTTCTGTTGAACTGACCTTTAAGTGGTGGGCATGGATTGCTGCAGAGGCTGGCAGCAGGAACAGGGACCATCATCTCACAGGAGTTCCCGAACATGTCTGCAGTGGCATGAGTTAGCATGTACCATGCAATCCTCTCAAGCAACAATCCATGCAAACAAGAAGAAAACGGTCTGGCTACATTACAGATGCTTGGGAGGACCATATTCTACCATGCTAGGGAAACAATGAGAAGGGAAAGACTTTTGCCGTTTGCTTTTCATGCCTATGCAGCAATTTCTATGGTCAAATCCTTTCAATAATTCTACTCTCACTGGAATGTAAATAAAGAATATCACACTCTCCCTGCCCTGTTTCATCTCCTGAGTAATGCATCTGTTCCCTTAAGAATACACATGGCAAAAATACTATTCATTTCAAGAAAAGCAAAATGTATACCCCAGCTAGTTCAGCTGAATGGCAAGTCACATGAGGAGAACCCTGCAGATTAGGATCATTGCATATGGCTCTAGCTAAAGTGGGTGACAGTTTGAGGATGTGTGTGAGATGAACATGGAAAAATAAGAAATTCTGCTCAAGGCAAAAACTGAAAGTGTAAATAAGGATCCCAGTATTCTGAATCACAGAATCACAGAACATTTTAAGTTGGAAGAGACCCAAAATCATCATATAATCCAACTCTTAGCTCTGCACAGGATCATCCCCAAGAGCCACACCATGTGCCTGAGAGTATCATCCAAACACTTCTTGAACTTTGGCAGGCGTGGTGCTGTGGCCGTTTCCCTGGGGAGCCTGTTCCAGTGCCCAATCACCCTCTGGGTGAAGAACTTTTTTCTAATATCCAACCTTAACCTCCCCTGACACAACTTCAGGCCATTCGCTCAGGTAACCACAGAGAAGAGATCAGTGTCTTCCCCTCATGAGAAAGTTGTAGACTGCAATGAGGTCTCCCCTCAGTCTCCTCCAGGATAAGCAGAGCAAATGACCCCAGCCACTCCTCATATGACTTCCCCTCAAGGCCTTTCACCATGTTTGTTGCTTTTGGACACTCTCTAATAGCTATATATCTTTTCTATATTGTGGTGCCCAAAACTGCACACAATAATCAAGATGAGGCTGCCCCAGTGCAGAGCAGAGCGGGACAATCCCCTCCCTTGACTGGCTGGTGATGCTTTGCCTGATGCCCCCAGGACAGGGTTGGCCCTCCTGGCTGGCAGGGCACTGCTGACTCATATTCAATTTGCCATCAACCAGGACCCCCAGGGCCCTTTCCATGGCATTGTTTTCCAGCATCTCATTCCCCAGTCTGCATGCACATCCAAGTTTGCCCCATCCCAGGTGCAGAATCCTGGCTTCTCCTTGTTGAACTTCCTATAATTGGTGATTGCCCAGTCTTCTAATTTGTTGAGGTCCCTCTGCAGGGCCTCCCTGCCCTTGAGAGAGTCAACAGCTCCTCTGAGTTTTGCATAATCTGCAAACTTCCTTAGTGTACTTTCTAGTCCTGTGTCCAAGTCATTTATGAAGATGTGGAAGAGCACAGGGCCCAAGTTTGAGCCCTGTGGAACTCCACTAGTGACAGGTCACCAGTCTGATGTCACCCCATTCACTGTTGCCCACTTCACTATTTCCCTCTGTGAAAATCCTCCCTCTCCCTTTCTGTGGAAGGGACAAAGTGTCCTGGCAGAGTTACCCTGGGATAAGGGAGCTGAGGTTTCCAACTCCAATACATCTGTCTGACATCCAAACCAGTTCCTAAGGCCAGGCATTGAGCAGATGACTGGCTCCCAACACCACCATCCCTCATTCTGTACTCAGCCAAAAGGCCCTTTGGTTCCACTGGTGATTCTGTCTACATACATGCATAGGGGCAATTCTGAAAGCAATAAATAGCCAGGCACTCTAGGCACTCTGGATCATTTTGACATTCACTTTAGTGCATCCAGTTGACACAGGAACCTTCCAAGTAGTAGCCAAAAGACGACTGTTTGGCTGAAATGCTAATAACCATCTTAAACTGACTAGTTTCCATAGTGAAATGTCACTGAAGAAAAGATGAACTAACAAGAAGAAATATGCAAATTGTTTGCTTTTTCAGTACATTCATGCCATTTTGAATATTCTTTCATTCTAGCCATTAAAAATCCGTGTTGCTTCTATGTAGTCATTGAGCTGAGTGGAAAGGTAAACACTGAAGTCTTTATTCTTCTGGTAGCTGACAGCTTCTCTCCTCGGGGAACGAAAAAAATTGTCTATTTTTCTTCTTGTCAAAAACCAATAGAGGTTGCATTAGTCACAGAGAATATGGAAATCTGCCAGGGAAAAAAAAAAAAAAAGTAGTACCCCTGTAGAAACCTAATAAAAATGTCTATTAGGCTTTTGGAAATGACCTTAACTACCAGCCAAAGCATAATGAAATTGGCAAAACACAAAAAGCGAAGCCTCACTTTGCTTTGCAGCTTTCAAATGACCCACAAACCTCATTAAAAGGGATCAGCAGTGGCAAATATAGATACTGCCAAAATTCTTTGGCAACATGTCCCAAAAAACTGAAAGAGAACAGGTTTACATAGAAGCAACAGGCTTGCTGGTAAGGTTAGCTGCTGTCAACATCTCTCACACTACAAACAGAAAAATCCCTTTTCACTTGTTTTCTTAATGAGTTATCCTGTTGAATTTATTTCATCCACAGTCTACAGGAGCAGATACTGCTGTTCTTTACTCAGACAAAATCCAGATGAAACTAATGAAGGGGGATGGTGCCTGAGAAAGGAGGACATCAGAAGGGAGGACAGCACTGGACTTTCTGGAGCAACTGTTTTACATGAGTAGTAAGGACATATTATTTTTTTAAAGAAGAGTGTTGTAGAGCATTTAGCATTTTATTGTGCACATTCATGTTCATAAACTGTAATTAAGGGTAGATTTTGCCCTGAATTAAAGTAAACAAAACTATAAAATTACAGAATTTAATTCTCCACTTCCTGCTAGCTGTTTTTTGTCTGTGAGAAGGCAGGATGAAGATTTCACCTTAGATTCCTTCTAGAAAATATGGTCCAGCTCAGATGCAGACTATGGGTTTGTACGGAAGCTGTTTATACTATAAAAGAGTTCTGGCTAGTGGTTCCTCTCAGCTTTTTAACTTTTTCAAAAGCTAACATATTTTGTGTTCTACTGTTGAAGTTGTGAACAAAAAAATCCTACCCTCTTTCTTTACTGAAAAATTGCAAATAATATAATACAAAACCGGTCTACATGTCCTTTCATATTTTAAATAAAAAAGAAGAGAGCAATATGCATGCTTAACCATAGTGAGGCAACCGGGTGAAGGAGAAGTGAATAGATGTTCTCTCTTTGGACTGGTGGGAGTTTTTGATGAGTCTGTAGAGCTGATTCTTCTTTAGACAGACCCAAGGACTCCCTCACGCTGTTGAAGCGCATAGGAGTATTACTGAAGCAGAGTTTTCAAGACTGAACCATCAGACTAGAACAAAGCAATCTGTTTTTTCCCTGAAACTCCCTGTTTGTAAAGATCTTTATTCACTGTGTGTCCTGCTCTATTTGTGGACTGTGACTGCAGAATTTTAATGAGCCCCTTGCAGAGCTCTTCTCAGAGCCAGCTTTGCAAAGAGACATGTCACACTGAGAAATTCCTCATGTGCCACTGTTTCATTGTTTTGCTCACAAGTTAAGGCTACCTTGATTTCACTGCATACATTTCCCTCGTCCTATGGTATAGAGCTGGTAAATTGTGTATGCCTGAAGTTCAGCTTCACGGTTATTTGTTCTCACTCATCCTCCCTGTTTTCCTTCCTGCTGAGGCAGGTAAAACAGCCTTAGAAATCTGCCAACCTACACAGTTCAAACACTGGAGTTTGAGTTGGTTTGTCCTTTCTTAAGACTGAAGTTCCAAAACACAAAATATTTAGTTATAACATTAAATATGAGGTCAGCCAGAAGCCAATAGAAAGGTCTTTTTGAGTAAAAATAAAATAAAAAAAATGCTCAGTACTGTCAAACATTGACTGTTGTAGAGACAAAAGTGGGATGCTATGTACCTTAGTAGTTTCACTGTTTTTATTTTCTTTATATCTATTGATCATATGTGGCTAAATATGGGGCACTATGGTGCTTAAAAATAATTGTGGCATACAAAATGCCTTTCTTGCCTCTGTATTTCATAGCTACCAAAAGCTGTACTCTCCATCCTGACTTTAAAAGGAGCAGGGACTGGGGACATGAGGCCAGGATGGGCACAGAAGAAAGAATAGTTGACAAGAATTAGTGTATGTGCTATGGTTTGGCTGTCTAATCTAGCACTCTGGGGAGTTCAGGCACTGGCTGTGTCTCCCAAGCCCAGTTTCTCGGTGGTCTTCTCAGGGTACAATAAATACACATGACACTTCTGTGCTGTGCAGACCATAAAGACAGCATATATTAAGAGTCATGTTCTCATTACAGAGGAGGTCTTTGTGGCAACCCTAAGATGTGACCAAAGCACCAGGATAAAATCATCTGCTGATAAGCATTACACGCCTAATTAAAAAAGAAAAAGAAGGAAGCGTACACTTGATTTCACTCCAGATTCAGCTTTAAGTTTGCACAAATATTCTGGTATTATTCTAGCTTTCTTGTTCCCCTGAACTTCCTGTTCAGACTGGAAATGGAAGGGCCAGACAGTTCTCCTCTTCTCAAGGGATTTTCAGAGCAATTCTGAAGGAAAGAACATTCATGTTTTCAAAGTTGGTGCTGACATTCAACTGTAAATCATAAATCATCAGTGATTCTTAGCAGTGAGATGTACTGGCAAAAATCCCTATGAATTATCATCAAAGGCAAAAAAGTCTTTGTAATCAACAGAGAGAAAACGGCAATCAGAGTGCCTGCTTAAGATTTGTATGAGAAAGTCCACAAACTTCTATTATTTCATTTCAACAGGAACATTTGTTAATAGGAGCGACTTATTTTATCACTGATAAAATGAGTGAAACTCACCAAAATACAAATGAGCAGAGGAAACTTAGACAAAGCATAACTTGAGTCTTTTTCTCTCTGATCTGTTTTTGTCATTTATAAGATTTATGTGCCATTTTATCTGTCCTGAATATACATTTGGTTCAGAATATACTTATGGCAG
>JAWWES010000081.1:133187424-133211811 GCA_035583135.1 Lophotriccus pileatus
TTTTTGTCATTTATAAGATTTATGTGCCATTTTATCTGTCCTGAATATACATTTGGTTCAGAATATACTTATGGCAGTATTTTTAAGGTATATTCAGCTGATTTTTTGATTCACAGTCTTTGTCTAAGGAACTGGTCAAAAGTGTCAAAGAAAAGTAAGTTTGCTTCATATCAGTACACAAGGACCATCATACACTGGAAAATATTGTGATTTGCAAATCCCGAAAGTTTAAAATCCCGTTAGGTAAGAGAAAGAAAAGAATGGATTTATAAATGCTTACTCGACTATAAAGTTGCTGAGCCCAGCTCATTACCAGTTAATTATTAAATATACATTACAGTCATTCTTAAGATGAAATATTTGGAAAGCAGATGGCTCCTATCAACAGAGTTAAAAACAAATAAGAATGTCTTCAAGGACATCTGGTATTGGTGACTGTCAGAAATAGTGCCAAGCTTAAAAATTCAAATAAAGCCATGGAGTTTGAGGTCTTCTATCCCTATGTTTATGACCAAAAGAAATATCCAGCTATGAAATTTGATCTGGAATCAAATGCCAAAATTTTTCTTCAAGGTATTTACCCATGTTGAGACCAAAGCATTTTTGTCCCCCGGCTTTTACCTACCACATCTAAGCTCTACAGTACAGCTAAGTCTGTCACTTCATATTCTCTCTTTTGACTGAAACTAAAATATGTAACTTGGGGGTTTTATTCTGTTACATTTCAGCAATTACACTTCACAAAAGTTATTTAGCATTTGTCAAGTGACCGTATTACATGACTGAGGCAAATTTCAGTAAATCTTTTGACAATCTCTCTCATTGTCATTTCATCAAACCGTTTTGATGGGAAAGGGAGCATATTATACAGCTTGTTAATGTTTGGATTAGCCTCTAATACATTTCCTAGTAAGGGAGTAAAAACATTTCAAAATGCAATTTTAGTGTTTCAGTGTCATCTAATTCTTTCATCTATATCTCTTCTAGGACTGTTGAATTTCACCCTAAAAAATATCTGCATGGGTATAATCCTCTGTTTCCAAAGTGTATCTCCAATTTAACCACTGATTTTCCTGCTGAATCAGAGTCTCCACTTTCGAAGTTTATTTTCAAAGAAAACAGAATGGGGGAAAAGCAGGGTGTGTGGGGATGGGAATGGGGATGAGAAATGCTGATCAGGGTCCATCTGGAAATGTTCTTGCACTAAAACATTAGTGAGACAAAGGAATTCCAGCATGACACTGCATATATAGGGGACAAGACTTCCAGGAAAGAAGACACTGGAGCACTAATGAGGAACTACAGGGCAGATTTTTCCAATTCTTGTTTTGAATTTTCCCAAAATCCGTATTAAAAGCTTGCCACAGTGTTGTCCTGGAGATACTAGGAAAGAAAACTTTCTAGGGACACAGATGCTGTAATTTGAATTATATTTATGACATTGTGACTTGTGAAATTTTAAAGTATTTGCCAAATTTGGCATTAGAAAATTTCACATATGCAGGAAAATAGGATAATTCAGTGGTTCCTTTTGTATTCTCTGCTAAACTCACCTATTTACACATTTGCAAATGTCATTGAAACATGAATTCTTATCTGAAAAAGAAAAAATATGGGAATTTAAGAGGTCAACTTTTAGTGTTTTAATTTTAGAGTTTTTCTTCATGATTAATTTTAATTTTGATTCTACAGGAAAGCAAGCATTTTTCTATAATATGGTAATTTCAAGAAATTAGGCTTTCTGAAGGAAAACTGAAGATTAAAAAAAAGAATTTTACACTTTGGCTAAAACAAGCAGCACTAGAAAGTGCAGTCCTCTGCATGTAAATTCTTATTCATTAATTATCAAGCAACGTTCCGAAATAAAAGAACTCTCCATTTAATCAGTGCTAGAATTTCCTGCTATGTTATGAAGAATGAGCTTACTATTCCTTCACCTCAAGCTTTCCGACAATTTGATTTCAGCCATTTATTGCAGCATTAAATAACTAAAAAAAGACCAACCATAAAACCCCAACCAAAATAACCCCACACAACCTCCAACGCTTATTTTAAATTTATCCAACATTAATATTAATGGTAACAAATTAGCTGCTGTGATACTTATGAATATACATTAAGTTTCACAGATTTTAAAACTAAGCATTAATTACATAACTACTCATCATAAGAGTGCGAAATGAACTACCCTTGCCCTGTAAAAAAAACTGTGGACACTCTCTTGCTATTTCTCACTTGTCCTGTGATAACTTAGTGGGTCTGAACAGTCTCTACATTTTTGTCTCCATCCTAAAGGTACTAACCAAGATAACTAGAGGTTTTTCCATCCTACCCAACCATCCAGTTGTGGTGAGAGCAGTGGGAGGTGCAATTTGCAGCCACGGCCCCTGGTCAGTGCTGTACTCGTGTGACTCTGTGACTGCCACACTTGTCACTGCTGGAAACTGCACACAACAGTGTTCATGTCTCCTGTGCGTCCCATTCCACAACCACACACCCCACAGGCTATCAAAAAAGCCATCTTAGACTTTTAGCTTCATTTGTTGTCTTTGTTTCCCCTGGTGTGGTCTTCTAATTTCAAGTGCAAGTGCAGTTAGAGGGGTTTGCAACTGGTTGGGTTTTTTTCATGTGTGCTTCCCTTACTGGCACAGCAACTGTGCTGACAACACACGTGAAAGCTGGCGCAGTGTGCAGGGCTGTCCACAAAGTCCTCTCCTTGCTGTCCCTGCCCACCTGAGGCCGTTCCCTGCAGCACCCCTGACTGTGTCTTTCAGAGCATTTGTTTTTGCCATCAGCCAATTTTTAAGTTCCCCCACAGCTCTGCTGGGGAAGAAAGGAAGGGATGGGAAGTCCCACCGGTTTCAATTTGAAACATTTAGCTTGACATTTTTTTCTCCCCTCAGCAGAGTGTGCCTGAGGCCTGAGCTTTGGTGGTCTGCTGATTAACAGTGATGTTTAGAGTTTCATGATACTGGGATTCCTTTTTCTGCTTTACCACAGATTTCCTGTGTCCTTGAGAAAGTCGCTTAATCTATTATTCCCTCAATACCACAGAGAAAACAATGCTATTCTTTCTGAGAAAGAGTGTCAAGAGGACAATTCTGCTTCTTCTCAGAGAAGAATGTATGGCATCATGGCATTTAGATAGGCAGAAAAACGGGACATTATAAACTCACTGAAAAGGTTGGGTCATTCACTGTAACACAAACTCATCTGTAAAGGACAGAAAGGACCATTTTTTTCCTGACAATAGAGGAGATTAAATGAATATAGAATTCATTTCTACGTGGACATTTAATTTCAAATTAGCTTTTTTACGTAAAATTCATTAAAAGTTCTGAATATTTCCTTCACCACAGAATAAATCCCTAATGAAAATACAACACAGTTGCAATTGTACATGTGCAATTATCTGTGGAAAGTTAAAACAATTCTGAAAGTACCGTTCAGCCACTAAATGACATAAGTTGTGAAAGGATTTTCAAAGGTAGATCTGCCATGTTCTGCTTCATCATAATCTGTCACATTTTGTACCTAAAAAGCATCCTGAAATGGAAGAAGATCTCAGATGGTGGGACATACAAGTTCTGGCCTGACACCCTTTGAAAGTTACATTCCTGTCTCCCCAGATTGCCTGACTACTGGCAGTTTGACTTAAGCAAAAATTAAAAAAAAGTCTCCATTTTCACTCAGTTCCCTGATTTTAATGCATTGGATCTTTGGACACACAAATAAAGAAGTACTGAGTTTGGATTTTTTTTCAAGAAGAAATGTTGGATTTTCAGAATTAAGGACCTAAGACCTGGGGGATTCGACCAAGCACTTTCCCAAACCTCACGTAACAGTTTGAATGAAACAAAATGGTATCAGTGGCCTGTTGTAGATGGTTGGTGTGCAGCCTACTATTTCCTAAAGCTGAATATTTGCAAAGTGCTTAACACCCAATATTCAAACACTTCAGTTAACCAATATTCAGACAACCCCAACCTGCAGGGAGCAGTTGACGTGCGAGAGGTCAGGGCTGCTGTTTCAGGGTGACCACAGCAGGTCAGTGAAATGGGCTGACAGCAATCTAACAAAGTTCAACACTGGTGGGTAAAAACTCATCCACCCTGAGGGGACAGCCCCGTGCATTAGTGCAGAGTGAGGAGCCCCTGTGCAAGGGAGGCCCTGGGGATCGCAGTGGAGCTGCGTGAGAGAGGGTCCTTGCAGCAATGAGGGACAGCCACACCACAAGCACATTAAAGGATCACAGTCTGCATGCTCAGAGACTCTCCCCCTGCTTGGCAATTTACTGCAAATGTCCCTGAACTATTTGGAACTCACGAGACCATCTCTGGAGCCCTGCATCCCAGGTTCTCCAGTACAAGAAAACCATGGACAGATTACACCAGTGGTCTTCAAGCAGATCTATGGTAGCAGAAAAAAGACAATGTAAAAGTAATTGAAACTTTTATGCTAATCTACCTTTGAATTCAAGATTTTCATTTCTCCTGAGATGTCTTCAATGTCATAATCTAAATTTTTTCTGCTTCTACAGTTTAGTCGCATATTCCATTTTGATACATTATGGTACAGTTTCTAATACATCTCTAGGTGCCTATTTAATGTTCTACAACATATACTCACGTATGCTCTGGAATGAGAGGAAACAAGAAATAAAAGAAATACTAAATAAACGGAAAAAAAAAGTACAGAGAGAAAGAAGGAAAGAGCATCCTGAAATCAGTACTTGGATCTCTACCAGGTAAATCTCTAGACTAAGATGTCTTAACTTGGATAAGTCTTCTTCCCAGGATCCTTCTTAAAAGTAAAACAAAACACTTTCAATACAGCCCCTTCACAGAAGGATAATATTCCTTCAAAAATCTCCCCTTCTTGATCATTTATTAATCCTCATGTTCTTCAACCATAAATGGTATATAATTAAATATACTCTTCAATCTTTTATCAAAATTGATTAACTGAACTGTTAAGTGATGCAAACCTATTTGTTAGTTTCCTTCCTCTGTCATGCCTCAGTTTCTCCTGTTGGGTGAATAGCACAGCATGCTGGGATACTCATTTTTGGGATAGTTGTAGTGCTGTGTTGTCCTCAAGCAAATGCACTGTATCATTGCACAGCTATGAAATTGCGAAATTTAATGTGGTTTTTAATTGAAAAAAGTCAATTAAGAGATTCTTTTTTTTTAACAATGCAGAACTTCCTTTTGCTTATGCAATATGAATTGTAAGAATTCCCTGGAAGTATTGTGACGCTATTTTAAACAAAGGTCATGAAATATGAAAACTCTTCCTGACCTAGTTTTAAGTTTAGTGAATGGTTATTGTGTGCTCAACAAATTTCCTAATATTGCAATCTTATGGTTTGGAATTCAAACAAGAATACTCTGCTTGGCAATAGTTTGGTCAAACATAGCACAAATATAATTAATAGAAATTGTTACAATAAGCTGTATTTTTAATACTTGATTTATCAGTCATACACATAGAACTATCTTGTGTTTTCAGTTCCAGTGTAAAGCACTTATTAAGCATATGAACATGCTCAAAATTCACAGGCCCAGAGGAGTGGTGGAGGGCAAATGAGAGAGACATGGAAGGTACAACAGGCTCTAGACAGAAAAACTGGAATTTAAACTGAACCTAAATTTAAAGGGGAGCACTTAAACTGTCTTTTCTTCAGAACTTCCTCTCACTCTCTTTTCTTTACCATTTTTCTCAGCAATCATATAAAAAAAATTATCGTCATTCGAGACAATGAGATTGAAAATGAAGTTTTCAGCAGGGATAAAGACAATACATGAGAAATTTTTAGGGGGAAAAAAGTTTAAAGATGAAAGATAAATGTTTCAGTATCCTGGCAGATATTCCAGAAACATGTAACCACAACTATTTCATTTATATATGCCTACTTCCAAGCCCAAATTTCCTCGAGGTTTAGGGCTAGACAAATCTGGAGTTTTGGACCTAATGCAATTTAATGAGATACCATGGATAACATAAAATATAATCCAGCTTGTCAAACACACACCCTATAAAAGTTAAGTTATAGAGGATATGATCTGCAGACCACATTTCAAGACTACATATGTAAGATTCACTCCATCATCAGTAGCAGATTTACCTTAGATTCCTGTAGAGGCTCATGCAAAGTTTGCCTGTTTAAGACTTGATTATCTGGAAAAGCTGAGTATCTTTGCTCTGAAAGCCTGTTCTCCTTAACATGCCTGTTAACCTATTCTCCTTAAGATGCCTGAATTAATCATAACAGCAGCAGATCCAAACAAAACATTAATGGCTTTTCAGAATCTTGACCAGCACTCCTTCTTAGAGTCAGCAGTTACTAAAAAGAGAATTTGTAATTCTTGATATTCTACACAGTACTATTTTTTCTAACATTGTATTAATTATCACTTATCAGCTCTATATCTCCTTATATTTCAAAGCTTATTGTCGATTTCTTTTACAGGAAAGAAATCAATTAAAAAAAAAATCAAGCCTAATACATTTTCCATGTATTTGGCTTGATACATATATACCATAAGGATTTTATACATAATCTGAGCAGTTCAAAATGTCTTACATTTGGAAGAAATTACATTTGTGTAAATTTTAAAATTTATATATTTTTCTAGTAAAGATACTTTCATTTTTTTTAATTTACATTGATTTTAGTGCATAAATTAGTCTGCATAGCCCAGCTGTTAAGGTCAGTTTTCTTGGGTGTAACAGGTAGCTTTCACCTAACTATAATAGATTTTATCTATCTTGCAATAAAAATAACAGATTAAAGTCTGCCTTTCCAATAAAGGAGGGACAGACACATGGGATCCTTTCATGCTGTATCCTTGAAAATTTATCCTGTTGGAAGAAAGAAATTAGTATGAAAGCAGTTACACAACTAGTTGGATGACTAAACCTGACCACTGCTCATCTTCAGGCTCAGCTTTTCGTTCTTTGAAACAAATTCTGTAGATGATATAAATTACAAAATCAAATATTTAAAAAATGTGAGTACCCTGCAGTATTTAAATGGCTACAGTTTCATGACAACTGCTCTAAGTAGACAAAGCTGTTTCTTTTTTTTTTTTTTTTTATAGCTATGCTTAGGATATGGCAAAGTGCTAAATGTGCAAGCAATTATGAACTTGGCACAGTAGCAATATTTATTTTAAGCTCTACTTGTGCTGCTTTGGTGGAGGATGTTTACTTAAGCAGACTCTATTAAACATGCTAAAGACTTTGTACTCTAAAACATTTTTAATTGATGAAACACAGAAGCAATCAATCATCACAAATGGTAAAGAAAGGCAGACAGGCCCAGGAAAACAGAATAAGATCTGTAGGTGTCTTTTTATCTTTTAAAGAAAAAAAAAAAAAAGACTATTTGTGCTGCTGAATTAAGTGTTTGTGAAAAGAGAAGACTTGATAGTGGTGGAGACTGAAGTCTTCTATTTATTTACAAGTCGGGCATAGTGGTGGGAACTCTTGCATGGTCTCTTGCCTTTCCTATTCAACCTCTGACCTAATGGACCTGATGAGCTTATCCTCTCTCATGACAGGAAAAATCCATGCTGAGTATACAACCTGCGAGTCTAACTTACCCAAACAATGCTGAACGGTGATGCTTTTCATGCACCATTTGTAAACATATGAAAGCCATTGCACTGCCTCACATTCCTGCTGCAGGAAGCAACTTCAATATAACCCTGAGCATCAGTAGATGAGAAGCATTTCTCCAGTTACCTTATTGTAAAGCTGCTTCTGTTCTGAGCTTCTAGATATTAATTCTAAATCATGTGCTCATAAGTGTTTTTTAAGTCTAAGTTTAGAAAAAGAGAATCAGAATATAATTCTGTCAAAACACAGACTTTCTTTGACATGGGGACTATTGACAGCTGTTTCTCAATAAGAAGCTTAAACTTAAAACTCTTGCTCAGACTAAACTGATTTCAGTAGAAACTCTGCCTGGAAGAGAATGGCAGGACTGTATCCACAGTAGAAAAAGATTAGATAATTAACAACTCACTCAGGGGGGTAGTAAAAAGTGGTGTAGTCACTTGTGCACCTCATAACTGTGAAGTTGAAAGGTAATATATTTGTATTTATTTATGTAATTCCTTTTAACTTTACATGAATATATCTGTATTAATTATAACGAGTGCTTTAAATTTTCGTCTCCACAGACAGTGGATTGAAACACAGAAGACATACACATATATAACAACATGCATGAATGTTTACATACGTTCATACGTATATCCAAACCAGACTTTGCATGAACAAATTTTTGGACCCTAAAATAATGAACTATTAGTGGGTATTTTTCAATTTCAAAACACATAATACAGTAAAGACAATCTTCTTAAAATGTATGCAAGTTTTAGTATGTCACAGTGAGATTTTTCCTCTATTTAATCTATGTCATTCTGAAAACACATAAGCTTATTATTGTTGTTTATAAATATGCCAAACTACAAACAGCTTTCCCCAACCCACCACTTTATTCTCCTTAGCAATCATATCTGTTCGTAGTTATTCATGTCCTTACCTGACTTAGTTACTTACGTGTCACATATATTAAATGATCTCAATTCCCATTTGAATCAGTATGATATAAAAATTAAAGTTTACAGTGAATTCTTTTTTTACTAATATTATCAGAATAAAAAAAAATCAGATTTAACTGTCAGACTTACTGACCACAGTATATAAAGGAATCACCTCAAATTAATGCTCACCCTTTAATGTTTCTTAACATAATGCAGAAAACAGCTGCAGAGAAACACAATTTTTCTAGTTGTTTATTTCAACTGACAGAAAGCAGAACATAAACTTTGTCAATAATGCGAAGAATTCCTAGCCAGGTCCTCTGAAACTATAAACTTTTCTAAAATCCATTTAATGATAATCTAATAGTTTGACATCTATTAATGTAGACATTCATCACAAAGTAAACTTTCAGGAATATCTGGATTGTTATTTTGTTTGTATAACTTTTGCTGATTATGTTCTATAAAACAGACAGAAGTGTGATATGAATTGAATAAAAAAATATTTTTATAAGGAAGAACAAATCAACAGTTCTACAAAATTTATTACAAAAGTGATACTAGTAATATTTATTGATGCTGCCTATCATTTCCTCTTTTGTTTTCCACTCAGTATTTGTTTTTTTTTCTTCTCTAACTGCCAAATTAGCTACTTAAACATGAAGCTGATTAATTTAGATTCGTATCTAATAAGACACTTAGGTATCTGCATCATAAGCAGTGAGGGAATAAGGACATAACCTTGAAAATAATGCTTGAACTCAGAGTCTGAGCTTGTGTTCTAGGACTTTAGACACGGTACTTATTGTTTAACAGGAAACAGTACAATGTGTAAATACGTTTCACTCCTTTGTGGCGTCTACACAGTTTGAATCATGAGCTGAAAAGATGTGCCTTGGTATTAGGAGACTAAATATATTCTTTTCAAAAAAGACGTATTGAAATATTCTGAAAAATTGTGATTAGGCTTTATCTATTCTATTATATGCCAAAACCTTGTTGATATATTTTTGACCTGCATTAATTGGCCCAATGACTACAACACTCTAACATAATATGAGACCACAAGTACCTTCTCAGCAGGACATCATTTGGTCATCTTCTACCTCACACCTTATATCAACACAGAAGTCAGACTGATTAAGGTTCTTAAATAGGTCTTTTTAAATCTTTAGAAAGATTACAAAGTTAGTAGATATTTTTGATTAGCAAATTGTGAGATATATGGTGTTACATCCATTTAGGAATATTTTTTTCTTAATTAGAAGAATGTAGTTCCCTATTAAAGAGAAACCCAGTCAGAACATTAAGAAACAGTTTAAAAGGAAGAAGAACTTAATCATATACCTGGTCCTTCCTTTTACTTTTGTATGCAATCCTGGATCCACTACCATCACTGCTTTCACTAAATACGCCCCATGTGTTAATCCATAGGTTAAGATGTCCAATAATCATGAGTGATTTTAAAGCTAACAACCTGTGTCCATAGGCACTTTTGTTTAAAAGATGATTGTAATGAGTCTTAAGCATATTCTTAACATTAAACTTTTATGTTGCTGAAAAGAATCTTGACGGAAGAAAAAGAAAAGTAATAAACATAATAATTTCTGTTTCATCTGAGACACTTCATTTGGATATTTATAATATCTTCTCCTTTGCAAAAAATATTACTTTGACATTTCCTTTTCATATCCATCTTAGTAATTGCATCCTGACATTCTGTTCTGGAGGCTTCTATTGAGCTGCAAATATATCTCTATTCTTAGTGTTTCAAAATGGACTGTGTTGCTTGTTTCGACAGCTAAAAAAGTTTACAATAGAAACTCAACACCAACACTCTTTTTGTCCCCCTTCTATCTTTGTTCTAAAGTATCAGGTAGGGGTTCTGGATTGGGTTTTGAATTTCAACATTTTTAATTGTCTCCCTGCTCATTGAACTTTAATAATATGCTCTCCTGGTTCCAGCCAGGACAGGGTTAATTTTTGCAGGAGATGGAAGGGGGCATGGCTAGGACACACAGGTTATTCTACACCATCTCATATTGTTACCAGGGGCAGGAGGAAGGGGAGAAGGGATTCCAGTTGGGGCAAGCAATCCTGGCAGAGGGAGCCTTCTGGTGTTGTCTATTGTCAGGGGGGGTTCTGTGCAAACGGTTCCTTTTCTTATACCCTCTGTAGTTAGTACTATTGCTGTTATTGTTCATTTTCTTATCTCATTGCTGTTTCCAGTAAATTTTTCTTATCTCAACCTGTGATTTTTGCCTTTTGTATCTCCAATTCCCCTCTCCTGCACAGCACAGGGGATGGAGGAGGGCAGGAAGGGCAAGTGGCACATGGTTTTAGTGGGAGTACTAAATTGGAGAATACCCTTTCTGAACCATGACATATGCCTGAAAACAAAATCTGAAATTCTAAACCTTTGTTTCAAAAACCTTTTTCCACTGCACTGTCCTAAAAGAATTCGTTCAGTTAGCGAGGGTTAACTGACACAATTGGACAAAGGGTCTATCAGAGCCCTGTCCCACTGCAGCAGTTGATGCTTTTGAAGAGCAGGCACCTCTGGTCACACAGAGAGGACAGCAATAGGAAGTCAGGGCATGCAGGTTTAGAAAAGCAATCACAGTCTGGTTTATTAGAAGACCCAAGACTCCAAACATACTGGACCGGACAGGACAGTATCCAGACTTTTTCTCCCGCCTATTAGATCATCCACTGGATAGTTTAGAAAATTCAGAGTCCGGTACAACAACGTCTGAGAGAAAAACTGTTCCACAAGGTTTGTGGCTCCTCAGCAAAAAGTATTGGAAATCTTAAAAACAGAGTGGTTTTCCCGTGGGCTTCTTAGCCCAGATTTTGTATAGTAAAGAAGTTAATACAGTTCTTAATAAATATGCATTGAAATATTAAGATACAGTAATTACTGAATTTTTGGAGGCTAATCCAAAGTGATCCTGAACTCTGACTTTGTCACTAAAAGTGATTTTCACCCACACAAAGTTCTGGTAATCCAAAGTGTTAAGGAAGTGCAATATTCTGCATCTGTAGCCAGAAATTAAATATGTATTTCAGTCCTTTAGGGGGAAAAAAAAAAAAAAAGAATTAGCAAAAACCAGCAAATATCCACATTACTGGAACCTGAACAACCTTGTTGGTTTTTTTTTGGAATTCATTTTCTGGAATTTTTCATTTTAGTTTATGTCCATAAATTACACAAACCCCATTCCAGTCTTAAAAAGCAACAAACCTCATAACCATTATGAAAAGATACAATCTCAACATACCAAAAGAGTCTGTTTATTTCTGACTGAACATCTAATTTGAACATCTCATTTGTTTGAAATCGGTTGCCAAACTCTATCTGATTTTAAGGGAGGAGGAGTTATGATCATTATGGATTGCTAATATAAACACGTGCTATACACACATCTGCATATACCCTTATGTGAAATAAACTCAAAGTCATCAGTAATCAAGGACACACCTTCCTCTCTATGTCAAATCTGGAGCAAGACTTTAAAGCAATTCTGGAGTCATTGCAAGATACCTCAAATGCTCTTCTTTCATATATCAGTGTTTCTAAGATCAAAACAGTAATAAACAGAGGACCTTCAAGCAACAAGGTTAACATTGCTCCAAAAGTGTTTCCTCTTTTAAGAATTATTGTTCTAAGAATGTTTTCATGAAAGCAGTTCAAATACAAAAATTGCAATGGAAACCTACTTTTTAGGCAGGATTTGTCACCGTCACTACCAGGTTCCTGTCTGGTCCAACACAAAGACAATCTCCAGGCTCCAAGTTCTGCAAAGAGCCACTGAACAGATTCACAGGGACCTATGACCCAGAAAGTCCTGGAATTGCCAGCTGCAAAGGTCCAGACTCCCAGGTCCTCCAAGGTTAACAAGCTCTTGGCTGAATTTTATCCTGGACAGCCATAAAGCCAGGAGTTTCAATGCTCATGGGAGCCCTAACATCCAAGTGCCAAGGTTTCTGAGCCAGCTTTGTCTCCTAGGCACTCCAGTTCCTCCGCACCCAGGGATCTCAGGGAATCCAAGACCTATGGCACAAAGCCAGCTCATCAGACTGGCTGTTTCTGAGCCAGGATTGCATATCCTTTCACAGATAACTATGAATAATAATTCCTGTTAAAACTGGAACCTGATTTTAAAATCTTTGAAAATTCCTGAAACTACCTGAGTAGTAGAGTAAGAACTGGAAAGTTACCTACAACAAGTGACTAAAGGAAAAACATATTAATGAGGAAATAAAATTTTGCCATAAGTAACAGAGGTACATGAATAGATCATCGAATGTAAATTTATAATAAATTAAAAGAGAACAAGGAAGAACTGAACAAGGCAAGTGGGTGATGATGAAGAGGTTGAAAATTAAAGGTATGGCCCTACAAATGAATAAACTTTTGCTGCACTTTTTCTTAAATATTTTTATATGAAGATTGTGGAAGAAGATGGTTATTTAGCATCTAGAAATGGAAGTTCCTACCACCAAATGTGACCTTTACTCATTGAAGTTAAAAAAAAAAAGAGCAAAAATAAAAAGCAAGATTTTTCTCTATTAAATGACCTCCCTTCCTACCTTTAAAGTATAGTTTCCTATTCATCTTCCAATTTCCAGGATATTCAGCAAAGGTGTTTAGGCTCAGTGTTCATTTCTTACTGCTATATAACCTCTTGATATGTAGAATAGGAAGTTCAAGATTTTAATCACTCTATTAATTCCGCCAAATCTGACAGATTGGGAATAGTAATCAATTACAAAAAATTTGGTACCAAGAGCTATACTTTGCCCTCAAAAAAACAGAGGTTAGTATTAGTAAGATGAATACATATAAATTGTCACTACTTTGATCAAAAGTATTGTGTTTCAATTTTCACTATCATTAGCTAAAAAAAACAACATATTTTCTAAAAGGATAGTTAAACAGCATACTCTGCTGTATTATTTCTAATTACTTTGACATCATACTAACTTTCAACCAAACCATCCTGTGCTGAAGAGAGATTTCCTCTCACATTTGAAATGCAGTTAACTAATGTTATTTCTGAAGTCATTATAAACAGATTGTGACAGGAAATAATAAACAAAATGTAATAAAATTATTCTTCTATAATGTATATTAAATTTTTCAAAGTTTCAGATGTTTTCAGTTTCATTCAATATCCTTCTTTCACAGCAATTATGAATTCCTAGATGGAACATAGGATCAGAAGGTCTAAATACTAAAGGTTGAGGCAAAGAAAGCTTTTAAGTACCTTATCCTTTTCCTCATCCTTTGAGACTATGTTTTCCTCCACATCCAGATTAAGTTCTAGTTGGACTTCGGCCCTGCTAATTTTCTCCTTGCAGAAACTCATGGCATCCTTGTAGCCTTTCTGATCCTTTTTGCATCATATTCTTCAAGAATATGCTTCAAGAATATGCTCAACTAACACAATTTAGATATTTCTGGATCATAACTGGAAGGTGAAAAGGATTTATACATGTAAAAGGTTCTCTAGTTTCAAAGGGATAATAAAGGCTGCCAAATTTTATTTGGAGAATACGTTGAAATAGGAGTAAATATAAATTTTTTGCCTCTTCCTAGCATGGCAAATATCTGAAAGAAAAGGTGGGAACATCAGAAGTTAGAACACCTCCAGATGAAAGCTGATCTGTAGTAACTTTCAAAATTCCCGTGCCAGTGATGGCTAATTCAAACTGTATGCACCACTCCCACATTCACTTCTCATCATAGTCCTTTGTACAAGGGAACTTAATTCTCTTTGGATACTTTCATTAGTGGAGTTTTCTAGCTGCCTTCTTTTAAGTCCTTTAGGGTGTTGCCCAAAGAAGGAGCCTTGCAGCTGGCTATGAATCTCTTGGGCAACAAATGCAAAACATAAAAGTACAAAAAAAACCCTAAATACATGCATGTGTTCAAGTTAGTGACAATTTAAGTCAAGAATATGCTTGGAACCATATGTTCAAAATTATCTGTACAGATGCAAAACAAAACAATGCCTGTTCTAACTCTAGTTGCATTTTGTTGAACTCAAAGATGCTCTACTAATCTACAGTCAACAGAAACAGAAGCAAAGGCAGTGGATATTCCAACAAGTGTAGCAAGAAATAAGAGAATATCTTATGTCACCAATTGAAATAAATAAAAATCTAATTAGTATTAACATTCCATAGCCCTGATAACATAAAGAAAGACATAAAAAATAGATAATCCCACAAATCCACACAAAAGCTGCTCTTTCTGTTGCAAGTATTTGAGGTATTGATAATAGACCTGATCATTTGTCTTTAGTTGAAAAGTAATTAACAATTTTTCAGATATAATAACATCATTCCTTGGAATTTTTTTAATCATTCCTTCTTCCTACCAAAAAATTGATGTCTTTTCTACTCAACAGTTCAGCAGTGTCTTCACTGCTGATGTTCCTTGCATTTTTACCAAATTTGCTAGTGCTTATGTATTTTAATAGTTCATTCCTTTACATGCTATGTAACATAGATAACAGTGACATGACCTAACAAGCTAGAACTTCTAAACTAGAAGACATTTGAAAAAATTGTAAATCAAACCCAAGTATGTTATTCTAAATATTTATATGAGCACAGCTTCTGTAAGTCCTTCAGCAGAAGACATGTGGGCTCATATGAAAAGTCAGCTAAAATTGTACACAGAATAGTAAATGTGTTAAATTTGAAAATATGCACATAATAGCAATATACAAAAAGGCACTGCTTTCTTTGATGCCTGAAAATTCACACAATGGGGGTTTAGACAAATATGTGGCAACATCAGATTCACTCATTAAAAAAATCAATTAAATATCCGTATTTTCATAGTTATTCATTTGCCTAGTTCTGCAATGAATCATACTTTGCCTGTGATAAAAAATATGCATCAGCAACACAAGAAGAGTATGGAGAAATTTGGTCCAAAACTCTGTGTGGACACAAATCCCTTTGAAAATTTTCATATTTTATAAACATTTTACAACAAACTCATCTCTTTCATTCATAGTAATAGAATCATAGTATCATTTAGGTTGGAAAAGACCTTCAAGATCATCAAGTTCAACCATTAACCCAGCACTGTCAAGTCCGACAGGAAACCATGTCCTTAAGCACCACATCTACATTTAAGTACCTCCAGAGATGGAGACTCAACCCCCTTCTCAGGATCTGGTCTAAATACTAAAGACTGAGGCAAAGAAAGCTTTTAAGTACCTCATCCTTTTCCTCACCCTTTGTGACTATATTTTCCTCCACATCCAATGGGTGTATTAATAGAAATATTTTTATTGTCTTTTACAGCAGTAACCAGATTAAGTTCTAGTTGGACTTCGGCCCTGTTAATTTTCTCCCTGCAGAACCTCATGGCATCCTTGTAGCCCTCTGGAGTGGCCTGTCTTTTCTTCCAAAGGTCAAAATATCTCCTTTTCTTCCACATTTTCAGCCAAATCTCTCTTTAAGCCATGCTGGTCTTCTCTCCTGGCTTGTTTTTCCACATGTGGGGAACAGTCATTTGACAAACAGAAGTAGGTGTGCAGTGATTCGGTGTTTCTGTGCGTGGGTGGTGCTGAGGCTCAACTGCTGCACCACGACACTGTCTCTTTGCACATCAGGTTGTGTGACCAGGGCTGGTCCCTTCAGAAATAGAGAAAACGGCCACTTCAGAAATTAAGAAAAGGAAATAGCATGGATGTGTGCAGGAGTTCTGACCAGTTTAATTTCCAGCAAAGTGGTCAGATTCATCAAGGAGGCATCAGAATGCATTAAGAATGAGGTTTTAATGCAAGCATGAGCATCTAGATGCCTAGCTGATTTAAATCAACACCATTCCACTAATCTAGCTTGAGCAGTGTCAGTTTACAGCAGCTATGAAATTAGTCCACAAAAATTAAATTTTTTGGGTAGCAGTGAGATAAGTAACCTGAGAGGCAGTTGGATAATTACCTATCTGTATTAGTGTGAAGTATTTTGAATCATATAAAAACTGAAGCTGCCCCAGGTCTTGGTGCTATTGTTGGCTGTACTTAGATTTCTGAAGTGCCTAAAGGTACATCAGCTTGTACCTTGTATAAGTTTGGTTTTCCACTGGATAATGAAAACCAAATTAACATCATCTCCAAGCCTTCTGAGTGCAATGAAGCTTTATTGACTGATGTTTGTAAATGTATCAAAATCCTGAACACAAAAGGTTATAGAAGTATGATCGATTGTTGCCATTCCTTAAAAAATGAATGCAAGGCTGTAAAGCAAGTATGGAGCCTTTGTCACTATTAAAGAGAGCTATAAGAGATATATGCTTGGAACTTATGGCATGAACATTAGTTCTTTTGTAGGGCCAGAAATTTAACCAGCAGAGTTAGATATGTAGTCTTGACTGCACTAAAATTACTTAAGTTCTGCCCTTTGACATCACAATAGCTAGGATTTCATAATCTAGATGATTTATTTATATTAGGAGATGTAAGTAAACTGTTGTCTGTAATCTGAAACATAATCTCTGTAACATTTTCTTCTCAAGTTTGTCAGTAAATTTGTAAACTTTGTTCCAAGCTAAATGTCCTCTCAATGTTTACTGCAATGGTATTTCACTTGTACTAAAAACAGAGCCATTCCTGGTCCACTACATGTTGTATTTAATGTACATCATCCAGCTGTGATGAATTGTGAAGGACAAGTGTTTTAATTCTGATCTTTTCATATGTGCTCTGTAATGAAAAGAAATACTGAAAACCTTCATAACTTGCTTCCATGTAGTAATACTATAGAATAACTTCTGGATTTAAAAATTGGGCAAACTCCTTTATTTCATACACAAAAGATATCCCAAACAATGCCAATAACAGTCAAATTTTGTTTGGGAACTACAGCTTTAATAAACAAAATAATCACAAACATCAATTTCCTCATTAATTAGCAGAGATAGCAGAAGCTGAAAAATATGAACAGGTTAAAAATTCAAGCAGAGAGATCATTTATGGGGAGGGACTCTCAAGCAGCCCTTATAATTTTTGTAAATTTTATCTGGTGACCTTCACAGTAAGATTTTTTTCCTCAATATGCTGCAGTATAGAAACACAAAAGAAAAATGTACATGGGCTTGGTGACTGGCATACATTATTAAAAGGCATCGCTGTGATAAGATGCCAGAGGGATGACATATAACTCTATCAACCAAGGCATGCAGGCTCCATCAAGTTCAGAACAAAAACCCCTGGTTTTCAGAGCATCTCTGCCCAGAGCAGTTGTAGCTACTCCATCCCTGGCAACATTCAAGGCCAGGCTGGATGGGCCTTTGAGCAACCTGTTCTATTGGAAGGTGTCCCTGCCCATGGCTGTGGGGTTGGAACTAGATGGCCTAGGTACTTAAGGTCCCTTCCAACTCAAACCATTTTATGATACTAACATCCAAATATGCATTTCTAAACGAAACAATGGAATATTATCTTGTGTTCAATTGATAAAAGCAGCAGACTTCTACAAAGCGGCTGTCTTAGGACTGAGTTGAGTGAAAGTAGAATTAAGTTTTGATATTATCTTGGGATAGGAAGGAGAAGCCTAAGTGTATAGGCACAGTACATGGATACATTTTCTAACAAGAAAAGGGATGTACTGTATTGGTGTCCTCCTGTTTATCTGGAAACTGTTGCTTCTACAGTTCCTTTTTTTTCTTGAAGAAGATAGAAAGAATATGCATGTGGAATGTTGTTGATGTAGAAAAGATCATGCAAACTGTCCCCACTGAACTAGAGGCTTCTGAGTTCAAAGAGAACTATTTGTAACTTTTCTTCCAATGCCCTGGTTTTTTGGTTTAATTGAGAAAAATATCTTTTAGCCAGCTAATTTAGTTCATGCTAAAGGAAAAAAAATCAATCTGCTATAAAATCAGCAAAAAAATGTTTTCCAATGACATTTCTTTCAGTTCATGAAAAAAATAATTTTTTAAAAGGAAGATTAATTTATAAATAAATATATAAATAGATTAAAAAAAAAGATAGATTACCTTATTTAACTAAGAATTCTAACCTTTTTGGCTAAGAATCATAGCATTTCAGTTTGTTGTTTAGTTGCTCTCTGCCATGGGATTACTTCTACCTGAGGTCTCAAGCCCTTGGGTTCGAAGGTCTCTAACAGCATTACATCTCCTACATAGCAATTTTGCCACAAAAAGAGCTCATGTAAATGTATAAATTATCTGCAGAAAAATGTCAACAAAAAAAGATTTTTCTATTTTAAAACATTCCAGAGAAAACTCCAAAAATATTTCCTGACTGGTTTTAGCAAAAGAAAGATAAAATCCAGCTCAAATGTCCACCGAAAAATAGATGCCAGATAGAATCCAAGACTAGATTTAAATTAGGATAACCTGGCTGCTTCTGTTTTAACAAGTAACTCAGTTCTTCTTCAGTGTTTTAAGGGACTGAAAAGAGGAATAGTGAAAAAAAAAAACAGTGGGCAATGTTACAATTATGTTCTTTTTGACACAAAAAAAGTGGAAATACTGAAAATGTCTCTATAAAATTGTTCTCATGAGATGTATGTTCCCCTTCCAGGCTTTTGGACTGTGCATAATAAAAACTGCACACAGAATTCTATCTACTAATGAACAAAAAAATCTGAGTTCATCTCTTCTTCTCACAGGCTGAGTTTGAGTCTTCTTCTTTAAGCTGCAGCAGATGGACACTGGCATTGTTCCACAGATGCCAGAGACATGATTTCTGACTTATACTGTTGTTCCAGGGCTTTCTAAAAATGGTTGGATTTTTTGTGGGTTTTGTTGGTATTTTTTCCTTTTTTTTTTTTTTTTTATTATTTTAAAACCACCACTGCACACAGTTTTAGTTGGTATCTTTCTAGGCATGTGGAGGAAAGAATTAAGTGGGTGTAAGACCATACTATCATTTCAGTTCTTGATGTGGTACCCCGCAAATTCGTGCTGACACAATGCGGCAATTGTAGAGCACATTGTGAGGAAGCACACCATCTGTTTTCTGCCTCTGCTTTGCTATAAATAACAGATTTCAGTCTCCGTGGGTGCCAGGCTAGCATTTTGCAACAAAACACTCCAGCCCTTTAAAATTCCTCCTGACCATCTGGGAATTTCCTGTTCTGCCAAATAAGATTGCCTGGACAGAGTTGAGATCTGTCTGTCTCTTACTGTTAAGAAATCCCTTTATGTTAGGGCAGAAACATTTTAACATAGGTGAACCCAGAGAGCCGGTATCAAAATTCCAGGTAGACCTGGAATTTCTGCCACTTCAGAAAGTGACAGGGGAAGGAGGGAAGAAGGGGTCAGCTTCAGCTGGCTGGGCCTGAGGCTGGGAAGTGCTCTTCTTGAAGAGAAACTGAGTTTCTTCCTGCTGATTCACTGTGAGCAGCATTGGGCCAAACTCCACAAAAATTCATTAACATCACACTCCGGGTGAGAGTCAAGAGACTTTTTTTTTTAGTTTCTAATCCTCTTGAGACTATTTAATGACAATGGTTTGAGTTTGTGGAATGTGTTGAAAACCTCCTTTGGGTTCATGTTCCCATAGGAAATTACTGGTGTTTGTAGTTGTATTTTTTGGTAAGGGCTCATGATAACACCTGGAAAATGTAATAGCAATAGCAGGCTGAGCAAACCCCAGAATAACATCCACTCTGATGGAAAAAACAAGGAGCAACTCTGACTCAGGATGTGAAGCTATCTCAAAATATAAAGCTTGTATTGCACTATGAGTAGTATTTTAAAAATAATCCTGCTTCAGCTTGCTAATAGCCTTTCTGAACGATTTTACCATAGAAGTGAAAACATGACAGCATTCAAAAGCACAGTGATATAACTAACACTGAGGCGTCATCTTGAAATTTAAACATAACAAAAATGGGAAATTTACCTTAAAACACATTTTCAGTCTTCCATCATGAAGAGTTATAGCCCAGAGGAAAAAAAAACCAAACAAAAAAAGCAGGACTATTTCTAGTGACCACAGACTAGAATTTTAGTCATGAGCTTTGCACGATATTTATTCAGCAGCTCTGCATGACTTTGGTTGCAAAATAATTAATAAAAATTATTAAGTAGTTTTTAAAAATGCACATGAAAAAGGACGTCACACTTGGTACATATTTTATGGATCAAGAATTCATGTCTTATCTTCTTGCCCATAACAGTTCAACAAGAACGTTTTCAGTCTTGCTCAATTCTGGTTCTAGGAAATATCCCAGGGAGTCAGTGGTCAAATTACTAGATGTTTCCAAGATGTGTAGGAGTGCTAAACAGTAGGTCAAGGAAATTTTTTCCTTTTTTTTTTGTTTTTATTTAATTTTCAGGGTTTATAATTCCAGTTTTCCATGGGAGGCATTAAGGTAGGAGATAACAAATGCTGGGTTTTTTTAATTACTGGTTCAGCATTAAAGAAATACAATCAATAAACCAAGCTTTAAGAACCTGAATTCCAAACAAATTCTTTTATTTCAGTCTGTGTTTAATTTTATAATATTTTTAATGTTGGTATATCTGTTTCACTTTGAAAGTCAATATACAAATACCTTGAAGAAACAATTAAATACAGAACTTATTCCCTCACTGTATAGTTGCTATACAAGCACATGCCATAATGGTTATCAGGGATTGGCAAAAAAAAGGTGTCTATTATTCCAGGTAAAATGTGCAAGGAATTCAACTTTTTTGGTCTTTTTTTTTTTTTTTTTTGATACTTTGAATTTTTTGTGACATTGTTCTTTATAGGAAGTCTCAGGACTTCTTATTCTCATCCATTTCTCCAAAAGAATAATATATTTATATATATATGTTTGTTTAGAATAACAGAATTTAGAATTAGAATTTAGAATTCCAACTCATTTCTCCTGTTGAAGTCTACTGAAAAGTAGCTATGTCCTTGTGTTAACACTCCAACGGTGAAATAAAAACAATTTATTGTTAAGCTTACTTCCTGGAAAATTCAGAATGCCATCAACTCAGAACAGCACACGTGGCACACTTGGGGTCAAGTTCTTACATCTTGCAAAATTTAAAGTTAGCAAGTTTGGGCAAATGCTGTTGTAGTATTCCTGACCTCTAGATCATCACAGACTTCCCATGGTGCTTGTTTGTTGCTAGTAAATTTTTCTTGACTTAATGGTCATAAGCAGCAAACATAAACACTGCTTTTGAGGTCATTACTGACAGCTGCAGACATGTTCCTGGAGAGAGAGTGACACGTTGGTTACCACCTGCACTGCTCTACATGGCATTCTGGTTCCACTCAGCATTTCAGCTAGGGGTCATCTGCACTTCAGCTACTTTGATAGCCAGGAGAATTTAGAGTATTCCTGATTTCCTCATTAAAACATGCTGCTGAGAACCTTCTTTGATTTACTCCTATATTCATCTTAAATTTAGAAAAATTAATTTTCTGTTCTTTAAAAAATGTCTTATTTGAAATAAAATCTTCCTCCCCTATGATGAGTTTTTTCTTCATCAAACTGTAATACTACTGAAATACGCAGTATTATGATCCTTGTATGACCACACACCAGTAAACAGTTTACAGCTAATGTTTCAGGGCATTTTACTGAACAGTGCTGTATCCCAGAACAATTTTTCAGACTTTTCTGTCACCTCAGAACAAGGTATCTTATTATGTATATTTTAATGACATGTTGGTACCTTGTGTAGTTTCAAATTTATGGATTACTTCAACCTTTACCCTTCCTGTCAGAGTTTAAAGCTAATCTTTTATCAACCTCAAACTGAAAGACCTCTTTCTCTGAAGAACCACTCCCACCTGCCACCTTTCAATTAGCCTTTCCAGCCCTTCTCCGGGTCCCTTACACTTTCTCTGAGCTAACCCTTTCCAGTAGTCTGCAGTTACAAACCCATCTTCAGTTTCCTTGGGAGTCACCTGTCCCATAATTATAAGAGTTCAAAATCATAAAAAAATGCTGGAAAAAGTTACATATATTCTTATTGGACTTACAGTACACCCAGCCTACAGACTCACCACAGATATTTCACATAATTTACCCAAGCATTAAGTTGTGTCTCTAAAGCAGTGTTCTTAAGAATATAATGAGGTGCAAGCATTTTGCCAGTGAGGGGAGATGAAGAAACTCAACTAACACTCTGATTTCAGGGAAGTCAGTATGTCAGGAAGTATGAAATAAAGCCAGCTTTCTCAGCAAAACTCATCTAACAAGGATTTGAAATCATGCATTCAACATGATGCTTCTCAGTTGCAGAGCCATATATTACATCTTTCTGCAGTGACTGACAAAACAGGCCATCAAACAGATCAAACCATAAAATTTTACCTTTTACCAGTGATTATTTAATTAATTCTGTTCTAATCATCCTTTAATGATCACTTTTAATGATAACTCGGTGGTGCTTGGTAAACTCTTCTTGCTTTGTCTTCCTCTGCAAATACAGTTGTCTTGCTTATGCTTCCCCACATAAAACTTTGGGACTGTAATAGGTACAAATAGTTCTTTTAATAGTTCTTCACTGATATGAAGGCAGAGGCCCTAATGGTTGAGCTGTGCGATGTCATGGAGGTCAACAATGTCAGAGGAATATACAAAAGGATATTTATTGCATCAGCCAGAATTCTTGGAAAAGCCAAGAGATCAAACTGGATCATTCAAGAAAAATGTGAAGAGAAACAACCTTAATCATCACCTCTGTACTTAACAGGCTAAAGTGATAAAGAATTTTGCAGTCCATATCTCCTCCACACAAAAATAGTAACAGGGAAAACTTTCTAGCAGAGCATTGATGGCCTTTCCCATTAACAGGATAGAAGTGACGCAGGAAAGATAGGTAGCCCTTGACCACTTATCTCTACTATGGTGAGTCACACAGAGTGAAGTATGAAGTTTTAGCCAAGGAACAAAGGGGAATAGTTCATTCAGGAAGAGATTAAGTCATCTCTTTGAGCAATTTCCCTCTAAGCAAATCCTCAAAATTCCAGGCACAGCACCAAGGCCATCATGGTTTGGGGACTTCCCATTGCAGTGTTGACTTGCTGATGTGGCCTAGAAGTCCACAGGAATTTCCTGATGAATTAAGACTGTGGAGGGTAAATGTTTAACTATGACAAAAATAAATACAATTAAATATAAAGGCAGTGATCCTAAATCCTCATTTCAGATGCTTTTATCTTCATATGAATGCCCAGCTTTCAAAGGCTGTAACAGTATTCCTTGAGTTCTCTGATGTTGGAAGAGACTTCAGAGAAATAGGTTGTATATGAAGTGTTTCTTTGAGATTTCAGATATGTCATGTAACTTCTGCACAGGTTTTTCAATGAAAAGAACAGAGTTTTAGGAGAACTTGTGCTCTGATAATGACAGTGAGATAATTATCTGAAGATCCTTGTCTTTTTGAGACACAAATGGATGGCTCAGAAGTGAGAATAGAAAGGCATGTAAATGGCCCTATTATTCACCCTTATTATTATCCACACACTGAACTGATGGGAGAGTTTAAAAAAAAAAAAAAAAGATTTATCTAATACAATTCTCTTTTCTGCAAAAGACTTCTGTACGAGAACTAAAACTCCCAGAAGATAATTATCGATAAAGTTTTTCGAAGCTGAACACATGAAAATGAAAAATCTGCACATTTAAATAGAACCATAGGTGTTGGAGATGGGCTGGACCACTTACCATCAGTGGAAGGAAGGAAGAATTTCTGGAAACATTTGCTAAGAAACCTCGAGGCTAAACTTAGGAATAGGTTTAGCCTCCATCTCATGTTCTAAACCCTGTTAGCATGGACTGTGCTCCTAGGAGCTAGTTGCTGTTCCCCTATTGGGCAGATCAC
>JAWWES010000081.1:133211911-133279467 GCA_035583135.1 Lophotriccus pileatus
TCCCCAGCCGACCACTTAAATAGTCCACCATTTTGTTAATAAAGATCAGATCAGTTCTTGGCACAGATCCAAGGAGATCTGCTGCCCTGCTTCGAACCCCACTGGTCTCATGCGTGTTCTTTTCATCAGCAAACCGTGTCACATAGGTGGTTTAATTCAAATTCAAAACTTCATTCAATACATTGCCTTGATAAAAACTCCAAAAAAACACCAAAAAAAAGAACCCAACCAACCAACCAAAACTCAAAAAAACCCCAACTAAAAACCCAAACAAACCCCCAAAACAAATAAAAAACCACAACCAAACAAATAAAACAAACTCAAAATTATCATTTAACAACTACATTATTTTTTCTTAAATTTCCACTGTGCAAGACCATATTTGCAAGCAAGAGATTCAGACAGAAAAATACACTATACATATATATAAACATAGGTTGACAATTTTAAAATATTAATAAATAATATGATACAAAGTGCAGGCAAGTTCACCACAATCCTGAAGAGAAATGTAAAAGCATCTCTAGACATAGTACCAGAACTGCTCCTTTGATATTTGTGTGTATTTCAGAAGTGTTCTGTGGATTTGGAGTATATTAAATTTGAAATATTAAAATAGATGTCAAAATAGTAAATTTATACATTGAGAATCAGATCTTTTTAACCTCCAATCAGGATGTAAAAAGCCCAGTTTGAATCATTAAGAGCCTTTGATAATGACTGAATGTTTGCTGCATTATTTAGAACAGTGGACAGGAGCACACAAATGCCACCAGTGCTTCTCTTTGAAACCTTACATGTTCTTTTTGCAGTTCTAGGCTGGTGTGGACTACAGATGAGGAAACTAAAAGCCTGATCTGCTAAACAATGTTATGCCTAACACTGAAGTTTTGTAACTTAAATAGTATCTTTCAAGAAAACCCTCTTGCATACAGAAAGCTTTTAAAGGAAGTTTAGATATGAAAGAAGACTGTCCATAAATGGCAACTCAGCCTGCAGCAGAAGTACGTTTTAGATTGAAAATTGATTAGCACCAATCTGATCATCTCTGTTCTCCTGTGAAAGAAGCCATGCCTTTAAAAGGAGACAAATTACTTTCTAAGGTCATACTCCCAATGTTCTCCCAATGTTCTCTACTCTTGCCTTAATTTCCTGCTGGCAGGAATGCTCAGAGCTTATCCTATCTCTAAGTGAATCTCTCAAGCCTATTTGCCTGCTTGGTACAAAGGGAGGAGAAAGAATACCAGGACCCAAATTCTCAGGCAGAATAGAGTCAGAAGGGAATTCTGATAATTGGAACAAGTGGATTTTGGTTGTTTCCATACATTCCTATTGCAGAAGGAATGCCTTGTATCTTATTTGCAATAAGACAACTCGAAAAAACATAACAAATGGCAAGAATTTACTCCAACAAATAAAAATGCCCAGAGGAAATTATGAAAAATATAACTATATAGTTATGCAAAGTCCTATTAAAGAAGCAGATGTCATGCATGCACAAAGGACAGTTCGGTTTGTCTTGCAACACGTGCACATGTAAAGACAGAAACATGCCTGGGATGGGGAGTACAAAGCTCTGATATTTTTTTCCAGAATAATGAAAATTTCCAGAATGAAAATTCTTGCTTCATATGCATTCTGGAAAGAACAAAAAAACAAATGTGCATTTATAGTTTATCAGCAGCGCAGTATGGGGAATGGTTCACAGAGAATTAATACAGGTACAATACACAAGGTTTCATCTCGTTACCAATTTTTCTAGGTTTTTTTGAGCCAACAGGTCAATTTGAGGAGAAGAACAGATTGGCAGCTGGTACTTTTGTATAAAACATGAGAATGGATTTAATACACAACACTTGGAAACACATTTCCACGTACCTTAACATCAGAACTCCAAAGATCGAAATGCATATATGTGCATGCGTATATGTGTTCACATACATGCACCAGAACAAGGTGTCAAAGGGAGAGGAATTCTACAAACTTGTTACAGAATTTTTCATCAGCCACTTTTTAGTCATGGATCTTTTACCTAGATCTTCCAACTTCAAGATTTTACATGGATTTTAAGCCTACTTCTCTTTAAGAAACTAATAGTAACACAGGTTATGTCGCTGACCACGTACTACCATATAGCAGACCTTTAAAGTACCTTTGCTAAAGACAGCCTATTCCACCATGAAATTAGCATAGTTCTCTTTCTAATTACCCTTTTATTACTGGTTGATTTTTTTTTTAAATTTCTGCTCCTAGCAGTTAGTCAAGGAAGTATAAGAAATTTCTTTCAATCATGTAGTTCCATGGCCTAGAATACTGATTTTCCATGTGACTTCCTCTGAGGGATTATAACAGGATCTTAAACCATTTTTGTTGGTTGGTTGGTTTAAGTCTAAAAGCAAACTTTTTTAATGCAACTTGGGCATCTTTCCAGCTGATCCTGTACCTGTCTTGCTTTGACCATCTGTATCATATGCTTGTTCAATGTCGACCGTAGCCCCACTGTTAGGTCTTGTTTAGTGAACTAGTTTGATTCACATCAGTTTTAAACATGGATAATTAAACTGTTAGAATTCTTATTCCAGTTGAGGAGTGACTTACGCTGGTTTAGATTAACCTGGTTCCTAACTGAGGCAAGGAAAAGTGAATCTTCATCTTTGTGCAGAAACATTCATGAGAATGTAGTGCAAATGTGCAACAGCTTATGGCATTTTTAGGTTACCCTTCCAACTGAATATTCACCACTGTGGTGTTTCATAATACTCTCTAAAATATGCACATGTGGTTACACAAGAATAACCTTGTGTTAAAGTACAGCTTGTTTCGTAAGAAAAAGAACTCTTCCTATGAAATATGAAACTATTTCAATTTCCTTTTCCTGATCAAACTTCAACCTCTTAACAAGAGAGAAAATTCTTATGCTACTGGGAAGACTTTTACACCAGAGCTGTTTATTCAAGACATTTGAGCTGCTGATGTTAAAGATGAGTTCACAGCACAGTTAAACCATGATACTGGTTCTAGAAGGTCATCATTTATTAGCTCTTCCTTGTTTGCAACTTACTGCAAATACAGAGTAGAGGAGTGAACTAAGCTGAACTGTAAATTGAGATGCATACAAGCAAATTGTTAACTATCTTCACCTTTCAGGTTGTGCTTGCAATAGGTCACACAAATGAGCCCAGTTTTAATAACAGGTTTATTCAAAATGTTGGTAATGATAGCTCTGAAAAACTAGATATACCTCACTGGTCCTCATGAGAATCCACACAAGACTAAGACACAGTCCTTTTCATTTTAGATGAATACAGGTTGAAGCAGCAGCTGCTGGATGGGTTTTAAGAACACTGCAAGTATGAGGACCATTCTTAGTGTGAGCAGGACACATATAATCCATTTACCTGACTGCAACCTACGAGATATTCTTAGCATTATAGATTCATATTCATTGTATTTATCTGCTTATTTTATATGAAGTGCTTTAGTTATATATTAAAACCAATTTCCTTTCAAAAGATTTTTTATTCTTCCATTGTTTTCTGTACATATTGAAAACATTATTATAATACATAAACTATTAAGAACCTTCCACCACAAAAACTCTAAAAGCAAGACAATTGTGAAATTTAGTAGTAGTCCTATATCTGTGTTAGGAAAGGGAAAAAATGAATACTTTACAATTTCCTTGCAGTCACAAGTGAAGTCTGTGCTACAGACATGGAGAGAGTAAATCCATCCTACTTAACTGAAGCATTTAAATCAGAAAGTGGGCTGCTCAGGATTTTCCTGGGGTCAGTGAAGAGAAGCAGAGAGTTCTATACGGCAGTTCAGGTTTCTCACTTTTCCTCTGGGCTTGCTACTCTCTCATGGCACAGCATTGAGAAATTTCCCATAGCAAAAAAAACCTGTCTTGTGTAACACTGGGTTTTGGCGACAGCATTCTCCTGAAGAAGCTGACAAGTCATGGCTGGCATGGGTGCACTCCTTGCTGGGTTAAAAATTGGCTGGATAGCTGGGCCCAGAGAGTGGTGGTGAATGGCACTGCATCCAATTGGCATCTGGTCACTAGAGAGGTTCCCCAAGACTCAGTACAGGAGCCAGTCGTGTTTAACATCTTTACCAATGATCTGGACAAGAGGAACGAGTGCACCCTTAGTAAGTTCACAGACAGCACAAAGTTGGGAGGGAGTGTTGATCTCCTGGAGGGTAGGAAGGCTCTGCAGAGAGATCTGGACAGGCTGGATCAATGGTCTGAGGCCAATAGTATGAGGTTCAACAAGGCCAAGTCCTGGCTCCTGCATTTGGATCACAACAATCCCATGCAGCGCTACAGATTTGGGGAAGAGTGTCTGGAAAGTGGTCCAGTGAAAAAGGCCCTGGGGGTGCTGGTCAATGGCCAGCTGAACATGAGCCAGCAGTGTGCCCAGGTGGCAAGAAGGTCAATGGCATCCTGACCTGTATTAGAAACAGTGTGCCCAGCAGAATTAGGGAAGTGATTGTCCCTCTGTACTGGACACACCTTAAATCCTGTGTTCAGTTTTGGGCCCTTCACTACAGGAAAGATGTTGAGGTGCTAGAGCAGGTCCAGAGAAGGGCAATGGAGCTGGTGAAAGGTCTAAAGTGTAAGTTATATGAGGAGCGGCTGAAGGAGCTGGGGATGTTTGGCCTGGAGAAAAGGAGGCTGAGGAGGGACCTTGTCACCCTCTACAACTACCTGAAAGGAGGTTGTAGCAAGAGGGGGTTGGCCTCTTCTCTGAAAGAACTAGGGAAAAGACAAGAGGAAACGGCCTCAAGCTGTACTATCGGAGGTTCAGGTTGGACATCTGGAAAAAATTCTTCACTGAAATGGTGCTTTAGCACTGGAACAGGGTGCCCAGGGATTTGGTCACTATCTGTGGAGGTGTTGAAGAAACAACTGGAGGTAGCATTTCGTGCTGTGATTTAGTTGACACAGTGATGCTTGGTCAAAGGTTGGAACTCAATTATCTTGAAGATCTTTTCTAACCTTAATGATCTTATGATTACAAGTTAGAGTGGAATAATGCAGGCCTAACATATCCAATGCTCTTTCTTTTCCCACATTGGCTGGCTTTTTTTTTTTTTTTTTTGTTCCAGGGCACAAGCACTACAGCTTGCTTCCAAACCACAGAAGGGAATGGAAGTGATGAGTTCTCAGCACCCTCAAAATGACATGCCATTTTACTGTATATCAGTTTAATTTAGAAAAGCTCTCAGTGCTACAAGTAAGATCTCCCACTGGGCATGTTGGTTGGACAGTTCTGATGACTAATAAATGTAATATTTTATTGTTACCAGAAAGTTCCTAATTATGGCTATCATCACTGAAAATAAACACATTCAGGACCTTTATGATAAAGCCTTCTGTCCAAGCATGGGAAATATTCTTTTTAAGTAATTTGCTACCAAATGTGGCAACATGTGAAACTATCCTTCAGTCTACTTCTCTGAGTCTTCTGCTTCGTAAAATAAAAAATAAATTGACAAATAGGTTATCACCCAATAATATAAAGCTTTCAGGTATTTCCACATTTGAAGTCTTTCCTCTTTCTTATGAGTACATCAGAATATCCTAAGGACTTCAGCAATTTGATTAATGAAGTTTTGATATACAGGTATAGTATTGTTCAAGAGATTTTTGGGAGTAAATGACCAAGTTTGGTTTTACGCTCAAACATTAATTTTCTTTGAATCAGTTTGTTTCCATGAAGCTATATTTGCTCCTTAAATTTTGCTTTTATGTATATACTTGCCCCTTGAGTAGAACACATTATATAAGAAATCCCACTGATTTGAATTTCACCCTTTGTTATGCAGCTTGTTTGTGGGAACTGCACTTCAAATGCCACTAGGGTAAGACTCTATTTTGGATATGAGAATTCCTTGACTCCAAAGCAAAAAGAAACAGCTAGAGTAGTAAATAACCCCTGTGTCTAGAAAATAAATACAGGTTCAAGCTAGATGCCAAATAGGGGGCTAATGCCCAGTTTTGGATTAAATTTTCTCACTGTTTCCTTTTAGCTCTGGTCTACCTTGAAAGAGAAAAGATTTACTGGAAACCCATTCTTTGCACAGCCATGTTAGTAATGCTCATAGAAGCAGAATAGCAGATTCCAAACCTGATGACCTGCTTTTAATTGTAAGAATTAACCAAAGTTCATCATGCATCCTAAGTTATATTTAACATCTGAATATCATGTGGACTTCAAGGTCACATGTTACATTGCAAAATTCCCAGTGAAACATAATCATAAATAAAGTGGAACTTCTATTATTTCTCCATCTTTATATTAATATAAATTTGGCTGATAGGACATTATGATAGCTTTTTAGATCTGTCTTCTTCAGGGCAGACTCTGTCACATATTTACTCAGCTTCACAGCAAGAGTAGTGTGTTAGGAATTTTCCCATCTTCAGCAAACCATATAAAATCCAAGGCAAAACCCAACCACTCCACACACAGAAGCATATTTCTTTGCAGAAAACAGGGCATAAGTCCTTCTGGTAAAGACAGCAGAAAGGGGCAGACTTTCATTGGAGCTACAGCACTCAGTGGAGTCACAGCCACACCAGTCTTTCCAAAAGCCACATTCTTCTATATAATGATTGGCCCCTCAAAACCTAGATTCCTTACATATTTAAAAGTAAGTGAGCACTTGCATTGTTACTGCTGCAAAATAAGGAATTCAACAAAGATCACAGTGACATGGCATAGACAATTAATTTATCAAAACCATCATAAGAATAAACTTTAAAGTAGATTATCAAATGGTTATAGATATCCCAGAAAAAAATGTTCATAATTTCTTTCTTTAATGACTACATCCAGACCATAATTTTATGCTTGTTCTGTTGTAGCTGGTCACAGCACAGGCACTTTAAAGGGAAAGGAAGCTTCTTTTATTTTTGGTTTAAGTGTAGTGGTGCATCAATATTTGCAAAGTAAAAAAAATAAATCTAAGTTTAGATACTGACTGACTAGAATGATTGTGATTCACTTTCAACTCAGACTTTTATGTCTGTGTTAGCTTTTTATACTATACTATCATTAGGCATTAATTTTAAATTTTTATTGTATTCTGCTTAGGGAAAGATCAGGAAAAAAAGATTGGATCCTGTAAAACTCACTTATTACTGTAATAACCATTATTAATACCACTTGGACTGCAGCATAAGTATATGAAACACTCATCTATACAGCTATCTGGAATGTATGCTATGTCCCATCGATACTGTAAGTTCAGCAAGCCAACAGCAAGCTCCTAAGCAAGACACGATGATAACATTTCATGTAACTCCTCTTTGGCAATACTTAGACACTGCAACTGAATACCAAACAGTGTCACGTGGCCAGTCAGTTATTGCAAGAAAGAATACGTGATGAACTGTTTGTTTTGAACTATCAGTATAAACACATTGCAGAAATGAAACCCAAGCTTAAACAATGGGGAAAGTTATCCGGTATTAAAATAAACAGTTCTAGGAAAATCTCTAAAAATGTTTACCAAGTCATCTTCTTCCGCGTAGTTTCTGCACAGAGCGTTTTGCCATGTCCCTGGTTTCTCAACCAACCCCAGTTTCACTGACTATAGATATGCAAATCCTAATGGACAAGGCTGGGCCTTAATTGCCTGTAATTGGCTCCCCAAGCAAGGGCGTTTTTATCTACAGTCAAGCTTGTAGGTCATCAAAGAAGCAATTTGGTTTTAAGCATAAAAAAAATTGCCCGTTTTATAAAAAAATATTTGTTTTCCTTCTAGAAATCTGAGAGTTTAGTTGTTGAAGAAAAAAAAAAATTAAATTAAAATACTAGGAATTTAAGCAAACCATGATTCTTACAAACTTTCTTAATAAATATTTTTCTAATATCACAGGATATCATCTGTGCTGAGAAAATAATTCCCTTTGCCAAACATTGTCTATATACGATTTTATTGAAAGTTATTGAAATTCTATCGAAATTTACTACCTGAAGTAATAAATATATTTTGTTTGCGTAAGTCAGACTATATCTCAAATTCTTAAACTTTATTTCTGATTATAACTATTCTCTTCCAGTCCTAGACCTATAACTATTAAATATTCTTTACTTCATTCATGGCAGGTGTGTTGTAAAATGCTGTTTAGTGTAGCTAATTTAGGGGGAAAAAATAAATGCAAAGTATGAAAATGAGATGTGCAATATCTACATAATATATTCATTACACTTAGGCATTATGCATGTTTTGAAAGGAAATGAGTTATGGCTGAGATGCTTTGTAATGGCAACAGCAACAAAGCAAATTCAGTATTCAGAGATGCTATAAAGGAGCTGCATCAGCCTCATTTGTTCAGAGTGAGCCATACTCCATCACACAGAGAAACAGGTCCTTTCATTCCAAGGAAAACTGACACATGGGGATACGTGCACAATCCCAGTTTTATGCAAACCCCTGGGAGCAGAGGGTTGGGGGCTGGGAGGGAAAGAAAGAGGGGGAGAGTTCTTCCCGTAGCCAGTTTTACAATGATTGCAGGAGAAAATAGTCCTCAAATATAAACCCCTTTCACTGGGCTTCCTACCTGTTTAATCACTTCCCTCCAAAGTGTGAAAGGACTAACCCTCAGACATTCACACTCCAGAGACTCATATTTCCTCATGTTCAGTTCACAGTGAAACAGTGATCTTAGTTCAGTCTCTAGTGGACAAACACAGAATAAGTAAAGTCTTAGAAGCATGATTCAGCAGGCAATTTGCTCAAGTAAAATCATGTGTGCATAAACACAGAAAACATCTTTCCTCTCTTTAGTGCTTGTCTCAGCCTCCCAAAGTACAGTAAAATAATTTCTTAAGAAATGTTTTCTTCTACAGAAGACATCCCCTCATTTCCAGCCTTATACTCCCCAAAGCACACCAAGATATTAAAAAGTGAAGGAAGTAGTCTAAATGCTTGGTTATGTTTTCTTTTATAGTCACATGCTTACTGCACAGAATCTTCCCTCTCTTGCTAAAGCCAGATGTTCAAGAGCACAATTAATTTACTAAGTAATCAAGAAATCTTTTTTAAAGATTCTAGTAGAGTTACAGGGACTGGGGTGGGTCTATGTGCTTTTTAACATACTTTTGCCTTGTACACTGTCTGGATGCAATAAAACTGGAAAATGAGTAACTGTACTAATATGGAGTTTCATCCCACCTAGTAGAGTCTTCGTCAGAGTTTTATTGATATTCCTTGTTAATATGAACTTGTTTTGGAGTTAAATCATGTGTCTCTCAAATGAGTACATACAGCAATTTTCTTATGCCATACTACACAACTAGTTGCATCACTCAGTTGTGCAATTTTCTAAGTTTTGCCAGGTCAAAATGGCAGCATATGAATGGAAATATCACAGATAACTACACATGGACTGTTTGTTTATTTATTTTTGCTGGTCAGCTACCCCAGAGCATTTTCATTACCAGGGCATGGACAAGATCCTGCAAGGTATGTAGTCACAAGTGAGTAATCCTGTTAAGGTGAATGGGGTGCTCATATAAGTGAAATTATTCACATATTTAAGTCTTTTCAGACTCAAACTCCACTACACACTTAAAACACTGAAAAGTTCAATAGAGGTTTAGAGCTATTGCACAAGTTCTTAAAAATAATTACTTCTACTAAGGTACTGCAACACCTTGTAACCCATTTTGCCCTTTTCAGGAAATAATGCACATATACGCACACAAATTGAACAGACTATTTCAAGACCTCTGTAATTACATGGTTAAAAAGGTTTAATGTGATGTTTTGAAGTGAGAATGGCTATATACTTTCTTCTTTCTTTCGAGCAATTAGCTGAGTAGAATAGTATTATAGGAACTATTTACGAAGGAGCAATTATATTCTTAATCCAGTACCCTTAAATGCTGATTTTTAAAAAATGCTCCCTTTTGCTGTTAGAGTAGCAGGTATCCTGCATGACATCTGATCTGAATCTGTGAACTGTAAGTAAAGCTTATAAGAATACTTAGTAAATTCTGTCAGTAGAGTCTCTGGAGGATTTTTATGTTCTTTGGCTCACATGCATCCATAATCTCTTGAGAAAAAGTTTTAAGAAGTTGCATCTTTCAGTAAAGAAAATTCTGCTCCCAAGAGCTATGTCACTAAGAGGGGTGCACTCTGGCTGCAACATTTCTCTCCTACACAGCTATGAACTATATCAGTCCATATTACTTCTGTTTTCATAGAAACTAATGAAAACTTTTAACAGCATAAACATCCCCCACAAAAATCATTTAGTGAGAAACGAAAAAAAAAAAAAGAAACACTTACTTTTTGCAGCCACTGAGTGTAATTTTCCATTACATGTTCCAGATGTTGCAGTTTCTGGGAAGAGAAATCCTGTTCCACATGAGGAGCATCTCTCTGAAGAGCATTTGTGTTGTACTGGTCTGTCGTGCTTTCACGACAGTTCCCGTCCTGTTCTGGCAGGATGAAAGTGTAGGTGCACTGCCCATGCTGAATCCGGTTAAATCTTCTCCCACTGGCTTCTGGACCCCGACGCTGGTTATTACAGCCTATATGAGCAAGAATCGCTGCCAGGAAAGCAAAGGAAAGGAAAACTGACATGTTATTATTACTTTCTTTTCCTGCTTTCTGAAAAACTTTTTCTTCCTCTTTCTTTAAATTTGTTCTTAATTTCCCTTAAAGCCTTTGGAAAAAGGACTGGAGTAGCGCACTTTAAAAATCAGGCTTGGATAAACTGTTGGGTTTTTTTAATTTCACTGTGAGGATAGCTTCCTTAGTTAAAATTGGGAATATTTATTGCATAGTAGTTAAGATTTATTGTTTCCTCTCTGTTACAGTCCAGCATGTAGCCTGCTTTAGGCAGCTGCATATGCATATCCCAGTCTCTTTCCCCTACACTATCTGCTGCAGAACTGCTATTTTCTCTCAGGCTTCAGTGAGTTTTATTAAGGTTGCACTTTCAAGCCAAGCTGGAAGCAAGCAGCCTTTCACAAGATGACTTGACAGGAATGCGTGTATGAGTGCGCCCCTATGCTAAGGATGGCTGATGCCTCAGTACAGAGGGATCATCTTACAAACTGGCTGGATGCATGACCTCAATCATGCATGTCTTTCCAGCCCCTACTGCATACAACTGCTGAGGGCTTTTGACGAATTCACGTAAGTTTAATAAGTAAGGCAGTCCACCTTAATACTCTTCATATGTTCACACTGACCTATTAAAATGTAGATAAAATGTAGAAGTTTGTTGTAATCCCTCTGTAAATATACAAAGCACTGAAATTAAAAATACTTTCAGTTCTGCACTGCTCTGTATCTATTAAAGAATTCTAAATCAGGCAAATGACATTTATGGGAAACAAAAAAGTTAAATTTAACTCTCAAGCTTTAGCTACTTGTCTAAGACAATTGTGTTTCTCTAGAATAGTTTTCAGAGAATTTTTTTACAGCATATATTGAAATTAGGAAATTGCTATTGAAAATAGTAATGGGAAAAGGCAGCTCAGAAAGATAATAATTTTCTGGGTTTGGTGCCTAAACTGAGGCAATTAATTAAAAAATAGTGAGGGATGGTGGCTGAACTAGTTCAGATTGCCTTCTATACTCTTGTGTAGTTATCAGATGCAAAACACTTTTTCCAATTTGCAAGTCTGTGTGGGCTATAAGGAACTCCACATTATATATGGTAACTTTCTCTGGGGCAACTTCCTCAGAAAAAGATTGTGCTAACTGCTTAAGAAGCTATCCTATACTTAAATAATGTCTTTGGTATTTGCTAGAAACAAATAAAAAATGCACAGATTATAAACAGGTTTGGAATATTAATGAAATTTAAAGGAATTTGGATCTGAGTTCCTGCACTAGCTTTTGTTGTTGTTCCACAAATATCGGCCAACACTGATGCAGAGGACTTTGCACATTTTTTCCCATGAAAGTAAGTAGTCTTCTAAATAGCAATAGTGCATCACTAAAAAAAAACAATCTGCAAGGTTTTTACCCTCAAAGAAACCACCTGTATCACAACTACAACGTCATTCTAAAAGAACTGCCTGGAATATTCACCCAGGCATCCAACATGCTCCCAGGAAACCTATTCCTGCTCAAAATTGGGGGGGGGAGGTTTTTCATCTTATATTTGGAAAGAAAGCACTGCATTTGAACCAATAAGTAATATCCCCTACAATATAATAGAGAAATGAGGAATTCTTATCTTACTCTAAAGTGTTTATATATTCAATACAGAGAGAGCGAAAAAAAAGAGGAAAGAATACAAACTAAAAAGCAAAACATCAATGCTACTGTTGCTTTGAGCAAAGTAAGCATATCCTTCCATCTCCGAACTGTTCAGCCCACCTTAGCACTCTGTTTTTAGTTTTTCTGCTTCTGAAAACCAACTTCTTGCAGTTTTCTTTCTTGCTTGCATACAGCATTTCCCATAACTCACCACCATCACCAGAACTAGTTCTGTGGTTTATTACACTGTCTTTGCAATTATTGTGAAATGTATTTGCAAGATATTTGCTCATCTAAGATCAGAGATGAAAAGAGAAGAAAATTGTAGGATCAGACACTGAGCTGAAACGTTAGCACAAAAACAGCTATTCCTTCTGAGGCAAAGCAAAAATACCAGAGCACAAACATAACAACAATACATGCTTTTCTTATAAGTAAAAAGAGTACTTTATGAAAGGGCCTCAGAAACTTAATGGGGGATAGCAAAGGTTGGTGTACAAAGGCTTCCTAGATTTTTAGTTCATATTTTCAAATATGAGTACACACACAAATGCCTCATTCATTTTCTGCAGAGTATTTAAGCAACAGATTTATTCACATGCAAATATGGTAAAGTGAGATTGCAAACTTACAATTGATGTTTTTCAGATGAGAAAAGATTTCATAGAAGTCAGATGAGAAAAGACTTCATAGAAGAGCTGGCTCACTTTGTTGCTGTTAAATGGTCCCTTTCCCCAGCTTGAGGTGACTTCTCCTTCCCCTTCTGTCTCCTTCTTCGTAAAGGGCAACAGCCCTTAAGACCTTCAAGAAGCACCCAGTTACCAGGCATCTTTGGCATTTACTCATTTGTCTCCAGCTTAGTTCCCTACCACAGCACCTGCCTCTCAAAGTCAGTCGCCCAATCCCAGGCCCCAAACTGAGGGATCACAGGCAAAACATCATGGTCAGGTGTCACAGAAGGGAGGGAGATGTGGCATAGCCACAGCAGTGGCAGTCAGAGCATCTCCTACCAACACACTGCACTAAAGTCTTCCTTACTAAAAAGAACCAAGACCCCCAGCCATGTAATGTTTATATCTGTGTTGTAGGAGTAGTGCATCTGAGACACCTTTTGTGCCCAAACTCACAGGGTCTCACGCAGAGGCAAGGAAGGGATGGCAGAAGCCTGATAGAAGCCCAGGAGCCATTCTGTTACTTCAAATTTGCAGCCTTTCTAGCCCACATTGTGATGGAATGTATTCCAATATTTTCAAGGCTCTGAGTGACTGCTGAAATGGCAGCAGCTCTGTTGGCTACATAGAAACTCAGCAAGCTTTGGGGTTGCTCTTGCCAACCCAAGAGTCAGAGCTAGTCACCTAACTAGAATCACAGAAATTCCCAAACCTAACACAGAGACCAACAAGGTCAGCTTGCTGTTTCCCCAAACACACAGCAAAGTCATTTTGATAAGCACATTGAATCACTCCTCCCTGACACACTCATGGTCGCCTGCACACACCGGGAGAAGTGCAACAACCAATACAGAAAAAATCTTATTTCCAGATCTACAGATTATTTCACCTAATTCCACAGTGCAATTTTATAAGAAATTCCATTTTAGCTAAGGAAAACAGGTTCAGAAATAATAAGAGTTTTTATTTACTAAAATTCCCTAATTCTAATGAGGTATTTGGTTTTTTTCTTTTTCAAAACCAAAACGAACAAACAAACTTGCCCAAGAATGCCAACGGTTTGACATCTTCTACCCAATTTGACAAATGTACAGTTTATTATCCCAGCACCATGTGATCTATGTGACATGTCCTAGCTTTTCAAAACCTGAAAATTTCAGTGAGGTAAGGAAAAAAAGTAGTTCTCACAATTCAGTCAAAGTCACTTTTGGTATTTTTGCAGCATCTTACATTATATACTACAGATAAAATCTAAATTATTTGCCCAGGATTGCACAGTGGCTCAACCACAAATTGACTAGGGGCATAGATGTGTTTAAAAAGCTCTTTATTTTCCTAAGACCACTTCCTCCATCACAATGACTAGTTTTGTATTCCCTGAACTTTTCCTTCTGTGTAACAGGGTAGGGATGGATCCAGAGGTTTCCTTCCCAGATCATGAAAAGTCTCATACCCGTTCTTTATTGAGTAACTATACAAAATACTGTAGCTTGCTATGTAATCAATCCTACAAGGCAAAATAAATGGGAATTCAACATCCAGATAAAAGTTACATTAACATGATATTGCTTCCTACATATCTAGCATTAATGTATTTTAGTGGCTTTTGTTACAGAATCATATGCATGCTTAAATTTCAAATACAAATTCTAGGAAACCAAAATCTATTTGTTTCTTTACATTTCTGCTGCAATATGTGTTATTGTTGCAGATGAGTTGCAATAATGTTGCATCATGTCACACACTGTACCTGGAGTTATTCCAACTCAGTTTCCTGGGTTTATAAGGGAAGTCACTGAAGAATAGCTCCTAAGTATAGGTATGAGAAGCAAGCTTTTTTCTATAGGTAAACCAATGCTATATTAGGATACAAAATATTTGTTCTTAATCAGGCATATTCCAAAGAACTTCATTCCACATACATAAATTCTAGAGAATAAAACGGGTGTTAAGTCCCATAACTCTGACTGGTTATGTGCTAAGGCTTCTTCAGTTACTTTAGTGGAAATGGTCCCATTTTATCATTCTGCTCAGACCAGAGCAGGATAAAAGATGTTGACTGACCCTACAAAATCCAGATGGTATTGAGAGCAGATGAAGGGGAAGACTTACTTACCGTGCAATAAGTCTTTCTCCTACTACCTGTATGCTATCTTTTCTTACTGTCCTGTGAATAAGCAAGTAGTCATCTCAGATGAATTACTTCTTAGGACTGAATTCTTTATATTCACATGTGCGTATTTAAGGTATGATCCACATGGTGTTGCTTGCCAGATCCTTCCTCCATAGGAACACAACAGTGGATACTCAGTCATGCCACAACCCAGCCCAACCCTCCCAGCATTTGATTTCACACCTGAGAACAACATCTGAGAGCATTAACAGAAGCTGCTAAAGCAGCAGCTCTTAGAAGAACATGGTGGTTTACCAGAGAAACATCTGACTACTTGTTATGCTGTACAATGGGTCTGAATTTTGTTTCACACAGAGGCTTTATCAGATTCTTTCCAAATATGTTGGCAGCTGAGAGAGCAAGGTGTTTTCTGAAAATTTATTTTCATGCTGTGGAAAATCAAGTTTTTTCCTATATTCATAACAAATCTTTGAGCTTACGCATGTAGAGACAAGACATGTAGATTAATTCCATTAAATTTGCTCTCATTCTCTGGGGAAGGAGGGAATACACCCACCATCCTCTTGTCTCTCTAGGGTAATTTTTGTCCTTAACTTTCACATTTTCAGTATCCTTGATTTATTTTCAAAGACCGACCTCCAACCCTAACGAACACAGAAGATACACAGTAATGGAACACAGTGGGCATGATGATAAAAACAGATGCCCTAATCTAAAATACCTGATGAGAAGACTAACAACACTGATCTTGCACTGTAAATCCCAGACAAAACCAGGCAACTCCCTGATTTTGAAAGAAAGATCATACAGCTGCAGGCATGTCAGCCCTATCATGTGAATGTGCCTTCTGTTGCAAATTACACTGAAAGTGAAATTTTGTGGAAATTATTTATAGCAGTGTTTTTTGTTTGAATGGTTTAGATATTCTGTGGATTCTCTCTGGGTCTTAATGTTCACCAGGGAAAAATACAGGAGAGAAACAACAACCTATTGGCATGTTACCTTCAGTTTCTGACTTAATTTGACGTGTAGCTCCAAGTACAATGCTATATGTACATTGTTCTTGAGGTTACAAAGTCAGGAACCACGATAGTGTGATTTACCTATGAAAGGAGTACCTGTAAAAGTTAAATACGCAGCAGCAACAACAACAATAAGATGTTTTTTTAGACTCTATGGAGTGGCAAATTAACATCTTTCCTTTGGAGTCTTAACCCTTAAATACTGCAAGTATTTCCCTAAAGGAAACAAAAATCCTGAATCAGGTGCTTAAAAAGCCTTGTTCGTGAGGAACACTAGATATGTCATTGTTAGAGACACAGAGGACAAAACATCGGAGACAAAATCCCTTACATTATCCATAGAAGAAATATGAGACCTACCCATCCTTCCTAAGCATGATGCTCCAGTGAGCTGTTTTTCTTTCCTATCGAAAGTTTTTTCCTCACAGACCTCTCTGTACCTCAGACTGTCAGCTCAGGTGCAGCAAAGAGGGAAATGATGCCCCTGCCAAGGATGGTCAGAGCATTTGTAGGTGAGCCCCTGATATTAATCCTTCTACTGCCTGATATGAAGAGAGGCAGGAATCAGACTTTAATCTTTGTGAGCATATGTATTCATAGCAAGGCACGAATTGCAAGGCATGTTTCTTCTGATTGTTGAGACACATCAGGCAGACTCCCCATCACCCTGAATGACACTCTAAACCAGTGACTGCGAAAGTCAGTCTTTGCTGCTCTATGATATAATTAAAAATTAAAATTAAAAACATTCTTCTTCATTTTCTCCACATAACAAAGGATGTGAGTCCAGGCCAGTTCTCAGTATTTATGTTCTACAAGAACTGAAGTGTATGGCTAAAGTATACATAGAAAGAATATAGCTTCTTGAAAGGTAGATACTTATCTAATTAAGACTTATTTGCCTAGAATAGGCTTAGATAAAATAATACATGGGAAATAAACTTTATTGGATATAATGCTGTGATAGAAGTTATGAACGTCAAATTTTTCTCTTTAGTTTCCGTGGAGCTCTGATCAACTTCTATATACCTTTTGGAAAAGAACTCCAAATTAAAGGGACTAGAAAAAACATCCTAGAAGAGGTATAACTTATACAGCAATAGGCAAACAAGAAAAAGGAGTGAATGTATATCAAATCTTCATTTTACTAGTTTCTGTGAAAAATCTGGTATTATCACTTTTCTAGAACAATCATAACATATCTTCTGCTTTCAGTCAAAGAGGGACGAAACCCATCCTTCAATAAGCTAGCAGTTAATTATGTGGGTGAAATACCTATCTTTTGATGCAGTTGTAAACTGGGAAAACATGGGATTACTAGTTTGGATTGCTATTGGTGTTTGAGTTCAACTTCAAAACCACAGTTTAATCATTTTAAATGTCTGGCTAAAAGGAGTATGTGACAAATGCGATGATGTTACTGAAATGTGTTTTGTTACAAACGAGAAATTGAGTCCTAAAAGAGTGAGCAATCTCAATATTTCAGCTTTCTGAATTCACACCCTTGTTGAATTTTTCATGAACGGGAATACTCAATTCCATGTGTTCTCTCAGTGTTCATCCAGCTTAGCTTAACTTTTTGGCCAGAATTCAACTCTAGCAGGAGCAGGAGAAGCCAACAGTAATGATATTACACAACGCAAGCAGCCCAGTCTTCCAGCATTCAGATCACCTTGCTGGTACTTGTTCTGAAAAGGAAAAATAGTAAGAAAGGAAGCAAAGAGCAGAACATGAAGGATATGGATATTTTTTGACATTGACAATACCAAGATTTATAGCATAGGCAACCAATCCTGGAAGTTACTGAATCCCAGCTGAATGGAAACACTTTAAAAAAATGCAGTAAATGTGAAAAAAAGCAAAAACACTGGCAACATTCTTCTAGAACCTCATGAAAAACAACATAAAGTTGCATTTAAATGCAAACTACAGGAAATATAAGCTCGCCATTGTTATGTGAATGTATCATAGGTCTAACAAGGTGAATTTTTGCCAAAAAGTCCTTAAAATCTTACTTGTTTTCTCTTAAAGAGTCAGAATTTCAAGTTCTTTCTCCAACATTGTTAATAGATTATATATCCATATTACAACATGCGTCTTAAGGAATCAAGGCAAATACTAATTGAATACTTTCACAGCAAGTATATATATTTTGTCTATCTAAAACCTTGCAGTCCCTATGGTCATGGCAGCTTCCTTACACTCAGTCTGTTCATTAAATCATTCCCAGCAGCTAAGAGTTAGGTTCTGGGTGACAGATATAGCAGTGAAAAAGGCAAGAATAAGCTACCAGGAATCTGAGGTATCAGAGGTAAGTAAACAGCAGTGCAGTCATTGAAAAGGAGAAGCACATAGAGACAGTCTGGAATTAAGAATTGCAAGTATTTCTTATTTAAGAAGGTGGTTTATAAATAAAATATCTCTTATATTTTATAGTGTACTTTTCTCCCCACACCTATTATTTATTTTTGCAAACAGCTTCTGGTTTCACATTCCTTATGTGTATATGAGGCAGAGACTTGGCTTTCTGTGCACCATTCTGGCAGCATCCCCATAATATCAAAATTCATCATTAACTAATTAGAAACCTCAGTCAACTGCTCAAAATTATTTTAAGAGACCAATCAGCTGCTTCCCAACTGTACATATCATTTTTAATTAGGAAACAAGAAGACAGACAACACAAATAAATAGCAGTGAGGCAAGAGGCTAGCTATGGTTTGGGAGCAGCTTTCCGCGGAATCGCACCAGCAAGGCACGCCAGCTGCACTGTGCTAAATAGCCTCACTACATCCACATGTCCACTTCTTGGATGAAGAACAGGAGGCACTCATCCTATACTTAGACAGCAAGCTGTCATAATTTTATATGGGAGAAAATATTTATCACAAGTTGGCTCTGATTAATTGGCCTGCTATCCTTAATACTAGTCAGAGACAGTCTTTTCCAACAGAGCTGGAAAATAGAGGCAGGAATCCATGTCCTGAGGATTAGGGTATGCCTAGTACTGAGGCTCAGGCATTGTACCACATAGCTCTACCTAGTCCCATAGCTCAGTCATCTCCATGTCACACTGCAGTCACAGGAAAGGCGTATTACCTTCCCCTCAGAGATTCCCTCTACCACTTCTGTACAATCTGCTCTGGCACAGATGCCCAAAGTTGTGTGTAAAACCCACTTCAGAGGATGCTGCCAGGTGGTGGTTTCTTACAGAGAGCAGGCATAGCCACACTGTTTGAGTTTGGCAACTATAGCAAGCAGCCAGAATGTAGATCTCCGGCTTCTAACCACGCTGTACATCTCAACATGCCTAATTAATAAGCTATAAAAATTGAGATGATAAATGGAATTACAAATATGTTTGGTTTCCCCTAATGCCAATGGTCATATAAATGGTGTAGCAACTGTACTGAATCCAAACAACATGTTTAGAGGTGTCATGATATTTGCAGTCAATTCTGCAGTCACTGCAGTAAACAGTGCAATGTAGGACCTGTGACAGCGTGGCAGTACTTCTGCTGCTGCATCCCTTGGAAAACTAGCATTGAGAAATTGGCACCAGAGCCTGGATTGTGTCCTCAGGAGCATGTGTGCTCAGGCATCAGGTCGCTGGAGAACCAGTAGCCTGAGAGCTTTGTTTCTGAATATAAATATAACAGAAAATGGTCTGGAGTACAATATTTAAAAAATAAAAAAAAAAAAAAATTAAAAAGCAAAACCAAAACCAAAACATTTTTTCTCTGTGTACATCAGCTACTGTACATCTCACTTACATTAACCCAGGGTACTGAAATAACCCAGTGCCTCTAATTGCATGTAACTCAAAGACAAGACTCTAAATTCACTTTGATCATCATAAACCCATCAGCACACTTACTAGACATTTAACTTCTGTATGCCAATAAAAATGTTGTTTAAACTGTTAACTGCCTGTTTACAGCAGTAATTAATCCCCAAGATCAACACCTTTGAAATTACTGATACAGGGCATAGATAAATATTAACCTTGGCTCTTGGGGAGTGTGGGGCTTATGACCTGGGAAGGGATTACTCTTGGTAGTTTAGGGCTTTATCTCCTGATCTGCCACTGAGATGTTGTACAGTTCTTAGGGGAAAAAAAAAGTTAAATCCACTATTTTGTTTTTAGCATCTTTGATGTAACTAACTCAGAACATACAGATAAAATATTTTGTAACCGCAACTTTGTCTCCTATGAAATAATCAAACCTCATACTTTGGATCAAGTGAGGACAATCTTGGCGTAATGTTGAAGACTGGGTGGGAGAAGACTTGTGAAAATTTACATTCTTCCTTCTAAAAGGACCAGTGCCCCTGTCCTGTTTGGAGACTGTGCTCAGCAGATGCCCACTGAACAGTTATCAGCCATGCATGTCCAGGTAGGTCCCAGAGCAAGAGCCAGGCTTGTTGCACTGAGTAAATTTGAGTTGTAACTGCTGGAACAGGAGAGCAGGAGACAGAAAAGAGATACAGAAAGTAGGAGAGTAGATAGGTCTGTATACATGCATTATTGTTAGTAAAGTACTCCTATAAACAGTAAAAAAAAAAAAAAAGGCAGGTGTTTATATAATGTCATTTATTCAGCCAGTGATTTGCAGTAATTTTGAAAACACTGTTATTGTTCTTTATAAAAAAATAGCATCTGGACAATAATATTTTTATATAGACAAACATTATTTTAAAACAAGTGGAAAAACAATCACAAGTTTAACCATCAAAATTTTAAATACAGCTTTCAAGAATGTAAAACACATCCAAGCAAGCCAAGCCCTGTGGAATTTTGTTGCACAATATAATCTTGCTCCTTAGATTCTGAAGTGTATAAAAGAAATGTCCTGTGTACAGCTTTTTCATGTCCCCTAGCTTCATGCACATCCAAGTTTGAAGTGCTGTGAACTCAGGTTCCCTTCATTCCCTACCCCACATGACACTATATAAGTGACTGGGACCACCCCTGGTGGCTGGAAATGCTGGGGGCTTGTGCAGTGACACAAGTCCTCTCAACTATGTGTGCATGTTAGAACTGGGGAACCAAAAAAACCAGCAGTAACATAACAAGACCAAACACAGTCAGGAGGGTTTGGTAGATGACCTTTCAGGGATGAAGTGCAGTGACATCTGACGTGGCTCTGCTTACTCCACCCTTAGTTAATCTGCTTCTGCAAATTCTCTATTGCTCATTCGGTATTTTTAAATAAATGTTTTGATAAATATGGAACCATCACTCTAACTATTGCCATAGGCAATAAGCAAGTATAAACTCACCCTTCCTACAATACAAATTAAGGTAGCTGGATGTGCAAAGCAAGGCTGTGCATCTTAAGACACTCTCTGTTGCAGGAAGCAGGGAGGGTGTCAGGCTTTGTCTAGCACAGTAGAAGACAGAGAGGTGTACAGGGACTGAGCAACGCTGGGGAAGTTGTAATGTCATTAGTATATTGCCAACAAACTGTTTTTCATGCTTTTTGGAAATAAATTACATGTACTATTTACTGTTTTGTTGGGGCCTGTCAATGTGCCAGATATAAGCGTGAGGATGTAACAGGTGCCATTTGTTCCACCTTGTGCTGTTCACGAGAGGAAAAAAAATCATGTCACTGTTCCATGATTTCACTAGGACTAGGTCAGAACAAGAAGACGAACCAAAATTTCTGTAGCAGGTGCTATCAAAAATATATGTTTTGAAAGTTGTTTTGTGCCATGCTGTTTACATACTACCTATGACAGGTGAGAATTTTTTCTTTTTCAAAAGCATAGGAAAACTCCTGAACACTAATTGGACCATAACCAAATGTAACACAGAGTAGAAGTGATACTAAATGCTCTAAAGCAACGCAATCACTGTATTTAATAAAATATGAAGGAAGCAGAACATCAGCATAGTTACTATTTTCCATGAAGTTGTTACTTTAGATTCTCTTCCATTCTCTCTGTTTCTGCAACACTCTGAGTGTTTAAACTCCTTCTCATCAGCCTCTCACAATCTTTTCCGTATCATTCACCCTTCAGTCCACCAGAATTAGGTCCTACGAAGTATATGACTGCTAAAAGTGCAGGACCTCCGAAGACAGGTGGAACCTAAAACATGAAGAAGCACAAGAATATTCTCTTTAAACGTGTGTGTGTGCGCGTGTGTGTGTGTGTGACTCCCTCCAAGCGGTTCCTCCCCTAATCCCTTCCCCGCCGGCTGATGTTCCCATCCCTGTTCGGGACGGAGACGCTCCCGCACGGCCCCGCCCTGGCAGCGCGCGGGGCGCGCGCGCCCCCTGGCGGACAGCGCCCGCCGCTCCCGCCGCAGGAAAGGGGATCAGTTCCCGCCCGTGGGAGCGCTGGACGCCGACCCGGGCACGTTTAGCGGCCAGCGAGTGGGAAATTTACATCACTGGTGAGGCAAACCCCCGAAGTTTTAAACTAGAATTTTTTAGTTGACGGTGCTTTGAGATCCTTCCATAGAATCCACAGTTTTTGTAGTCCGGCTACCGCGACCGCCGGCTCTCAATGCAGCCGCAACAGCAAAAGAGTGAGAACGTGGGGCGCGGGGCAGCCTGGGCACGGGGCAAGAAGGCAGAGATCCTGTCCTGTGCTTACCCCTCCCTTAAGTAAATGCTTTGAATGTATTCCTAGGGTCCATGAGGCCAATTCCTGAATAGCTGCTACTAGTAGATCACTAGTAAAAATATATCCTTTTACTGACCCACATATTTTTTTTCTGGATAATTCTCCAAATTTTCTGTCATTATCTAACCAAAGTTAAAAAAGGAATAGAGATTTATATTCAGGTTGCCAGTGAAACTTAAATGTTGGCTTCCAGCTTATTGATATTTTCTAATATGTAATTGCCAACTAAGAAATACCATTGATTGAACTGATTACACTGGAACAAGATGCCCACAGAAGCTGTGGGTGCCCCAAAGCTGAAAGTATTTAAGACCAGGCTGGATGGGGCTTTGAGCAACCTGGTCTAGTGGAAGGTGACATTGCATGGGGAAGGGAGGTTGGAACTAGAAGACCTTTAAGGTCCCTTCCTCTCAACCCATTCTATGGGTTTCACACTACTGCATATTCCACTGTCAAAACTATTTGAGCTACTGTTCATGCCACAATGTTCAAAGCAGAAAAATTTCTAAAATACCAACATGATCATTATACCAGGATGTGATTTCACCATTACAGGATGTCTTAACAGACATATTCTTCATAAATGAGAATAAAATTAAGCTTCTCAGTCCAAGCAATGTCATATTTCTAGCATTAGCAAAGGCTTTTTTGTTAAATATGCCCTGTACAAATGATAAATCAGCCTCACAGTAGGGGGGAAATCTTAAAGTCATTAATGTTAATGAAAAATATGCCATGGAACTGTGTTTTTACCTAACAATATTTATGCTACTTTTTCAGTAACTCACAGCTGCACAGTCCTAGAATATTCTCTGTTGGAGCCTTGGTAAAAGGATCCAGGCTTGAACCCAAGCCTCAGTCCCTTATCAGAATAACTCTACTTCTTGTTTCAGTCAGCTGTAAACAATTGATACCATCACTGAAAAGTGCAAGAAATCTGTTATAAATAATATTATCTGTCCTTGGAGAAATGTCATTCTCCCCTTTACACAAAACACTGACCTATATGTAATCTTAAACTCTATGTAGCAGCATTAACATTTCAGTGTGCTCAAAACTCAGAGCCCACATTACTGTGTGTGGTGTGCAACAAACACAAGCAGTCATCTTCTTCCTAAAGAAAGAAAAATCTCAAGCTCTAGTTCTGCAGCACCATATGCCTACACAAAGTCCCAAACAAAGAGACCCGAGGTGCAGGATGTTTGCAAAAAAGAGCAACTGGCCTAAACAGACTGATTCCTTCAGACCAGTTGAAAGTGGCTGAGCAACTGCAGAAAACTCTTAACATCCTTACAATTTCAGAATGGCAGCATTCATGTACAGGATTCTGCTGTGACTTCTTTATTCTTGTAACGTGCATAAAGATCCAAAAATTCTTTAACTGCAACCGTTTATATTTCACACCAGGTGCAAAATGAAATAAAAATAGTCATTGAAAGGAAAAGTAGAAACAGGGTGAATTATGTTTAGTTAGTTATGATCTGGTAGCTTTAATACTAACTGAAACGCTACAGTAAGCAATGGTGCTAGTGCCAATGTAAATTTGCACCACCAAAAACTTCATAAGCACAAGTAGAGCAAGAAAGAAAATGTGTGACTGAAGGGTATGATTATAAACCAGCCTATGCCAGTATGATTTTCTATGCAAAGCATTCCAAGTTCCAAAATAGCTGTTTCTTAATAGTGTAAGAAACTAGGACCTATGACCCATGAAAGGTCCACTTGCATAATAAGTGATTTCAAATTTTTTATACTAATTTAGAAGAGCAAGTAAACAACAATTTGCTTGTGTGAAGGACTCATAAAGAAGCATGAAGTTCTACAGTGTAGGCTCCAGTTCTGCAGGCAGTTCTGTGCATTTGTCATAGGATAGGCTGAGTTGGAAGGGACACATCAGGATCATTGAGCCCAACACCTGGCCCTGCACAGGTCACCCCAAGAATCATACCATGTGTGTGAGAGTATTGTCCAAACACTCCTTGAATTCAGACAGGCTTGGTGCTGCAACCCCGGGGAGCCTATTCCAGTGCTCAAATATCCTTCAGGTGAAAAACTTTTTCCTGATATCCAGCCTAAACCTCCCTTGACTCAGGCTCATGGCATTTCAAGTTACTGGCCACAAGAGTGAAGAGATCAGTACCTGCCCCTCTGTTTCCCCTCTTGAGGATGCTGAAGATCACAATGAGGTCTCCCCTCAGTCTCTTTTTCTCCGGGCTGAACAGACCTAGTGATCTCAGACACCCCTCCAAATCCTTCAGCATCCTCATGGCCGTCCTTTGGATGCTCTGCAACAGCTTTTTTATACTGTGGTTCCCAAAACTGCACACAGTACTCAAGGTGAGGCTGCACCAGTGCATTTACTCACCTTCGGTGATACAATCATAGAATCATAGAATCAGCCGAGTTGGAAAGGACCTCTGAGGTCAAGTCCAACCCTTGATCCACTACCACCGTGGTTACTAGACTATAGCACTAAGTGCCACATCCAGTCTCAATCAGCATATAGAGAGTTTAAAAAGCAGAAATAGAAGATAATTATAATTTAAATTTATGTTTACTTCTTGCAGCCTAAAACAGTACAGTCCCCCATATGTGAGAAACATGAACAAATCTACTTATTAAAAGTTCAAGTAATAATGGAGGCTATTAAAAAAAACCCAAAACCAAAAACATAAATCTGAAATGCATAGAGAAAAAGTGCAAAGGATACAAGGAATTATTTATTAATTCCAATTATTAATTCCAATTATTAATTCCACCTAATTTTTATAAGGCTTCCTGAATCCTCAGTATTACCATGTTTCCATTGTGTCAAATAGCTCTATTATACATAACATGCAAGAACAGATTCCTTCATGGTGATTTCATATGCAGGACACAGCTGTCACACCAAAAGAAATTACGGGGGGAGGGAGGTTAAAAATCTTTCTTCTTATTAACTGTAAGCCTTGAAAATCACCAATATATATATTTACTACTTTGATTTCACATTAAATTTACCTAGTTATATATTTGTGATGGCCAGACTACATTAAATATGGGCAACGTGTTTAACATACTAACATACTTAAAAAAAATTGATTCTCTAATGATACTATATGAAGAATATTTATAGGAAAATGGAATTATGAGAACCTAACCTCTCTATAAAATTGGGGGAGTTTTTGTTTCTTGGTTTTGGTTGGTTTTGTGTTTTGTTTTTTTTTTAATGGAAGAAAATGTTAAGTGTTTGAAGATTTAAATTGTAAATTTCTGGGTTTTGTATGCTTTACTAACCATTATAATGCAGTTTACATGCAGCACTCTGGCAGAAGACCACAGACAAATAGATTTTTATGAGATAGCTCTATTAATTTATAGAATAGTCATGAGAAATTATTGAACCAAAAAAATTCAGTGTCAATTTTGCTTTAACTGTCACGTTTATGTTTAAATCAGAGACATTTTGTATAATGAATGATTGAATTACTTAGGAAAAAGCTTTGATTATTTGCATGTGACTGTAGTTACTTTGGTTTTTTGTTTCTCTGTTAGGAAGGTAGAAGTGATCATGTCAATCAGCACAGAAATTTCTTTATTTGAAAGGACGGGAAGAAAGTACCATATGTATTTTTTAAAATACCCTAAACCAAACATCAAAACTATTTTCTCTAATACATGCTTCCAAACAGATTTGGTCTGAGAAGTTACTAATAAACAATCTGGTCACAAACAATCTGGTCACATATATATATATATATATATATATATATATATATATAAATGTCTGTGTCTGTCATTCACGCATATAAATTTATATAAAAATAGAGAGATACTTACATAAACATATCTATAAATAAAATAGGATAAGATATATAATAATATTTTATACAAATAGTTAAATACCTATGTATAATGAAGGAAAAGATTATAAGTGCTTTGGCTTTGCATCTCTGGGAAGGCATGGCCTGTTGCTTGTGGTTTCTGTGATTTGCAGCTCCTTATAGAACACCTCACTCAGGAGACAGGGAACAACTTTCACATGCATTTAAAAAGTAGCCTTCAGTGAAGATTCAAATCTTAAATGGTCCTTCAGAACCCTTTGCCCTCCATCCCCACCTGCTCTCTGCAGCTGACCCAATAACGTGTAGGTGGTACATCCTAAATGAGATAGCACACCGTTTTAGGCATGTGATTCCTTCATTTTGGAACCACCAACATACACTGTTTTCCCTTTGTGTAGTTCCACTAGAATCCAACAGTCCAGGTTTCTCTTGTTTTCTGTCTTTATTGAGACTTTTGGTAAAAGAAGGACAATCCTGGTGTTGGAATTGCAGAACTAATATTTTATATCCTGAAGACAGAATTATTTTATTCACATAAGGAGCAATTTATTTTAGTATTTTAATTTGTTCAAATTGTTATAGATATAATGTATATATAGTCGATGAAGATATATCTTCCTTTCCGTTGCTAACAGGAGCAGTGACAATGACATTTTAAAACATAATTTCAAAGATCTATAGCATTATCTCAAATAATTGCATTAAAATTTTAACTTTTTATACCCAATTAACAACGCATTATTTTGGTGAACTGCACAGTGTATAATAAACAGATTTTCCAGTAAGTGCTAAATGCTTACTAGATTATTTTATATCAAAATACATGCAGAAATTGATATGTGAATTATTTTTGAGGAGTGATATGTAGCAGTTGAAAGTATTCCTTAAAGAGATACTTCTGTAAAAGCTTTGAGTGACTGAACTATTTGAGAGAATTACAGTCTGCCCACAAATACTTTGGAGTTAAAGGAAGGTTGTAATTGTTAGCTAAGATATCTGCTGCAAATTGGTTAAGCATTTAGTGATTAAGAGCTCTTTGAGGTCTACATATAAGTGCTCAGTATGAGTATTGCTCCTTTGAGTTACACAGCCTTGGTATATTTGTGATAACCCTTTACCACAGAGGTTTTCACTTTACTAAACCAGGAGACAAATCAATTGAAAACTTTCAAGGCCTGACATATAGTTTAGAAATGCACCAGACCTCTGCCTAATATCTCACTGAAAACATTTTCTTGTGACACATTATTATGATCTTCTGGCCATTCTATGATAATTGCAGCAATGAGAACCCCTCTACCTTTTCCGCCAGGGCATCAAAAAAGTAAATAACCAGGAGGCTTTTTCTTCATTTATAGTTGTTCCTTACTAGAAGAAAACAAAAAACTCTCTAATAAACCCAGCAGAAATATTTAGAATAGATAACACATATATTTTCAGAAACAAACTTTGCTATTACTGTGCAGCTAATAGTGGACATAAACCATAGCAGGAACTTCAGCAGGACATAATAGCTGTGTGCAGTTTCTGTCGCCACAACATTAAGTGGCTATACTTTGCTTAAAGGCTTTTGGGCTTGAAACAGAGATGGGTCATGACAAGTTTAAAATAACAGAAAAATAAGTTTATTTTTTAACTCGTGCATAGAAATTTGCAATTTTAATTTCTTTCTTTCTCAAATCATGTGCTGCTTCAGTACTCCAGACATGAGTGTTTGGGAGGCTGTATCTATGCAGCAGTTTCAGACACAGGTGCTTTTTTAAGGACCAGAAGTAGTACTGTATCAGCATGAATAAAGAGAAGACTTCTCACATGCTGGTTGCCACAAGCAACCTAAAAATCCAGTGTGGATTTACCAGGAAGAGAAGCCTTGCACTATTCAATTGCTGGTAAACTAGGAAAGGGAATCACAAACAGTATCTCCTGTTTATATGGGATGCTCTTTATATAATCTAACTTGTGTTAGATTATATGACAACAACGACAGAAAAACCCTACAGTGTGATAATTGTCAAAGTGCACATTATGTGCACTTTGACTTCTTTATGTGCATGCTTGTATGTTCTCATTCCCTACACACTCTAAGAAGCAGCTCACATTCAGAGATAAATCATCTTCAATCAGTTCTCACATGTGCAGAGCAGCAGACGTTCAGGAAGTTGCTATTCCCCCTCACACAGACAGACAAATCCCATCCTCTTCATTTAGCCTCAGCCCCAGGTAAAGAATCATCCTACATGAGAGAACAGCACAGTTCTCCATCCCTGTCCTGCAAAGTTCCCCAGCCGCTGTGGATATTCTGAGGTGGACCCAGAGCAGAAGAGTGAGAGAACCAGCAAAGCAACGCCATAGCATGACCTCCCTCTAATCCTATAATGGATACTTTTTCCTCTGGTCCAATTACAAATTGACTGCTTTCCAGTCGGTTGTTCCCCTATGAATTTAGTTCACAAACTCCCTCAGCGGGGATAAGTTCTCTATCATAAGGCTGAAGTTTACCAGCTTACCCTCTGCTGCCTGTGGCTCTCCTTTCAGTGCTAATATTACAGTTTTTGGCATAATACTGTCTTGCACAACTATGTCCAACTTTTAAATTTAGCTTTCCTTGTGATTTCAGACTGACAGCCCATTCATCCTACCCTTTAAAATTTACACTTTTTTTCCATAGTAAAAGTTATGTGGAGTACAACATCTTCAGAATTTTTGTAATGCAGTTTTACAGCTACCTTTCTTTGCTGACAGCAGCCGAAAACCATCATGATCAAGTGCACGAGAACAAAGCATTAGTTAGAGAAAACCCTTTTTGCCTGCAATATTGCTTTTGTCCCCAGAACAAAGCAGTGTTTTCTCCACTCACACTGTACAATTTTTGGACCTTCACTTGGATGAATCTTTAGTAATACTAAAGTTGAAGACCTCATTTTTCTTAGATAATTTCTTGCAGCATCAGTTATTGTTCAGTAAGTACTCAAAACCACAGAACCTAATAAATACTTGCTTCAGTCAGTGTCAGAATTTTCACTGATCACCATCACACAGAGATTTCAAGTATAAAATATAACACCTTGTTCCAGTTGTCTCGTATCAACCAGATATTTCCTTCTTCAGCCCTTCTAGGCATCTTTGCAATTTAGTTCTTTACTGGTCACTCCCATGCATCTTCCTTTAGTCTTTCAAAAGAACCTTAAGAAAACAGAAAAATCACTGCAGTCTGACTTCAGATTATTCCAGAAATCCTGCTTTTTTTTCCCCAGCGTTCCTGTGTTCTATCACAAAAAGTGCCAACCTTCCAGGGTCACTTTTCTGAAGATCTGAACCAATGCCAAGAATAAATAAATAAATAAATAAATAAATAAATCTAACATTTCCTCTGTCATTTACTTCAAAGTAACCTTTCATATTTAAAAAAAAAAAAAAAAAAAAACAAAAACCCAAAACCAACCAAACAAAAAAACCCTATATATATAAAAAAAACCCAAATGGTTTTTTTAGCTGACTGTCCTTTTCAGAAGAAAGAACAAAATGCATACTTTTTGACTTGGATTTCAGAGTGAACCAATTGCTTACAGGTGCACATGGATAACTCTGTGTCTTTGTAAGCTACGTGAGGATGACTGTGCATTTGTGAGTGCTTCCCATCTGTTCCCTACAGGCAACTCTGAATAAGAACTCAAACTCACTGTAACACTTTTCTCTATTCTATTTGCCCTTAGTAGAGGGGGAAGAAGGAAAGATCACTTGTTATTGCTGCAGGGTGTGCTCTCAGATCCTGACAAAGCAGGTGTACCAAGGCCACAGGCTGACCACAGCTCTTCTCCCCTGCCCAAATGCAGTTCAGGAAACACAAAATTGCACCTCAAGATTCAGGGAGGACTGATTCCTAATATTTTTGACTCTAGCTATGATGCATAAAATTAGAAGAGTAATTTTATGAGTTTAGAACTCTAGTAAACTCAACCATTTGGGGATATTTAAAACTAAAATTATTACTTTATATGTTTTGCATTGTTAAAATGCAAAAATATTTCTACCCTGGTTCAAACTCTGTTCTGACATACAATGTGGGAACTATACACACAGAATAGACCTTTCCTAATGGAAAAGCTTATTTAATGTCTTCTTTCTGCAACAGATGTATATCTTTCCTTTCCACACAATCCCAGGAAATCTGTTAAATACATAACACAAGTATTTTCTTAACTCTGATACTAAGTACCATTTATAGCTGTCTGTCTCTGGAGTATGGTTCACTAATAGCATTCTCCAGCCCTCTACCTCACCAGTGCAGCGTCAGATGTGATAGGGTCTAGGCAGTGGGATCCAAAAGAGGCTCGTTACAGTTCTGTCATAGTGCCAGATGTAAATATAAATCTCTCTAATTATAAGTGTTTGAAATATAGATGGATCAAATGGCTTTATGGTAATTTAAAGCTTAGAAATTGAAACTGTTTAGAAATTTGGGTATTATCTATGGCTTTGTGCCTTCATTTCTTTTAGGAAAGTCAAAGGAACAAAGAACTCATTTCCCAGTGGAAAAGTAGCTATTATAAAGCCTTTAGAATGAACTAATTTTCCATTATCTTGAAAAACATCAGGAAAACACACTAGCTAGCAATATTTATGCTTTAGAAAGCTATTTTAAAATGTTTAAGTAACGTCTATATATTATAAATAATGTAAATAGTATATATAACATAAATTATATATATATATAAATAAATAATATCTATGCTGAAGGGGTCCGTAGAGTTTGCATTGTACTTGAGGACATATTTATGATTTCAGACAAGTTCAAGTACTGAGAGAAATTAAATATAATTAACCCTGATTTTGTGTACAAACTGGAATGAATGCATAAATGTACAACTGTGTGTGCATATATCTGTCATAGTATTAGCAGCTATATACTGCCTGAATTAGGGCCTCTCTTTCCCCTGTATGACCTTGATGCCTAAAGATTTTTAGGCATCAACCTCAGTTTACAGTGAGATAACTCAACTGAGGTCAGTGTATGCCTAAAATTAATGTATTGGCTAGTGTGGATACAAAATAATAACAAAAAATCCCTTAATAATTCTGTGGTAAAAAAACCTTTTTTAGGTAGTAACTTTTCTTTTTATCTTAAGAGTGTATTTGTGGGCATTGTTTTTGGAATAATAAATACCAAAGAAGTTGGGGATCAAATAATAACCAGTATGTAATTAGAAGATATGTGTTTCTCACTAATCAGTAAACGATACTGATTTTAAATTGTATTATCAGTGGATTTGCAGCTCACATGCATAGCTCTCTAACAGCTCACATACAGGGATACCTCTGAGTTTCTTTCTAAGGAACATTTCCCAAGATCTTCCCCATGTAACTTAAGCAAGAAGGATGAGCTGTCAGAGATGAGGTCATTTAGTAAGTTAACAGGAAAGGATGGTGGCTCTTAGTCAGCCCTGGACATTGCTGGAGGCTTTTGTCACTCTTTCTCACACCTCAGCATTGACAAGATATCATTGATTTTATCTGGAGCTATCACAGAGCCCAAGGCTGTTCCACCCAGTTTTAACTTCAGCATACATTTACAGGTAGTTTAAGCCACAAGCATTAAATAGTTATATAATGATAAGGGGGTTTATATGTGTTTACCAGTCTGGAAGCAGTTGTGATGTTGACTGGACAGGTTTACAGAGCACACCTCAGTGTGTCCAACAGTCATGAGTGGTGTTCATTTTATCCCTACCATCCTCCCAGAAAACTCACTCGAGATTTTAAATTATTTGGTGGCAACAAGCAGGCACTGTTGGTCTCCCAGCTGTTAACACTGGTCACCTACAAGTCAGCGCAGCACAGCAAGCCTGCCCTGCCTGCTGAGCTCCTGCCGGAGCACCCAGGTAGGTCACTTTGTAGTCAGGAGTTGAAAATGAACTAAACCACTGCAATCCTGCAGTTGCCATCTGCATATTATTGTAAGCATAATGGACCCTGTCAATTTTGTCTGACATTGTAGAGGTTAGACACAAGATAAATTGTATTTGATTTACGCTCAGGGAAACAGACAAGTTGGAGATGTTTGGACCAGCCAGTAATTCATGTAGACAAAGTCATTTGATGCTTGTGTCAATAAACATACCAATAACTCGATTAAATTTGGTACTGTTTGTGAGGCAATTTCATGAGGAAAACGTCAGTGCACTCCTGAGGATTGACATCACAATTGAAAATAATTGTGGAAAGTTTCATCTGTTAGCTCACTAACTCCTGCAACAGCAGGTGATTTCATAGCTGTTTCTATGACAGGAAAAAGAAAATACTATTTTTCCAGTGCCTAGTCTCACCGTTTTGCTGTTTTATGTAATGAAATCTGAATCAAATTTCTCTAATGAACTTAACAACTCTTGATTCCCTTTCCTAATCCAAAACACTTTTGTCTTCAAATAATTATTTTAAATTATTATTTTGCATAAGTCACATTATACAACAATGTGGCTTAGCATGGATATTTTCACATGGAATATCATGAAACAAGACCATTGAAAATGCTTGTTTTCAGGTTTATATTTTGTAGGTATAACTCCCCCCTTTAAGAAAGTACAAAAAAACTCCCATGTTTCTACAAGCATTCCTTATTTTTATTTTGTTTCCTCTTTCTTTCCAAATACTCAGTAATTTGTCTAGTATTCTATGCTTAGTATTTTATTTTGGCTTATTTATTAGTCATTCAACTATATTACCTTAAACAAACTTATATATGATAGAAAATTCACAGGTTTTCAGACACGCGAATGTTTCTTATGACTGAATAAAAGCAGTCTATCCAAAGATTTACTTGCTTTTTACAGCTTTGCTGGTTGGTCTGGCAGTAAGTATTACAACTCTTTCCAAACTTTGTCTTACTTATGTCTTTAAATCATGACAACTATAACACTAGTATCTAATATGTCTTCATTAGAGTATCCAAAATAGTACTATTTCAGATAACATTATATCCTAGGAAAAAAAAAAACAAAACCCAAAAAACATAAAACCGCAACAAAATATATTGCTTTGAAGAATCTATAAACTTAAATTAGTTACTATGTAACAACTAGACATGAATCACTGATATTACTACTGCATAGTCTTCTGTATGATTGCATCTAATTTTTTAAGAGATTTTTACTGATTTTTTCAGAATAAATTCAAAATTTGTCATCCCACTGAAACTTTGTTTTCAGCCTTTGTTAAATTGCTGTTGCACATTGTGTTATAGATCTTTATGCAATTCCATTACTCTAGTCCTTGAGCTCAGTTATTCTTCCTGTACAATATGTTTCTCCATGCTCATTGACTTTGTGCCATCAACACTTCAGTACCTGAAAGGTGGAAACCTTCTCCATTTACAACTGTGTCATCTGCGACATGACCAAGTTTCAACCTACAGCTTTGAAATCATGAGTCAATGTTTTCCAAAGAAATTTAGTAGGTTCGTTTTTCGCAGATGATCTGAACTTTTTATACCAGCTGGGCTACTTGTAGAGGAATTGTCTAAGATATGAGGGAAGGTCAGTCTGTACAAAAGGATTGTGGAGATTATGAATTTCTATTTGTTCTTTCTTTACTGAAAAAGTGTAATATGATATACTTTGTCACTAACTCTTTGTTTTCGTCTATCTTACCTAAGTACCCATATCCCATTCAAGCCAATAGCTTTCACATGCATTTATGTCAATTAGATGTTTATGGTATGTATCCTTTCTAAAACGTGGAAATTGACACAGAAGATACAGCCCATTTCACACTGAAACCTGGAAAGAAGTCACCAAATAAGAAGTTCTGCCACAATGAAAATGTGGACCATTTTTTTTGCAGATTACAGGTAGTCTCATAGTTCAAGAAGATGAAACAGTGCCCTGTTTAACAGACAGACACAATGTAACTATCTCATAATTAAGAAAGGAACACAATGAATATTGTGAAATATTTGTCTGAGTCCCTGTAGGAGTTTAAAAACAGTTTGTCTGCAAGCATTTACATTCTCCACACAGCAAAAATCACAGTGCAGTCAGGGATTATATGAAGATAAATCCTGCAGGGTGGGACTGAATTCAGAAGCTGATGGATGTTTCTGCAGGGAACCTCCTGCAGCTGCCTCTCCAAGTGATGTGCAACTCGTATCCAAGGGCTGGAACTGGCACGTTCTCAGAAACAGGAGTCACCTGCATAAAGCAGAGACCTTTCTGACATAAATGTAATGAGAGTAGGTTAAATAGTTTGCTGGGGTTTTGTTTGTTTGTTTGTTTTGCTTTGTTTTGGGGTCTTCTTGAATAAAACTTTATGAACACTGGTAACTGCATTGTCTGGCTGGGATGTTATGAATACTGATTATTTCTACTTGCCTTTACCTGTTTTGACTTCAGCATGGTCTGAGACATCCAAATAACAATAAAATATTTCTTACCTGCAGGAAAAATTTGACCTATTAATTGGAGAATGGGGCAATTTTCCATGCACTTTCACGTCCAGAATGTCTTTGGAAAAGTTCAGTTGTTATCAGAGTGTATCCTCTGCTTAGCTGTATGGCCCAGTAATAAGGAAGTGACACTGAAGGAAGGCAGGAGAACATTCCAGTAAAATTAGAAACACTGAAGTTTATTTGGCCTGCAGGAAATTGTTGGTGTGATACATGAACATTACAGATCACAGGGAGCATGTCACAAGCTCATTCGCTGTGTTTTTCACTTGTCTTTCCTACTGTGAAGGATGTGTATTTCTACTTCCACTGGGCCATTTGCAAAACATTTGTCACAGCATGCTCTGCACTTGATATCCATAGGAATTGTATATGCTGTGTATAGCATCATGCCTCTATAATCACTTGGTATTTTGGATACTTTTCATTTCTCTGTTCAGCACTTTTATTTGCCAGTTTGCTCCCCCATGTTGTAATGACTTCTTTTTCTCAATTTTTGCCATTAGCGCACATATCCATTTTCTTGTTCGGTTACAGCTCTCACTGGCTATGTCTATGGTTTGGCTGTAGATTAAATCCAGACTCTGCTGGAATAGGAACACTCCCACCACATGATGCAGAGTGCTGATAAACTTACTCTTGAGCCAGCAAAGTAAGTTTGTAGTGCTCCAAAAATGTTGATGAGATGACTTTGTGCCAGCTAACTTTATGCTAAGTCAGGACTGTCTGACCATGCCAGATCTCCCACAGTTAGCGAACCTCCTACAGACGGGCTGTGAGCCTTCTCATAGCCCCTTCTTGCTTAGTTTCTGCCTGCTTGCCCAGAGTCATTGTCCTTGGAAGCAACCTTGCATCTTTTATATGCAGGAACAGGGCCCTTTAATTCCCTTTGTCTTTGGTTTCCATCTATAGTCATGGACCTAGCTGTGGATCTGCCATGGATTGTGCCTCAGATTTTGACACTGCCACATGATTGAATGTTGGCCACAACACCGTGGTTACTATCACACAGACAGGGACGGGATTTGAGCCAGATCAAGGCCATGTGTGCCTCATTTGCACTAGCCCAGATCCCACTGTGTTTTATCCCAAGCCAGACTGAAGGTAGGTAGATCTAAAACAGCTGCTAGGGCTCTTGGGAGAGACTCTTCTCAGGTCTGCTCTTGCAAGCATGTGCAAAGGGTCTGAGAGCTGTTATGGCTGTGCATTATGTTTACTTTGCCTCCCACAGGACCGTAGCATTTCACTGAGTCCTGCCCTGCTGTTTAAGTTAGCACTCTCGGCCTCAGCCAGCTGAACTTCTCACACTGGCTTGGAAAATACCACTGGCCAGGGAATGGCTCAGGAACTCAAGGCCTTTCTTTTTTACCTGTAGAGGAGGGAAAAATTTAGCCATCCAAACCTCCTATGTTCCAGGCCATGGGATAGGCCCTGGCTTTATTTTGTTTATTGGTATTGGACTAAAAGGACCAGACTGTTTGACTAGAGCTGAAGGCTCTGAAGAAGGGTTAATATGGACTGAAGTTAATAATGGCTGCATAGATGATGGGAAAACATTCTGCAGGTACTATGAAAAGCTTGGCAACTGCCTGACTGCAGCCAGATGCAGAGGTTTGAGATTTTGAGCCTCCTGTTTGTTGCCCTCTTTCAGGAAACAAGGGAGGATCTGAGGACAAACCCTGGTTCATTTTTTAAGGCCTTTGAGACCAATTCCCTTTTTCTTATCATTTTCTAAGCATGCAGCTAGCTCCTAGGCAGTTTTCCAATAGAACCATCTAATGTTGCTGGCAATTCTGTCCCTGCTCTTTTGTCAGTGACTGCGAACGGGCCTTATGCTACTTAAACCCTTCACTCTCAAAAAAAAAAATCTCTCGAGTCCAAGACCTAGTGTATGTCACATTTGAAGGCTTTGACTTCTTGCTTTACTTGCTTCACTCTGGCAAGTTGTAAATCACAGCTTCATAGCTTTTTCTTTCCATAAAAGTCCTCTCTGTCTTATTTTACTGGAGTTGCTTAGTAAACAATATTAAATTGAAAAAGTCAATACACACATACATAAAGAGAAAGAATTATGAATTTTCCAGCTCATAAAGAGTACTTGGAGAAGAGAAAAGAGGTTGGACTTCTGCCTATCATTATCATCCTTAATATTCTCATTGCAGCTGATGTGTCAGCAGTTAAACAGCTATACTTCAGCTTGAGATAGGTAGTAGTATGCTGAGATGTTTCCTGGGATAATACTTCTCCATGAAGGACATTTTTTTCTGCCCAATACATTCAGTATTTTGTAGCACTTTGTGCTATATAGGAGGTTTACATGCTGTCAAAAAAACATTTGCATACCCCTGCAATTACGAAGCAGAATTGTTTGCCAGAGGTAACATCTGCATCTGATGGTCCCCATGATTCGTTACAGATCTGTCAAAGTTTGTCCTCCATGAACTGGACCCAGTCATGGAAGAGTCTGGAGAGAGCATGCAGCAGTTACAAACTCTTCCCTCCTCCATTCCCACTGGGACACAAGCCAGGCACAGGACTGCACCAACAGAACCTATCCTTACCAGAGCGGATGCAGAGGATACGTCAGCTGGCATCCATGATAGCCTAGAGCAAATGTTGCTTGTTTAGCTGGGGTAACTATAATGACCATTTTTATTTTCTGTTTAAGCAGTTTGGGCATCTTTAGTCAAAGTCAGCTTCCTGGGCACGTGGGCATCTTTAGCCAAGTAGAGGGGTAATCTATGAAATTAAAAGTATGGGAGCAGCGAAGACAGTACTCAAGCAACCATGGTTTGGCCAAGAGGAGGTGTACTCTTCTGTTGTTGTTCTGGGTCAGAGCCAAATGACAGCTGCTGCTGCACTCAACTACTTGTATACTAGCTCTGAACAGGACAAAAGACAGAAGACAGCAGTGGTAGGTTATGAGAGACCTGGCACAATGTGTGGGAACATCTTTACTGGCACCTAGTTCTTACTCAAACTCCTTGCACACTCTCAATACTGAAGTCACCTACTTCATAAGCAGAATTTCCCTCATACAGTTTCCTAAGCAAACAGTCCACCTAATTTTTACTAGCTTCCAGAGATCAAACCCCAGCAGAAAAAAAACAGGCTGCAAGCAATGCCTAGTGGGATTGAGTCTGGTTCTGTCATCCTTTGAGCTAAATATACTCTAAATTTTGCACAGTTTCTCTTATGTGTTGTTTCTAGCATCTGTTTTCCAAAATCCTTTGTTTTAAAGTCTTTTTACTGTTACCCTTGACAAAGTCTAAACTGTATTGTTATTTCTAAAACTAGAATCCCATAGCCTCCAGGGTTGGGATGGAAAAGCCCATTCATCTGGAATTGGAAAGATGGTAATAAGAACTATACTGGTAGAATCCACAGATCAAAAGGGACTGTAGGAAAAAATAGAGGAAAAAAAAAGTTGTTTCATTTGTTTCATTGTGTTCTATTATTGAGAGGCAGCTGTGGGGGTCTTTCTATGGCATCAAACTTAGCTGCTACTTCAGAGTATGTAGATATGTGAAAAAAAAATCTTGCAAGTATAAGGCTGAAGGAATGTGTAAAGAAGCAAACCTGATATTGTGTCTTTTATACCACTTGTTAGGATAAGTTTCTGAAGTGATTTCTCCTCAAAGCCAAACCACAGAGGGTCTAGCTAGTTCATCACAAAAGTCCATTCAGGAATGAATTGGTGTGTGCACAGAATGGATGACCATCACATATCCAATGGAAAGGGCACTGGAAGGTTCTATATCTGCCAGAGCAGGACTGAGGCATGTGTTCAGCAGCCAAAATTTTAACTGCTTTTTCAGTTGCCCAGGAAGGTGACTGTGATGTTACTTTAGTCTTGCAAGGAGAGGTATAAATGCAGCCTGGTTCAGCAAGAACTTCAAGTGAGATCATTCCAAAAATAGTGACTGGTGTTGCAAACAGAAGCTGAGTTAACCCAAAAAACTGCCCAAGAATTTGACACATTCTACTGAGATCGACAGCCCACAATTCATAAAATGGGTAAGTGGATGCACTACATGTTTTGATCCTCAGTCATCTAACCCTGATCTCTTATTGGTACAGAATCGCTGTAGGCTCCCTAAATGATATGTGTATTGCTGTGCCTTAAACTGGATCACATCTGTATTCCAAAACATACTGTTGTACATGCAAACCATATGCATTCAGAAAATACACGATAGCCTGTTGGAGTGAACAGTCTATTCTGTTATGTGACCCCATACATACCATGACAATTTTGTAAACAAGGGGGTAAAGTTATAGACTTTTGATTTTTAAAATCTATGTGCAAAAATATAAACTTTATTCACATTCTTGGTTCCTGTGCTGCCTTTTCAGTCTTGCTTCCTTTGCTTTCTCCTTCATCTTTAAGACAGATAGGGTAATGTTCTTCCAGTGCAAATTACCCTTCATTGCTGCTTGTTCTTCACTGTTTGGGCTTCTTAAACACCTACCTGAGTCAACCTTATGCTTGGTCACACAGCTTTGACAGCTAACAAACTGTTAACACTGCTGACAGTGATTAAAAGTATGAAGGTTTTTTCACCCCTCAAGCTACAAGATGTTTTTCCTGCTCACAACACACAGTCCCAAACAGACTTTGCAAACACAAACTTACAGCCAAACCACAAATCTGACAAACTGCAGTCAAACAAACCATTACTCAACAGATAAGCAAACAAATTAAGGACTCATTCCTTTCACACTAGCAGTTACATGAGAAGCTTGCTCTTTCATGCACTGTAATCTGACTTTACTGAGAAAAATGAAATGTGGGTTAAGAGAGCCCTGAAAATATGTGCATTTTTTCTGCCCCACTCTGATGAGGGCTTAATTACTCCCTGAAAGAGAAATAGCTTCAGTAGGTACCTTCTCTGCTCACAAATGTCCTGAGCAGTAAAACGTTGAAAACTGGGATGGTTTTTCATGAAATATTTTTATCATTCTTATCTGGATATGTGCTTTCAACTTTTATCAGCTACTGAACCAGATGGGCCTAGTGCCATTACTGGTGTTTATAAATCCCGGCATGAACAGTCCCTTCCCATCCCATGTATCTTTTATCTATAGGATAAAGACCCTCTCCCATAACGCACATGATGTGGCTTAAAATCAGTGTAGGGAGAACATGAACCTGTAGTCAACTTTCCTGATGGTACAAGAATGTTATAATACAGAACATGGAATAATAATATATGGAAACAGTAAGCTACAACTGCATCCTCCTTTGACCTTGGTCCCCCACTCATTCCTTAAGTAAAGAGTCTCAGTAGCAGGAATGGCTATGAATCATATATGAAGTGAAATATCTCACTGCAGCAAAGCTGAAATGCCTAAATCTTACCAAGGGATTATGTATAATATTTCCTGTTGGCTGGTTTAAGTTATTTATTATCTGGTCAGAGTGCTGGCACTCGTCTCTTCCCATAAGCTCTACTGACAGTCTATATCTAATTCACGTGTAGTGATGTCTCAAGAGAAGGCAGGAGCCTAAAACCTGTACACTGCAGTGCCAGGGAACATAAACATTGCATCTCACACTGCAGCATGTTACAAATTATCAGACACATGATAGCTGTGTTAGTGTGGTGTTCCAGAAGGCTAATTTGCCCAGCTCTTCAGCATTGGGTTGGTTATCGTGGCCAAGCTGCAATGTGCAGTACAGATGTATCCTGATCACAGGGTTGCAGTATTCTGTAAGTTTAGCCCAAAAGCCTGTAATTTCCATTGAACTGAAATGTATGTTAGTCATCACATTTTATATCTTCAAATATGAAAGTATACATGTATGATTCTATAATTAATCTAGTAAACTTAATGTTGGTAACACAGAATTGAATAATCCAGATCATTCTGGAATCCAAGCTTTTTGATATCTACCTCAGCTTTATAGCTTTTCTTTTTGACAGATACCAGCCATCAGCACACAGTCATGGCTATGGTCAATCTTATTCAGTAACAACTGGACCAAAACAACTTTTTCTTTCACAAGTCGAAAAGAAAAAATGAAATTTTGGCATAACTGTTGTGCCATGAACATCAGAGGGGTGTTGGATAGAATATTATCCATGGAAGAGAAAGGAATAAAAGAAACAAAGAATCATATTTCAAATTTATATTACAACAATTCATCCTAATTTGTTCATACAGAAATCTCCCAACTGAAAGATGAAACTTTGCATCCCAATATTAAAATAAAAAAAAAAAAAGAAGGATGGGTGCTGACAATAGAACGGAACAAGATAGATAGAACACCAAAGCTATCACAAAACATCTTACATTTTGTTATGTGGAAATGTGATAGGATTTCTTTGTATCCTCATATCAATTAAAATACTAAAACTATTCTCTGTAATTTTAAGAATTTGATTAAATAATACTGCAAGAATTCTTGGGTTCCTTAGAGGAATTGCCAAGAGCTTTACATGCTCTCCTTGCCTCAAAAAACCCTTCGTTTTATAATTTTTTTTTTAATCCAAAACCCATTTCTGTTCTTTCTATACAATTCTTATCTTTAAATAGGTTTTAGTTGTGAAGTAGAAATAATAAATAAATAAATAGAAATTAAATTCTTCAGGGACTAAGTATTATGTATCCAGTAATAGCTATTCATTATTTAGAGCTTCTGAAAAAAGTTTCCCTATTAAGTTTTTTGTGACTGCTGGTTCTTAAAACCTTTTTTTTTTTCTCTGCACCATTCCTGCTGCTGCTTCTTGTATTTCCATATTTCTGAAAATATGGTTTTATTATGACTGCTTCTTTTATATTGAAAGTGTTATGTGGGCATAGTCCTTAGATAAGAAGACTACAGTCTGGAAAGACAGGCAAAAAAACCCAAGCTTAGAGAAGACATCTAACCTAAATTGCTTTTGCACTGAATACATACAACCACATGTTAAAATGTTGGGGCAGGAGTTAATTAAACTGAGACCAGGCACAAATCTTGACTCTCTTTGGGTCTTGGTAATTCTTTGTGAATGAGCACATGTTGACAACTATGGGCAATTCAGCGCTGACAGGTGCTGCAATGCATACTGAAGAAAAATTACTTGAACTAAGTACAGGTTATTGAACTAATATTAACTCAGGAGATGAACCTAGGTATTTAGGAGCTACCTCTATCAATGTGGAAGAGAAATTATACAGACAACTGAGATGATAAAACCTTAAAAAGGCAACATTGGAGAATGCTGAAGAAAAGTTATTCTAACTTTCAGCAGTTGACTGGTTTATCTTGCCAATGAGGTGCACTGTACGGCTCATACCCTTACCATGAAGATTGCAGAAGTGCACGGTTCTAAGACTGGGGCTGTGAAAACCTTCCTTGCAGAGAGACTGAAAAGTTTATCACTTAGAAAAGAGGTAGATGAGACATGATAAAAACATGAAATTGAATTAACATAGTATAATGTCAGTCTCATAACAGAAAGCAAAATGCATCCCTGGAAAACATCAGTTTTTTGACAAAACTTAGAAAGCCATCAGCTGAAGAGTGTTGGGAGTTGTCCACAAAGGTTTTGGTTTGGGGGTTGTGGCAAAACATCAGGTTTTCTATGGGAAACAGACACTTGCATTATGAAAACATTTCTTATAAAATTCAATTTTCTGCTAAAAACAAATTTCATAGAAAACATTTGACTTGGCTACATAAAGTCCTAAGAGGATATGATGCAGGTATTTGACATGACTGCTAATCAAGGTTAGCAATTTCATACACGGTGTGAAGTATTTCACCAGGACTCAGGAAAAATTCTACTGCCAGCATTTTGTCTACAAATATCTCTCCTTTTTTAGTCTGACTTCTCTCAATAGCAGCTAACTCGGTTCTGGTGACGTGCAAGGAACATCTTCAAGAACTCAGTGTTCTTTTAGCAATTACTGAATGAAAATTTTCAGCCAACTCTAATTCTACAAACATTTAAATACTTTATCCAGACAAATTGCTCTTCTTTTGTCAAAAAGAGAGCTTCAGGAGGTCTCCCATTTTGTCTTACAGGAAGAAAAATTATTGCAATCTTAAATGTCAGTGTAGAAAATGAAGTTATGCAGCCATATGCATGGTTGCTTCTAGTTCAGAAGTTGTAAAAAATGCCTACAACAAAGTATGGATGCTCTCGTTTTTATGTGCATAAATCAAGTGGTAATGAATTTGCTTTTAATGTAATTTGTAATGCTAAGTTTGCAGTCAGCCAAAACAGCAATCTGTTCCTCTGCAAGATAAAGCATGCCAGTTTTCACATGCTCCTTTTTTTTTTCAAATGTGAAAATATATATTTAGATAACAAAACATATACTTTGCACTATAGCCACTGCATAATCTTTTTTATGGAGAAACAAATACTCCATCATTTTTTGCAGAATGTTGGCAGGCAGAAGGGTGTGTACTACTGATGTTTCCTTGCTTTCTTGGGCATTGTGAAAAAGATCTTATAGATCAGCTTTGAATCCAGATGTTTCTTTTCCCCGATGTGTTGACATACTTGGCCAGATTCTCATCTCGTATCTGCTGAGTGTAAATCTGGAATATTTCTGCATAAATCAAAGAAGGAACTGAGTGTAATTTTTGTATGGAAATGTGCCAAGAGCCCAGCTGAAATTTTTAATATGAACTAAAATTTAAAATATTTGTTTAAATGTCTTTACTATATATGACTGAGAAAATCAGACTTTCTCCACCTTTAGAGCATCTTCTAGTTTCAATGTCTGATGGGGCAACATTTCAGTGGAAAATAGGGAATAGTGTACTACTGTGGGTAGAAGATGGGACTAGAGGCAGAAGAAAAAGGAGCAAAGATCTGATCAGTGTTAAGAATGCCTCTCTTATTCTTCATTATTGTTAACTTCAACAAAGTGTGCAGTTCATTGTTAGGCAGTTTTACTGTCTTAATAATACTTCTGTCTGAACTGGAATGACAGAAGGTGAATGCCTGTCTCCTCTTCCTTTTATTATTCTGAAGAGTTTTGACAACAAAAATATAGAGTAGCATCTAGGAATATTCAGAGAGGCCAGGCCAGCATATTTGTTGATCAAGGTTAGAAAACTCATACAAGGTACAATTTTCCCAGCATTCATGGAAAAAACTCTGCTGTCAGCATTTTCTCATCGAAGATCCCTCCTTTTTTTGACCAGCTTTTTTCTTAGACCTATCTAATTATATCTAACTCCAGTTTAGGTAAATAAGCTAGTCCAGATGAGAATCAACAAACCTATAATTTATTTCACTCTCATGTTTCCTTGTAGTCGACACCCAGATGAAGTCTGCTTCATGACGTTACTTCAGATTCAGTCAGATGAGAAAAATTTTTTGAAATTTCCTTTTTAAGCCTGATACATCCTAGAATTCAGTAAATGGCCTTACTGCAGAAATTAATTTTAATTCATCATCTTACAAAGCTCCAGTGAAAATGACAGTTCAGTGTCTGAGCAAAATAGTTTGTAAATGTTTAAGCCAGCTTTAGCAATACGAATAAAAAAGCACCTGTATTTTGTATTGCTGTCCAACCAATTCAAAACTGGCCATTCCTGTCCATGGATTCCATAGTTTTGTTACTACTCATCTCTTTTAGTTTCATTTAGGAGTTGGTGTTGATACTTATAGGGCATTAGTTACAGCCCACAGGGCAAATCCAGCCTGCAGGGGCTGAGCAAGAGGCCACTCCTTCACCTGTGTATTGTTCTGCAGTAGTGCCTATGTGAGTATGGAGCCTGAGAAGCTGGTTCCAGACAGCTTCTGCAGGTTTTGCACAATCCAGATCAAGGAGAGTCAGGAGAGTGAGGACATGGCTCCCCCTGGGCTTCAGGTTATCATCCCTTCCAAGTCCTCCCCAAAAACTTTTCCATTCTTCTGTCAAGGGCTTATGCTCATTAGAGGGATTCTGGGTTCTGAATCACAAATGAAAAGGTTTTAATGGAGTTTGGGAGCTCTTTAGTATTTCATGTTGCCTAGCCATAAAATTTGCTGTTCTTTGTAGGCTGAGTGCCCTAAAGAGATGTCATGAATCTTATACTTAAATTCCCTCAAGGAATGTTGTTAGTTCTGTAGACTCATGCAATCTATAACCCGTCTTTACCCTCACACACTGCCTTTGAGTGTAGCAATACTTCAGCTCATGGAAATGCAATATAAAGAACAAGAGAGGCATGTTAATAGGGAGTTTAAGATGCTAAAAATTAAGTTGTCTAACATTCTTCTAGATCTGAAGTAGTCTAATATCGGTGTATTGTTCTCCCCCTCCCTGAGATTATCAATCAGGTTTTTATTCCGTTTTATTCTGTGAAATACCCTGAAAAGTAAAATTGCACAAACCAAAGTAATGGGTTCTATATTTTTTTCAAATCTCTTGTGGAGGATATTTGTGAAAGTCCTGTCTTCTTCACCACAACTGTAATGCACAAATGCCAAGGGAAGAGATGATATAATTATAATTATGATTATATTACTGTGTAATGAAATATGCAACAGCATAGAAATAAAAAAAAATTGGAAATATCACTTCTATCTGTGTTGCGTATTATCTTATCGACTTCCATTCTCAAAGAACAATTGAGTTTCAAGTGTGACTTATTTATGGGTCACACTACTCAGGGATACTGACAAATTTAATGTATCTGATGCTACATGACAGGAATTTAGCAGGCATGACAGGCAGATGCTGTCTTGACAAACTCATGCAAGAGATTCGTAGTCAGAAGTATCAAATAGACGTATGTTTCTTAAATATGCTCTACCCAAATTATATCTCTGACTGCTCCACAGTGAAGCAAAACAGTTCATGTAGAAATCAACTCAATATACAAACCAAGAATGTCTCTTAACATGAAGTAGGAAGAAGCTGAAAAAGAGTGAAGTATTTATACTTGTATGTACCTTCTTTTTCCCTGATGTCCACTTATGAACATTGTTGGTGGCAGAATACTGGCCTAGATGGAGCTTTAATGAGAACTGATATGGCTATTGTTGTATTCTTAGGCAGTTTTGAGGTCTAGTGAATTGCCAATGCAGTTCTGCCTCCAGCAGATAATAGGTTATCTACAGTGCTTTTTTTTTGAAGTAGAGATTCTCTGTAGGCTCACAGACCACATTGGTAGCCTGCTTAGTTTTCAAAGAAATACTTTGACTTAAAAACAATAGAGACAGAAATGGGATAAAGCAGTAGTGCTTAAGAAACTGCAAACTTATTTACAAAATCAAGTAAAAATCACATTTTTATATTTTATATTTGGCATTTATCAATAGTAAATTAAAGCATTTATAATAGTCTTGTAACATTATTTTTATTATCTAAGTTACATTTATTATTTGTAGAACTATTTTTATGTGAGTTAACACAGTGCTTTCATCTAAAGTTCCACAAAAATCATTTCTGAGTTTTCCATCTTGAATTTTTTTAGTCACAGCTCTGTTGTTCTATGTTTTTAATTAGGGAAATCATATGTTTTACATTACTTGACTTGTAAGAATAAAAATTGCTTCCATATTCCCATTAAGCTTTAAAAGATTATCTAACTAATTTATTTACAGGGTTATTTCGTTCTATTTCCCTATAAAGGATTAGAGCTGTTTATCTACTTCTCTTATAAAGGGATACTTTTTCCCATAGAAGGAAAACAAGAAGACATTTCAAGCTGGATATTTAAGATAGTTTTAATTATCTCTGCTTGTCACAGTGAAAAACATTACTGTTAAAATTTTATAATGTCCTAAACTATAAATGATCCCTACCAAATACAAAATAATGTTTTCATCTTTAAAACAAACAAATTGTAACTGTGGAGATTGCCAAATTATTCTGCCTATCCTGGAGCCATAATCTTTGCTGGTGTAATTTGGCACAGTCTCATCGAGTTAAGGGGAGCTAAGCACATTCACTCCAACTGATGATTTGCTCCTATCTGCACATAAAAAAATCACTTTTAACTCTTAAAAAAGCCCAACGTAATCCTGAAAGTTTCAGTTGCTCTCTTACCATCAGGTAGCTAACTACCCTCATCTAGAGGGCAATTTGATCCTATCAGTGGCTAAGGTATGTGATAAGACATGTCGGACTGTTGCAGCCTTACATCAAGATGGCCATAATGAAAAATGGTTCAGTCTAGAAAGTACAGTCAATCCATTGTTCTTGAATATTACAAATACCAAATTTTGCTACTTCTTGATGAACTCTACTGGTAAAGACAGCTAAGGAGCATAGCTGGTTGAGTTGGGCTGCAGACAAGTTGCATCTGGGAGATATGCTAGTCATATTTTTATGACTTGTGAGATAAGTGGAGTACCCAAGTGTGTTCTCAGCAGCAGTGACTGGCATGTTATGTCATGCTGTATTGTGCCAGTGACCTTTAATATGGACATCAGTGAGAGCTCTAACTAGGAATATCTTCATGGTGGAGATTTTTCCAATAAACCTGTTTTGAATAAAGTGGTTATGAAGGATCATATGCTAGTAAAGACAATCAGCTAACACCCCAAGGCCATCTCACATGGCAGTTTATGTATGTACAGCCAGACTCTCTTACCCCTTAAAACAGAGTGACTGCATCCAAATTTCCCCCTGGCATAGTCTTTGACCTGACTTTGAGGTCTAAGTCAAGGTTTTTTTGAGAGAGGGTCACCAGACCCAGGGCCAGGCAAGTTGCTAATTGTCAGCATCTAAACAGCGTAAATGACCCCACATCTCTGCCTAAGTCCACACATTGACCACCTTTATTTTACTAGTGGAGAAGTTTCTTGTGCAGCTAGCACAGAAAGAATACCTATTTGAAGACGAAATTTAAAACTTTTAGAGCACTTCTATATTATTATAGTCTTGGCTGCTAGGATAGGAAGTTGCAAGGTTACAGCTCGTACTGATTAGCATCCAGCAGCATGTGGCCCCATGGTCAGTGAAACCAAGTCTATCCACTCTGTCTCCAAAACCTTTGCAGGGCCCTTCTCTGCATCCAATATTTTCAGTATTACAAGGTTCTTTGGCAACATATCACATAATATTACATAGATTCCCACAGAATTGAAAACCTCAGCATGATTTGCTAACAGTTGCAGATTAAAGAGAACTGTGTTATAGGAATGTGGGTAGAATGGAACAGAGATTTCATAGTCTCAAAGAAAAAAGTTGCAGAAGATATACAAAAATCAATTACTTTTTCCACCAAAACAATATTTCACAAGTATTTTGGCTAAAGGGTTCTGCAAGCACTGATTTAAATTTATTCATGGCATGAGAAACAGGGATAACCTTTGATCTTTTTGATTTTTCTTGCTGAATAAACACTTTTCAGACATTCTTCTGTGTCTCATGCTACTATAAGAGGAAAGAGGCAGCAGTTATGTCCTTGCAAAAACCAGGAGAATAATATTCAGAAGCACTTTTCAAAGACTAGGACTTTACTGAAAACAGAATTTCAATAAAATCAACTAAATTCTCTTTAATTAAACACTTTGTATGTAATTGATAAAACAAGTATTACAATTTTAGAATGCACTTCGGCCAATCAGATTTCTAATAAAAACATGAAGTTGATCATCAAGCTTAGGAATCTTAATGTCTTAGAATAAATTAGCATTTGTGTATCCCAGCAATGGGAACTTCGTGTCCTTCTGAAAGTGGATCTTGCTGAGTTTTGTTATTTCCAAGGCTACCGGGTCTAAACAAAAACTTATCATACAAAAATCTGTACTATTCTAGAGACTTCATTTCAACAAATGAAATTGCAGGGGAAGGAAAACATATAGACAGGTAGTAAACAATAAGAAAAATCATGTTGGAAATACTGAAACAAAAACTACTGTCAGAATGAAATTCCATTGCAAAAGTAAAAAAAAAAAAAAAAAGGCCCAGTGGCCTCAGTGACCTTTAAATAAAAGACAGTGGAGTCCAAATGTGCCTCCAAATGATGAATACAGGTATCTTCATTCAAAAAGAAACCCTACACAGTGCTCTGGCCTGGCTGATACCAATCTCTGAGACTCAAAGGTTTTACTAGTAATGTCATATGGTCCAGATACAGTCAGAAATGAGTAGGATTCGTACAGATGCTGAATGAGTTGGCTGATGCAATTGTAAGTCTGGTTTGAATCATCAATGAAATTTATGATGCGCAGAAAAATTACCAATAACTGTGAAAAGACTAATGTCTGTCTTAAGACCATAGAGTGAACTTGGGATGAATGTGTCTGTCAGCTTTGTCTCTGCTCCTGAAAAGGTAGTGGAACAAGATCCTACTAATTTAATGTCAACATGGATGATGAAGTGTTTAGGACCAGTCAGTGCATCCATCAGGGATAAATAATGGTTGATCAGCTTGATAACCTCCTGTGATGAAATGACCATATCTGAAAACAGAGGGAAAGCATAAAGTCATGACATGTACATGGATGCATCATAACTTTAATATGGCCTTTGACATCACCTCCTATAACTTTCTCATTTGAAGCTGAGGAGTTAGGGACTGGATGGATACAGCGTTGGAGGTGCTGAAAAGTGTGTGAAGCTATTGGACTCAGAAGACACAATCTTAATGTCCACTTTGTGGCCGGTCAGGAGTGCCCCCTCCTCCTTATTCCAGAAGCTGATGCCTATGCTGATGTTGTTCAGTATCTTCACCGCTGGGATGAGGAGTCAAAGTGCACCCTCAGCAATGTTGTGGACTTTATTAAAGTAAGGGAACAGAATGAGATGTCAATCAATAGAGCTTCAATTCAGACTTTATTGAGGACGAACAGAAACTATACGAAGTTCAAGACAGACAAACACGAGGTTTTTACACTGACCCGTTACTGTGAGCTGATGTTCTGTCCCAGCTTTTGCCTGCCTCTGTCCCCAGAGAGGTGCCTGATGGTCAGGCTGTTCCTGTGCTCCCTTGCTCTGCTGCTTCTGCCTGGAGGTGGGACAGTCCCAGGCTGCCAGACTCTGTCCTGCCACCACTGCAGATCCCTACAGTCCCCGGCCCCCAGGGAGTCCCTGTCCCACACTGCACCCTGACTGTTTTGCACCCAAGATGAGGCAAGCCCACACATCAGTCCAGGAGTGCAAACCATGATGGAAACCAGCGATGCTTGAGCTGCTGCCACACAACCTGCCTACACACGACACTGGAACTGGCTTATCTACTACTGCTATATTTGTCACAGAACTTTCAATAATGTTCCTCCTGAATTTATGTATCAAATCTGAGCTAAATGAATAAGAAAATCAGTGCTTTCATTAAAAAAAATCTCAGGAAAATTATCCAGGAGGCTGCTATGGAAAGTCAAGTCATTATTATTACCTTGTTTGTATTTATTCATAGTAACACCTATTCATCTTTTTCTTTAATCAGTCACAATTCATCATAACTTGATGGTCATGGACACAATTTCCTTTGTTTTATAACCTCTCATACACCTTTTTTCTGCCCCAAAGTCTAGTAGTGTTTTTGAGGTGATACAGAATCTTGGCTGTCTGCATCTTAATCTATTCTTTAATATATTATTAGAGTCTCTGTAAGGTTACAGAAGGCTCTAAAATTCACAACTCTCTTATTGTTCAGTTATATTTATATATATATATATATCTTTTTATAAATATATATATATAAAATCTGCTGAAATCACCATGCTGGTGAGCAAAATGTAATTGTCTTCTACCTAACAGATCTGTGTGCCACAGGGAAGTCACTCAGTTAGAGACAAAAGGTCATGGGCAGAACTTTCCCATGTGCTGCTTTCAAAAACGTGCACTTTTTTTTTTAACTCTCTGTGGAAAGCAATTGAGAAGTCTCAGCCCAGCACCCACTGCAAGAGGACCAGTCCTGGCACCAGCTGCTTGTCTGCACGCCGCCAGCACAGCAAGGCGAGCGCAGATTAGGTTTGGTACATGAAGTGCAGCAGACTGAGCACGGACGAGGTGTTGACTGCAGGTCAGAGTCGCCACAGTCAGGGTGGGCCACCTGGCAGTCCCTGGTGATGGGAACGCTGAGGGCAGATCACACTGGCAAATGGGAAGGAAGAGATTAATATTCTGCTTTTATTACTTTAAGATGAAAGTATTTGACTACCTGCAAGAGGTGAAAGGCTCTTGCTTTCTAACATGTATTGGTATTATAGGCTGTTAGAGGTTTCTTTCATGATTTATGAGTAGCAGATGTTATTAAATAGACGTATTAGAAGAAAAGCTAGAAAATTCTTAAAATGCCCCTTTTCTCATTTCACTTTCATTTAGTGACTGGTTCTTAAAAGCTAACCACAGCATATGCAAAGGCTTTGCTGTTCCAGGACATGATGAGAGGAAAGTGATGTTGAAAGGAACAATTAATGCATTCTGAAAGTCATTTAGTTTCACAAAATTATGGGAGGATTTTCAATTTTGGCAACTGACACAAAGAATTCTTTACTTTCATGTATTTCATCTCAGGAATAGCCCTTCTCTGATTTTTCACATGCTTCTAATAGATCTTTACATAGAAATAAGGAGGGAAGCAAGCCTAATTGTGGCTGTGAAACAAGTACTTCTCAGTATTTGGAGAAGGGGTTGCCAGAGTCAGGACAATTTAAACTTTTATCATTCTGCTTATTAAAGACTGCAGACTGGCCAGATTATTAATTGCCAGGTGCTACTCATCTCTAGTCTTGGTTTGACTGTTATCAAATCTGAGAGCAGGAGATACTTGCAGCTTACAAACCTAAAATAGCTCAAAAGTGTTGGTAAAGATATACTTGCTCTGAAGGTACATAAAGTGCTCTTTGTCAGTTTTACTCCACAGTGTGAACTGACATACTGCATGCAGTGCTTGACAGTCCTGTTAAAACTTAGTTTAAAAGTAACTAAAAGACTGAGAATTTGGCTGTGTGTTATGTGGGCCACTTCAGCTTTCACGACATAAAAAGAGTAGGCTTCCAGAGGTGCCAGATCAGACCTCTTCATGACAGAGGCAAAGCTGATAAAGCATAGCTCCCATTTTAATTTAATATTCCTTTACTCTCTCTACTGGTGACAGGTGTGGAATGCTGAGGGCTGGAAGAACAAATAAGTTGGGACAAGAGCTCTGGAAATAAAGATGTTCACAGGGTAATCTCTGACCTGCCAATCACTTCAATAGGAATGGGAAGAACTGTAAGCAAGTCTGAATGATTTCATATTTCATGGACCAAGAAATGATGTTTTCTCTACTGCTTTTGAGGGAATTGCTGAAAACTGTTCCTTTATAATCAGTTTGAGTTTTGCCATTGTCTTTAATGTAAATAAGTTTAGGGGCCTTGGATCTATTTTGATCTTTCCCAATAATGGCTAAATACAAGTTCTGTAATGAAATTTTAAAATCTTGATTTCTTTGACATCTAGGGAGATATTTCATTGATCAGGCTGGGGCTGCAGTTTCACCCAGCTCTCTCTGATCTCTTGTTGATCTTTTCTCCCTTGTAACCTGTGATAGGACTTATTGGAATGGTTAGAAGTTGCAACAGAGGCAGTTCAGACTGGAAATTAAGAAGCATTTCTTTACTGAGAGGGTGCTCAAAAAATGGAACAATCTTCCTAGAGAGGTGGTTGATGCCCCAAACCTGTCAGTATTTAAGAGATATTTGGACAATGCCCTTACTAACATGTTTTAATTTTGGGTCAGTCCTGAACTGGTCAGGAAGTTGGATTAGATGATAATTGTAAGTCACTTCCAACTGAAATAATGTATTCTATAATACAGGAAACATCCATATGGTTCCCTTGCATTACATCAGTCTGGATTGTTCACTTAACCACATTATGTTTTGTTACCAGTCTTCACTGACTCCTAGATACAGTGTTGAATGTGTCAAAATCTGTGACAAATGCATGAGCTGGGGTGTACATCATGGGTATATGATTTATTATTAAGAGCAATTGTCATGTGCAACAACCTTACTCAAAACCACATTTCCAGTAAATCATTTTATCCTATAATCAGTTGAGCCTATCTTATACCAAAGATGAAAGTCAGCACAAATTCCTGATTTTTTTCTTGTTGTTTGAGCTGCATTATTTCAGGTAGCATGTATCAGATACTGCATGATATAGCCTGAAATGATATAATGCAGCATTCCTAAATACGGGAAAAGCTGAATGTTATTTCAGCTGCCAGGCATGTTTCTGGATAGTAAATTTTATAGACAGTGTTTGTGCAAGAAAAAATAGAGACCAGAAGACAGCTACTTGTGGGCTGTGAAATGTTACCAATTTCAGAAAGAGCGGCTGTGGATATTTCTGCTGTACTGTGATCTGCAGCACACACACACACACACGCATGCACAGATTTTGAAATATCTGTACTATCTACAGTTGCCACAAATACAGTGGAATCAAAATAAAATAGCTTCATGATCAAAATAAAATGAAGTCAAGGATATAAGGTAATATGAAAAGATCCCAATGTGAATAGCTCTGCAAAGCAGGAGGAGGCAGGAAGTAACAGACCTCATCATCTGCAAGAACTGAAAGAAGGGGGAGTCAAAGTCGATGTGATTATTTTGTGCGGTCAAAGAGGTTACCCTTAGACTGAGTTCGGGGAGTATCTAGTGGCTATCTGGATATGTTTCCTAAAGCAAGGTCTGTTAAATTGGTATAAACCCCTGAGAAAAGAGGGAGATGCCCCTTAATACTCAGGTCATTTAAAACTAGATTGCAAACTGCAGGGAACAATTTTAGACTGGCAGGGGAGAGTAACATGCGACCTAATACTCAACTTTCCATCTCTAGTTACTCTTGCTTTGTAATTTCACATTTCAGGGGACTCGAAACAACATACCAGTCTTTCACACTGAGGGCACTGGAGATTTATGTGTGGCTTGCTTGCCATTGCTCTGACAGTAAGGCTTTATTTCAGTAGAGGTGTATTGACTCTGTAACCAGATGTGAATTCAGGTCAAAACACCACAAAAATCCTGTTAAAAGGTTGGCAAAGGGAAAAGATACATCACATACACACCTCATGATCCTCTTTTAAAGTTTGAAGTACCGGATTGTGCTGGGGAATTCTGAGACTGATTACACGTTATAGCCCTCTTCCTGTTTCCACTGAAGTCAAAGGCAAAACTCTCATTGATCCCATGGGAACACATGCTATACTTTCCCATTCCATAGCTCTAATATTTTAATGGATTTAAACATTTTTGCTTTAAAAAAAAATCACACTCATGTTGACAGTTTAGACACCAAATTTCTTGAAGCTTGATGTAATTTGAAATAAGCCAGATGTGCAAACCTCTACAAACAAGATTTATAAGGGAAACAAAATTTTAACCTTAATGTTGACAACTCTTGTGATACCACTAATATCAATAAAGGGAAGAAAAGTTATTTTTTCCAGCTCTATGGGGACAATACAGCTACTCCCGTCTGAAAAATAACTCCCACCAGGACTTCAAAAAATACTGGTCACAACCTCGCATACATGAGGATTCATTATGCTTCTCATAGTTCTCTCTAAGCTATTTTTATGCAAAGCTGTGAGTTCAGGGGTCACACTGTACATCATGCTCAGCATACTGGGGAGCTTTCAGAAGCAGAGGTACAGCTACAGACTTATGTCATGACATATTATGTGACTCTGTATGTAAGGAAAGCCATGTGAACCTTTGTATAAAGCAACCTTAGAAAGACCTAAGCCATTTCTTTTCAAGTAACTCACCCAAAGCAAAGGTTTTCTTTCAAATTTCATTTCATGGAATTCCTGGGCCAACATAAACCTCTCTCTGGACAAATACAGCTCTTTCTTATGAAGAAGCCACCAAATGGACCAAAGTCAGTCTTGACCTGTCACCCTTGAGATGAGAGTCTTGTCCTGTGCTCCTCATATTTAATTGTCTCTGGCTTTCAAATACTATTCTTTATTCTTCCATGGCCATTTGGATTTTCTTTTTTGAAATACCTAATTGTTTTCACATATTTGACTTTTGTTGACAGTGAAATGCCAACCAAATTCAGGAGTGACATGTCCCCCTGCACTTTTACGCGAGCAAAAAAGGAAAACCTACTCTGACAGAGTTGCCTCCATTTTAACCTTGTGGTTTTTTCAGTTAAAGTCTCTGTAAGAAATCTAACAGAAGATGCTGTGAGAAGACACTAAGCCAATCCTAATAAAATCCAGTCCTTTCAGAGACTTTGAGCACATGGGGAGATGAGTAGGGGCCCCTTGGCTTTCTGATCCCACCTCTGAGAAGTGGTCTTTCTTTCCTCAGTTTATTCTTTTATATTTTACTCCCCCTTTCCTCCTGCAATGTCAAATTTGACTGTTTCAGAAAATACAGTTTTCTGTAATATTAGTGATAAAGGTAATCTTCCTTTGCAACATACCTCACTTAGGGAGGTAGAGAAGCAGGTGCTGATCTCTCCCTGGGATGTGGTGACAGGACACATGGGAATGGTTCAAAACTGCATCAGGGCAAGTTCAGACTTGACATTAGGAAATATTTCTTTACCAAGACGGTGGTCAAACACTGGAACAGGTTTCCTAGAGAGATGTGCGATGTCGCAAGCCTGTCAGTGTGTTAGAGGCATTCGAACAATGCCCTTACTAATATGTTTTAATGTTTAGTCACTCCTGAATTGTTCAGGCAGCTGGACCAGATGATAATTGTAGGTCCTCCTAACTGAACTTGTGTAGTCTAGTCTAGTCTATTTATGCTGTTCTGTTCTGCTATGTTCAGATCTGCTCCGCTCTGTTCTATACAGTTAATGGTTATAGAAATAGAAGAACCATAATCATCAGGAATAGGTGAAAATATAAGGCACAGTTTGAATGTATCTGTTTCAACAACACTTTTGAATATCCAAGGCTTTCTGACTATTCCAGCCAGCAAACAGGAGAAAGATCAAGATTAATCCTTACATTACATTGGTTCTGATGTTGGGAAGTCAAAGACACACATTCAAATTCTTAGTCTGACTCAGACAGAAAAATATCTATTCTAGATTACAAGAGAGAGAAGCAAACAAACATACAGTGAAGTCAAAAGAACCCTCTCATATAAAAAACCCTCTCATTTTTGGTTTTGACTCAAAAACTAATATTTCTTCATCAGTTTATTTTGTAAAGTTTTCAGAAGGTTTGGGTATTTTCCCAAAATAGAGTCATATTTTCAAACCTTGAAACTTGCTGAAAAACAGTGTTTGTCCTCTAGACAGGTTTGCATGCAGTATGAATCTACTATTTTTATTACTATGATGTTATTCATGTCACACATTCTTTATTATCCAATGTAAAATTCTATTATTTTAATTTTGTTAGACAAGTTCGATTCTGATCTAGAAAAAGAACGGAAGTGTGAAACAGTCTTCATTTCAATTTTAACTAATTCTTACAAAGATATGTTAGGCAGGACTCCACATATTTAAAGGTACGCAGAGAGTTGCAAGCCCTTAAATGGTCATTGTCTCCCATCATTATCTTCTCTCATGAAAGCATGTGTTCTTCACACAGACTGTCTGTGAAGTGCTGAACTGATTTTAGATGGCTGCATTGGCACTGTTTGCTTCCAGGGATTCATTCACTATCCCAGCAGTCAGTGTAATACACTTTGCTGTGGCAGCTCTAAGTGACAGCAACTGGGTAACTATTTCAGCCAATTCCTACACCAGGTCTGACTCAAACCTAAAGCAGAAGTTTTTCCAATATGTTTCATTCTCCTTTCCTTCCTATGCTTCAGGGTACTTTTTTGTATTGAAGTATTAAACACTTCCGTGAACGAAGATAATGAGGTCCTGTGTTTTCAAAATGGGCACTTCTGTCAAGTACATCTCAATCTGTTAAAAACATAAAGGACTATTTTGAAATTCTGTCTTTCTGGTAAAACCAGATGTTGATTCAGGCACTACTGAAGTGAATATGCCTGAATACACACACTCCTGAGTTATACTACACTTCTCACATGCTCTTCTCTTTTCTCACTTTGTAGTCTTCAGGTTCTTCTAAACTTCTGTAAAGAACTACAATGAAAGTAACACATTTTAGGCATGCTGTCATCATGCAATCAATCATGTTGGAAAGAGCCTGAAACGTACACCCAATGTCTGTCCTAAGAACACAAGAATTGTAGATGCCTCAGCCTGTCACTACATCATAACTCAGAGATCATTAACTTTGGCTATAATGTTTTGCAAATAATGGTAACATCTCTGCATGGGCTGGGTGTAGCAAATGGGATAACAGCCAGCTCATAGATCTTGACTCCATTGCATCACCAGCCACAGACACTTCTGCTTTGGCTTAAGTCCAGCCCTGGAAACCTCAGTGTGAATTCCCACTTAGGGCTGCTTCTTCCCTCCCCTCTCCCTCTCCCTCTCCACAAGGAATGGGCATCAGTATTTTTAGGCCAGAAAATAATTGTCCTTTTGGTTTCAAATCTTGAAAAGCTGTGACTTGCACAGCAGAATGAGTGTCTGGACAAAATCCTTCCTTATAGACTGTTCCATGGAGCCAAGGCTACCTTGAATCAACCACACAAAACTGCAGACTCCAGTATTCTCCTGTTCCCTAGATTATTTTTAATGTTGCACTTTTCATCATTTTCATGTTGTATTTTTTGTGACTTATAAATAAAATTTATCAATTTATTCATCTGCATGTTTTTCATATAATGAAGTCAACTGAATGCAAGTAAGTCACTTCAGCAAAGGTTCTCCAAAGTGCCATATTGGATTGTGGTTAGAAGGAGGGTTTAAAAGCTTAACAAAGTTTGGTGCTTGTTACCTCCATTAATTGATTTTGGCACCTCATTTACTTTATCATTTTATATCATTTAGTATCATTGGTGATGTTAATCTGCCTTAAATAAAAAAGATCAGCCACTATATTTTCATGAAAAGTTTGTGCTTATAAAAACTTCCATGATCTTTTAGCATCTTGTATAAAAGCACTAGATGTTTATTTTAATAATATTCAAATCATTGATTTTGCTAAAAATATATTTATTTTTTATATATATATTTCAGGTACTACTTACTTTAAAGTTGTTGATTTTTGACTTATAGACAAGTATAATCAATCATTCAAACTGTTCATAGTCACAAATGACTGAGGTTTGTAATGAGATATTGGGAATCTTTGCAATTTCTAAAATAATATTTATTTTTAATATCCTGAACAACATGTATTTCAAGTATTAGAAATAAAGTGCCTGGGATATATATAGTAGAAAGAGTTGAATTTCAGGCAAAGGTGTCTGGAACAGATGAATCAAAATAGTTCAGGGGAATTAAGTGCTGAGAGCTACAGTAATGTGATACTTTGGGTTTTTCTTCAATAGACATGTCTTGTAAAGTCTACTAAAACCATGTGCTGTTCTAGGCAGTCTTGTTTTCAGACCCATACTCTCAGGTGCTTGTCCTAACCCCAGGAAAGAAGAAGTCAGGACTGGTCTTCTTGGTATTCTGGTTTCCACCTGTGCACATGCCTGCACATGCAGACACAGGAAATGGAGCCACAGACAGGCTTAAAAAAGAGAATTAAAATGGCTGATAGTTCAGTGGAGAATGAATTCATATACATTCAATTGTGTTTGTCTTAAGAACCTAAAAGGGAAAAAATAATAAACACTTATTTGCATCCTAAAATATTACATTCTTTTATTTTTTTGTCAACAACCTCGTTTTGGAAAGGAGGGAGAAAGGGAGGAAGGCGGGGGAGGAAGAGAAGGATCCTGAAGCCATACTTCATCTGCTGCTTATTTTATTCTCCTCCCTCCTGAGCCTGAAGACGCACAGCCTGACATCTGGAGGCATTCTGTGTCCTGATTGAGCAGCCTCTGCTTTTCTGTGGGACCTTCTGGAAATCCTTTTCACTGCTCACTGACAAGCTCTAATCCACCAGTATGGCTTGTATCTTCCAAGTGGATCCTGTTATTTCAGCGATCTTTTCCTGAAACAAGAGCTCTTCTGCTTCTCGATTTTCAAATTAAATGAAGGGCCGTTATTTTGCCACCACACTCAGTTTCCTACACAGCAATATTATCCACCGTGAAGATGGCTTCCCAAAATTCTGATAAAATGTGTGCAGCATAACAAGGATGTTACATATTGAATATCTCTCCAATTCCAAGCCTCCCATTCTCTCCTGCACAGATAAATCACTCTGAAGTGTCATATGTATGTGAAATACTTTACACCAGGAACAGTGTTTAATTCACAGTAAATCCAGAAGTATTTGACAAATGCTAATATAATGTGAGCCATGGAATATCGTGGCACAAAGAGCTCACATTTGCTATTAAATACTGCACAGCCTACAGTCAGCAAAATGAACTCTTGCATAGGTAAATCTTGCTAGGAGTGAACAGCTCTTACTAAAGGCATAATTATAAACAGAAGTGTGGGTATGCCTCAGTTCATGGGCAGTGGAAAATAATAGAAGATCTGCTCTCATAAAAAGCCATGTGCATTGCAAACTACACAAAACTTCTCAAGCGCTGAAGACATTGTGTCACCACCAGCAGGGCATACACGTTAACCTGATAAAAAGCATACGATTGCCTGCAGACCAGTGAAGTGAACAATGCTGTGAATTTGGCAGGTACCTCTGTGCTGCTGACAAGGATCACAGCCAATGTCTCCCACAGCAGCTCCCACTGAGCAGTGAAATCTGGAAGAGGATTTGAGCCGAGCCCACCTCTCACTGAAGCCCAGGAGGCTGAGGTGTTTGCTTACCATTTCAAGAGCCCAAGAGTCTGGTAGACCTGTGGTCTCTGACCCACATCTCAGTAATCCAGTGTATGTTTGTCTATTATCAAACAACTCTGCTATGAAGAATTCATTGCTAAAAACATCTACTTTCAACTGTAGAGAGAAGTTAGGAGTTGGTATCTCAGTTCATGCTCTTCAGTCAGTCTTACAGAGTCATGTGCTACTCGGAGTCATGGGCCTTAATGAAGCAGTCTTACACAGATGCATCTTTCGACCAAATGACTGAAGAGATGGTGTTTTCCACAGCAAAAGAAGTTTTGAGTCAAGTACAGTAATAAAAGGAGTAAAAAAGTGATCATCAAACAGTGTGAAAAGAACACCTAATAAAAAACAACACCTGAAACTTCCAGAAATTACTGTTCATTTTTATATGCTTGGTTTGTTGAAAGCAATATAGTTGAAGAGTAAAATTCAGGATAAATTTTCAATAAATCCCACATAAATTTTTCCTGCAAGTAGAATAAAAAACAACTGTCACCTATGGAACAGAATTAGTGCCCAGTTTAACATATATCCATAATAAGAAACAGACTTTCATATATTCTTTCCCAGTGTCTGTGGATTTCACATCACTCCACAGTTTCATGTTTCCACAAAAGTGATAAAAATATATTCTCTTTTTCTTTCTTACAAGAAATAAGTCTTAAAGTTATCAATTTCAGGTCACGTCTATATGGCCCAACCTTTAAAAATTTTGAGCTTTATCTTGGAGGTAAGAGACCATACCACTTTTTTAGCCATACATTTTATTGCCAATAAGCCTGCAAGGATGCTATATGACAGCCTAAGGTCAATAATCCAATTCTTTACCCTTTGTGCCTCTATAGGAGACTGAAGACAAGTCTTCATGGTTGTCTTTTGAAAGTAGAAGTGAACAAGCATATGCAGAAGAGCAATTCCTAAGGAAAGCTGTGTTGTACATGGATTAATGCAGTGTGAAATCACATTATGTGCAGAAACTTTTGTTCCCTGATGGCCCTGAGTGATTTCAGTTTACAGGGGTTTTATAACAAGAAAAAGTGTTTTTCACAAGCACCATAACACACAGGTTTTAAGAAACTGGAAAACAGTAGCTTTTTAACTAATTGCCTTTCATGTGAACAAAATCTAATCAACACTGGCATTATAGATACTTTTTCCATTCCTACACAGTTGTGGATTTGGAAGATTTGGATAAGAAATATTGAGTGTGTATTCCTATAAATTATGCACTGAAGCCTGGAATTCTTGTTGAAAGAGAGCTAAATTTTTTTCCCTTTGTAGATGTAGGACCTCTTAAAGAACTTTTTTTGTGACTCAGAGGCAAGCTTTGAGTTTTGCACACATAACAGAACATTCATCTCGTATCATATATTCACATGGGAAATAGATATCACATATATTTCATGGGAAACACCACAACTTTGTCCTTAGGTAATCTCTATTTATTGTTTATACTAAATGTTTTTAAAATTACTATTTAACATTTTGTTACTATGATCCATTGTTATACACTCTACAATAACTGGAGAAAAAAATGAGCCTCTGGTTGCCTGCAACACTAAATTCATGACTTCAAACCCAAGCCTCAAAATACATAGTTCCTTAAAATGTGCTTTAAGAAGCAACATGAAGACCTTCAGCCTGCAATATGGTAGGAAGTACTTTCCTCATCCCACAGAACTCTGAGATTTCACTTTTCACTTTCCATTGGAAAGAACCCCTGGAAACTTGCAATAGCATCAGAGAGAAAAAGAAAAAGCTGCTGATGTTCTTGTTGTTTGCCTGTGTATGTGTGGTGGCTTAAGACACAGGCTCTGAACTGTGATGCCTGGGTGCAGGGCCAACGTACACAGGGGAAAACTCCAATGTCATCTTGAGCACTTGCTGTCAGAGCTGATGTACTTTTTCACGGAAAGTTCTCTGGTATCTGTACATCAAGATCTTGAAGGAAAAAGAGCTTGCTTCAGAATTGGGCTGTACTCCCACTCCCTCTTTGGAAAGTAATCAATATCAAGTGCTATAGTCAAAGTGTTACTTGGAAAAACAGTCTGGGACTGGGGGTAAGGGTCAGAAGGACAATTCAGATGCTGCCGGACCTCCATGAGACTCAGCGCATGCATGAGAAAGAGGGAGTGCAAGAGTTTGTACACATCTTTGGGCCCTTCAAAGCAAAAATAAAGCCCAGATGCCTATTCTGGCTTATATCTACAGTGCCAGCATTTCAAAAATGTTTTGCAAGGGTTTTTTCAGTTTTCCCACACTGAGAGAAGAAGAGAAATTTTTCAATCTGGTGACTTATTTCTTTAAAAAGGATAAAGTAGCAAAGAGACAAATAAAGTACATGTGTATATATATGTGCTATGCCTGCATGAGTGTCCAAAGGAGAAACAAAACAGACACTTGGACCCTTTGGGTTTGAATTAATAAATTCAAACTGGAGCAGCCATTTCACAGCTTGCAGCAAGTAGAGATCATCTGCATTTTCTCTGTGCTCAAAGTAACTGCTTAGAGAAAGACAAAGTGATGGACTTATTTTATTTTACTTTTTGCCTTGTATGAACCACACAGGGATAGCAATTTATAAGAATGAAACATCTGAATTTTTCTAGGTGGCTGATATTTCCAGTAGGAGATGCTACTTTCAAAGTAGAGTGAGTTCTGTATTTTTTTAAGTATATCTTCATGTATGTTTTCCACATTAGGCAGAAGACAAAAGAAATTATTACAGTGTCCCCGGCTCACCAGTCACATTTAAAATGTGATGACAATGTTAAGCTCATCTAATGCATGGCATGTTCATTTAACTCATTGTTTCATGCCTCTAAGGCAGTTTAAATGATACCAGTATAGTTTTTCAAATTTCACTCTGAAATAATATGAAATAAGATGAGGCAAAGGGACTGTTCTTCCTACCCTCCCTCTTGTTGCTGAAATTCTATAACGTATTCCCTAATCTTCATGATCTTTTCTTTTCAAGCTTATATTAACATAGTTATGTTTTAAAAGTAGTATAAGGACATTCCTAGAAAAGTCTTCTGGCTTCCTATAGTATAGATTATCATTATAAACTTTTATTTTAAATGAGGATAACAAAAGAGTACAGTACACAAAAATCTGAAAACACTTTCTTGAAAAAGAAACTATTATAAACTAAGCTGATGTTGTTCAGTAACATTTGCATAATAGCTTTTGCCATGTTTTTAGGTTTTGTATTCAGGTAAGAGAAGCAGCTAATGTGGATGACTCAACTCTGATTCCAACTGAAAACCAGAATTTCCAGTTGCTTCCAAAGGTATTCCAAGTAGCAGAAAAGAAAGCAAACGTGATCTGAAAGTTAAGATAATGTTTGACCCAGGTGATTAGGAGTCTAATTTGAGCAAAGTAATTTTGCGTATCTTTGGATGTCAGTGCAGATTCCTACTTTGAGCAGGGATGACTCTAACTTGATTCCTAGTGTGGAAGGTTGTTCTTTTTTATATGAAAACAAAACATGTCATTTCCAAAGCAATCAGGAACATGCATCCTTGCTTGTAGAAGCAATGTCACTGCAGTTGAGGCAACAGTCTGTCCTGATCCAGAGTTTTGACCACAGTGAAGAAAGAATGGAACTTGAATATTTTATACTGATTGTCCAAGGTATTCTGAAAATTGTTGCAGAAAATTCCCTAACGTCTGAAAGGTCAGACATTATCAGTCAAATGCACCACAAATCCCTGACTTGCATGCTACAGTCAGTAGAGAAAACAGAGAATGTGAGAGGTCTTATTTGACCAGGAAACCTGACCTGGTACAGGTGGATTCTGTTAAGTGTTAACCTGGGCTGATTCACCTTACAGAGACCAATTCAGGTTTAACCAAATGCAAACTATTTTTAGTTGACTTAATGAAGTCTTTTCATTTTCAACCACAAATGACATATTTTTTTCCTTTTTTTACACAAAGCCAAATGTTCTGCGAACACAGCAATTTAATTAACTCTTAGTAAATAAAACTGGGTATTTTCCAAAAGCTCTAGTCCATACATTTGTGTGTACATGAAGTATGTAACTTGTTCAAGATGGGATGTTTTTCTTTCCACTTCATCAACTTTTTTTTTTTTTTCAGCACTTGCCATCTGCTCTTAATTAACAAAAGCAAACAGTGATTGATAGATAAATACTGTGTCTGGTAATAGTACCAAGCTGTCAGTTTACAGGTGTGGTGAAAATTAAGAATGGAGAAAACAGATTCCCCAGTTGGGAGAAAGTTCTTTGTAACTTTGTGTGACTTTAGACCTCTGCTGGACTTGTAGGTTTCCTTTCATTTTTAAAGCTAAAACCAGTATTCTACTTTTCCCCTTCCTTAAATAAACAGACTGCTTGGAAAGAAAATAAATGTAAACCCCCTAAACTAAGATTAAAACTATTAAAAAAGAATACTGAACCAGGACAGGGAGCTATGGAAAAGAGCAGTGACCTACAGTGGAATACATCAGGGAATTTTACTGGAAAATAGCAGAAAAGCAAAGCACCATAACTTTTATGATTTTCTCAAGGATGTTAAAAACTGCTAACTGGAATGTACCTCTGAGTACAGAAGTACACCTGTAGTCTTAAATATTGATATACTGCAGTTTACAAAGGAAAAAATTGAAACATAGGAATAAAAAAGCATAGGAATTAAAAAAGCTATAAAAAAGCTCCTTGCATGTTATGCAGAAGAGAGGGATTTACCGTAGCACTATAATTACAGTGCATATTATAGCAATGTATACTTACATTACATATTGCAGAACCATAACTATAAAAGAAAGCTTATATTGGCTGTGTGGTTTTTGGGGAAAATGTAGAGAAAAATGTATCAGTGCCCTTCAGCAACAGAGTAGCTGTGGGTTTTGAACTACACGCCTGCGCTTCATGTCACTTGTCACCCATCTGAACAATTATCCTCCAAAGATAGGTACAAGTCTTTATTTATTTTTAGACAACTAATAAAATATTACTCAAAAAGCAAGGAATTCCAATATTTTCCAGAAAGAGATAAGGAATTTGGAGACAATCCTCTTTGCATATACTCATAAAGTAAGCTTCCTTCACAGATGAACAGAATATTAAGCCCTTTATGATAAGCTTCAAGGCTGTGAAATATGTTTTTGCTTTGCACTTGTATGAAAACAAAGCCTGTCAGACATGTTTGCGAACAGTGACTTAGTACATAAACTAGTACTTTTGAACTTTAATGTTTTGAGAAAAAAAAAACTGGACCTAAAGGTCTATCCATATTGAAACTTTTCAAACTGATAAGTTCGTCATTGTGTTTTGGATTCAATAGCATAGCTTTTTTTAATGAAAACAAATTTTCCTGAAGATTTTCTGATGAATTTGTCCTCCTCAAGACTTTTCCATCAACAATTAAGCTAAAAAGAAGAGACAGAGCCTCATCTCTCTACACTGGAACCAGACATGGTATTTTACTGTAAAAAATTTTTACTTTGATGAACACTTTGCCATGGCACGGCAGCAGAATGGAAAGGGCTGTTTTGAGAGGGGTGAGATAAGAAATTTTATTATGCAAATTATATGAAAATGTACCTTTGAGTAATTGGACTACCTCCATGATTTTCATCTGTAAAGAATAAATTCTGATGTCTTCCAGCTTTAAAATGTTAGTCTAAATACAACCTAAATAATTTCAAATGAAACACAAAAGTGTGACTGAGAAACACTATTAAAAAGTGTTTTGAACTGAGAATTAAAAATAATTATATGCGACCTTCTAACTATTTCCATTAAAAATCTACTTCTTTAATCCATAGTTAATCCATAAGCTGTTTTAGACAGCTTTAGGTGTTAAAATATCAAAAGTATTTCTAAAATTCCTGGAAAATATTTCTCTCAGAAAAATTCTGGAAATCATCCAAATGATGTAATTCTTAAGATTCTCACAATTTCTACAAATCCTACCCCATCTCTGCAGAACTTCTGCGTATATGTCGAACTTATTAGATCGAGGAACAAAGTGGGTCTGAAAATTAAACTATGTTTCCAGCTAGCATACCCCCAACATCATTTTTTATTTCCCTATACCTCTAGACCATCAATTATTCCTGCTATATGTTACATTAGTGAAAAACATCCCCGAAGTCAGTGGACGAGATATGTCAGCAAAATTCACCACGTATACAGTTCACAAAAAATCAATGTCCAAGGGAGTAATGAAAAAAGCTGAAGCAAATATTTCTGAACATATGCAATAGGTGTGGGTGGTGAAACACAGTGCTCCTGAATTATACAAACTTGAAAAGTCTAGGGAGCAGCAGCAATTATTCAAGGCATCTGTTCACCTCCAGTTAATGCCACTTTTTTGTAGTCCTCATCAAAATTTGGATCTATTTTCTGCTGTCAGACAATCCCATTTCCTTGTCATCTGTGCAAATACCCTCACCACTGTACTAGGAATGGCAGTGCCCTTTGAGAGCATGTGTGCTCCCTATTCTGTCCTGGGAACTAATTGCAACAACCTAGGGATAATATCAAACCTGGACAATTCTGACTCATTGAAGATATACATTATTCATAGTGACCCCTGCCTAGCATGACTTTTGAGTACCCTTTACTCCTTTACTTTTCCATCTCAGTAATTCTTGCAGAATAGAGGACTGTGAAAGTTTAAGACTAAATCATCTTCTGAAACTACAAGAGAAGTAGGTTTACCCAAATACAACTGGTTTTTTTCCACCTCTGTCAAAAGCGTCAGGATCAGATGACAGCAGGATTCCTGAATTTTGGATTCTTCCATGATGTGGATCACTGTGACAATTCCCATTATAAATGTCACAGACATTTTTTTTCAATACCCACCAACACAAGAAAGCACAGAGGCGAATATATCCCTGACTAATCCAATTCTAGTTCCCGCACTTCACCATTACATAGCAGGAGCAGTAAGAGCAGCAAAAAAAGCTGTTATTTACATGTTCTAACTATGAATAACTTGACATAATGAAACTAATTCTTCACAATAAAATAACAAAGCAAACAGGTAGGTTAAAATTAGATGCTCTTTAGTAAGCTTGACTTCATTAAAAATTTATTATATTCACTGTTATGCAGAAAAGTCTCTTCTGCGGACATTTATGTTGATGTATTTCAACAACATGTTCCCTAAATTTGACTGTTACATGGAAGGGCAATGCAGTTTCATGTAAATCCCAAGTCACTTAAATACAATGGATTTGATGCCTGTGAAGCATCATTACAACTTGCCAGTTCAGAGCAAATCCCTCTCTTTGAACACCTTGTTGTGATGAGAGCTGCCTGCCAAGAAAGCTCTCAACAGATGGGTTGAAGCTCTGAAGAATGTCTTTCTTGACTCAGAGATGTCTTTGACACCACTTCCACAGTAAGACTTGTAAATCCTTCTGTAATTTTAGGGAGGGATAAGAGATGTGTCTGCAAATGCACCTGATCAAAATATAAGCCATTCCAGAGGTATTTCCTAATCTTCTCTCTGTGCTTCCCAAAAGATAAAGAAGGTGTATTTCACTGATGCCGACTTTCTGCCTTAAAGGGTCAGCCACATTGCCCTAAAGCCTGCAACAGAAAAAAGAAATATCTGCATAAATAAGAGCATATATCAGGCGTTGTACAGATATGTCTGAAAGCAAATTAACAGCTAGGCTTTTGTAATTACTGATTTTGTTTATCTGTTGTATCCCAGCAAGCCTTAGCCTCTTCCTGTTCTCTAGGCTTGCAAGGTTTCTTAAACAGGGACAGTAACTCCAGAGTAGGGACTGTATAGAGCCATGGTACAAATTTTATCATTAGAATTTTTTATTTTAAGCCTTTGAGAAGTTTGGCTAAATCTCTGTGTGGAAGATAAGATTGCAGGAGTACAACAATAATTGCTCATGTAACAGAAGTTTTTTTCCTGAAC
>JAWWES010000081.1:133279567-133443467 GCA_035583135.1 Lophotriccus pileatus
CTGCATAAATAAGAGCATATATCAGGCGTTGTACAGATATGTCTGAAAGCAAATTAACAGCTAGGCTTTTGTAATTATTGATTTTGTTTATCTGTTGTATCCCAGCAAGCCTTAGCCTCTTCCTGTTCTGTAGGCTTGCAAGGTTTCTTAAACAGGGACAGTAACTCCAGAGTAGGGACTGTGTAGAGCCATGGTACAAATTTTATCATTAGAATTTTTTATTTTAAGCCTTTGAGAAGTTTGACTAAATCTCTGTGTGGAAGATAAGATTGCAGGAGTACAACAATAATTGCTCATGTAACAGAAGTTTTTTTCCTGAACTCTTAAGTGGCCTAAGACTGGTTTTGGACTAAGCCTAAATGGTTTATCTAAACAATGAGATCCCCCTTGGGCCTGCAAAATTAAGCTGGCAATCTCAAGAATCATCTATCTCACAATAATTCTAGTACTTTCTGCTCCAAGACTGATACACTGCAACAAGGGCCTTCTTTGTAACACAAGCTACTTATTTCTACATCATTCTAATTGCAAATGGAAGGGCAGTGCACAGAAAACTGGAAAAAAAACAAACAAACAAACTTTGGAAAGATATGATTTTAAGAAATTGTTTTTAAACAGATGTTTTTCAATAGCAGAGCTGGTGAGCAAACACGACAAAATGTGCCTCTCTAAAATTGGGGGTTTTGCCAAAACTGAAATATTTTGTTAAATGGCATCAATTTTGATAGCATTTGATAGAAATGTTTCTAAAGTCTGGCGTACACTGTTTTTTTCAAACAGAATTAAAGTGATAATAAAAAATACCCATTGATGAAAAAGCACATAATCTGATTAAATTCTTATTTTTTCACTAAACATTGAAAGAATTGTTTTTAAATTCAAGTGCTGAATGCAGATGAAATTAAGAATATAAACATCCAATGGGGCAGAGAACACTTGTCTTCTAATCCATTCTGTTTCAGTTTATAAGGGAAAAGACTAAATAAACATTGTATTTGATCATCTTGAGTTTTATTTTATATAACTAACTGATACATAAGATATTCATTAGCACATAAAAGTACTTTTTCGTGGTATTTCTAAGCAGAATTTTGTCTTCATTGCTGTTTTCCTTGTAAAATTGAAATATTTTGATATATAGATATTTTGATACATAGAACCACTAAAGCTATGTAAAATACTTGAGGCCACAAAGTTGTGAAGACTCTAGGGAAAGATGGCAACCAGCAAGTTACGCCATTGGTTCAATGTTAGTATGCAAAAATGCATGAATTTAGTCATGTGTTTAAACCTTTCTTGATTGTTGTCTGAGAGCAAGTGCTATAATACAAAAGAAGATATTTTCCCAAACAAGGACAAATAAACATCAACTTAATGTGAATATGGTATGTCTGGCACAAATACAGCAAAAGGTTTCTCATCTTCCAGAATATACAGTCCAAATGGATAAGGCAGATTTCTGACATCCTCAAAAATGAATTCTATTCACTTGGGTTCTGTCAACCACAAAAACTGCATTCCATAGTCTCTTGGACAGGTTATTCACAAGTGAAACGCAAAAGAATCACAACCTAAATTGCCCCATACCATAGAAATGTATAGGCCTGATTAACATATAGGCCTAATGCAGAGGCTTCATCTCAGATTCAGTGTAGTTTCTGGGGATTAATTCATGTTTGGAAATTGAGTTTAAATGCTCTCCTAGATTAGATCTGCTGTGTTCTGCATTTCCTAGGGCTGGGCCTCTGAGGACACAAATCAAGTCCCACAAGACATTTGAAAAATGTTAGCAATTGTCAAATGAGAAAAGCAGAGAACATGTAAGATGAGGCAGATTATATTTCTATTTTATTTAATTATTAACAAATTTTCAGTACAATGATATATTACAGCTAATGTCAGTAACATTTTCTTTCCTTGTTATGACTAACATCAGGGAGACAAAGTCAATGTCTTTAAATTATCTGTCTAATTGTACACTTCCAACTCTCCACTACATCAAACTCTAGAAACATTTTTCAAATATTAAAACATATGTGTATATTATATAAATTGATAGGAATATTTTTGAAAAGTTGAAAAAACCTCCATTTTCTGGGTCATTGATTCCTGTTTGTAATCACAAGCAATTACAGTTCATAATTCCCTATAATATTTATTGGAGTTCCATCTTGAAAGTAGTTATATTTCTTGCCTCCACAGTTCCTGCAGGATCATTGTTACAAGAACTTGTTGTTCTGACATTAAGAACTCCTCTCTCATTTCCTTCCTATAAATATCCATATCTTAACTTTTCTGTTTTTCTACATTGTCTTTTAGTTCAAATATCACATTGGATTTCTGGGTATATATTCCCTCTCAACCTATTACTTCATATCACTGAGAAATTTTCTTCTTTCATTCTTTATCAAACCAATAATGCCAGTTCTGTGACATGAACAACTTTCACTACAAAACTTCTACACGCTGTGATCAGATCAATAACTGAAATATTTAATGAGTTAGTCCTTCAAGAGCTCAACCAAAGTCCCCATTCACTGTGATACCCTGAAGCCTGCTCTTTGGCAAGACAGAACACATTGTAATAAATTTATACTATTTCTCATTTTCCTCGGATTTATTAATGACTTTAGATTATGCATTAAAGTCTACTTTCTGCAGTTTTACATGAAAAATGACTGATTAAATTAGAAAAATTACTATTACTGTAAAATGCATTCCCTTCAAATCACTTTTCCAGAAGAAAATAAGAATATACCAAGAAACAAAGCTTATTTAGGGTTTATATATATCTATGACCAGAAGCAGAAGTGCTAGAAGTTGTAATAGTAATCATTCTCCTGCAAGCCTTGCAGCTCAACTGAGTAGGCTCCAGAGGATTTGATAAACATCTGAACTTTTAGACACTTGTCCATGGCTTACCCAAATTCCAAGTCTTTGGGGGTCACCCATCATTATGAATTTCCTTATTTTTATGTTTGCCAGACCCTTCTAACCCTAAATTTTCAGAGGTTCATAGAATTTAATTGCTCAACTCACCCAAAATCCAGAGGTTGTGTGATTAAATTCCACTTAACTCTGAAGAGATATTACTTAATGTATAACCCTGTCTAAAAATGTCATTAACATATATGATTCATACAACTGTGGAAACTCTAGTATCCCCTTAAGGTGAAGCTGCTCTAGTCTTGCTCTGTATATGTATGTGTAACTTTTCTTTTCATGTTTATGACTGCATATTAAAAAAAAACCCACAAAAACACACACACACACACAAAAAACAGAAAACCAACACAAAAAATCCCCCAGAAAACTAATATTCAGTGTGTTAAACACTGAACATTATAAAACACGGGTTCTGTAAAACAGCATAATTTGCCAAGGTCTTCTATTTTCCTTAGCATAATGTATTTAAAAATACAGATTAAAAGAAAAAAAATTATATACTTATATACATTTTTATGCGGCTTATTGTTTTGCTGTCCTTAGAGACTAATAACTGTGATTTTACCAGTTATGTCACACTTATCAGTCCTTTTCATGTTTTAAACCAATTTTTGATCACTTTTCAAATATAAAGCCATCTGTGTCTATACATACTCATAGACAAGGTAAACGAGGCACTCCTTAAAAATACTTTTGCATCTGACTGCATGAAATTAGGAACATAAAATCCTAATAAAGGGCCTAACTTGCTTCATTTTCAGTACCCAATTTCTATCATCTTACACAACACTAATGACCAAGTAAAACATAAATCTTCACAACCCAGACTATTGTTTTATATTTAGACATTGTATCTACCTTTGAAACCAAGGTCTGAGATGATCACTCTTCAAGTGTCTTCTATGGATATTTCAGAAAAAAGCAAGAGGAATTCAGTGGTGCTTAACCAATATTTTGAATTCCTATTTATGACACTATCTCTTATTGTGTGGACACATCTATTTCTGTCTTCAATGTCTTTGCCCTTAACTAGAAATACTTGTGGAAGATGCGATGGAATATAACAGTTTACATTTTCTCAGTAATCAATATTGGTATAACTTTTTCATAAACAAAGATAAGACACATACTGAATAGGAAATCACTATGGAAAACCATTGTGGTCACAGTCAGAGAATCAGAGAATCATAGGATCATGAAATCAGATGGGTTGGAAAGGACCTCTGAGGTCACCAAATCCAACTCTTGATTCGCTACCACCACAGTTACTAGACCATGGCACTAAGCGCCACATCCAGTCTCATCTTAAAAACCTCCAGGGATGGAGAGTCCACCACTTTGCTGGACAACCCGTTCCAATGTCCTGCAGAACGCTGCACTTAATCTGAGCTCTCTGTGCTAGGATTAGTGCCTTCAAAATCAATGTGATTCATAAATGCAGTGCCTCATAGTGTGCATGTTTGAGCATGGATGTAATTTATTGCAGGCTTATCTCAGTGGAACAGAAACCTTCTGAAAGTTTCAGGTTTCTCTAGAGAGAACTTCAGAAACTGAAAACAGACTGAACTGAGGAAATAAAATAAGTCTGAAGCACTCTTCCAGTAACTAGGTGCAGGGAGCAGAGGTTGAGGGGGACTGTCAGCTTTAAAATACAGAATACAATAATAATAAAAAAGAATTAGTTAAAAAAATTCTCGCAAATACCATTTCATTAGAAAAATAATTATGAAAAGTTCTATGAGGCCCAGATTTTGGATATATGGAGAATTTGAGACACTGAATGAAATTTAAAATTGTGTTGTCTAGACCTGTTGAGGTCAGAATGCCAAGGTTCATAAATGACTGCTAAAAGTGTCTTTAGTCTTTCTGCCAACAACTTTTCTGATCATTTGATTCAACATATTAAACAGCAAGACATTAATCACTAAATCCAATCCTCACCTTCCCCACCAAAAAAACCTCAGAGAAACAAGAAGTCCCAAACTGATATAAAAGGCACTTTGATACTTAATGTCTCTATAATAGTTAACATAAAGTTATATCATAATAAAACACATCCTTTCCAGAGATCATTATGTGTTTTAGACACACCATATTTAATAGTCATTCTAGCTCTATTCCTACAACAATTTTGGTATGACCATGACAATATTGCACTTTTTTTCAATGAGAACAATGTGTTACTTTCACATTGAAGTCTAGTTACAGCAAGCAACAAAATGATAGTTTAACACTGACATGCAGTATTTTTCCTAATTTTATGGCAAAACAACATTGATCAGAATTGCAATGTGGAATTTTTCCTTGTATGACTACTATTCATTTTATGGTACAATTTTTTGCCAAATTGTTATTCCTATTGGCAAATTAAAATCGCAAAATAACCTTAGCCTTTCACTTTGTTTGAATTCCCAAAACCACATGAAAAGGCAATATTGACATCCTTAAGACATTACAACAAAACTTGGTGTCATGGCAACAAAAAGCAGGAAAGTTGTGTTTGAAGTTTGTCATGGTAATTTCTACAATGGTATCTAGTTAAGTTTTTGTCTCTCTTATGCTGAATACCCTTTCTTAGTTTCAGCCATCTTACTGGAGTTAACCACAGTTTCTGTACTGATGTTAGTAAGGAATAAAACTTAGATTGCTTCTAAATGGATGTTTAAATTGGACAATGTGCAAAATCTCTGCCTGTATGAGACAGCAGAATGATAAATGAGCGTGCTTTAGAGTGGGAAGCCTTCCAGGTTATATGCCTCCTCAAATCCCTATGAAGAGTGAGAGCACATCATAGGCATTCTGTAATTGTAGGTGTCAATAGTAATCACTTTTCAGCAAAAGGGTTAAGGAAATAACTATTCATAAAGAAAGAGACAACATTAAATAGTTCTGATGTGTTAAAGCATTAACTGCTTTGTTCAGAATTTAGTTTGAAAGGCAGGAAAATAATTTTCTAAGATGCTTATATAGAGGGGAATTTAAATTATGTCATTCTTGTTAAAACTTTCAACTAAGTACAACATATATATCTGTGAATTGCTTAAGATTTTGATCCTGCAAAGCATTATCTGTTTCTGTTAGAGTGATGGAATTTCTTCCACTGAAATAAATAGGAGCCACTCACTCTCTGCGGGAGGTAGTCGAAGAGCAGTGTCAAAAAGAAAATGATCTTTGCTTTAGTTGTAGTATTTACAGTATTTGTGTACTATGTTGAAGTTGTGGTTGTACTGAGATCACTACCAATTCCAAAAAAACCCCAAAAGAATCTGTAAAGACAATTATTAACTTCAGTGTAAAAAACACAAGGTCAGCTCCCAGTGCCTTTCCTCGTGTTGAGTCACACTTAACCACTCCGAGAGGAACCCCATCGATTTCAGTGAGACTGCTTCGACTGAGGAATGGCTGGAGTTGAAACGCATTGGAATCTGCTCATAATGTGTGAATGGTCTATATCACAGAGCTTCCATAATCTCTATATAAACACACTGTAAATAGTTTATACACGCTAAGGTGAAATGTCCGTAGTGCAGCGTGCAGGTCCAATTTGCAGTACTTGCTCTCTTGGTGAAGAGTGGTGGAATTGTCCTGCAGAAAACACTGAGAGTTGAAAGAAAGGTCAACAACAGTTATAAAATAAAGTTTTACCATATGGTATGTTATTGTTTTCATATGCTGTGAAGCATGGACAGGCCATAGAGTGAGTTTCAGAGTAAACCTGAACCTTCTAAAACTAAGCCGAGCCCAGATCATTTCAATCATTAAAAGCTAAGCCAACGACTATAAATTTCATTTTGTTCCCTTTTGAGGTATCTAGCTCATATTTTTCAGAAAGGAGTTGTAACAAACTGTGTGAAGAAAAGGTTCTTATCACATTATTGGTTCAAATAAAATTTTATAAGGTATCTAGTCACATATATATATATATATATATAAACTACATTGGCAATACTCAAGATACTCAAAACACTAAATTCAACTTCTCTAAATGAAGCTCAAGCTCTTCATCATGACCTATATAAAAGTGCATAACTCCATTCCAAGTGGCAGTCCTCATATGTATAACAGATTAACAGAATGGTTGAGGTTGGAAGAAAACTCTGGTGGTCATCTGGTGCAACACCCCCAGCTTTCAAGCTGGTACATCTAGATAAAGTTACCAGGGATTGTATCCAGACAGCTTTTAAATATCTCCAAGGAGGGAGATTCCACTGGTCTCTGGGCAACTTGTGTCAGTGCTTAGTCACCTTCACAGTAGAAAGTGCTTCCTGAGTTTCAGAGGAATTTTCTGAAATTTTCAGAATTATCAGAATTATTAGAAAATCTTGTACCTCAGCTTGCACCCATTGCTTCTGATCCTGTCACTGTGCACCACTGAAAACATCTTCCTTCCATCCTCTATATGCTTTCCTGTCAGGGATTTACACACACTGATGTGATGTCCCCTGAGCTTTCTCTTCTCCAGACAGAACAGTCACAGCTCTCTCTGCCTTTCCTCGTAGAAGTTCTAGGACCTTAATCATCCTTGTGGCACTTCACTGGGCTGTCTCCAGTGGCTCCATGTCTCTCTTGCACTGGCGACCACAGAATGGGACGCAGGACTCCAGAGGTGGCCTTAGTAGTGCTGAAGGCAAGGTTCACCTCCCTCAGCCTGCTGAAAACACTTCTCATTATGCAGCTCAGGATTACTTTAACCTTCTTTGCTGTAATGGCACATTGTTAGCTATTCACCAGTGCTTTCGACCAGGTCCCTCAGGTCCTTTTCTGTCAAGCTCCTTTCCAGCCAGATGGGTCTCAAAGATGTAGTTGCTAAAAATTGCTTTTGTCTCCTACTTCAAGAATCCAGGAATGTAAAAAGGTTTGTCAGTTGTCACATAAAAGTTATAGTCTCTCAGTGAAATATTAGAAAATCTAAAAGGAACTTCATGAGACCAGTTTTCCACCACAATCATTTGGAGCTCTATGCACAAATGACATCCATTGGAAGAATGAGCCTAACTAACTATTGCTCAATGTAAATGTACATTCGAAGGATATCTCAAGGAGTTATTTTATCAATTCACCTTAAAATTCTCAGGGCAGTATAGTAATGGTGGGCAGAACCCATTAATGTTTTTATATTTTACTGGAATAGAAACACACCTTTACATATATCTGCAAAGATTGTCAGGGTAGGTATGAGGGATGGTCAGACATAGACCGGGATGATTCAGCCCTGTGACAGTGAGAGCAGTGAGGGCAGGCCAACCAGGCAGACTTCAGGGAAATAGCTGGGAATTAAAGAACACAGAAAATCTCTCTCCTCACAAGAGCTCCTTTGTGCAGTTCAGCCTAGTCCACTTTGGGAAGCAGCTTGTTTAGGCTTGTCCTTGTGGAGACTTCACATTATTTTGCAACAGCTTTCCTTGGCAACAGTTCAGATCGATTCGAACAGCCTTTATTGATATGACAGACAATGCAAGCACTGTCAAAAGAAAGAGAGAAAGGGATCCTAGTTGGGACCTGTCTGAAATAGCAACAGTCCACTGCCTTTTAAAGAGCTTTCTTTTACCCACTTCAGTGGCCATAAACTTACCACAAAAGAAATCCTTTCTGTGTCCCTGAAAGGTGAAAACAGATGACAACTGAAGACAAAGTAAAGATGGATCTGACTCTAGTGTCCTCACACAGCTGAACTGAAAAAGATTTATGTTGACTCTCTTCATTTCTATTTGGGATTAGAAACTGAAGAGCCAGAGAAACAAAGACAGACTGTTTCTGGCTTAATCAAGAGTCCCAGGACAATACCTGTAGTTGCAAGATTACCACTGTGATTTCTCAAAATGGAAGAGGCTAAACAAGCTTCCAACAAACATGCAAAAATTTGGCACTTTATTTAAATAATTCTCCCTAACAATTTAAAGTCCTCCGTGTCTTAAGTCCACAACAGAACTTTATATTCTTACTGGAAATGGAAGAGAATTATTAGCTGAAAAACATATCATTACTTTCCCCTGTGTTGATCTATCCAGGGATCACTGCTAGCTAATTACAAATTGTCTGCACTGATATTAATATTGCTCTATTTATACTAAAATGTCCATAATTTAGCAAGCAATTTCCCTGCAAAAACCCTGGTTTTAATACTGAAATTGACTCTGAGAAGTTGTGTTAACTTAAAAATCACCCGGTGAAAACAAAGTGAAAATAAATCAGCAAAAAAAGACAAAATTATAAACAACGTGTTAGTTTTCATTGTCACAAATGAAAATATATCCTGTTTTCTGGTCGTTGATGCTGAACTTCATTGTTACTCTGCTTTCTGTGGTGCAGAAGTACAGGCATATATAGAGAGACTGAAAGAGATTTTTCACCCTATGGAGGTAGAACTTCACTAGTACTAAATGTGATGTTATATGTAGTGGAACAACATCAGTTCTAGGATCTGAGATGTAGCCACCTGTTTTTAGCCTTTTTTCCTCCTCTTCCTGGTCACTGATAGCTATGAAAACATTTTCCTAGTGCAAATATTCTCTCAATGAGCCCTTGCTGCATGAATGAGCGTGGTTTTCCTTTGGGAGCTCATTACACAACCTTGCTCCTTTGCCTAAATGTTCTGCAGCTTTCATACAGGCCCCTGCATTTTACAGCTGAATTATACAACAAGAGTACAAATGTTTTGTTGAGTTGCATACAAATTTTCAATCCCTATTTTAAATGGGGTCTTAGTCTGCTACTAGTTTTGAAAACCTAAAGCCACTAAAAACTCACTGCAATACTGGATGTGCAGTCAGTGCAGAGACTGTTGTGAAGAGATACTGCCTTTTGCGTAGTTGTGTCTGCACCGCTTCCACACTCTCCACCTGAGTGCAGTGATTTATGAGACCCTGTGTTCTTCCACATTCCCACCCCAGTCACAGGAGGAACTTTCAGCTGCAAAGCTCATTTTCCTCTGACAATGCAGTATTATTCCTCTGGCAGCAATTAATTTTTCCTGCAGCAGAGTTGCATTAGTGTTTAGCAAATGCAAAAACTTACTAAGGCCAACTGTCAGCTACACATTAACAAACAGACTGATTATTTCAAAGTATGAAGAATCAGTTTTATCACGATATAGAAAACTTAACTGTGAGCAAAAATCAAAATTAACTTTCATTAGTATCGTTCAAACATTTCCAAACACAAATGCCTATATGTTCAGAATTTTATCATAAATCAAACTTAATCCCACTAAGTAAATGTGATCATTATTTTCAAGAAATAGAAATTATAAAAAAAATTCTTACTGTGAAATGAAAGACACTTGAATTCTCTTTTTAAAACTATTAATTAAAATAAAATATTTTAATATTGAAAATAAAAGAAGAAATTTTCTACTAAAAGACCGAGCCTTTTGCAGCTCTCAATATTCTAAGTCTTCCTATATAGACAGTAAACATCCATTTTCAGCAGAATGTTACACCTCCTTTAAACTTTCATTCAGAAATAAAAACACTAAGAAGAGTCAAAACAGAATCATGCAGAAGATTATAAAAAAACAAGATTAACATAGAATATATTGTCAGCTTCACATGCCCAGACATACATTTAGGATATAACATCCTACAAAAATTATGGATGATGATAAATATGTAGAAAATATTTACAGTAAGTGAATTCAACAAACATAAGTTCAGAAGATTACTAGATGATCTTTAAGGTCCCTTCTAACCGAAATCTTTATATGATTATATAGTCAATCAAACAGTTGGGTTTACAACTTCTAAATGACCTATGTTTGCATACCTTCTTGGGAAAACTGAAAGATTTGTAGCCTTTCTCTTACTACAGAGCTCTGAAAATGAAGCTTTTAAAGACTCTTGAATAGATATATTACATCATATAACTTTCATTCCTCTCGGTAAAGTTGAAAACCAGATATTCAAAAATACAGTTGAAGAAGTTATGAAAAATATGGTCTCAAAAAGAGCGCACCTATAACAGTTGAAAGCAAAATTCATTTTCATTAACATAACAACAATCAGTAGTGGTTACATTTTTCCACTTAAATTTTTAAATGAGGTAGAAAAGAACAAAAACCTGAACACTTACTTGCATTGTAGAAATGTACATTGGTTCGAGTTTTTAAAATTTAAATTTCATGCTTTTCAGCACTTTCTTACCTATAACATGTTATAAATAGTATTTGTTATTACATAGTGTCATTGAAAATTATAAAATAAAAAGAGAAGATGTTAAAAAGGATCTATCACGTGTGACTGGCAAAAACTCACAAATATCTATACTACTTTCAATAGGTGTTTGCATAACCTGGTTGTTCAAACCTCCAATGAAAGATCCTACAGTACTTTATTCTAAATCTCCTTTACTAGAATTGAATATCTATTTATATTTTCCAGTTCTTGTGACCAAGGAGAAGAAATTGATCACTATTCTTTTTACAACCTTTGCCTCCTGGAAATTTCTTCTGTTCCCCTCCCTAAATGTTTTGTTTCCTAGATGAATCAAACTCAACTCTTTCAAACTTCTCTATCAGTTCATTATTTCAAAACCTCTTTTCGTGGTTGTTTCTCTCCTCTCAATTCATTCTTCTTGATCTTCCTAGAAGTATGGCATGTAGCTTGGCACAGCCATCCAGATGAAACCTGCTAGTTTCCTGAATGAAAGACACAGTCTTCATCTGGGAATGAGTCTTGTTCAGTTCCTTTTGTAGCCTCCCAAACTTATACAGTGTTTAGTTTGTCATCCATTTTAATAGACCAATTTCTGCTTTAAGAGATAACTTGTTACGTATCATGCTTTTTCTTCAAACACTTAAAACATTTTTTACTGTACTGTACTTTGCTGATTTCAGACTGTCTCTTCAATTCTTAAAAACTATTTTGAATGGTCTTAAGGAATTACATTATGGTTAGGTCTTGTGAGTAGTTCAACTTTAGTGCTATCCTTCCATAAAAAAGATTAATTGGCCCATGAAAAGCCATTAACGTCTCCTGCAATAAATAATGACTTTTATATCTACTCATGGGAGTTTGTAATAGCTATGTTCTCTCTCTTCTTCAAAGTAATAATTGACAACATCATTGAGCTAATAAAGACAACAAATCCCAGCTACCTTACCTACACTGTTTGTTCAAATGACTTCAAAAAAGTTAATGGCCTGAGCAATTCAAATGGAATTTGGCCCTGATGTCATATTGGTCATTTTTATAAGCATTAGGTGGAAATACGTTTTTGCGTGAAGATAGAGTTTTATTTGTCAGTTCGCTTATGACCAAAATATAGAAGAACGTCAAGAAACTCTGTTCTCATCATCTGTCAGATTCTAGGAAAAATTCAGCAAACTAAGAAATTAAAAATGTAAACACTGCACTGAGAAACAAGATAAGGTATTTTCACCGATTAGATGCAGGCTCTTTTCCTGTGGTACCAGGATGAACATCAAAACAACTTCTTGCATATAAACACTAAGCAATGCTTCTTAGGTTTCTTCAAAATATTTCATAGCTATAGGTCCCTTTTTCTTTTTATCTTTCTTTTTTTTTTCCCTCTAATTCTGGAGTAAACACACCCCCACCCTCCCCCAAAATTCTAGACGAGCTCTCTTTTCCAGAGCAAAAAAGTTTTTGGGCTTCTTAACGCTGCATTCCTGGGATATTTTTCCTGGGGTACCCATTTATTTAGCTGGCTCCTATAAGGGAAGGAATTTCACAGGACTTAGAGGGAGGAGGACATTTTTAAGTCATTGCCACTGAATGTTTTGTTTGTCTGATCTCTTGATCAAATTTCCTTAATTGCTTTATACAATCCCATTGTGTCTTAAATGCTACACATCTGGAATGCAGCATAAAGGGTTTATTGCATTGATGCCCCTTATTTCTTTAAAATAAAATACAGTAGAAAATCTCATTTTTCATTTGAACTGCTCTGAAAAGAACTCTGATCAGACAGGAATGAGGGGATTTACTGTTACAGAAATGTTATGTGTAGTAATTAAAGTGCCCCGACTGTTTCACTGAGTGACTGACAAGAATATAGCATCTCTTTGATTATTTACAGACCCACCATTTCAGAACCATTTACTTAAGTAAAAAGATTTGGCAGCTTTGTATCCCCTGGAAACCTACATGAGTAGATTTGGATCACAGTTTCATTAAACAGTGAGAAATAGTTCAGAAGTATTTTTCTTCTTGCCCTCTCAATGGGATCTGCAGATACGGCTGAGGGACCTGGGGAAATTCCTTATCTGATCATAGTATTCGTAATAGATAAAGTTCAAGTTTGCTTTGAACATGCAATAACATGAGACAAAGTCAATATTGTTGTTCAGATATGTGCAGTTCTCCAAGAAGAACTAAAGTAATTCACTATGCTTGTTTATATCAGGATCAATTATTGTGCTGGAGATGTAAGAAGACATCCCTCTGTATTTACCATCTTATTTAAGACAAGATAAAATCCATGTGTAAAATATAAAAAATTGGTAAGATTGTTAATACTTTGCCAAATAATCAAATTAAACTACTGTGTCAAATTTGCCCACTTTTCTTTTTCAACTGCATCATATTTAAGATGTGTCTAACAGATGGACTTGTATTCAGGAACATTTAATCCATCATCAGTGTCAAAGCAAGGTCTTATTTTTATTTCTTTTTGCCATCTGTAGCAATAATTATTTGCTGATATCCAGTCAGGAGCATACAAGATAGGCATTTCAGCATTATAACAGATATATTTCCAATAATGACCATCTCAGAAACTTCACAGCAATATCATAAGAAAACATATGAATAAACATAAGTAATTCTAGTAGTAGAAACCGCAATAATCACTGAGATGAAATGTTTATTGCTTATTCTGAAGCTGTTATTTCAAATCCAATGAATCCTTCTAGTACAAATGTTCTTTTTTCTTCTCTCATCTTTCTCTTTTCCTCTGAGAGTGCCTCATATGACAAAAAATTTTGCAATGCACTATGCAGAAAAGTATTACCTTTCATGAATTTTAGATTCCTTACATTTTAGTTTCTTTACATGTTTCATGATTTTAAGAGCTAAGAGAACAGAAGCTACAAACATTTCATTCTGTTTCATTCTTTAGATTCTTTTATGTTGTGCTATGACAAGATGTCTTCTATGATAAGCAAAATAGCCTCTGAAATTCCTCTAAGATAAAGATTTTTTATAGTCATAGGTTTGATCATTTCATCATGCAGTTCTGGTCTGCTCTGTGTTCTGCATCATCCATTTTTGCTTTAAAGATAGGTTGGCCAATTCCACATAAAGTATCCCAAACAAACATATCATTGTGTAATGGTAATAACATTTTTTAATATTTCCCAGTTCTTGTAAACCCTAGTGAATTAGGTTATCCTTCATCTGATTCCTATCTAACTCTCTTGAATATAGGTCCTCACTAACATGTCTGCAGTGACATCAGATTCTTTAAACATTCCTGGTACTATTAATTTTAGACTCTTCTAAAGTACTTCAGGTTTTCCCTATAGTATTTTTATATATTTATCAACATTGAAATCCAACCTCAATGGCACTAATTTCATTTATTTCACTGTTTTATTTACCTCTGAAATTTTTTACAGTCCTCTGCATGACTTACCAAAATCCCTCTCATCTACACTGGTATTTCTTTCTACCAAATACTTTCTACTTTCATTTATCTCAGCATTTGTTCACCTCGCCATAAAACCAACGACAATAATGCAGAAATTAGTTACCTCCTAAAAGACTTTAATACCTCCTCCTTTAGGAAGCACAAGTCTCTTCAAATAAGATTTGGTTTGGGAAATAGTGGGAAAAAATAAAGTGATGGTAAGAAGCCTGGAAACAAAACTATTTTTTGAGGTTACATATATTGGAGAAAGTGTCTAGGAAAGGAATGTTGTTAACCAGAACGGGTGGACTTGACACCCACTTCAGGTCTTCAGATCCTCACTTTGTCATTGTTTTTTTTTGGTAAATAACTCTTGTCCTCCACTTTAACTTGATATTTTTTTGGTGGTTGTAGAATTAGCCAAGCCAAATTCTGTTTCGTTTGATCATTGCCTTCAAGATCATAAAGATCAGAAAGAAGACCTTAAACTCAAAGAGGAATTCACTTATCATGATGGACATCTGAACAAAGATTTTTTTGTTCAGTGGCCAGAACCAGACAGAAGATAGAAAGCCACATTTTGTGTCAGCTGGAACATTTTGTGACAGTGAAGTTCATCTATAAGGGAGTCAGGAAAAACTGCAGACTATTGCAGTAAAATTCTCATCAGAGAGGAGGGAAATAATTTTCCCAGCCAGCTGGAGAGGAAAAATGACATTTCTGGGAACTGATGTTACCTGCTTATCCAGTGTCAGCAAGGAGTCAAGCAGAGCTCTAGGGCTTTGCACCATTTTTATGAATGACAACTGCATTTCTTCAATAGAAGGCAGAAGCAATTTTTTTCCCCCATATATTCAGAGGATATCCCTTTTCTGGTCAGTATTATTTCATGATTTCCTGGGTTCAGCTTGACCAGTGGGAAATGACTTTTGGCATTCTGACAGTCAGAAGTCAGGGAAGTCAGAGTCCATCAGCTGATGTAACCTCATAATTTCCTTCCATCTATTGATTAATGCAGTCAGCAATATCAGTCATACTGTACTTCTTAATTATGTGCATTAATGTACATAATTGGTGCTCAACTGACAACTGGTGCTCAGTCTTCTTCACAGAGCTTTTGACATGTGCCACTAGCAGAAGCAGTGGCTTAGATGGTGCAAATGGAGGACATGGGGATTTGAGCCTACTAGCTGTTAAAATAGGAAGATGAGATGGGTAGAACTGAGGCCTACTCTCTGATCTAGTGCTGTGTGTTCAGGGTTGGGAGCTTTCCTTTAGGAAAGAAGAAACATCTTTTATATGACATGCAGAAAGAATAAAAAAAAAAAAGAAAAAGATATTCACAACAATACTTTTGCATTGCCAACCTTCAAAGAAGGTATTCATGATAAAAAATGAAATCTCTACCTGAAACAACTCTTTTATTGGGAAAATATGCCAAAATATCTCCAAATATATCAAATAACTCCATCTGATCTTTGGAAGACTTCAATGCCATTAGGCATCTTTTGAATGGTTGGTTAAAACAGAATAGAGGTATTTTTATGTAACATTAATGGTAAATACATCTGCCACAATTCCCGATTACATCAGAATAAATTTAATGAAATATAACCTACCTTTCCATATGGTCTTCATCAGAGTAACACTGTACACTGCCCAACATAAGCAAAGATGTTTTTCTGACCAGAAATAGAAGACATGATCTTGTAAAATGTTCTAACAGTAGAAAAACTGAGGGTTTTACAGACCCTTGAGGCAAGAAGGTGCGAAGACCAAATGGAAAATGACTTGTCAAGCACTCTATGTCTTGTTACAGAAGGAATTTCTTTTCAGTCATGTTTGCTGACCAAAATATGTCATGAAGGGACCTGAGATCTGTTAGGCCACACTTACAGAGCTAAGTATCTCCTGTCTGTGATTTTTTTTTTCAGATTTGAGACAGAGTAGCACAGACCTCCCACACCCACATCTCCTAGCACTTGCCTCTATGTCTCTTCTCAACCCTGTGCTGTTACTACATAGCAAATGATGTTATGTTTTACATGTTGTTTTTTTCATTCAAAATGCAATGTTGAAGCCTACTACAGTGGGGGAGAGGGAGTGTGATTCATGGCATGATATTGCAAGTATATCTTACATGCCAAGGGGTAAGATGGGAAGGTATATGAATGCATTTGAGATCAAGAAGCTATTAGAATAAACAAGAAAATATAGGTAAAATTTAACATCTGCTGCAGTTTTGACCATACTGCCTATGGAAGGTGGTCCTGGGCTTGTGCTTTATCCAGGCTAGGCTTTGCCTCAGAGAAAATTAGTCGCCATTAGTGACTAGACAGTATGTAGAAGGAAGACAAGAAGACAGATAGCTGGCGGTTCATTTGTCTGTCTCACTGTTACGTATTTAGCAACATAAATACAGGTTTTGTGAGGAATACAGTGCTTGGGAGGAATGCAGACATGCTGTCTGAGCACGTAGGAATGAGAAGAGCCAAAGCCCAAATGGAATTGAATCTGGTAAGGATTTTCAAAGGCAGGCGAAAGGGCTTCTAAAAGTGTATAGGTGATAATAGGCAGACTAGGAAAAATGTGGGTGCTGCTGAAGAAAACACTGAGGTACTGAATGCTTTCTTCACTTCAGTCTTTACTAGTAAGATCAGTCAGTAGGTATCCCAGCTCCAAGAAACATGGGGGAAAGCCTGGAGCAAGGAAAGTGTACCTATGGTAGAAAAGGATCAGGACAGGGAATACTTAGGCACTTTGGATTCTGATGGGATACACTCACAAGTAACAAAGGAGCTGGCATATTTCAAGGCCACTCTTAATAGTCTTCAGTCATGACTAGAAGCCCCTGAGGGCTGGAAGGAAACAAACATTACTCATATGATTAAGAAGGGGAAGAAGCAGGATCCAGGGAACTACAGGCTCATAGAGAAGAATGGACATTTCATTGTCATGAAAATTGTCAATGCTTTGCATCTGAAGCAAACCAACAATGTCTGCTAGACCTCTCCAACTGAAAAAGGGCAGATCTTCAAACATAGGAGGTTTAAAACATTATTTAGATAGGTCACAGGATGTCACAATATTTTGACCTGCTGTCCAGTACGAGGTAGTCCCCAGACAAGTTTAGGTCAGCTTGACAGTACTGGCATAACACATTATGAATAAGGCATACAGTGATTTTTTTTCTATTCCTATGTATATATGTGACATTTTAAAAAGCATCTTTATTTATGGGGACGTAAACTGGCTCATTCTCTAATTTTTAATGAAATCATATTACTCTCCTCTTGTCATAGCTGAGTTCTGTTGCATTATATATGAGTCCCTGGAGAACTGGCTGACTGCTAGGAAGAAAGTATGTTGTACATTTCCCTGATGTGCCACAACACTGAAGATTTTAATGTAGATATTCTTTTATGGTTTCACTGCTCTCTCAACCTCTCCTTAAAGGTAATTTAGGAGTAAAACTTCTTTTATAGGTAGTCATTCTTGCCAGTTAAGCTATTCTATCCTCCTCTTCCAAATTTTTAGGGGCTACCATTTATTTTCTCCTAAAAAGGTCATGTTCTGGGAGGCTGTCATCCTAGTAACACCTTAAAGAACTTTCTTGCTTTGAAGAATCAGGTCACCAAGAAATCAGCAATATGAGGCTTTTGGAAATGTTTTTTTTAATTATTATTTTTGTTGCCACACTGATAATCAGTAATTTGTTATTTGCAAATGTAGTGATAGAGCCAGCAGTATCTTTTGCCTGCAGAGAGCAGCCTTTTGGCTACATATTAATACTGTCTAATGTTATAACACCGATTTTTCTAAGAGGTGGAAAACACAACAGCTATATTTAGGAATAGCTCATTCTAAGTCCTAAAACTAAGTAAACTGAAACTGAATTTCATATTAATATCTATGAAACAATTGAAATGTCAACTGACACTGAGAACACAAAGTGATCTCCAGATTTATAATGATGTACTCCTGACCTAAAGAACTGAACTCTGTAAGTCAGAACTGTAACTGATCTGCATCTTAAAGTTGAACTCACTGGAGTTTGAGAGCAAGGTATTGAAGCTTGTCATTAAATTTCAGTTGAAAAGTAGATCTTTTTCATTGCATATCAGAAATCTTTGTTCAGTGAGCACCACAGAGTTATGTTTTCTGCAAGCCAAAAACTTAGACTGTACCCCAGCAAATATTCTATTTTTTTACAAATCAATGACAATATGGCTTCACTCTGGAGAAAATAATTTAGAAACCTGTTTTAAACAGGAATGCTTTTTTTTTTTTTGAATCAGTTTTGTTGTGATGTGGGATAGCCAATGGTGTGAACTTCAGTCTTAACGATGGTCCACGGTAACGAGCTGTAAACAGAGAGGCACATTAAATCATGGCATGAGCACATAGAAGTTACAGGTGACTTTTACGCTTCAGTGATTAGAGAAACAAGTTTGTTGTGTGTTACAGAGAGATTAGACAGCAACCTCCCTAGGAGAGCTGGGTAGGGAATACAACGTCTTCCCATGAAAAAATCCTGAATTGTTGGAAGAATGACATATGCTGTAGGAATGCACCTCTTTCGTTATCTGACCACTGGAAAGAAGAGAAACCCTGTTTTGTGACAGCTTGTGGGCCTTCCCTGCAATTGCCCCAGCTCCTGAACCAGCTGGGCCATTGAGGAATCATAAACCAACACCTTGGGAAACTGGGTGCTGCAGAAATTCCATCTCCCCAACACAGCTGGACCTTCACAGTTCATATCCCTTAATATACTTCATACTGATCCAGGAATGAGTTCCTGTGGGTTTCAACAGTTTCTAAATCACAGACCCCATATATTTATTTTTTTTACATTTTAAAATTTATCTTGAAAAGTCTAAATAGAAGCTCTGAACAACATTTTAAATGTTCCATTTTAATTTCTATTTTGAAGTATCTCATCTGTTGCAATAAATTTTGACACCTTGAATCAACATGTAAAACTGCTCCATTTTAACATCAAATAAGGAAAGAAGTACTTGGAACAAGAAAGTAAGGTCCTCAGTCAATACAAGTTAGAGTAGCAGCTGTTTTATTTCTGCAGCAAAATGCAACCAAACTGCCATCCAGATATTAAAAACAGATGTCTTTTTAAACCGTGATGAAGACTCATATAATTTTCTAGTTAAATTTTTAGAGCCTTCTGTGAAAACTCTAGACAAAAGGCACTCTGAAGAGAAAAATAACATAAGCTCTGTGTCAAAAGTAATTGTTCCTACAATAAGATTCAAAAAAGTTGAAAAAACTGGCATAATTAAGAAAATAAATTTTTAAAAAGCTAATATAAAATGAGTATGTGAGTATGTAATAATAATAAAATAAAAATAAAAATAAAACTACAAAATAATAAAACAAAATATTTCAAAATTGCAAAAATTTGCATTCTTACATGATTTTCAATTTTAATTTACAGTTTCTTAAACTGAACATTGTAGTTATTCTGAAATTTAATTCATAATGGAATATTTTTGCCACAGAGACCTTTGTAATTTTTAGTTTTCATTTCAAATTCAAATAGAAACAAATGTCAAACCCCTTAGCAATGGATTTTCCTACCTTTGTGCGTTTCTGACACTGTGAGAGTGTATTTTCTTTGGCAGTCTCATAGCCAGAGAGATAGTCTTTGTAGAAACAAATTGGGATGCCTTCTATTTCAGTCTACAGTGTATTTCAAACATATGTCTGCTTACCAAGATGCCAGTTTAATATATATCATTCCTTTGGGATTTATTGTTATATTTGCAAAGTACCTTTAGAAAGAAGCACATAAAAAGCAGACTGAACAAGAGTGAAATGAACCAACCCTGAAACACTGGATATATTAGCTGAATCATTGAGAACATCCTCTAAATTAACAATAATGTTTTATAAACTGAAGGTCTTCATGGGAACATTGTGCATGTTAATTAAAAACTTCTCATGTAGTTAATTGTGAAGATTTTTTGTGCATATGAGCATTAAGCATCTGTCATGAAATTTCTGTACAGGTGCAGCTGTAAAATGCAAACTACCAAGGTCTGACACCCCATCTGTCCTCAGAAATGTTTCCTGCCTACCCTGATTGGAAAAGTACAAATCCCATTCTTCAGCATATGTGAAGAATTAATTATGTTTCTTTAAAATCCAGATAGCTGGAAATGCAGTTATGGGTTTGAAGTACATAATGGCATTTTCTGTCCAATCACTTTATGATCTGACTGATTTCTTGGATTACTCAATATCCTTGTTAAAAAATAGAAATTAAATAGGGAAAAAGTTCTAATTAGTATTATGTTTATTTTAAGAATAGAAAAAAAAAATTAATTTTAAACTGTACATTTTTAAAAGAAAACCCTTGCATTATTGGGAAACTGTTTTCATAGAAATTTGAAGTTTGTTAACATTTAGATAACTATTCCAATATTTTAATAAAATATGTAATAATAGTGAGAAAACTTCAATGGAAATAAGTATGAAAGTGACCTTTTTAGAAAATTAAAATAGTCTTTCATTTGAAACACTTAACCAATTTTTGCTTTTTACACACACTTGGGAAAATATTTTCCTCCTGCAGACCTTGAGCTAAAATTCAAATGCAGTACAGTTTGCAAAATAATTTTGGCTTAAAGCAGCCTGCTTTATTATTATAATTTTTTAAATTGTAACTGAAATGCTGGCATGCATAAATTGCCTTAGAGTGTGAGAATCTTTGGGAAACATATTGTCAGAGATGACTGCATGCTCAACTGTAGCAGAAAAACTGAAGCAAACTCTATTAGTTCTAAGCGTGTGGTCACTAGACTAATGATCATGGCTTTGAAGGTAAGGCTGATGAGCTGCACCAGCTCCCAACATCTCTTTTTCCCTTTTATGATAATAATGTTGGAGTGCTTTTAAGTTCATCCTTTCTTTCTTGTGCTCATAAAGATGTACCTTTTTTCATTTATTTACTACATCAAAGTCATGAGAAAGATCATTTAAAACTGGTTTGAAGGAAGCCTTCCTTGCCTCTCTGGTGCCATAAACTCTGCTGCAAATTGTGCCGATTCTGAGTGCAGTAGTCTAGAAACAATATCTTGTTTTCCAGAGCCCCTTAGAAAGTCTGAAAAAGAGTGATGACTCCTTTACAGCCTAGTGACACTCTTTTTCCCCTGGAGCATTTATTTTCACCTCTGAAGACATTTTTCATGCTCTAAAGCATGCCTTGCCATAATTTCCTGGAAGCCAGCCACATCTAACAGGTTAAAACCTTCCAAGATTGTCCAGTCTACAGGATTTTTTTTTTAAAGAGCAGGAATAACTCAAGTATGATGTGGGTCTAAATGCAGAGTTTAAAACACTAAAGATATCTAAAAATAGTGCTTAACAGCAGTGCAGAAATGTTGCTGTGCCTCCTCCAGTCTCCAGATTCCCCATGGTATAGAAGCTGCTTACATAGACACCTTACACTGGTGATTTGTGTGCATGCAACAATTGAAGAGATATTTCAGATCTTCATGGGAAGAAAATGCAGATTCTGTAATACTTTGAACTAGACAATAAAACTATATCGATCAAACTAACAAACCCTTGTGCAGAGGGAGAGAGATCAGCGCAACCTTGCTCACAGATCAGGGAGTGAAGAATTATTAAAATATCCTTGCTGTTTCTTTTTGTAAGTTTGTAAAAGCTTCTCATGCCAGGTCTAGGTTATTATTTACAGTAACGCAGAGTCCACTGCCATGATAGAACTGGGATGTGTGGAGATGACATCTTGTACTATGTCAACTTTTATGCCTGCACCTTATTTTTCTAACTAGGCAAAAGGCATCAATGATCGCCTATTTTCCTGTACCTACTGCTCTGCAGATCTTGGCCCTTTATTTCAGTTCAACACTGTTTCTGTAATTCAGCAATCTTGGGAGGTTTTTAGTCTGCGATTTTTTCTAAATAACAAAAGATAGGGTCATAAAAATTGCTCTGTCACCAGTGTGGGTTAAAGAGGTTCCACTGCTCCAGTAGGAGAGCAAGGGAGAGAAGTAACCGCTTAGCTTTGGTGCAGCAGTTATGTAGCCCCCCCCCATCTTCCTCATACCCATAAAAATGCTTGGCCACTTCAGTATTAAATTTATCTAAACATTGATCTAATTAGAAAATCATACACTCCTGAGACCTCTCAAGTCTTAATTTTCATTAGCTGTTGCTTATAGCTTGATTTGATGGAAAGAAATGAGCCAAATTTTCACTAAACCATCTCTTAGATAATAGCGATGGGATACCATGACATATAGCCATTTGGTGAATATATTTCCAGTATTTAAAGATATGTAATGAGAAAGAATCCTTTGACATAAAAAAATTTTCATTCAAGGAGGTCCTGGGAAAGACTCCAGACACAGACAGATTCACAGATGGAGTGTCACAGTGTATCATGTATTTATTTCCGTAAGACAGTTAACTTGAAGAAATAAAACATAACCACTTGAAGTAACATTTGCTAAATTGCAGCAATCTTATTGCTCTCTAGCTGAAAACAGGTTAATCATGTCCATGCATTTCACCCAACCATTACCTACCTCTATTATAGGAGAGAAGCAGTAGACAGAAACAATAAACACTGCTAATTACAGGTTTAGCTTGTGCCATATATCTTCCTCATTTCATGTCAGGCTCCAAGTTCATTCATACCTCTAAGTGTATATGTAAAAACATGAGCTGAAAATAAAAAACATGTATCTCACACAAAGGAACCCATATTTTTATTCTTGTTCAAATATCCCAAACATACTAGCACTAAAACACATAGATAATTACAGATATAATTCTTACAGAAAAGAAGCATTTAGCACTTAAATCTTCATCTCCAGCTTTAAATAATTCAAAGGAAAAAATTCTTTATGCATCTCATATTTGTCAGATAACTCTAAATATCTGTAAGGAGCCTCATTACATCCTTTGGAAGCTGTGCGGTAACACATAATTCATCTCTGTTTGCAAAGCAAAATAAAGTCAGGCAGCCTCCTATGTCAGGGGATACTTCTGCACATATTTTCATTTGGTCTTTAATAGGAACTAAAACCTATTTCTTATCCTACTGAGTATTGCTGGGACAACTGCAGAGAGATAGTGGAAGGCTGTTTGTAGAAACAGCAGATTATTTTTCTTTGTCTGAGTAAGTTATCATTCTAATTCTTTTATTTCTCAAAGTTATTTTTGTCTGAACTGATAGAACCAACCATTGTGACAAAGTCTGATCCCAGAGCCCTCTGTTGTTTTAAATGGTAGCCTCAGTTTTCATTTTCTGTACGAAGAGGACTTAAGCAAAAATTTCCCCTAGAAAACCTCATCTGCACTCAGCTATCCCTGTTGCTATCCAGATGTTGAATTTTCTACACACTTCAAAGCAATTCTTTGCATGAATAACTAGGAAATTTTAATCACCATAAAATAATGAAAGCAGGGTACTGATTTTTCATGATCCACTGACTGATCATATGCGCATATCTCTCCAGCTCACAGCTGCACCTCTGAGGTCTAGGGAGAAGCATACCTGTAAGCTCCTTGAGAACTAGGAAAAAGCCATTGGAAGAGGCATACCATAACCACAGTAAATCAAAATAGATTATGTGCAGTTTGCTACCAGAACATTAGTCATCAGAAGTAAATTGCTGTATTTTGGGTGACAGCCAGAGTCTGTAATTTCTTGGACTAATAATTCTGAAGTTCCCAACAACATTCCTTGTGTCTGGCAAAACCTGCTCAGGCCAGCCCCCCAGAGATGCTCACAGAGAGGCACACAGCCGTGTCCACCTCCATCAGCTTGCAGCACTAATGAGATTACAAAGTGCATCTCTGGGAGTACGTGTGACTTCATGTATGGAGATTCATGTGTGGTGATGAAGTGGAAATGCTTAAATCAGGGCTTCTAAAATAGGCTGATCAGTGTGTTGCTTCTAGACAAGCATAGTTAGTAGTGATGAATATCTTTAGTGCTGCCAAGATCCAGCAGGGACTGGTTCTCAGAAAGCACAGAGGCACGTTATGTTTTCTTCTATTGAAATTAAGTCCCACACCTACATTGCTTCAAATGTCAGATCTCTGACATTTCAGACTGTAACAAGATTTGATTTTAAGGTGGAATGTGTTTTGAAAGAGTTAAAAGAACTGAAGAGAACCATACAGTCCCTCTTAATTTAATACCTAACCCTCTAATGCTGAGGACCAGAGACATGAACAAAATATTACTACATTTACATAAAATCTTAAAATTAATTTTACTAAATCCCTGCAAAGACCATTTTATGTCAGAAAGTTTTTTATTTTAGCAATGTAAACATATTTCTGTATTTAATGTTGGATGAATTTGTTGTGCAAGATGAAAGAAGTTTGCTCTGGGCAAGTGAAGCCTGTAGTTGAGAGAGTACTACTGCTGTAAGGAATCACTAGATCACACATTTAAAAACAGTGGCCCAATCTCTGAGATAAGTTTTGACCTCTTCTGTAACTATGTAAAGATGTTTTTACATTTAAACTTAATAAATTATTGAGTTTGTTTCTTTTTTCTTTTCTCCTTTCTTTTCCCCTTTAAGAATAAAGCAATTCTCTGCTGCATGTAAGGTGCTGCAGGAATGGTGTACATCACCATCACTGATGTGTGACAAGAGTGTTAAGCCATGGCATGCTAATGCAATAACTACAAGAGTAAAAGCAGGAATAGAAAACAGCAAAATAGGAGAAGCACACATTAAGAAAACATGTATTTCTCTATGTCTGTAATCTTACAAGAACTCAAACTCTCCTGGAATAGAGAGATAGGTATCCAAGTATTTATCAGGTGTGAAATGCAGATAAAACATTGACTTGATTCTTTCTTGAGCACTCAACTCAATGCTTTTGCTTAAATGATTTCCATAACCTCAGATTTAGCAGTATAATTATTTAACTATGAGACTAGCAGGAGCAAAAGTTATAGAATTTTGCTTTAAATGATAAAATATCTGTATAAACCAGTGAATTACCTAATTTTTGAAGGAGAGTTTCAATTCAGGAAGGATTGCACTTACATTAAAGAGGATCCAAAGTCTTGAAATCTTAGCGCCAGACAAAGTGCTACGTACTAAGTACCAGGCCTAAGTGACCGAAACAAAGATTTTTACTGTTAAAAGAATCACATCATGTAAAGAATCGCATACAAATCTTACTCTGCCTGTAAAAATATTTGTACTTCAGTGACTATTTCAAGTAAATGAATTAATTTCATAGTAGCATCAGTACATCCTGGTGCAAACAAATTGTGTATTTATTGGATGTACCTTCTGTGTTACACCTCTTCAAAGGGATTAAACTGGAATAGTGTGAATACTGTAGTGGTGGCAAAACAACCACCAACAAAACCAGGTATTGCATTAGTCTTCCCCACCGCTGCATGAAAAGCTTAGGTCTTGGAACACAGAAATCAACAATTTGAATTAAACTGTCTCTATGTTTTCCATAATTATTGTTTGACAAAAAACAGGATCAGATATTTTCATTGAAACAGATATGAACCACAGAAACAGGCATACTCTGTCTCTCACACTGCATCTACTGGCTCAGCTAAAAAAGAAATACATTGCTCCCTTGTAAAGTTTTTCATTCATTGAAATAAATTGGTATCATTACGTAAATACAGTAATAACCTTTTAAATGTATACTCGCAATGCTCATTTTCCCTCTTGAGAGTTGCAAAATACTTCATAAACACAGTAAGAAAAAAAGCCTCAGTCTAACTTGGTAATGAAAGGTGCATGGAAAACACAGGGAGGTTTAGCAACTACCCAAACAACCCCATATACAAATACTCTGACAGTGTATTTGTATAACAAAACAACTAGCTCTTAGTTTTAAATTTTGAGTTTTAACATTTAACTACTTTCTGAGAAGTCTTCCTTACACATACCTTTAACTGTATCACATCTCTGTTGGGTATAAAGTCAATATGATTCATTCTGCTTTAAACATTTTGTGGTCTTGCTAATGTGATTATATTCAGGTCATTGAGTGATACCTTCATGGAAAGTGAAACTACCACAACATACTGAATCAATATCTTGTTGAATTCCTGTAAAATATATGTTGGAGGATAAATTTTCAACTCTTACTCATATGAGACCACATGTTTAGCTGGGTCATACTGGTGGTTTGGATCAAATGGCAGTCTGTTACACACACACACACACACATACAGTTTCTTCCAGTACAAATAAGTTATTAAGTAAGCTTTGCCTCACAGAAGAAAAGAAACCCTGGATGGAGAAACATGTCACAGTAAGGATTCCATTTGCAGAGTCAGACATCAGCGAGTTACCAGCCTGGCAGTGCACTAGCTTTTATAAAGCCATAGCAGCAGAAAATTGCACATATTGTTCTCTGTTTAAGAATCTAAGGTTTTTAGCAGTAATATTGCTGAAGACCTGCTTTCATAAAGACTCAAATGTTTTACTGAACTCAAACTCAAAATTTAAAAAAAAAAAAAAAATTTAAAAAATGTGCAAGTGTTGGAAAAGAAGTAATTTTCATTTTAGAAATTAAATTAAGAAATAGTTAGAATTAAATATTTTTAAAATCAAAATTATTTTCTTGTAAATTTCCAAAGACTGCAGTCAGCTAGGGAGACACCAGATTTTATATTGAACTTTGTATTTTCTCAAAGGCAATCTCTTGTAAATGGGCAAAACTTATCTATTTACATATGTATCAGCAGGTGGTTTCTTTAAGGGTTTTTTTTGCATACTATGAATCTGTGCAAAGCCTGTGGTATAGAATATAAAACATCAAACGACACTATTATACATCAGTTTAGAATATTGAATACTATTATACTATCTCTGCCTATTTTGCTTTTGTTTAATAGAACAGGAAAAGAATTCAACTCTTTTTTCCTCTACTATTTTTTTCATAGTTTCTGTAGGTTTTGGGATCAGTCACCAATCTGACCAACTATTGCAAGCTGGAGAAAGCAATCTTCTCTTTGGTTGATCCGGGTAATTTTTAACAAAGTAGTTTATTTCTGCAGCTATTCAGCTCCCTCTCAGCCAAAAACCAAAGGACCATAGGAAAGTTCTTATTTTTCTGCACACAGAGTTACTAAACAATGACTAGTATGTTTTCTTCAGGAACACAAGTCTTAAATTGTCAGATATATTTGACCACATTTTAACTAGATTTAACATGTAGTGTGAGAATTTATGCTCTAGTTACACAGAATTATTGTTTGGATGGGATTTTTTTGCAAATGATTAACAATATTTTCTTTGTGCATCTTGGGTGTGCATCTGCCTTAATGACTAAATTTAATGTTTTTAAGTTAGTGATGTTAGTACTCTCTCCTAATGTTTCCAGAGTTTTTATTTTGCTGTCAGTCAGGATTGAAGAAGAAGTAAAGTTTTGAATTCAGCCTAAAACAGGCTTCTAAGAATAATTACTGCCTTTTATGTCATTTAAATACTTTAAACAAAAACAAACAAACAAAAACAATACAAAAAACCAACCACAACACTAAAACTACAACAAACCTTATCACTGTATTGTAAGCCAAAACTTTTCCTATATATGGAAGCCAAGTGTTTTCTTCTGACATTAATTAATAAAAGGGTAAAGTATCCCATTATAACATTCAGGAGAAGTGCATGTCACAGTCAGTAAGTGGATCCTAATAGCTCTCAGTGACAAGGCTTTTGGAATGAGGAGTCTGAGGGACTGTAATGGTTTCTGGCCTAGGAAAACCAGGTGTTAGGGAAGTTCTTCTGCAGCTATTTCAATCTATCACTGGTTGTTTCAACTGAAACAAGTACAAATTAGAAATGTTTGCTGAAAATAGCTGATTTGTCACCTCAGTTCCCTTCCCCTTCCTATGAAAGCTATTAACAGAGAAAGAGCTCACATTTAAGCCCATTAATAAACCTTGCAAAATATGCTTAGCAACAAAACTATGTTTGGACTTGAAAGGACTCCAAATAAGAGCTCAGCAGCAGTGCACTGTCCATCCTAACGCTATTCATCCTAACATTATTGAATCTGTCCTATACCTCTGTAAGAAGAAAATGTACATTTCAGATGCATTACCTTGCAGAGTACAAAATACATTTTAGAATGTAAGTGAAAAAACCCAAGGAAATATAGAAGTTGGACTTGAATTAATTTTTATTCTGGGAAAGAATTTCTACCCAGAAGCATTACTTTATATATAATTATTTGATAGGTAATGACAAATGACCTAATGATTAGAAAGTTGTCATCACCATACATTTGCCAGCAATAGAAAACATCTGGATCTCTACATGGAAATAAGTGCTACAAACCCAGATTTTAAAATTAAATATGCCAAGCATGGTTACCTCATTACATAAATTCTTGTTGCACTTCTGGAGTAATCATACATTTATGTTTTAAAAGATAGTGAAGTAATACAGCTCAAGAGCTACCATCCTAAAAAGATGACTGTACAACAGGGTGTGAGAACTTAACAAGCAGTGATAAGTCACTCATAGAAGGTTCTCTAAATAATATCATTCACAAGTGTATTGAAAAAAGTGGCAATAATACATGAAAGACAGGAATGTACTTTGTAATTTCAGAACAACTTTATATGTCAGACTGCCAGATAAATATTTACAACACACTCCAACTTAGCTGAACTTGTATGACTTCAGTCAAGTGAAACTGCTTCCAGACACGAAGGTCGTGAAACGTGTTATCAACTTTCCAGAGCCTGACTTCAAAATCACATTGACAGTGGAGAGCCACACGGCTGTCTAGTGTTATACAGACTTAGAAACACTGATAGGAAGTTTATTAAATCCTCCTCAGGGAAAAAAAAAAAAAAAAGAAGTAGGATTGTGCTGCTATCATACTGTTTAATAAAAACTAGGGAAGGTTGTTCTTTATGTATGATTCTTGTAATGATGCCTGGGAACACCAACCTGTGACATGAGAGGCCATGTAGATTGCAGAGACTTTGAATGTGGATGGTAAAAATCATTCTGACAAGTGAGAACAAATGCATAGAGAGGCTGTGCAGCAGGCCTCTCGCCAGATCTGCAGTGTCAAGTTGTCTTCATTTAAAAGAAATGTTACTGGTGCTACACAAGAGTGGAAAAGGAAAGCACACCAGTTAGAAAACACTAAATGAAGGTAGGGATCAGCTAAAGTTGTCACTTAAAGCCACAGTAACAACTGGCAACAAATAATTATTTGAGATTAAAATCTTTCAAATGTTAATGAAGAAAACACAAAACACGAGAAGTGTTTCTAAGAAATGTCACATTCCGTTTGGCATAACTGTTATTATTTTATTAATAGATTAACCCATTCTATGATATTAACATGCAAAGGACCTTTTACCTTGCTAAACTGAAGACAGAAGAAGAAAAACTATTCCAGCTATCACAGAACCTTGCAATTTAGCCATGAGGTCACATACAATAAATTCTTCAAATTGCAGTTAAAAGGAGTGTTTTGGTGTCAATTACTATTTTGAAGAATTTCTAGCAATGTTGAGTATTCAAAAAATTCCAAGTCAAGAATCTTTCCTCTAATGAAAATATCTGGCTTCTTTTTGTTTGCTTTCTCTTTTTTGAACCCTAGGCACATTGAAAATACTCCTGATAAAAGCTAGAAGTTTCTTCTGCTTCAGTTGTTTGCACTTTGTTTTTTGTTAAAGAAAAGCTAAAATAGAACAGTTAATACTGATTTCTTCATCATGAGTTTATGCTCATCTGGAAAAAGCAGAAAGGAAATTATTAGCCTCTTACCTATTTTTCTTGCAACACTGGTAAATTTATTAATTTTTCATACCAAATATTAGCTCTAACTACCCCTACTGTACACTACAGCTTGGTTACTGTTGGTTACTTATGTTATTACTGGATAGCAATATTGGTACTGAATAATATTGGTACTGAATAAAGACATAAAACGTAATATAAAAGTAGCAATACACACTGTTCTATTGGCTGATTTTCACAGGAAATAAAAAATGACATTGACATCACTGCGTGTACAAATGCGTTCACAAAGCAGTGTATTTAGTACTGCCAAATGATCTGAAATTTCCTCATCGTGTCCTACAACAACAATGTGGTCTATTCCTACCAGCACGATGAATATGTCAGTTTTCAGCACATGTCAATGTGTGCAGTATATATGATGGAAGAAAAACCCAAACTCACTTTGGTGTACTTTCTGTCATTAAATGCTTTAAAATGAAGCTGAAGGATAGTGTATGTTGTTCACAGCAGCCTTATGAAACCTTTGCCCATGTCCAGCCCACTGATCAGAGAAACGCAATTTAAGATGACTGCGATTTAGACCTCCAGCTGAGACTCATAGTGAGTTCTGGAACACGGGTTGTGATGCATAGCAAGAGAAGCGGGTAGATGGCAGGGATAAAGGCTAAATGGGTCTTTTCAGAGATGACTCAGGAAAGATTTTCCTGAGTGTATCAGAGGCTCAAGAATCCCATCGTTGACCTAAATGAAAGGATGAGCAACTTGTGCTAGTTCACCCACCCATTTAAGCTCTTTTTTGACATTTCTGCTTGGCTCTAAAGTAAATTAAATTGATTGATTTAACTTACAACATTCCAAAGGAAAGCGCTGGGAGAAGTACTTCCAGCTCAGGCGAAAGAGTATTTTCTTTTTCCCAAAGGCAGTCATAGGAACACAAAACAAATTCATATGTAGCCCAAGTTTCCCCCAAAACAGTTCAGTGGTTTTCCCTACTATTGAAGCAAAAGCCCATCACCAAAGCTAAACGCATTTGCCGTGTCATTAAACAGTCTTAGAACCAGTTCAGTTTGAGTTTTCTGTGGTCACATATACGCTTCTGGTTTTATGAACAACAGCCACACAGATTTGACTGTTCTTTAATATTTTAACTTCTTTGTCCTGTAATCTGCTTTATTTTAACACAAACTGTCAGAAGAACAAGATACTGTGAAACCCCATTGCTGTCTTACACTGGTGAGATAATCGATGTTACAGACCTCTCTTATCTTTGGGGAGTGTTTAACAGCGTGATGGGAGTTCCAGTTTGATTTGTGACTGTTTCATCTGGGTGGCCTAAACAGACTATGAAAGGTGTGAGAGACAGCTGATGCATTTATAAGGCAAAGAGGTTGTTCTGAATCTTAGGTTTTATTTTTGAGGCAAGTGGAATCTTGGGATTACAGCAAGTAAGATCTTGGGATCAAACTGGTGCCTGCACATCTGATACTATTTGTTTAAAGGGGGATACTCTCAACCAAAACCAAGCCTGTCTGGAATAGTTCATCCAAGGAATAATACCAAAAAAGGTGCTCTAGAAGATACATTTCCTCTTGTAGCTGAAACAGCAGAGGATTTGCAGGATCATGGGGATATTCAGATGGTAACTCACAATTAAAAACAAAAAAACGAAAGTAAATTTTCAGTTGTTCTTTCTCTCTCAAATTTCTTTTTAAAATGTTTGCCTTCAAGTATGGCATCTGTCACTGTTGCTTTTAATGGCATGATGTGACCAATGCAATGAAAGGAAGAGTAGTTTACACACAAGATGCCTTAGGTTTCTGCAATATTTCAGGCACAATGTTATGTTGAAATCTGTTTAGACATATTTAAGAAAGGGGGGAGAAAACTACTGTTAAAAACCTCCTCTATACCTGGAAAGGCATCATATCTACAGACCATTACAAAAAATATGTGCTACCCTGACATCATTTGTTGTTTTCTACTAAAAAGAGAAAGACATTTACAGATTGTGCCTGGTTTTGGTTTTTATGGCCATTGTTCAATTAAGTGGATTTCAGCTGAAGGTTTAAGTTGCAAGATAGTTAAGAAAGTTGATGACCTACAGGAATATGTAGAGTATGCATGGTGCTGAAAGGCAAGAGAGTGAAGTTTGACTCTATTAAGATGGATGTGGAGTGATTGATAACATGTGTGAGAATGTAGATAGGAGTGTTGAACACGGAAGCAGAGGAGACAGGGAGTATATTTTTACTCATTTCTGAAACTTCTGTTCTAGAGCCAGAAGGAACATAGTACAGATTATTTGTACTCTCCTCCATTTTGCTGTGGTAAATATGGTAAATATGACTCTTTAAAAATCTATTTTACCACAATTGAACTTACAGTACTGGAAAGACTATGACTTGAAGAAATGTTGACCAAATCCATCACAAGGTTTTCTTATTTTGTAAATGAATCCTGTTCCTGTTGCACACAACCCCAAAAAAACCTGTCAGCATCCATTACAAATACTACTTTGAAACATTAAAACTCATGAATGCTCTTTTGTCTTTTTACAGAACTATCCTTTCATTTACTCTGCAGACAGATCTACCTTGAGAACTGAGAAAATAAGCTTAGTTTAACATAAGCACACTTATAAAAAGACACTATCTGCCTTTTAAACAGATGCTTAGAAATAATTCTGCACCTACTCTTTAAGTGTGAGTGAAGCCATTTTAAAATGTTGTAGCCTTTCACCCAAAGATAAGGCATAGTATGTATATTTATCCTAAACCCAGTGTTTTTTAATTTATTACAATCAGTAGACTCTCCATTACTAAACAATGATAATCTATTTAACTCTTTTTCTTAGCCTTATGTAAATATTAAAATCTGATAGGCAAAATATCTATACAATTCAAGTCAGTCAAATATTCTCAAAGTTCTAGTTGTTATAACAACCCATTTTTGGACCTAACCTTTCAATGTACTGTTAAAAGATTTCATGTAAATTGTTGCTCCTGTTCTTATCATATGATCATAGAATGGTTTGGGTTTGAAGGGATCCTAAAAATCATCTAGTGCCAACTCCCCTGCCATCGACAGTGACATTTTCCATCAGACCAGGTTGCTCTAAGCTCCATCCAACATGGCCTTGAACACTTCCAGGGATGTGGCATCCACAACTTCTCTGGGCAGCCTGTTCCTGTGGTTCACCTTCTTCACAGCAAAGAATTTCTCCTAATATCCAAACCAAGTCTATTCCCTTTCTGTTTAAAGTCATTGCCCCTTGTCCTATCACTTCATTATTATCACTATTATCATTATTATCACTATTATCATTATTATCACTATTATCACATATTATCACTAGTCTTCATTATCATTATTTTGTCAGTAAGACGTCTTCCTGTATGAGCATTTCCAAAATTCTCCATTATGGCTTGAAACAGCAGCCTGGCAGCCAGGATGGCCTGAAGCGGTGACGGCTCTAACATATTTCACTACACAGGTATATACCCCCTCCAGCAACTTTTCCTCCTTCGTCTGCACTGTGACAGCAGGCACAAGAGGGCTGCACTTACTACAAAGGCAAAAAAAGATGCAAAAAGATCCTTCTGAACCTTATGGAGGGTTTCAGAGTGGATGTTGATACTCAAAAGGCAAGAGAGGACACTGATCTAAAAGACACTGTCTTTCCTCCTTAAGTAGCATGATCTTCCACTCACTGTTGTCTCTAAACAGACGTTTTATTTTTTATTACTATTTTCATTTTCTTCCAAGTAATAAACTCTTCAGTAAAATTAATAAATAGATTTCAGCACCTTTTTGTATTTTACACTATGAAAAAGCATTTTGGAAAATGTTCTACAACTATTTGCCTCTGCCCTGTTCAGATTATTTGCCAAGAAGTTTTCAACATTTCACAACACAGTGTTTTCTATCTACTGCTCTTACTGAATATGTATTTTAATCTGCTTTCTACATATTAGGAACTTTTTTCTGAAAGTTGATGAAAATATTGTCTGTATTTAAAGGTACATAAATGCAAAGGAGGAAAGAATTAATCACTTTATGGGCTATTTTTACATGTCCAACTTTAGACATAACATGTAAGTAATTTGACACTGAATAACCTGAGTTTTACAGTCACTTTAAATGTAAGTTTCCAGGTGTTTTCTGTATTATTTTTGAGGATTATAAATGTAAGTTTAGTAGTAAGGAGCTCCAGATTCTCCCACATGATTTATTGTCAAACTTGAGGAAATCATTTCAGTTCTTTAAACTCCTCTTTTTTTTTTCATTGAAGGTTTAAAGTGCTAATCTATCATGACCCCTTCTTTGAGGTGAATGGTTTTGGTATTGCAGGAAAGGGTGCCTTGTTATACTCACATTTGGCGCCTCACTGATACTGCTCTTCATCCCCCTCTGTTTATTGCAGAGCCTTCATGAACCCTTCCTTTTCCAGCTTCCTTCAGCTGACTTAAGCAAGCACCATTCACTTTATGGTAGAGACCAGCAGACATGCACTATCTGTGGTCTAGCCCACTGTGACAGCATTCATCAACTCCGGCATATGTTTATTTTTGGTACTGTTTACTTCTTCCCCTTAATATCATAATTTAACAATGAAGCTATGCCATGTTTACATGTGCAAAATATTGCCTTCTTACACTTCAACAGACCTTTAATTTGCTACCTTCATCCTAACACATGCAAGCAGATTTATGAAAGCACTTCTTGTTTGGTCCTCATAAACTCTCTCCCAGCTGAACATTCTTTTTATGCTTTTTCATGTTTGGTTTAAGTCACATCATATTATATTAAAAATCTTTTGGCTCCATTTCATAACACTGAAGGAGAAAGCCTCATAATAAGTTGATTTATGATCTGTACAAAGACCTTATAGAATGTATGAGCTCTGGTCCTCATTCCGGTATCTATATATAGGAGAACATAAGCATGTATGCATATTTTGTATATATGTATGTATGATGTTGCTACAATATATCAGGAGAGAGAAAGTGGGGAGGGAAGAAGAAAATAAAAGGAAAACTACACACTATTTCATCTAAGCAAGTTGCTGCACATCTCTCTATTGATTCTAACCTACAGATTTCACTAATCTTTTTAGAGGATAAAACAGTTCGCACGTTTTTGTCAGGGTGAAATAAATAGAGTTATTTTAAGCAAAGGATATATACATGTTTTTAAAACCTCTTGGCATGTTGAAGAGTGGGACACCAGGAAATAGAAGTGTCTGTTTTTTGTAAAATTCCTCTGGTTCCTACAAAGATCCTCTCTGACCACCAAGGTTTACAAGGGGAAAGGAAGTGTAATGAATTCTCTCATAAGTGCTTATGCCTCATAGACCTGAATTTTTTTTCAACATATCCTGGTTCTCAGTATAAGGTACACTTCTTTTTTTTTTTTTTTTTTTTTTTGTAGCAGAAGAAGGACTTTTTTAAAAAAAAGAAAACACAAACATGGCTAAAATTAAGAAGGAATCATTATGATGCAGATTATTTACTTTTGCCCCTAATGCTAAGTGACCAAGTCGATTTGTAAAGTACCTTAATGTTAGTTAATGCTTATCTGAAATTTATGATGCACTGTGGTTACAAAATGTAGAAAAACTGGATGATAATTTTGGTTTTTACATTCCTTTTCTAACGTACAATTCTCTGTACCTTTTACTTAAGCAAGTTCAGTTTTTATCCTTGCCTTTTTACCTTTCTCATCTTCAGTTTTACTGCTCCCCAAACCTTTTAGCAGTTGACTGACTCCATGCTCAGTCTTACATGTAAGAATGTGAAAAGTTCAAGATGTTGCTGTAGCTGGTCATTTCTTAGAACCAGCAGAGAATGGTCAACTGACTGTCCCAAATGACATTTAAGTTATATGAATGAGACAAACTTGATACACTCCAGTCATTAGCACAAATATGCCTTAGCAATGACTTTGGTATCCAAATCTTAATATTTATTATGCTGTAATGTTCAGAACAGAATATAGAAAGATAAACCATTCTTGGGGTAGTCAAAACACCTTGAGGCTCTAGGATTTTGTGCTCAAATTACCAAATAAACTGGTAATTTAAGAGTGTCATGATTTGGATGTAATCAGCATCTAATTTCTTATCAAATCTTTTCCCTTTCTGAATTAGGTCTTTCCATCTGCTTATTTCTAGCAGACATAAGTCTATAAGCCCTGGAGGTGTAGGTAATTCTAATGTCAGAGACTCTAGAAGACCTTCTGTATTTGACGCAACTCCAAGGAATTATTGGCAATCTGAAATATAGAACTCGACAATGTGGACAAGGCAGAGCTTACTTTCATTACCAAAGCATGGGCTAAATTTACAAGCCTGGCAATCAGCTAGCTAGGAGTTCACTGTTCTAAGAAATTGATAAGTGTCCATTCGAAGTGGGAAACAGGAAGTGTGCAAATTAAATCTACCATTTGTCATATATAGATGAACACACACAACCTACACATGTGCCTGTCAGAGCGCCATTACCCATGAGTAATGGACAACTGTAACTAGGTAACTAGGTAACTTAATTAGGTAACAAGGTAACTCAAAAATATGTAGAAACAAAAAATATTTTTAAATATAGTTTTATTTTAAATAGTGTTTATTCCATTGCTCTGGCTCTTCACATCCCTTTCATAAGAAAGGAGTGTTTTTTTTTCCTGAAAGCTTTGTGTTAATTTGTCTCAATGAACTATGACCCAGCCTATGAGGACAACTGTACAAAACAACCTAAAACACTAGTAAAAATCAGTCTGTCACAGATAGATCTGCTGAGTACTAAATTTGAACAAGATTGTACTCTGGTAACACAAATGTTCTAATAACAGCCTTAGCACAGCCACACATTCCCATCTTCATTTGGCTTGTCAGGCTCACCATGAAGTGAACTGTGTGCATTTCATTTTAAGTTAGTGTATATCATATAGAAAACAAGACCAATTCCACACAAGAAGCTAACAAAAGAATGGGGAAAAGAACCAGCTCATTCCCATCATCGCTTGGATTGAGATGCAGCTTGCACATTTTGCCACCCACTGCTTGCAATGACAGCCAGTGAAAAGGATCCAGCTTAGGATGACAGAAAAAAGAGAAGAAGACAGGTAGGATTCTCCTGAAATAATTGCATTCACTCAAGGTTAATGCTCAAGCAACAAAAAGGGAGGAGGAAATCCTATTAAAATATGGTATTCTACAACTTTTGTGTGACTTTTATGAGCTAGGTCTATGGACTCCGCAGAGATTGTTTCACTGCATATATGTCACTAGATTTTATTCATTACTTACTTTCAGAAAGTATTATAATGCTAACCTCTAGGAGTTATTTAACCACGTAAAACAGGACTTATGTGCTCTAACATTGGCACATGTTCCATAGACATGGAAGAGTGACATCTACGTTCTGTCATTATAGTCCTCAGAGAAAAATAAACACATCTAGTACATCATTTCATCTTGAGACAGGTGTGCCCAAAACACATTTCCCCATTAGCCTACTGTTTAAGGTCTTCATTCCTGTAATACCTCTGAGAAGAGTAGAGTGCATTCAGGAGCAGAGCACAAATATGCTGGAGGCAGTACTCACAAAGGTATTTAGACAACTGTTCCTAATTAGGTACCTAATTTCTTGTGAAATTCGCAGACAGACTGTGTTTGCCTAAGGTTAAGCTGTAAACCATAATCTCCTTGTAATACCTGGCTTCGGCAGTTTGCATGTGTTCACACAGGAAATTTTTGACAGAGCATGGAAGTGACTTTTGTTAGCTTATACCAACACAAAAGCTACCAGGTCATCTGTCCCCTACACTACCTCTCATCTTTGTTTAGCTAGTGCTTCTTCCTTAATGTTTATTTGGCTAGTTCCCATGTCTCCATGTCTCACTAGACTCACTGCTCATGAGAAATTGCTTTGTATATTATCTTTAACAAAATCACTCTTACCGCAAGCAAGTTATTTAAACAGCAGCATGGATATCCCCAAAGAGGACTAGCAGAATCTCCCTCCAACAGGCTGACAGGTTCTCCTTTGTTTCCTAGTCTTTTCTTCCCTGGCACCATAATCCTTGCTAAATTCAGGCACTCTAGACATACCAACACGCATCAGCATGATGGGATGTCAACTCCACAGCTAGAAACCCTGAGAGAGGAGGCATTCAGGTAAATTTTAAAGTGGGCCAAATTCACAAATTTATTTTAGAAAGAAAGCAAAAACAACTTGTTCAGTTTAAAAAGTGATGCAACTGATAAATAAATTGTTTCCAAACCTCATAGTCATATCCTATTACCAGCCTGTTATCTTCTCTGAGGAATGAACAGGGAACTGAGAACTAACCACAGCTCTCAGCTCTCCCTGTGTTCCAAGACTGATGTAAACAGTCCATCAGATGAGACAGCGCTGGTTTAGAAGCTGAATAGATGTGACAGTGCCACAAACAAATATGTCCATCTTCTGATTGTAGCTTCTTAGCTCCAAAACATGGTATGACGCTAGCACAGCTTCATATATGGCAAAACAGCTGGTTTCTGTAGGATTTGGCACGATGTATAAAACTTTCCTGCATTTACCCATACCCACCAGTAACACCTCACATCTTTCCGTGGGCTAGTCATCCCTTTGTGATAGTCCAACCACCTGGTGTTCTGCAGAGGGTTCAGATCTGACAGATCTGTTGCACTTCCCAAAAACTGAGGGGAAGAGAAGGCTCAGCAATGCTTCCTGGTGCTCACCCTGGGATTCATAAAGCCAGTAGCTCATGAGAGAGTCAAAGGATCTATCAAGCTGTCTCATACTCCTCTACGTGGACAAGTGAAGCTTTAGTTGCTCAGAAAGAAAGAAATACTAAGATCCACAAACTCCATGTCAACCACAATAAGAACAGACTTCAGGCATGTATACACAGCAAAGATCATAAAATTTTGAACTCATTTGAAGCATAAGCAGTTATTTGGAGTCCAAGTGTTGGTTTGTTGATACTTTTCCTGTCCTAGATATTCAGAGAAAGAGACTACCTGTATTTCTGAAAAAAAAACTATCCATCCTGCCATAAAATACACCAAACACCTGATTAACTTTTCAACACTAACGGATGTCCTCCCTGTTCTACAAGAATAACTCCTTGAAATTAATTTTAATGAGATTATAAAAGGAGTGTTTTATAATTAACTGCTAATAGGTAGCTACATGATGTGAAAAGGTTTAATAGATTTAATTAAATTACTTAAACATTTACATAGCTCTAATCATGTGTTACAAAATTAGCATGATACCTGGTTTTATTAATTTTAAAAAAACCTTTTATGAATATAAATAGCCTTTTGGTTGAAGGTTATGTATACGTTAGTAAGTGTGAAAGGTGAATGTTTGCACGTCTTTTTCCTTAGGAAATGGGTTTGGTTTCCTCAACACTGTTTACAATGAATAGAAAAGTTCTTGACTGGAAAGAGTTTTACAGAAACTGTTATTGACAGAGTTAATCCCTCAGATTTCTGTCTTTCTTTGACCTGCTGCTTGTGTGTTTAAGATGAAGGGATGAGGCATGGCTGTTTCTTTTCCTGCTTTCTGCCAGGTCACTGCTTTACTACATTCAAAGAAATAAATTTTTAGCCAAAAGTGGTAAATAGGCTGTTCCAAATACTACGTTTGGGTTAAAATTCATTGTATTTCATGAATAAAATTGCTGATATTCATTTGCATTTCATCTGTCCTTGGGAGGAGCAGCTGTGGTACCACCTGGAACTAGAGAGATGAAAACTTTAGGTTCCACCCCACTAATAGAAAAGCTCAAGCAACCTGAGGGATGGGTGAGTTTGGAAGTATCATTAGATGTTCTTCAGTAAATATCCAAGTATCAACAAAAGTAAGAAGTCCCCAGTGAGAATGGGAGAAAAAGGTATCACACACCAATGTTCTGGTATAATGGTCCTGAGAAAGCTAGCTGGGAGCTGCTTCCTGACTTTGTGTGGTTAGCAAAACACTAATTCCCTGTTCTTGAAATGCTGCTGTGTCCATAGCAGAAACAATATCATCAAAGTTACAAAAGCATTATTTTCTCCTCCAAAGTGGCTCAGTCAAGAGCAGGAAGCTCTGAGCCATGAGTTCAGGCAGAGCTCAGGAAGGGTCTTTAAGTACCCATCAGTGTGACCAGCATGACCAACATGACCCATATGATCTTTAGCTCAAGAAGTCTCCAGCTGCTGGTTGCCTGAACATATTCATATTATTCCTTACCCCCCATTTCTTAACCTGGGTAAGCATGCACTACCAAGCAAGTATTAAAAAAAGGATACTGGGAAAGATGAATTTCAGTTTGTTTCTGGAAGTCCCTCATTTTTATCTACTTACTCAGTTGTGGGTTTGGTTTTTTTTAAAGAGGAAATGGCATTACAAGAATCTCAGCAGTTCATTGGAGGAGACACAGTTGTGGTTAATGACTTCATTTCATATCACATGATGAAGTATTCCACATTCCACATTTTTTTGAGCAATAAAAATGATTACAAAGGTAACAGTGACACAGAGACTTTCTTTTATGAGAGGGAAGTCATGCACACAACCACAATTTGGAGTCAAGGTCAATTTTGGCCTGTTAAGCAATAAATGAGGGGGTACAGGTGTTCATTATTGTTTCCTTACTTTCTTTTTCACAAATTCTTTTGGATCACAGTCAATAGCAAAATGAACTGTGAAATATGCACACACACAACTCCTCTCTGTATTTGTTTCTGCATTGCCAAGTAAGCTCTACAATGAGTCTCAAGGTATTGCTACTTATTAATTGTGCTGTATTGCATTTATATATCTAATTTTAAAATATTTATATTTGTATTATGTGCCACAATAGCTCCTAAAAAGAGGTCAAATTATACTGGGTGCTGTTATACAGATGCACAGTAAAACAAGATTCTCCATTCCTAAATCTGGAGAGATACTGCTTGGATATGTATCCCACCTTCAGTGACCAGCTGAAGACTACCTAGTTCTGGAAACTAGACTGTGACAGAGCAGGACTTTTGAAAAATTTATTGGGGGAAAAAAATGAGGTAAAAGCAAAGCTTAAAAAATTACTGAATATTCAGAATTAATCATGATTCACTTCATTTGTTTTTAGGTAGAACTATGTAGTGTGTGTGGTCTTGGCAGGCTTTGAGGGGTTTATCAGAGGGTTACTGTTAGATGGAGCATATGATGGAGAGGTTTCAAGTGTGCATTTAAAAATCTGCATGTCAAGTGAAGAGAAAGAAATCTTTTAAATAAGATAACATAATAAAATATTTTATATGGATGAACTTAAGATGTCTATCTGCAAGCTGCTTTGGAACTGTATTATTTTATATTAACAACGTAGATGTATTTTGTACTGCAGCACTAAATATAAACCAGGCATCACACAAGCTGTTATGCGAGCACCCCCATTCAGCTTTGCCAGCAAATGTCTGCAGTGACCCCACAACACCCCATGCTTAGGGCCTCTCTTACACAGAGAATGCCAATTGTACTGAACTGTGGGAGCACTTACACTGTGGCGAAGAGGCTAAAACCAGACTCACCAAACTTATTTTCACTTGAGATCAAAGGCAGAATGTGAGTTCAACTCTCCAGACATCAAAGACCAGTGCAGAGCTCACTGTGCCACTTCAACCTGAAATTATGTCCTTATTATGTATAGTGGTACGTTTACAGCTGTTATCTCAAAGTGCAATGTGAGAAATCCAGCTAAAATAAAATTCAAAATAATTGAATAATAAAAAATTAAAAATAATAATGATCATCATCGTCACCATCACCTGCAGTTGATCAGTGATAACACTGCTAATTAAAAGAATTGTTTCTATTCTTCCAAGATTTCACATTACATAAGCTATGAAAATTATTGGGTAGAGAGACTTTATTCAGAGAGAATGAAATCAATATAATTTTCTTTTTAATAGAATTTGATCACACTCTGACTTAAGCGTCTCAAGGTTTTACTGTGCTTCGTATACAGAGATCTCAGATCTGGTTTCTATTTACACTTATTTTACTAAATGAAAGAATATAAGCCACTGCAGTTCTGTTTCCATACACTGAAATCATCAGAAAGACTCCCTAGTGTTTCAGGCAAGTGGGGAAGTGGAAGATGGTTCCACTGACATTGTTAAAGTTTTCTCTTGTTCAACATCCCTATTTTCCTGCAAGTGAATGCATTGATGCCAGTATAAAGACTTCACCACTGTCACTAAATTAGGCAAATAAGATCTGCAGTGTTTTGTTCTCCAGAGAAGAGGCCATTTTTACAGTTGGTTTCTTAAGCTGGAGGAGTGTTTTTAACATGCATGGAGCCAGATGATGCATATGCACAAGTCAGCCACTTGTCCAACTTTGTACATAATTTTGACAATACACAACAATGTCTTGATGTTACTCTGCTATGTGGCAGTAAGAGAAGAGTGCAGAGCATACATTTTATCTAGTCCAATGGCATTTAACCTATTTTATTATTTTTTTATTTGGCACACTACATGAAAAGTTTTCAGTGGAGATGTGTAGACTTTAACTAGAGAATCATCCTACTGTTAATTTGTTTAAAGCAAACCTCTCAGAAGTAATGAAGCCCATAGAACTCCAAGGACCTGAAAAAAAAGTAAGGTTAAGCAATCTAATAAATTTTTCAGTTCCAAACACATCCCATGAAATATAATCAAAGATCCTGTGTTGGGTAGTGGATATCATAAATAGTCATTCATCATGCAGAATATATATGCTGCACTGGGCTATTTTCTGTTGACAGACTTCTATACCGTGAATATGAGTTCTTGGTGAAGGACTGTCTGAATTTTTTGTGAATACTGTAGTGAGGTGACTACCACTGATCTGCCAGTAGTTAGTAAAGGTAAGCTGTTGCCTGTATGTGGATTGTGACTAGTTAAAGTTATGAAAAATATGGCTAGACTAGAAAACAGTCACACGGGGGTGTGAATTCTTAAACATCTGTACCAAGGATCTGGTCAGAGCAAATTACATCCTCTTTCCAATGAGCAACCTGAGTTTTCTGCTGCAGAAACAAGGGTGTATAGGGAGACAAGGTGTACAGAACACACCTGGGTCCAACAAAAATGTGGTATGTGAGTGTTTCAACATCCTGAGGCTTAGATCTAGTGAAATATGATTGTCTTTCCCATATGCAAGAGCTTTTCTTTTGTTAACTGTACAAGAAAGTGTTGGGAAACATCAGGCAAAATAAAACTTGTGTATCTGTAGCACTTTATCAACACATAGTCCAGAGCCAGTACACAAACTGAAACCTTTAATTCTGGAAAAGCTACAAAAACAGAGGGCATAGTAAGAACAAACAAATGTACTAACAAACTTTCTTTTCATCACCGTAAATGTGCGCTACAACATGCCAGCTTCTGTCATTGCAAGCTGATGGTACAAAGGGTTACTTTATGGTTCACTTCCACTCTTATTGCCTTGCGTTCATCTGGCTGGTTGGTATTGATTTCTCTACACTGGCCACTCGCCCCTCTCTCTGCAGCCAGGTTTGACCCAACACCATAAATCAATGCTGTTAGCTCAGCTTCTACTGAACAAGCGGATGCACAATAGACTGTGATAAACAGTTCTAGCTAATAAAAGACATTGGACTAAATAAGCATAAAAACCGAATTGTCCTTTGAGTCCATAAGAGTCTAGCCTCTCAAGCTGCAAGCAAGGCTCATTTTCAAATAGCAGGCAATGAGACATTATGCCCACCCACATTGTATCTGGGCCCTGACTATATTTATATATATGTATATAATAAGAAAAAACTATTTGAGCATTTTACTGTATGAATGTACTAATATAAAAGGAAACAGTATCTTTAATATATTCCAAACTACTAAAATTTCAGAAAGAAGTTATTCAACTCCAGTTTTGGCATTAGTCTGTTTCTATTATTGTATTTTATTAAATTTTTATATTGTAATATTCTTAGAAAACTAAATATTTATAAGATGGTGCCAGTGAATTAAGACTCCACACAGATTTTCATTAAAAATCTTTGTGTTTTTCCTGTCCTAGAAAAATAAATAAACTTTTCTTCAACTGGCCAAAATATGGTCATTCTGAATAAGGGTACAATTCATCATCCATCCAAGTCTCTCTTTAACAATAGCCTTTGTCTCTCTGACATAAGGTTACAGTCACTGCTTTTTGAAAATTTCCACTTTTAAAAGCCTGTAAAATAAAAAACATGTACTGAAAATACTTTGACCATTTCTTTCAAAACACATCTTATAGAATAATGAGACAATTTCAAAATAGATGCTTAATAACTTCAGGGTTACAAATACTAAGCCTGAAGACAGGAGTTTTAGAAGGAAAGGACATAACTTCAGTGCAAGCAGAATTATGCAGTTTGAGAAGCCCTAGGCTCCAGCTCAATCACAGACTAGCTAGGCACTGTCACAGTCTGTCATGGTTCTCAGGGCTACAACTAGTGCTGCCCCCATGGATATTCAAGGCAAGATAGATGGAGCAACTGTGTTTTCTGGGGGAAAGGACAGCCTGTCAGATCCCTGTTGACACTGGATTTTGGGTTAGAAGTAAGGAGCAGAAACTGATTTTGCAGTTAGTACACAGCGTGGTGATGCTTCACACCACAGTGGATGGCAGTTCAAGGCAGTCACCACTAAGACACTCAGCTCAGAAATTGAGCACAAAAAGGGTTTATATGTGTAGAAAAAAACCCTGCATCTGCATCTGACAGCAGGCAAGGCAAGCTGAAGTTAGACAAGTCAACTGAACACACCAGCTAGTAATTTCCCATCAGAAAACTGGTGACAGTAGCACACAATATAGACAAGGGTGCCAGAGCCACTGCAAGAATAAACATAGTGGCAAAGCAACAGATTAGAGCTGTGGTCAGGTCAGCGTTGCTGGTTTACAGCAATTCAAAATCCATTATTGTTTTCAGTTCTATGCCAAAAAGCTCTGGAATAGCTCATTTTAAACACAGTTTTAAAGTGAGTGGAAAAATTCTTGGTGGTCATAATGACTGCACCTTCAACAAATGAAAGCAAAAAGTTATTTTAATCTCTCATGTTAATCCCTCACTAAGTTTTGCTTTCTGTCTTAGTAATATTGTTTTAACATTTGTGCCAATGGAAGCCTTGCCAATATTTTCATTAAAATTGCCAATATTATATTAAGAAGGACATCTAAGAAATGCAAACATCTAGTAGACTTTTATGAAAAGTGATGTCTGTCCAGTATCTCATACCACTGGATAAAAAAAGAAAACAAACTAAAAACTAGACCTCTAAAATACATTCAGATTTCATATGTTAGAGGCTCTCTTTTTGTTCTATGAAAAAATGAATATCAATTATCATTATTTGCTTTCAGTCACCAAAATGTGCTCCCATAATCTCACATTATCCTTATGAAGACTTAGCAGTCTGCAAGACAACAATAAAGAAACATGAACATACAGAAAAGGAGAAGTAAAGGATGAAAAAAAAAAGGGTAATGAAACTGAGTTCAATGAGACTAGCCAGGTCAGTAAGCATATCTAGTGAGTTCATCGCTTTTTCCTTCCCTTTACTGTCTTATTTGTTGCATGACCATGTAATAATTTAGAACTGGTTGAAAGTTAGTAAGTTCTTAAATGTTTTCCCAGAGAAACAGAGACAGTTACACATAAACAGTTATAATGTTTTCAGAAATATGCAGAGAGAAGAAATGCAACTCAGCAAAGATTCAAAATATGGGGCAATCCTGATACAGAGTGAAACCCAGAATCTCAGTTTCTCTATGGAATAATGTGGGGCTTAGTTTGTCGGCCAAGTTGAATGGCAGTGCGTGGGGGATACAAATCCCTTGAAACTGTAAATGCTGAGCTTCTGAAGCAAAGCGAAGAAATTGAAGGGCTTCATCCAACTCTTGACCATGTTCTACCAGCTCCTCATTCAGAACAGATTACCTAGGCACAGTGCCTTGATTTTTATGAAGAAGCCAGTTCTGATCAAAATTAATTTTATCTGATCAAAGCTCATGCTTTGAAAAAAACAGGTATAAACAGAGTTACAATGTGAAGTTTAAGGTTTAATACTTCCTCCAAGATTTTTATTACCTTCTAATATTTAGAGCAAACAGCATAAAAATCCTTGGTTGAAAAAAATGTAACAATGAGTTGGAGAGGGGAGACACTGGCAGAAAAGACATGCATTCACAAGCTCAGCATGACTGAGGAGATAGTAAGGTTGCAAGAAAATTCCCTTCAATAGAAGACAGGCAGTCTGTCTTTTGTTGCCACAAGAAGGAGGAAGCTCTGCAATATGAAGGTATGAAATGTATTAGGGACCAAGTTCTGCATAACATCACCATCTTCAATTGATGTAAATTGAATGTTCCAAAGCTGTAAATTGAATGTTCCAAAGCTGTGAGAGTTAAAAACTTAAGATTTGTTTCCACCTGGGTGAAAAGGAAAGGTTCTTCCCAGATATGGGACCTGAAGCTCTAGAAGGAAGGCTGAGGTTCACACAATCACCATCTTACAGGCATCAGGCCCAGGAAGGTCAGCAATGATATCGTGCGAATATAACAAAGAAAACTGAAGGGGAACGATTAAAAATTGTTCTGGGCATTCTGACCTTGCCCTGGTATTAAGTAGCACTGAGAATGCTGGAAAAGAATTTGAATTTAACTTGGAGTGGAGGACTCAACCCAGGAATCATTGGCATCATCTGATAGCTGGAGTTGGGTTTGCAAAGAAGATCCATGGAATGGGAAAACAGAAGTAGGATTAAGGGATGATTCCTGTGAAATCTCAGAGAAGTTTGGGAGGAAGGCATGCGGGGCCCCCAGGGAAAAAAGAGCAGCAAATGTTCTTTGCACATAATGTAACATGTTCGAAAAGTCAAACTTTTGTTTAAAGAAGTGCCATGAAACACAGTTGAATATAAATGAGATATTATATAGAAACAGGAAGATGATTTCCAAGATCTAAAGGATGGCTCTTAAATAAATTTGCTGCAGTTTTTGGATCGGACTACGAGCAATAAGGCAATCACTGCTGTCAAATATTTGTGATATTTAATATCATATAGATTCTTTTCTCTTGGGCTCTTTTTTCATGTCTTCTGGTGTTTCACTGTCTCTAAATTATGTTCTTACCTCTTCCACTAAATTTAACATAGCATAGAAATATTTTCCAGTAAGTTTAGACAAAGGTTACGCAATTCCCCTAAGCTGAGTATGTTATTTCAAGAACTTTGCAATAGAAAGAAATACAGGATTTTTACTCAAGTCTGTAGGGTTAAACAGAGAATTATAAGCCCTGCTCAGTAAATGTCTATAAAAATCTATAACAGTTTTATTAATTATACTGGTTTATCCTTGTTTATTTTAGGATATTTGAGTAAGGTTTTGTTCTTTCCATGGTGCCAATTCCACACACACACAGTTCTTCCACCTGCTTGAAAATTTTGTTCTGCAAATGACAAACTAATGCTGAGTATAGTGTAGCTCTTTTATTGAGACCACATAGTCAATTGACCTAGAATGAAATTTCAGTTTGCCTTGAGATATATAACAAGTTTGGCAAATTCACAGTCAACACTGGGATTATTTGTAATTATTTGACATGTATTTAATGTCCTAGTAGTTGGTACCAACCTTTAAATTGCTGGATTTCCAGCATCTCAAGATGTAGAAATAGTTAGGATAGTCATTCTCAGGTTGCCCTCTGCTGTTTAAGGTTAAAAAAGACAAGGCAGGTTTTACAGAGCTGTAAAAAGCTGAGTTTGGGGGAGGGAGGTAGATCTGGGACTTGAATAGTAAAAAAATAAACTTGCACAGAAGATTTATATTTTTATAGTTTTAAAAAATAATGCCAGGGAAGTAGATATCCTCTGAAGAGTTCATGAAGGAGAAAATGTAGAAAGGTAAGAAATGTAACTTGATTTCCATGTGATTACAAAACTTTTACTTTTTCTGGAGAACTATCAACTACAGGGAAAAAATCCTTCAGTTGTAACACAATTACCCATCAAAGTCAATGCCACAAATCTCATTCTTAGAAGTTTGAACACTCAGCTGGAATTCCTGGCTTGAAGTATTTGACCTGGGAATGTGGCAAGAAACACTGACTTCTTTTACGTCTACATTATAGCTGTACTATAATTTGGTATAATATATCAATTTGGAAAATCCGGGGGCTGTGATACCTAAATAATTGAACCAAAGTGAACCCAGGTGCTTCTTGAGACTCAGCAAAGTTCAGTGACTTATCCAGAGAGATTTTCTGCTTGCCCAAAGAATCAGCTGATATTTAACATCGGGAGCAAGGGCAAATCAAAATTTATTTTGTCCAAAATGAAGGAGAGAGTCTGGATGTGCTTGATTTAACTGGAACAGAAGGGTAGGTAGGTCCATTATTTGGCAGTGGCTGTCAGACATGGGAGAGACCCATTTGCTGGCCCAACACAGTGACTGGGAACCTTCAGAACATGCTACAGTGTCTCTCTTCTGGTCAGGTGAAGAAAGTCCCAAATGATGGAGGCTTTGTGTTCAACAATGCCCACAGGAAAATGCAATGCTGTTTGTTTCATGTGCTTTACATGGGCATGCTGATTTGCTGATTAGATTGTTTGTTTCCATCATGAAAATATAAAACTGTCAAAGGTTATTTTTGTAAATTAGCAAGAAGGTAATGAGAAGATTTAGTGTTCATTGGCAATGAAGCACTGCTGGGAAAACAACTTTGGGTGATTTTAGGTGATTCAGGTCTGCTGGATGGAACCACTAAAGGAAACATATTTTCTTAAAAGAGTTTAATTATATTTGGGCTGCTATGAAAGAAATCAAATTATTGCCACATGGCATCACTAAAGCTTATAGCATGAGGGTAGGAGGAGGCTTGAATGTCTCTCTTGTGCATTGTCTTAATCAGACTCATTTAGGTTTCTTACACAGCCCTTTTTCTTGTATTTGTTCTGCATGCCCTTTGGATATCTTTATTACTCCAAATTATAGCTACATCTTGTGACCTTAACTTAGCTTAGCATAGTTTTTGTCTAAGATTGTGTATGTTTAAGGTCACTACCTATTAACTTCGATATAACATTGAACTCACATCATAAATTCAAGAGAATGTAATATGTAGAGAGCTCTCATTGCCTTTAGGGAGAAGATTTTCTGCCTCTAGAAAAACACTCTGAGCTGACCCAGATGTGCAAGAACAATACTCATTGACTGCACAGAACAGGTTCTGGGGTCCTTTGATCCTAGCCTCCCCATTTTTTTTTTTAAACATCTTCAAAAGGCTGCCTTTCTGAAATGAGAAGTTCACCCATCTTTATTTGCTGACAGACTGAACAGAAAGGGCACGTGGAAGCTTTTTGTATTTTATTGTTTGATTTATTTTAAAAGCAAATATAAAAAGTCTGACATATGTGACACTGGGATCCAGGACTCGTGAACACACGGTTCAGTTCTGTATCATGGCAAACTCAGAGGATTAAGTAGCTACAGACAGATTGTTTGAGTCACAGTGCAAAGGTGAATTTTTTTTTTTCATTTACACACTAGTAGTCTAAGACACTAAAATTCTAACATGGTTAAATCCTGTCTGAATTGTCCCTGTCTCTTACAAAAAGATGAAATACAGACAGGTCTTAGAATATAGAGAAGTTATTGTTCATTAGGAGTGGCAATATCTGCAGTTTTTGTTTAGGAGGAAAAAGTGTAAATAAGAGACATCTTTAATATTATTTCTAGACTGATTGATTCTGACCTCTCAAACAATGCAGTAAATATTATTTAAGTCTATCAAATGGATAAGAAAACAATTACTTTAGACAATTTACCCCAAACTGACAGAGTAGAAATCAGTAGCAAGACTAAAGTATGATACAGGGCCAAACCCTTCACAAGAGCTCTATATATGTCTTTATAACAATTCAAAGTGGATTAGGTCATGTTTTTATTGTGTAAAGCAGTTCAGAAATTATTTCAAGAATACTTAAAAATGTATCTATTTCTGACACATCAGATTCCTTAAATGTTAGAATCATTATCCCAGCTGATGTTCTATATTTTCAATTATTTTACAGGTGAGAAGGCAGCCACTTCTCCATCTTCCAAGATCAGGACAGAGGCAACCAGCTTCTAAGTGTGCCTCACAGATACTAAAAAACAGATTAAAGCCATCTAACAATGTTACTCTTCTGATTCTAAGGAGGAAAATCAGATGTGATAATGGGAACTCTCAGGTGTAAGTTTGTAGAAATTCATACTTCATAGGAGAGAAAATCCCACTGATTTGTAAAGTTTCTAGATATTGGGACTTCTGAAATGGAACCTTCACACCTCAAGTTCATGTCTTTGTCAACTGTCCAGTATTTGTGAGAACACATCTGGAATACTGTGTCTGGTGTGAGGCTCCTCAGTACAAGAAGGATACTGACACAGGAGCCAATCCAGAGAGGGCACAAGACAGCCAACAGGCTGACCATAACTGAGGAGGAGAGGCTGAGAAGACTCAGCCTGTTCAGCCTCAAGAAAGGAAAGTTATGGGAAGACCTTACTGCACAAGTAGAGGATAAAAACTATGAAGAAGGCAAAGACAGACTCTTGCAAATGCATGGTCACAGAAAGAGAGTCAAGAACAAGTTAGGAACATAGAAAATTCTGATTAGATATTAGAAAATTCGGTTTTCTCTTAAATATAGGAAAAGATCACTCAGAGAGGTTGTCTCCATCCTCAGCGATGTTCTGAACACAGCCCAGAGCAACCTGGTCTAAGTAGAACTGCTCTGAGCAAGGAGTTCGACTGGATGACCTCTGGAGGTCCCTAAAGCCATAAATTGTTCTAAGATTCTGTGATTCAGTGGGTGATGTTATTCACTCACTCATGTTGTCATTGTCTGAGAACCTGGGCATATTCCTGTGCACTTCAGTGCTAACAGGCTGGAAAAGTCTATTGTCTATAAGACTCCCACGTTCCAGTTCTAACTGCTTTACTATTACATATAAGCCAAAAAACAAACTTTTACTGTCTGTACCACAACAAAGGACTAGTTTGCTCTGTCAAAGAACAGATGTATAATATCAGGATATAACTTCACTCTCTGATTCCTAAATGGGTGAAATACATGTCCTTATAAAAGCCTGTACAAGTTCTATGAATCAATGGTTCCTTAAAACTCAAGATTCCTTGACCATCCTTTAGAACTTCTAAATTCTCCAGTGCCTTGCATGAGGATGCATGCTGGTTCTGGATGCCATTTACCACAAAGCACATGGTGAGATTCTTGGGGCTGTCCTGCGCTGGGCCTGGATTTGGATTTAATAAACCTTGTGTGTCCCTTCCAATTCAGGATATTCTATGATTTAATGAATTTACCTTCTTTGCCTAAAAGCTGGTAATATGGACAGAACATACCACATATATATACCACACACACACACACATATATATATATAATATATATATATATAAATTGACCCATTCTCTAACTTGACACATTCCCTCCCTTTTTGTCTGCATACACAGACACAAACAAGAATTCTAAGCCTTAGACTGTTAGTTTCTTTCATGGATATATTTTGTAGTCATACAAACTACTTACCCATACTAAAAGGAGGAAAACATGACTGAATGCCTTTTCAACTCTACCTATTCTTTATCCATGCTTCTCCTTTTATCTGGAGGATTTAGAAGTAAATAGTCAAATACTCAGAGTACTACACGAACACAAAATGCCATGGCAGACTACTTACACCATATGAATATTAGAAAGGTCCCAGTGCAACACCTAATGAAGGCAACAGAAAAATTCATCCAGACATTGCCGGACACTGAATTAATTTCAAAAAAAAAAAAAAAGGTGGAAGGTACAGACTAACCAAATATATAACTGGAAGTCAAGAATTGGAATTCAATAATACAAAAAACCTTGATAATACCAAAACCGTGCAGCTAGCTAGGAAGCTTTTCAAAGGCACAGGAGTAGAAATTCCTCCACAAAACTTTAGTTAAGAGCCAAAGAATGTGGATTTATTTCACTAATAATGACAAGTTCAAGGCATCCATACAAGAATAAGATGAGTGCTGAAAGACGAACTGACACAGGCTGTGCACTTCATCTGAGGAGAGCAGATACTGTTCTTACAGGAGGATAGAATCATTCAGAGCACAAAGTTATTACAGACAGAACCATGACTGCTCTAATGATGTACAACAGGTCAGAGGCATACAAAAGCTGTTTCTTACAGGGGCATAATTAAAGGCTTTTTCTATTTTAGGGCTGATAATAAAATTGTCTATATTGAGAAACAGCTGAAAATACTGAAGCACAGGATTGCTATGGATTTTTTCAGTTCCTTTACTGTGAAAGAGTGGAATGCTACAAATAGATACAAGAAGTTCCCGTTGTGCAAGTTTATTTTCAACATGACTCAACACTCAGCATTGTCTCCTTCACTGTATATAGATGGTGACAATCTTTCTGTATTTACAAACTGTATTAGTTCACTACGGGACTGAAGTGTTTCCAACTGGAGGCATAGGAAATTCCAGAAATTCAAGATAAAAGTAAGCACTATTATACACTAAATGTTCATTTATAAACTGCTGGATGGCCTCAGCATTCCATCTGGCCCTTCAGACCAGGGCCTGCTATGGGACATTTGGACACAGAGATTAGAAATATTGCTGTTTTGAAGGGAGTAGAAAAGAGTTCTACTTGTCAACAAGAGCTTTGGCTTTCATTTTGCAGATAAAAATGTGACTGTATTTGGAAATGTTCTAGGATTTAAACATACCTAAGAAGTAATAGGGAATTATAATTATTAAAGAATGCTCTAAACTAGAAATACCAGGGAGTAATCTGACTTAATGAACATGTAGTTCTTACAGGCAAATTGCACTGGTTTATTGCAATGGGATCTTAAAAGGCAACTTTAGTACTGTCATTTTTATTGTAAGAATAATTCCTATTTCTATAGGTTCAGATCATTCTTAAACTCTAAGCTAAACTCATTTCTCTTGGAGGTGGGCTTTCATGCTACATACTCCTAAGAAATTTCCAAATATAGAAAAACCCAAAAGCCAAAACCAAACGCCAAAGGACTTAAGCATCCTCCAAATTATGATTAAAATTACAGATATACAGCATAAAAAGGCAGTCCAAGAAGAAATATTCAGCAAAATTCTTTTGGCACATCTGAATATTGAACTACAAAAAAGAATATGCATCTTGCCAGCTTGAAGAATATTCTAGTCCTTCACTAATCAGAATGTGGATGGATCAAGGATGAAAGACTTGCAATATTGTGCTCACCAAGTCTGTGAAATTTTATATCATCAGATCTTTAATGCTACCTTTTATTTTGTATTTTTCGTCTCATTTGCCAACTGTGGAAGAATATAAGAATGACTTCATACATATACACAGCAAAAAAGGCAATATTGAAGAGCTAGTCATCCTAATGTAGTTGGTCTATCTGCCCATCTTATGAGCCATCTGAGAGCTTGTCTCGATTACGTCTCTAAACACTAAATTGAAACACAGAGGGGGACTGTCACAAACTCAACATATGTTGAATACTGTACATTGGACCATATATGTAAAGGGTGTTTTGTAGATATGATGTAAATCCCAGCCTAAGGTCAGAATTTTTTTTTTATTATTTTTGATTTTATGATTTTTTCCCCTTCATAACAAAACAAAGCCTGTTTAGCTAAAGAGCCATAACAGCATCCCTCTTCATAGAACTGTACTCCTGTAATTAGTAGAAAGAAAAATCTGATACTTAAGGGTAATTGGTAAGATAAAGAAATTCAGATGAAGAGACTCTTTCTTTCTTTTCCATTAGCTGAAGTGAATTGCACTTTCTCTTGAGAGACAATAAAGTTATTCTGGAATTTTAGATTAGTGTGTTAATAAATACAGGGAAAATAATCATCAGAAATTTTTTACTTCCTTATCAGGAACAAGTTTTAAGACTAAGAGAAGAACATACATGTGAAATTTACCTAGAAAAATGCCATCTCAAAAGCATTCAGTAAGTATATAGTTGTTGAGACAAAAATCATGAAATCAGTAAAAATTATAGTCTTAAGTCTCATGTGCTCTACTACTTTAAAAACCAAAACTCCAACCCTTCTCTTTTTGATTTTACAAATGAAAGCTGGAGCTCTGAAACCATTCCATGCTGGGCAAAAGGAGGTTAAAATTTTTTAAGTATCATGGAATTTTTTAAAAATTACCAAGAAAGAAACAAAATCTAGGCATTTAATGAAATCATAGGAGACACAGACATGCATTATTTATTCTTACTCAGGAATAAACCAACAAATTACAGCATTAATGTTTTGTTTGTACAAGCAAACAGTAGAATAGACATTCTGGAAGAACAGTTTCTGTGAAGCTTCACTAGTATGCCTCACAACCAGGTTTCCAATCACTATTTGTTCATGTGAAACGGAACCAGAACCAAATGTCAACTACTGATAGCAAAATCCGATGTCCAGTGCTGTTCCCCATCTTGTAAGAGGTTTTTTTCATACTTTTGAACTTCCTGCTAGATCTTGGATGTGCCATCTCTTCTCAAACTACTTTATGTGCATATCCCTTGGAGCAATGGAAATCAGGGAGCTATAACACCAGTAAAAAGAATCTTTTTTAAAGAATCAAAAAACTAAGAAAACTTCTCCCAGAGAAAAAGGTCCAACTAATATGCAAATTGCTACCAAGAGTGTTGCTAAACACACTGCTCATTTTTGCATTTGGATTTGTCCATAACCATAGAATAACTCATCCTCTCTTCCACAGAAAATAAAGAAAAAAGATTAAAAATAAAGCCACAGGGATAAATATTTTTTAAAAAAATAAACAAAGCTAACACTGAATTTAATGACAGGATGGTCCTCAGATATTACAGCAATAGTTATTGTTATAATAAAGTATTCTTGCTCAGATTTTTATACTTTATGCTTCTTTAATTGATTTCTTACCTCTGTTCCAATTCCAGAACCATACAAACCACACTCTTAAAAATATTCTGTCCAGATAGTAAAATAATATTAATAAATTGCTTCTGTAAAGTGATATAATCGTCAGCAATATGCACTGATTACTCATAAGTATTAACTACTTAAGCAGCTATTTGCAAAATGCATTTAAATCTTTGGAGGAACTACTGGAAAAAATGCAAAGTATTATTATTAGAAGATGTTACAACAGATGTTCCCCAACAATTTGTCATAAAAACTTAAAATATTTTACAAAGTTCATTTGGTTTTTCAACAGTCTTTGAAGTATAGAATAACAATTTTTAAGAGCTGTGATTTATAGGCATACTGTTTTATTTGGATTGTTTTGTAAATCATGTGGGGCTTTTTCTGTTCTTATAATGTGACAGCTTAACTCCTCTTGTATGTCAGAACAAACTGAAAAAAAAATCCATAAATAAAGGAAGCTCTCTTTGGACTTGTAATTCACAAAGAATACACTGGGCATTACACACATCAGAAAAAACTGCAGGCAATTTCACACTTGTTTTCTGTTGCAAAGTCTGGAATTTTATGACTTCAGTGGAAGTAAGAATTTTACACTTAGTTTACACAAAGCTTACATTAAACATTGCAATGTGGCTACCTTAGACGTGTTGAACTGAACATTATACATCTATGTTATACAGTGAAATGCCCTAGAAATCATCAGCTAGTCCTGTGTTGGCCAGGGGTATTTCCTGGACAATTAACCTAACTTTTCATGAAGTTTTGGTTCATGAAATTTTGGGAGCCTTTCCTCCTGGCACCTCTGAGTCCAGAAACAGCAGGATAAGTTTTCTGAAACATCGAAAGATATCTTGATGCACCCTCTACTCTTGACATGGTTACAACTCCTGAAACAAATTGATTTCTCTTGATCATTTTCCATGTTGGTGAACACTAATGTGAAATAGCCATTAACACTAGAACTAGAGGAGTGTTTAGCTGCATAGACTTCCTGATGACAACAAGAAAAATCTTTTGTCTCATACGGGAAATAAAGGGAAAGTGCTTAAAAAAATAGTCATCGATTATTAATTTTTTTAATAATTTTTTTTTTTTTTTGCTGGGGTCCTTTTGACAATTTAAAATGGCTTTAACTGTTGAAAATCCCTATGTTTGTTTTTTTTTACCAGAATACTGACCAATTCTTTAATTTAAACTTCTATATCAACTTATAGGTGGACTTATTATTTCTCAGAATTGTCCCCAAACATGATATTTATTCACAGAGATCTAGTTGAAGTGTGAGTTGAACAGATGCAGTGAATTATATAATAATTATACCAATTACCACTATTAGTAAAATCTGTGGTAAATCTAGTGACTTTTCCAACCCCAGTTCCCTTAATCTGTAAAAGAGCAAATATTTGTTTTCATCAGTAGCATAAAACAGCTTAGGCATATATTGACAGAATCACTTCAGAGTTTTCTTACCCTTTCTGTGAGTCCTCTTAACAGTACTTTTCTAAAATGTCTGAAGATCATACTGACTCTTCTGTTGAATCTGTACCTGTTTTCCTTCTTTAATTCCACCTTTTTATTATTATTATTTAATGAATATTTAAAGTATATACATGGATGAAAAGCACAACTAATAGAGATCTTCCCCCATGTCAAGCCAAAATCTATTCTAAATTGTATTCTTTTCCTTTTGGGGGCCAGTTACTTACTAAAATCCACTTATCTTACAATTCTGTATGTTTTAAATGACTCAAGTATATTTGCATGATCCAGTTTGTTCTGTACATCTGGGATCTCTATAATCAGTCATTCTTTTTATTAGACCATGTGGAAAAGTGATAGCCTTGTTCACACAACTTTGCATTAAAAAGAATGCATATGTTTGCTTCATGAAAGGAATTAAGAGCCTAGGGATGTTGGAGTTAACTGCGTGGTCTGGTTACTGAGGTTTAACAATTCTTGCTATTCACAGCTGTCAGTGTTGCATGTAAATGTTATATTCCCCATTGTCTCCTAGCTCTTTGTACTTTTTGTAAGATTAATACTGCTCAAAGAACTTTGTCAGACATGCAGCTGGTAATCAATAATCTATGATTATAGAGGTTTTTAAATGTACTGGATATTCTAGTCCCTTCAATTTCTTCATTTGCATTACAATTTGTCTTCATATTTTCCCTAGGGAGTTCAAAACTGTAATCTAAGAAAAGAGGAGAATTTCATTTCCTCATTAAAAATTTCCACTCACTTCAATAGTTAATCTGAGCCTGGAACAATTTGTCCAAGTACTAGCTCCTACACAGGGAAAAAAACTCAGACAACTGCAGCTTCAAAATATGGTCCAGACTGAAAGAATTTTTGCTGTTTGCTAACCCTGAACATCAGCATCACTACCTCATTTCCAGAGGTCCAACAGGAAAGGGAAAGATGGAGGAACTTGAATGTGAAGGAGAGACCAGGGCATAACAGAAGTTAAAGCACTTTTTCTCACAGTATCAGTTTGAAGACAAAAGGGAAACAGCAGAAACTGTAGCTAGCCTTAAGCAACAGGCTTCCTCCTCCAAACTGCTAGACTTCATCCTGGGATGGATGGGTGGATACATAGATTTTTCAACAGAAATCTATAATAGAAATATCCAAAATCTAGCTAAGCTCTAACTCCATGGAAAGCCAAGATGAGAAATGACAGCAACTTGATTTAACTTACTCTGTTGTCTAGTCTGAAATTCTGACAATGAGTTTGAATTGTAGAATAACTAGTTTTGGAGCCATGTACGCACTTCCAGTGTTCCATATTAAGCTCCAGAAGAACAATGGTTTTGCTTTAAAAAAATAAATTTTTACTCATGTAATGGGAAAGATTGTTGCATTTTCACGTCAGATTCATGTTTTAAATGCTATATCTGCCAATGTTTGCTGAGACCGAACTATGTGACTTTTCGCATTTGGGTATTAAGTCATTCACAGAACTCAGCAAAGAAACCTCTTGTAGCAAAATACTAGCATATTTTTATATTTTCTCCTAAAACTAACAAGAAGAAATAGGAGGAAAAATCGTGTAACTGTTCCTTTAACCACTATGTAAAAATGTCAAGTGCTTTTCATTTAGCATGTGACATTTTCAGCTTTCTCACTGTTAAACAAACTACGTAAGAAAAAAGATTTCCTATGAGTAATATCTCATTAAAGTGAGATGTCCTTGAGTTTTGCTGACTTTTATAAATGAGGGAAAAAAAAAAAAAAAAGAAAAAAAGAAGAAGCAAATTACCAGAGTTGAACACAATCCCAAACCGGAAGAGCCAGACCCCAGCAGAGCAGCAAGAGATTTGAGCTCTGAAAGTCATCACATCAACAAGGACTCACAAATACCCTCACATGGAGCAGAGTGCACTTTTGGAAATGGATCTTACATCAATTTTGGAAATAGATCTCACATCACTTTTGGAAATGGATCTTACATCACTTGGGTGAGAGCCATATTAAATCAACAGCATTTGCACTGGGACCAAAACATCAGAAATGTCACTTTACTCCTTTGTTCATTTGGTCTCTACTCTAATATCACCAATCTCCCAATTACATTATAAGTACAATATTGTTTATCTAAGAATTAGTTTTTCTAACAAGTATTCCAATGCAAGTAGAGTACCACTTACTATAATGAAGGGCTATTGAAGAGCCCATTTTGTGTTCTCTTCTCCTAGAAACACAAAAATTAGAATCAGCTGCCAGTTTTATTTTAAATTAAAAGGATGCATATCACCTTTATGTTACAAATGAAACCAGATTACTTTTTAAAGAAAGAAAGAAGTAACAAGTTCTTCTTTGAGGAACATGTAGAAGATTTATTGCAAATGCACAAACCAATATCATTTAACATAACCACAGCTAAGATGCAGTACATATTGTTTCATTTCTTATACAGCTAATTCTGGAAGATCTAATTATCCCACCCCCAAACCTGCACATGTATTTAATTATCTTTTTGTCTCCAAAGCTGATATAAGTGCCAATAATACAATTCAAACTAAAACATTTTAGATATACTTCATTATTATTACGAATTACACGGGGGGGGAGGGGGGGTGTTACCTTTTTCTTAAAATAAAAATCTACTATTCTTACAAATTATCCTGAGATTTTCTTGGTGATCTTGATTTTTCTCTGAAGGAAAGCCCAGCATGGCAATGTTTTCTGGGACCACATGCACTTTTACAATGAAAACAGCAGACGGCAATGCTCATTGAAGTGAACGAAAACAAAACAAGTGCAGTTTGTTTCAGATGCTTTTGGCTGGGATGCTGCCTCCTCTGCATGTAGCTACCTCATCAAGAAAACATTTGCCTATAAAAATCTGGTAATGGTAGCAGAGTGCTCACCACCACTAGCTTTTTTCTAGCAATGAAGTAACCTTTCCAAAGCACTTATCTTAGAGCTGTAAACCAGGCCATGCCTGCAGCAGTGTCCTCCCTCCTTGGCTTTGTGAAGGCTCTCTAGTCATCTAGGCTCAAGAATTTTCTCGTGTTCCTATTGCAATAACCTTAAATAATCCTGCTCTCACCACATAACTTGTCTTTCCCCTGGTACTCTCCAGCAATTTACCCTGTTGTCCCTTGCCGCTGTGCTTTCTAAGCGGCAGTACGACAGCGGGCAGCTGCCAAGGGAGAGCTCTGGCAAGGAGTGCGGAGGGGCTGCTGCCTGTTGCGGGAAAAGGGCTTCCCCTGCCCGCCGTACCTGGCTGAGGGGTGTGCGGTGCGCTGCTCCTGAGACATCAGTCTGCAGTGCTGCCTGGGGCAGGTTTCTGGGGAGCTTCATAGAACTGTCTGTGCAAGGGAGATAAACACAATACCCAGTAGTCTACAAATCTGTCAGTGACTTCATGGACAGTTTGCAAGAGTCAGCTCACTTCCCAGACTGTAGGATCATGTTGTAATTCTGGTGAGTAACAGGAGCTGGGGATCTTTGTTTCCTTTCTCTGGTCACCTTGGGCAGGAGTTTAGCCTCTAGTACCAAGAGTCTGCAGGACACTTACTTTCTCTCCATGTCCACTAGTTACAGTCAGATTGCACTTCCCATTGCTATCCAGTGAAGTTTGTGCCCTGTGTTTCCAACAGCATCACAGCAGTAAAGACCCTGTTTGACTCCTGCAATAAATGTCTTGCTGCAGGTTCAGTGCTCTGAGGCACTCAGCTGTCAGAAACTAATGGAAAGCCATTACTTCAGAGTCCAACCTGTCCCAGCCACAATTCCAGCTGAGCTAGGAAGCATTTCTCTTATCAAACTATAGGAAATAAAAAAAGGGGGAAGAGATGGTCATAGCTGTATTTCCTAATGGAGAGATGGGTTAAGGGCTCTGTTATCACTTCGTCCAGTTCCTTGAGATGATGAAGCAGGCACTCATTTGCTTTGGCATGAAACGTGGAGCAAAATACGCAGGAAATAGACCTTCCATCTTTCAGAATGTTTCCTTTTGTGCTGAAAAGAGGGATTAATAATGTTGTTTGATTTTACATCTTGGTGCTATTCATCAGACAATTGTTTCTCTCTGGAAACATCATGCTCCATGAACTCTATAGCTGTAAGGATTTCCAAATGTGACCAGTATCCTCTCACTAGGTCATATCTAAGCTTGTCTCTGAAATAGACAATGTATTTGGAACATTTGATTTATCCTGACCTCTAAGAAATACTGATTTTGATCCTGAATCATAATATTTAAGTGCGCCCTCCTTCTCTTGATGCCTGCCCAGGCCCCTTTCTTGCTTGGAAGCAGGTTTTCTGCTTCTTCCCTCGTTGTTACTAGCCTCCTACTTCCTATCTCTTTGACTCTTTCATGAATTTCTATAGCTCTGGAAAACCTCTTGATTTTATGTGTCTTTCTTAACAATCTCCTTGTATGGCTTCTCTGAGATTCCTGATCTCTCTGGCATAGGATGGGAGGAATGACATTCTCTCTTCAGATTTAACTGATTTAACTAAGATTTTTGAAAGGGAAAATATAAAAAAAGCAACCATAAACAAAGCTCTTTTCATTGTCTGAAGCTAGACTTTTTTTTCCCTGCTAACTTTCATATGTTCTAGACAGTGAAAAAGAGACGGGTAGGAAAGGGATGTTTTTAACTTTCGTCTGGCTCTTATTCCTTAAGTACATTTAAACATGCTGGTCCAAGTAAGAACAAAACAAACCTGATCATTGTGAAATAAAACCTCATCTTTCCTGTTATTTACAGGTGCATCCCTACAGCATAGTTATTGTCACTACACAGAGCAGCCAAATTCCCCTGCTCTGTATCTGGCATATATAATATGTGTCCCCTTAGGACTCACCCTGTGCTACCAGGATGAACAAACTGCAAGTTGTGGCAAAAGTCAAGAGAGCAGAAAGTGACAAAAAAGCAAAAGCTTCAGTTTTCTGTAGACAGTTCTCAGAGCCAGGCTGCCAAAAATACACTCAGCACTTTCAGAAGAAAGGCAATCTTTTTTTGATTTACATCCTTGTTGAGATTTTGACTTTTGAAATAGAATTGAGATTTAAGTAAATGGGATGTAAAATTATATAAATGGCTTTTCCTTCAACCATCATTTACCACTAATATAATGTTTTTCTTAAATAAAGAAGCATAATAGTCTCATTAGTTAGTACTAAGGTAGTTGGCCTGTAGATGAATCAAATAACTTAAAATAGACACATCTGGAAAAAAAAAAAGAAAAGAGAAAGGAAATATTATTAATTTGATACTTAGGCAGTAACCAACATGAGACACATCTACCCTCTGTTCCAAGTTTATTTTGTTTCCATAGAAGAAAGATCAAGGTACAGAGCAGGATCACACAATGAAATACAGTATGATCACAACCCTGGACTTCAGAACTTTGGTCTCTTCATGGATCTGCTTAAAGAAATACCATGTGATACTGTCCTGGAGAGAAGAGATATCCAGGAGAGCTGGTTGATTTTTGAGGATTGCCTCTTCCAAGCTTAAGGATGGATCATCCTCATGTGTAGAAAATCCAAAAAAGGCAGTTTGGAGGAGTCCTGCATATACTACTCAAGAATAAAAGGAAATCATACAAGAGGTGGAAGCAAGAACAGGTGAAACAGGAGGAATATGAAAAGAGTCTGAGCATGCAGAGATGGGAAACATAAATACATCTAGAATTAAACATGTTGACGTGTGTGAGGAGCAATGAGAAAGGCTTCTACCAATTTATCAGCAGCAAAATGAAGCTATGATTAAAAGAAACAGACCCACTTCAGAATGGAATAGGTGTCCTGGTGATGAAGGACATGGGTTCAAGGTGCCTAATGCCTTCTTTACCTTGGTCTTCTCCAGTAAGCCCAGCCTTCAGGAATCTCAGGCCTCAGAGTCCTATGGGAAGATCTGGAGCAAGGAAGGCTTACTCGTGGAGCAGGGTTAGGTTAGGAAACATTTAGTCAAATGGCATGTGATTCCATGGGATGTAATGGGATGCACCAGTGGATGAAACTGGTGGAGGTTCCTGAGGATCAGAAGAAAGTCTGATGTCACTCCTGGAAGAAAGTAAATGTCACTCCTGCCTTTAAGAACAATGAGAAAGGGTATCTGTGGACTTACAGGCTGTTCAGCCTTACCTCAATTACTGAGAAGGTGATGGACCAAATAATCCTGAAAATGGTTGCTAAACCTATTAAGGACATAAAGGGAAGAAGTCAACATGGTTTTATGGAGTGAAAATCATGCTTGACCAACCTGATAGCTTTCTTCAATGAGTGGTTCTATGGGAGAGAGTACAGCAGTACTTGTTATTTACCTTGACTTTAGTCAGGGTGGTAAACTTGTTGAATATGAGCCAGTAATGTGTCTTTGCACCCAAGGAGGCCAACAGTGATCTACTTCAGTAAAAGTATCACCAGTAGGTTGACAGAGGTGATTGTGCCTCTGTGTTCAGTACTTTTGAGACACATCTTGAGCACTGGCCCCCCCTGCAGAGGAACAGATGAACATACAGATGTGAGTCCAGTGAAAGACCATTAATATTAATATCAATATCAATATCAATATGGGATTTTGGGGGTTGTCCTGTGTAGGCCAGGAGTTGGATTTGATATCCTTGTGGGTCCCTTCCACCTCAGGACATGATTCTATGACTACAGGACTGAAGCATCTGTTGTAGAAGGAGAGGCTGAGAGAGCTTGTGCTGTTTAGCCTGCCGAAGAGAAGTCTCAGAAGGATCTTATGAATGTAAGTAAATACCCAATGAGAAGGAATAAAGATGACATAGCTAGAATCTTGAGCAGTGGGCAGTGAAAGGACAAGAGGTGGTGGGAACAAACAGAAATTCCTTCTAAACTCCGAAAAAGGGGTAGTATTTTTAGTGTAAAGGTGATTGAATACTTTCAACAACCTGTCAACAAATTCACGTCACAGTCTCTACAAGTTAGGTATTATTAATGTAAGATATAGAGGAAAAAACAACTTGAAGAAACACCTGAAGAAATACCCCACCCTGAAGAAACACTGCTGTATGAATTGTTGTCTTCTTCTGTGCCTGATAAGCTAAAGAGTTGTGAAAAGTTTAAAAGCCACAATCGTTTCACATCACCCATACAAAGCAAACACAGGGACTCTAAGGTGTGGAAGTCTCCCTAAATCTGTGATACCCCCAGGAGCAACACACAACGGGATAGCCCAGCATACTGTGGGAACACTCCCGCAATGAGGTGGCAGGAGCAGAAGTAGCACAGAAGCAGCAACAGGACCAGGAGCAGGAGCAGCAGCAGGACCAGGAGGAGGACCAGGAGCAGGAGCAGCAGCAGGAGCAGGACCAGGACCAGGACAAGGAGCAGCAGCGGGACCAGGACCAGGAGCAGGACCAGGACCAGAAGCAGGCGCAGCGCTCCCCGCAGCCTCAGGGCGGCACTGGCGCTCCGCTGCCGAGCGCTCCCGAGAGTTGTGTCCCTGTTATTCACACCGTGCATGGCCATTTCCCATCAGAAACGAATCCTTTTTCAAATCTGTATGTTTCTTAGAACTACGGCTGGAAAACTAAAAGAAAACACAAGAGCTGCGCAATACCTATGCAATAACTCTTCTGCTTGGTTCTGGCAGAAATGGAAGTGCCAAGAGAATGGCTTCCCATAGTAACTCAGAATTCCTAATTTTGCATAAGAATATTAAAATAAACACATGCACATATTACTGTTTAAACCTGAAGGGTCAATCTATTTTTTATTAAAAATACTCTTACTCTAATCCATAGGGAAAAAAAATTAACACATGGCTATGCATTTTTGTTTCTTGGATAAAATTCCTCAGACAAGGTTTCTTGGATTTTATTTTTTTATTTTTTTATGTAGTAGATCTCACTCTGTAGTTCTGTGTTGGAGTGGTTTTGGAAATGAGACACCGTTTTGTTACTAAAAGCTATGACAGCAGAATCTCTCATCTCTATTTAAGCTGCAGACCATTTTTCTTCAATCGAATAACATTTGATTTGCCAGGCAATGTTTAATATGAGGGAAATAGAAACTGTCCTTTATTTTGTGCACAAACTGAATCTGAATTAATAAAAATGCTGAGATCTAAACCACCTTTGGAATGTGCAACTGCTGCCTCTACAATATTTTTTATAATGCAAGGAACAAGGGAAAAAAGTCTTCTACATATGAAGATTACTTGCACATGAAGGGCTTTTTCTGAACAGAATTTAGGTAAAATGAGGTACTTTAAATTCTTTATTAATAGAAAGGTTTTTATAAAATATCAGTCAATCTTGTTGCCTCCAGAGGATGTCTTTTATCCACAAATCTTCACTTGATTACTCTCAAAGGAAGCAGTGGTCAATTTTGATCAACTGCTTTATTTTCAAGAAATGTTTATTTTGGTTCTTGTTTCTTTGAGAAGATCTTTTGAAGATTTGTGTGATGTGTGTTCTTTGTGAAATTTAATCTGTTAAATTTTGATGTAAAACTGTAAGCAAGAAGCTATTACATGAACATAGTAGCTGTCAGATAATAATGTTCTATTATACAGTGACAGGCTGTTCAGCGATAACAAATGGGATGAAATCTCCTCTTAACTAAACCTAAAAGACAAGTAATAGTCTTCCTCCACAGTGCTGGTGGTCCTGATTTCTTCCTGTGGAAAATAACAGCAAATTAGCACAGTGGGGATGGAGGGGAGCTGATCCAGAAAAGTGTATGATGAAAGGATATTTAGAAAAGCAGGTCCATTAACTGGAAATTAACTGTAAAGGGCTACTGCCTAATAACATCACATTTCAAGAGCAATTCAGAGCTGGGATTAGAGCCCAAATTCTACGTGGTGTGGACAAAAGCCACAGACCAAAAGCTTTAGGCAATCTTGATGGTATTCCAGGAGAAGAAAGGTTGGTTAGCTTTGTCCCTCAGCAAGCACCCACAAGGGCATGAATCACAGTGGGCAGAAGAGAGTTTATTGCTGTATCTTCATTAATGTGGATGATAACATATTATTGAATGTTAATAAATTTTTAATTAAGAGTTTTGTACAATAAAAGAATACATCTGTATCTTTTCATAGGGCTTGAGACTTAGGCTACCAAAAAAACAAGTGTTATTTTATTCCTACCTGAACAAAGATGGAAATAAGTAAAGAACATACTGTATGGAAATCTGCTTGTTCAAACTGAAAAATAATGGTAAAATATTAATCTTTTTAAACAACTATTTCAGCAATAGAATACTATTCCCTTAATACAAAACTGGCAGGCAACATATTCCTTTTGAAACAAAAGAGTAATAATTAAACAAATGCTAAAAAGTAAATTCAGAGGAGCAGAGGTACAGCCAGATGAGGAGAAATCCTGGGAGGTGATGTGCTCAAAGCAGTCCCCTTCTCCATCTCTCTGAAGGCAATAGAGGAGAATGTTGTGGCAAGAATTGTTATTAAAATGAACTGTTTCCACACTTCTTGAAGGCAATATTTGATACTTGTAACAGCAGGGACTCAAGCACAGCTCTTTGCTGTTGCTCTGTACCATTGCATCATGTCCCTCTCTAGCAACATGCTTCCCTGAAGTCCCTGGACAGTCTGTGGCCTTCTGCAGGGATAGAGATGAAGCCTCTGCTTCCTTTTCAGTTTTCTTTGTAGACTTGCCAGGCCTTCTCTAGGCAAGACTTCTCTTCTTCACACAGACTCTAGGTTTTGAGTTGCTAAGGTAAATGATAATTTGAACAAAAAAAAAAAAAAAGAATATGTTGGGTTGTGCTTGGTTTTCATGTTAACAAGGATGCAAATGTTTCTGCTCAGAGCTTTGGAATGTTGTTGCCCTTCTCCTCTAGGGAGTGTCTTATCCAGAAAGGCCTGGACAGACTAGAAAGTGCTGCTATTCTCTTGGCAGCATTTATTACAGTCATGGAGGGCAAACAACAGTCGGTTGCACCCTCTGAGCACTGCGTTAGCTTCCAGTTCACACAACAAAGACAAACACCTTCTTTGACTTCTATTCAGTTTTATGATACACCGAAATCAGCATAAAGTTTAACACAAATTTTAGCATTCACATTGCAGAACTCTGTTTGGCAACACACTTCATACTTCCTCAAAGTTTTGTACAATTTGAGCCATGTCTGGCTTGATTTAAATATTTACCTCTTGAATGTTCAGCTTTATTTAACATCACATTTATTAATGCATCTTTGAGCTAATACATCTTTCCCATTGTTTTAGTTACACTCATGGTATCTTCCACTATTATAAACACTTTTGTTGTGCAATGCCTGAATATTTCCACTTGTTTTTTTCAGAGAGCCTGAATTAAAGGACAGCATGCGGTAGGAGGATTTTACGAGCAGACAGCGAGGGAAAATGCATGAGGGGAAACAAACATGAGCCATGATTGACGATTTCATGCAGAAACTGAACATTTTGAAAAATTTAAATTCTTCAGACTTGACAGCTGCTTGAATACGTAGCATTAATCCTAAGGAAGGATCCCAGCTTTACTAAATATTGTAGCAGACAGCAGATATCCAAAAGAGGGCAATTCTGGTGTCTGCTGTGCAAAAGTGAAGAGAACAGAGGATTTCATCTGCAGCACTTCCAAGGTGCCTAAACTCCTCCTTCACAGTGTGAACAGTACTGATGTCCAAGCAACAGTCTCCTCCAAAGTGCCTGGTTGCTTTTGTATGTCTCATCCGTCCCAGACCTCCAGGAGGAGAGAGGTAGAGATTCAGTTATGAAAAGTACTGTCTGGGACTTTGTTCTAGTTTTGGCTAGGTCTCTGATATTTTTTGATACCACCTAACATCGTTGCCGGGGCAGTGGAAGGGACTTTCTGGCCTCGGAGAAGAAGGACAGGCCTTCCAGTCAAACAAAGGTGGCACATGGAGGGAACCCATCAGCCTTTGTCTCACTGTTGCACAGGGTCAGCAGTGAACATTTTACCATGTGAATCACCCTCTCTTTTATATACTTTTGTTATTAATATTGTTGTTCTTACTGTTTGTTTCATCTCATTGCACTTTCCAGTAAATTGTTCTTATTTCAACCTGTGATCTCTGCCTTTAGTGCCTCCTATTGGAGGGGTGGAGTGGAGTGGCTCATGATATTTTTTTAGTGGGAGTACTAAGCTGGGGAATATCATTCCTAAACCATGACAGACATTTTGGTGACCATCCACATCCTCTTCACAGACATGAAAGGATTCACTCCAGTTTATTATTGAGTGGGCAGGCAGCATCATGATCAGAGGTCTTTTAACTTTTTCTCAGGGAGGTATGTCTACCAGTGATCCTTCCATTTCTTTTAATGTTGGGGACAAATTCCTTTCTTTTTGCAAGTGCATGACAAGAAATTTCTTGTAGATATGGTATCAACTGACAGTTCTCCAGCTGGAGCTGAACTTGTGTCTGTCCCTTAAAAGCTCAGGATTTCCAGAGGGTTCCCAGCAGAAGCAGCAGAAAGCAGGAGAATGGCTGTACCGTTAGTTGTGTGATGTTACTATTTCTTAACATCAAGAAGTAAAACTCCTGTCTTTTCAATAGTTTTTAATCGTAACTATGACATCTAGCCAAAGCGATCCACACACATATTTCTAGTGAACAGTTGGAAGAGTGCTAGAGAACAGTGCTTGGGACACAGCCACATGAATCTTTAGGTCCCAGTTTTTTGCAAAATCTGACCCACAGGTCTGAGGGAGAAAGCCAAACATTAAAATCTTCTTGATGGGAAAACCACTTTCCCTCATACATTTCTCTCTAATGACACACCTCTCTCTGACTGGTTTCCAACGCAGACTGCCAGACAGAACACCAGCTCTGCACAAACAGGTTTCCTCACAGAACGCTGTGGCCTCAGTGCTCACCCAAGTGACTGACCCTTGAGAAGAGGATTAACACTGCAATACCCCACAGCTGTGACCGGTTACAGTAATTCCTACTTGTGGAGCCTGCAAACCTGCAGTATCACCTCATCTGCTCAAGGGGCTGCAGGAGCGCCACTTTGCACTGGCTCTGCTGTAGCGTAAAGTACAGCATGTTCATCCAAAGTCCCCTTAAAAACCCAGGCTTACAGTTAAAAGGATTTGAAATGAATATTACCAAAGAGACACAAGGGTATCATGGGAGATCCTGCAACACGAAGGCATTTGAGAACTCAATTTTTTGTGAAGCATCTGTTTCTATTCTAGGTCTCCATTAATGTCTGCAAAAATGTTACTAACTACCAGTTGGCACAAAATTTGAGATAGTGAAATGGAAACACTAAATGAGTTCCCTATTAAAAGCAGCCTAATTATTATTTTTTTAAAATGCTGTTGTTACATTTCAAATCAAAGATTGAAACTCCTTTCTGTAGCACTCTTGCCAAATATATAATTTTGCACAGTGAAGTACCGGGAAATATTTGCACACAGCCTCAGATAAAATTTCAAGGAAGCAAAGAACCAAAATAAATGTTAAGCTGCCAACAAACATAGCACAATTAATTTCTTTTACTGCTTCCTTATAAAGGTAGCTTTATGGTTTTTTCCAGATAGAAAAAAAAAAAATCTTACCTTGTCTAAAGTTCTAATCTGTTCAGGACTTTCTTATTACTTCTCTAACCTGCGTGTTGTCAGCAGTTCCCTCAGCTTGGTGTTATTTCTCATGTCAAGCATCTGAGGGCATGCAGAGTTTCTAAATTAAAACTGCAGTGGTGCTCAATTTATTTGAAATATGACTAAAGCATTCTGCCATGGTTCTCTCTATAGTATCACGTTAGCTCAACCTGCCTTTTTCCTCCTGCTACAGACTTTTTGATATATATTCCTGTTTCTTTGATCCTAAGTGAGAGAACATGCAGTGCAGGACCAATCCTGCAGCACTCCCAGGCTGGCACAACTCCACAAGCCAGAAGTTTATGAATCACTTTTCATCTGATGAGTGCTAATTTTTCTACATAGGCTGCCTTCAGCATTTCCCATGAGGACTCAATACATTTGAAAAATAGTTTTTGGAAATATTGCAAAATGAATACATACAGAAAGAAGAATTTTGCGTGCAAAACTGGGACATGAGCACTATCAGTTCTACCAGTCTGCTTCAATCTGCACAGTTCTTGGCAATGCAGTATAGAGATTTGGGGACTTTTGCTGGCATGCCAACAGACATCACTAGTTCAGTGTTGAGAAAAAGAACACCCACACAAACATTAAAAAAATCTTCACATCCCCCCTTACCCCATTCTGTCCTCAGTCTCTATTTTCCTTCCCTTGCTTCAGGTTATACTAAATCCATCAAGACCCACCCAGTGAGATGGTGAGCCACTACCCCTCAGCTCATGTCCCTGCCCCAGCCTTGATTGCTCATAGTCCCTCAGAGTGTACCTGCACCAGTCTGAGTCCCTCACAGGAGAGAGTCCCTACCCTCTTCAGCATGGAATGCTGTTCCAAGAGTGCAGCTCCTGTCCCCAGAAGTTGTCGCTGTCCTTCTAAAATATTTTTGAGTGGCAGCAACTGGAGGCTTCTGGGTTAAGCTGAAGTTTTGATCAAGGATGGGTTTTCCCACTGTTGGCAACACTTGTTTCAGAGCCGGCTGAAAGCAGCTGTGAACATCACACTGGTCAACACTGTGTCATGGGTTAGCAAGAGTTTCCCCTCTCTGGGGGACTGCAAGTGGTTTGTCCAGGTGAATTTCTGGGACAAAACCAATCATAAGTTCTGGTAACACCTTTTGCCAATTACATCTTTAAGAAAAAACAGAAGAGAAGGTTAGTTGTGCAGTTGGAAATTGAGGAGTCATGTGAGGGAGATGTACCAGGCCCCAAGGGGTGCCAGGGCTCCCTCCTCCCACGGCCCTGGGCCTGGGACAGGAGCAATCACTGAAGCCCCCCCCAATCCAGACATGGAACGGAGTGAAGAAAAAGTCCGAAAGGAGGGGAGAGACAGCTCCTTCTCTCCCTCTCTCTCCCCTCAGCAGGGAAAAAGACTGAAATTTAACATCCCTGCCACTTGTAGAAGATTGTTGGGGAGCAGAGACAACCCCATCTGCAGCATGAGGACCTGAGCTCACACCGGAGCAGAGCTGGATTAAATAAGTACATACAGAAGATCCGACTCCGTGGAAGGAGTTTTGCTGGACTGTAGCCCAGGCAGAGGAATCTTACACCAGTGCGAGGAGGCCTGGGTAAGATCTCGGGATCAGAGAGAGAGATCCGTGAAGGTGCAGCTGAGGTGGACCTACGCCGGAGCAAGTCGGCTCGGGTAGGGAGCCATGTGTGGTCCCAATGAGGGATCGATGCTGGTGCAGCTGCTGACCCCGAAGGACAGCAGAGAATGGAAGAACTGTTGTTCAAGGGATAGACCCACGTTGGAGAGGTATATCAAGGCCTATTCCTGTGGGAAGGGAGCCCACAGAAAACAGGGGTGGACTCAAAAGCCATTATCCCCTGTGACTATGTGGTGTAGACCATGGAAAAAACAAGTGTCCCCTTGGGTAGTCCATGGAGACCTTACAGGACTCTGGGTAACCCCCAGCCCTGTTGGTCGACACAGAGGAGAAAAGGGTCAGAGAGAAACTGTTCCAGTTACAACGAGTCGGAGTTTTTATCTCAGAGATAACAGAGAAGAAACTTCCAAGTGCTGCAGAGTGACTTAGAAGAATTTGCTTGCTCCTGAACTGATGTAAAGGGGGGAGGAGTATTTTTGTGGACTCAAACTATAGATGCATAGTACTTTTACTTAATTAGTATTGTAGTAGATATAGTTGCTTAGTCTTTGTTGTGTAGTAATAAATCCTAATGTTATTTCTCCCCAAACAGATTTGGTTTTGTCTGCATAAACTTTCTCTCAACTTAGAACGATTTGGTTGAGGGGTGTGGTAAAAAAATGGTCACCTAGACAAACCCACGACACACTGCTTCCCTCTGAGACCTGCAAGTTATGCCCGCTTATATGCCAGCAATAAATTCAGAATAAATTAGTGTGCACTGAAAAACAAAATGGTCACATTTGACAAAGTATTGTGAAAATAGCACTGAATTTTTGCTACCTCCAATATTTATATCATACTCTTATACTTTACACTACCAAATATTTCTCATCAAAAGAATCCTTTGAACTTGTAATTTTTATATAAAGTAGACAATTAATTTGGGGGGTTTTATTTAAAAAGCACTTTTGCCAATTAACATATATCAATCATACCCAGACTCTGGTTAGCAATTTGCAATCATCTACCTTTGAATCATTTACTGACATAAACAACTCAGAAATTGTTTGTTGGGGTTTTTTTCTTTTGTTTTTGTTTGTTTGTTTGCTTTTTTCACAAACAAAAAGCAAAAATTAAAACCCTGGCACTTTCTCTAAAAATCTAAGTAAAAAATTATGAAGCTCACAGCCTTCTAAGCAGCAATTTGCATAATTGGCACTGAACTAGCATTTGAATATGTAAGGTTTTGAATCCAAGCAAGTAGCTTCCAAGGCTGTTGAGTAGTTCATGTTTGCACATATGCTTTCTATCTCTCCCATGATCCAGAGATCCAGGATTGGTTAAAATAATATACTTGGAAAAAATGTGGGGATTTTCAGAAAGTTGGGGGCTTATACTAGTTTTTCAGTTGTTGTCATCATCACACACTGATGAAATCTGCCCTTGCAATTCTACTTTTTCATGAAGACCAGAAAAATGACTTATTCTCCAAGAAGGCAACAGGTTCACCTATACACACGCTGAAAGGGAAGAAGTAAAGGACAGTTCATCTACAAGGCCAGCTTTTAAAAATGAAATATTATCTTTGTGTTCCCATTTACGAAGAAAATATTGCCCAGAATCATCCATGTATCAAATCTTTCCTATCTAAATGTGTCATACACTTCCCAGTATGGTACATAACTTTGAACAACTCTACAGATATAGCTGGTTCATAGCCTGTGAGATGTTCTTCGTTCCTCTTAAGAACTTTGTCCTGTGCAACTGCCGTTTTTCAGTTCAATGCATCCACCATATCATGTCTTTGTTACTGCTGCTATTAAACAGCTGTTAAAGATATAAGTAAAACACACATTTTAGATGTGCTTTGCTTTGAGGGTCTGAAGTTAAATAGTATCTACCTACAGAGAGATTTCCCTGACTCATAGCACTTGTGAGCCTGTGCTTCTGATTACACCTGATGTTAGCTTCCAAGGGGTTTAAGGGATTCCAAGGGATTCTTGCTACCTTAAGATCATACTGTTCTTCAGCTTGGGCTAAAAAATCTGGAATGTGTTTGTTTTTTTGTCTTCATCTGCATCTGACTGAGTACCAATATGAATTTTCTCAAAAAAATGGGATGATATTTTATACACCAGCCAAGTCTGTATTTTTACAGATTTCTGCCTGCTCAAAGTCCTGGTGATTCACTGAAGTCTCTACGGGCCTTCTGGGAGCTCATAAACAAGACGAACACAGTGGCATCTGACATCTTCACCTCAGCAAGAACTACAGATTCAGCTGCAAGATCTAATGAAGCTCCTGCACCTAGACATCAGTCTTAGTTCCACTCCGAAGATTAATGCAACACAGCAGTACATTACATGGTAGAGCACTTGTTTTCAAGTTGGTGTAATTTATAAACTGCTAAACGCAGATACATTTCCATCTATTTCAATTTAGATGAATGTGCATGGGTTTCAACTAACATAGTTGAGGACAAAGGTTGGTGGAAATTGTTGAGGAATTCATTTAGTGCAGGTAGCTGGGTATGGAGCTGCAGTGCCAGCTGCAGGTTTTGGTCTGAGGAGCAGGAGCCTGAGCCCGAGGCAAGGGGCTGTGATCTGCCGACCCTTTGCATAACAAAGGTTGGACTTGTGGTGCCAGCTAGGGGACTGGGCACTCAGAGACAGGGCAGGAGCCAACACCCACAGAGTTTCCTGCTTAGACTGTAGGGTTCCTTTGTCGTGATCCCTCCTCGAAGGCACCCAGATCAAGCTGTTATTTTGTAATTTAGTTACTGCACCATGATAATATTATTTTAAGAATCTGGACGTCTGAGGCTCTGCTCTGGGAAACCTGGCATCGGGCATTGATGACTGTGAGAACATGGGGTGTGTAGCTGCCAAGGTGCTTCAGTCCCAGCTCAGATGGTACAAGAATGACTGCCGGAGTGGGTCCTGGATGGTTGAACAAGGAAGTTTTTGTCTTCCCTGTGGGGTGGGAAGATGGGTGGGAATTCCAGTATGCCTGGCTACCACAGATTAAAGAAGGCTTGTGAGTCAGTTCTCAGCAGTACCACCTCTACTGTAAAAACACATTTATACAATAATTAAAAATGACTGGCTGTGCACTATCCTTCTTTCTGGTCACATGCACATCTAGTCCTTTGTGACAATAAATATGTGCAGAGGTATCATGTATTGCTCTCAGGTAGCTCTTCTCCCTTACATTACAAAAGGCTTAGCTTACACTTAGTTGGGCTTCATATCCAGTGGATGGCAAAAATGTTGTTAATAGGCTAGGCTAGGTTAAGCAAAGCTCTAAGAAGTCAGGATTGTATATAATACAGAAGTGGGTTGTCTCTTAAGTCTCACTTGGACACATATTCTTCATTTCATGCAAAGGCAACTGCATAATTTTGAGTTTTTAAATTATAATTTGCTGATCATGGTGCACTTTGCATAGTTGATGCCATGTGGAAAATGTGTGGGTGACATTTTTAAGACAGTTTGGTTCTGTTTGAGATCTTCCATCAACAAAACCTTCCACACAACTCTTTTCTTTGGTGAATGTTCAACAACAAAAAACAAATTGCAAAAATCAGCATAAGGAGACTTCCTAGTTTGACAGAACTGGAATAGCATATAACCAACCGAGCAGAGGACACATGCACTCAGCTTTGAATGTAACTTATAAGTGAGAAAGAACTTCATTCAAACTGACACCATCACAGAGAAATTTAGTCTCACTTTCTCCAGTTTCTCTGGACATTTCAATCTGCCTTGTCAACCCACCCTTTCTGAGTTCCCAAGAAGGTGGAAAGCAGATTCAGTACTGTGTACACAAAAGGCCTTGTTGCTGTTGATCAGCCTCTTGACCTCTGTGCTCTGGGTCATGATCTACTCTCAAAGCATTTGAATTGTTTATAGACCGGGATTGCAAAAAATTTCTGTGGAAAAGGAAGATGACTTCTGCTTGGCAAATGCATTCCATATGGGCCACCACTGCTAGTGGACAATCTTGCTGCCGGAATAGTTAGGCAGGTGAAAGTAGGCTGGAGGAAAGCATTGCTAACAAAAGCTGGATGTGGAGAGAATGAATGGCTTGCTCGTTTTAAGACTAACTCAGATGAAATAAACCACACATTTCTGGAATTAGTTGCATAATCTAATATACTGAAGTAAGTCCAAAGGAGGGCCACCAAGTTGATTAGAGGGATGGTGCACCTCTCCTGTGAGGAAAGGCTGAGAGAATTGGGTTTGTTCAGCCTGGAAAAGAGATGGCTTAGAGGTCACTTAATTGCATCCCTCCAGTACCTGAAGGTAAGGAAGATGGAGAAGGACATTTACAAGTAAGAGTGTGTACTCACAGGGCAAGGGATGAATGGCTTCAAACTGAAAGAGAGAAGGTCCAGACTAGATATTAGGAAGAAATTCTTTACTGTGACGGTGATGAGGCATTGTAACAGGTTACCCAGAGAAGTTGCAGATGCCCCATCCCTGGAAGTGTTCCAGACCAGGATGGATGGGGCTTTGAGCAACCCAGTCTAGTAGAAGGTGGCCCTGCTCATGGCAGGGGGGTGGAACTAGATGATATTTAAGGTCCTGTCCAACACAAACCATTCTACGATTCTATGATATTGAACTGAAAAAATTGAAACTGTCTTGCTCTGTGTTTCCTATTCCAGAACTTAAGAAATCTATCCTGGGTTTTAAGAGGTCTTGAATAATGCCTTGGTGATTTCCTTATGCATTTCAGCCCAGGCTGAAATGCACACCTCCTCTTCATTGTTAGCAAATGGTCCATCAGCCTTAAATTTGCTCAGGAAGCCTAAATCTATACTTTTATCTGTTAATTAGCCATTTTAATAGGGGAAAGGTAACTTCAGTTTATGACAAGTTTTTTTGTGACAAGAAGTTCTGTGGTAGAGTTGTCTATTCAGCACAGGAATGGTATGGTAGCATTCTGCTTAAAAACACACCAATATTTTTCAATTCCAGTATGGTCAAATATCTCTACTTTTCTAAGAAGTGGATTTGGAAGCTTCCCAGATACTACATCTGCCCTTTCTTTTTATATCACACCTCAAAGAATGAAGCTGACCAGGGAAATAATAGGAATTAACATACTTTTCTAGAATGCACGTGCTACCTACTCTCTCTCTCTGAATAACATCTGGATTTTCTTCAGAATGCCTGGCTGTATAATTTGGAAATACATGCCAAGACATCTGCAAGTCAGCTGCATATTGCAAAGCATCTGCAGCTTAGAGCTCGTGGGAATCCCTTGAATCATGGCAGAGGAAGCCCCAGGGAGAGGGAAGGAAGGGGAAGAAAGAGTAGGCAAAACCCTCAAATCTTTGTGCTGCACTGTTTGCGTGAAGGAAAAGTACAACCAAAATGAGAGTAAGAATGAAGAATTATTGCCTCATTCAATCATCATTGCAGAACTGCAGTCACTTATACACTGAATAAATATAACTTTGTTCATACCACTACAGATCTTTAAAATGCTAATTCAGCATTCATACATCTTTATCGTAAGATGATACAATACAAAATCAAGACTGAAAAATGTTTCTTCTACATTCTTTCTATTGCCAAGTTTCTATGAGTTATTGCCTTGTTAGAAACTGTCGTGGTTTTAGTTCAAAGTCAAATACACCTTCAGGTGTATTTATTTTTGTGTTTATTTTTTTAAAAATATTTTATTAAAATATTTATTTTACCTTCCCTGCTAAAATTACCGACTGTCTTTATCAACTGTCTCAAGAGAACTGATCAAAGACTTTGCATTGAACTGGGATTGAACTGATTTGAATTTATAAATTCATTATGAAGAAAAAAAGAGATAGAAACATTATTATCTCAACTATCTTAGTAGAGCAACAAATACTATATGCATTTACATAAATGCCTGAAAATGAGACTCTAACAGGGCAAACCAATAGCTTAATATTCTTCATTCAATAGTGGCAACGGGCAATATTGTGTAAGGTATGAGCCATTATCTGGTGCTCGTTCATATCATACTCCCTCAGCATCTGCAGTCATCGGATCAGGGATGGTCATTATAATTATGTATACACTTACCTATTCCTGTTTTGGATTATGGATGTGAGAGGATACATACTTGCTTATTCCTCCCCTCATCTATTTATAAACCTTTAGTCCTAGAATTTCTCTATAACTTTCTCTAGAGAGAAAATATCTCACCACAAAATAAATTACTAGAATCAGCCTTAGAGTTCAAAACCACATGCCCTAGGCAAGAGAATATGCAGACTAGAAGACATTTGTGGTAGAAATGCTGTTCACTGCTCTTGCTGAAGACAGGCTACAGCATAACAAGGAACAAGGCCAAAAGGAGAGTACCAACCCATGGCAACAGAAATCCTGTAGCTGCATTCCATGTCCCAGAGATTTTTCATGTACCTAGCAGTTGGCTACAAGTAAATAAAAGACAAACAATTCTGCAGCAAAGATCAGAAGACCCTTTGCAGCTGTGTGCCTTAGTTTCTGTAAATGGCAACCGAGTCCACTCAGAAACAGAGAGCACACATAATCTCTCACTGAAGTTTCTGATTAAAAAAGAGGCCTCAGGGAAAAAAAAGAAAAACAAAACGAACACCCTCCTCCCCCCCAAACTCTTATCTTTCTCATAAAGCCCCCTTAAATTCTGAGGAGAAGCTAAGAAATAGTTGCAAGCCAAGATATATCTTCTAACTGCCACTGTTGCTTTCTTGAGCTGAATTTCTATTTTGAAAAGTGACAGGGAAAACCAAAACAGCCTCATTTTCAGTGTTTGTTCATTTGTGGTATGTGAACTGTTAGTTTCAACAGCATTGCCCAGTATAAAATCGACAGGATTACATGAGTGTCACTGAAGTTACATTTGAAAACAAGGAGGCTGGGCAGCACTTTTGCAGCTGGCAGGACCACAGATACATTACCAGCCACTTCAGTAAGTATAACAACTTCACTGGGGTTGAAGACATATGTTGATTAAACATAAATAAAACTAGTTTGCATTAAAAAAAAAATCAGTTGAAGTCCAGAAGAGTTAGGCAATGGGTTAGAGGCTGGTTTCACTTCAGATGCTCTCTCTAGTCATACTTTTCTTAGTGCTTTTCACTCCTGAGAGGAACTGCACTTCAAACACTGCGCTACCTTCCTCCTGGCTTTCCTGCAGATCAGGCTGCTATACTACTTCTTAAAGTTAATGCCCTATCCTCAGTCCTGGAAAGAGCCTTCTCATTAAAGAAACAATGCCAGGTTCAGCACAGAGCTTTCAGTAAAGAACTAAACAAAAGGTCGACAGTGGTTTGTGGGTTACACTTTCAGAAGGGTACGTTTTGTTCTTGGTTTCAGTTCAAAATAACATCAGTCTAGAGCTTACTGGAATTCCTGCTGGCTTACACCACTGGAAGTGAAAGTGAACTGGTGTCAAAAGACAAAGACATTTTGTTGGTGAAGAGAGAGAGATGTGCAGTTTGAATTAAAAAACCTCATACCTTCTGGTAAGTGGCAGCATCAGCCTTCAGTAGCATCACCCACTTGAAAAAGTGTGGCACTTGTGCCAGTAATATGCAGGGTTTTTTATTTTATATTTTATTTCATCAGTAGAACAAAGCTGAAGCTCTGAATTTGATCTTAATCTGTTTGGGAAAGATCTGTCTTCTTCTTTTATAAGCTTTCAATCAAAATTTTACAAATATTTTTATTTTCATAAAAAGGATTAACAAGTTAGCATGGCATCTAATTGATTTCTTGTTTTTAGCTGACTCAGATGATAATATATATAATTTTTTTCTGCTCTGCAATTTTCAGTAACAAAAACTCATACTGATAAACAGAGGAACATCATGTAAATTTTACAAGTATTCACTTTTCTTTCATAGTTATCTTCATATTGAGTACACAGGTGCAAGAGAAGAATAATTTCCTTATACTGACATTTGTAATATGGAAGGTTTGCATTACCATGATGTGGAATGCAACATTTGTTTCACCCCAGGAATAAGAAAAGAAACATATAACAATAATTTCTCACTAGCAAGAACAGCTGAAGTGCAATAAAAACCAGTCAGCCACAAAATAATTGCATTAAATCTGCATCTGGGGTTGTTTTCTTTTTTTCCTTTTTTTTTGGCTTGTTTTGGTTTTTGAATTTAAAGAGACAGATGTAAGTCATAATAAGAGTAGAGAGACCCTAAATACATGGTATGGTATGAAATTGTCTCTTCTGGGACAGGTGAATAAGGTACAAAATAATGTATGCTTTTGAAAAAGCATTTTCTGCTCATTATAGCAATGCAACACCTTTTTAAAACCAATGACTACAGCATACATAAGTTCTTTATCCTACTAATTTGAATCTTTTGTAGTTTTAAATAGATTTCCAATACCTAAACATTAAACTAGGGGCGTAAAAGCCTAGTGAATGCAGAAGTTCCACTGCTCTGAATCCCTCTGCTGTTTGAGAGAAACAGATTCAAAAAGCAGCAACACCTCTGAAAGACGAAAAAGGTGGCATCTGTACCTGGACAGTTGCTTACCAGAAAAGAACTAAGATCTTTACAAGCCTGCTTCTGATAAAATTTAAAGAAAGTAAGAGGCAGAGTGGGTACAGGCTGTTTCAATGTTATCCAGCTTTGAAACCCGATTTCTTTATCAAGGAACAGTATCTGTTTGAAGATAACTTCAAGGTTAGCACTGTTTCAAGCAGAGATTTGGAATAGATGATCTTTCAAGGTCATAGATTCATTGAACCATAGAGTATCTCAAGACAGAAAAGACACATAAGGATCATTGAGTCCAACTCCCTGCTCCTCACAGGACTACCTAAAACTAAACCATATACTAAGAGCAGTGTTCAGACACTCCTTGAACTCTGACAGGCTTGGTGCCGTGATCACTTCCCTGAGGAGCCTGTGACCAAACACCCTCTTCAGTGAAAACTATTTTTCTAATGTCCAAGGAACAGTCCCTTCTAACCTCAGGAGAAGTATGATCCTACAAAAACCCCAGTGCTATCAATACATTGGTAAGGTCCACCAAGCAAAGACAGGATGCCTAGGACAACAAAGGAACTAGACACAAGGGCATCTGCTACCTAAGGGTGACTTTCTTGTGTCTCCTCTCTCAAGAAAACTCTGAATGTCAAGGTGACTGGGACAAGAAAAACCAATGTATATCTAACACTCAGGGTCTTTTCAAAATGAAGTATCAACAAAATAGTTGTTTGGAAAACCCTCATATTTTTTTACCCCAGTTGGAGAAAATCTGCATCCACACACCTTCTCCAGTTCTTCTATGTGTACACAGTTCCAAAGGAATACACTATTTGAATTAAAAAGGACCATAAATATTTTACTCAGAAGCTTGTGACATCATTTTATTGTATTTTGTAGTATTCATTCCATGACATGCCTAATACAATATTTGTAATATCTGTTGAAAGGCTTGTATGAGGGCATTCACTGCACTTAGAGCCAGATTTGATAACCAATAAGCAAACAGGCAGCTACAGTTCCTATTTTCTCTTTCCTCTTTTTTTTTTTTTTTTTTTTAAGTGAGCATTTTATGTCCAAAGTAGCTGCCCAGGATCAGAACAATCTTACTGTCCATAACATTATTATGTTCTAGGTAAATACGAACACATGGTGAAAATCTCACAGTTAATGGAAGTCCACAAGCAGTTAATGGAACATTCACATGTGTCTAACTACTGCACATTTCGGTAGCAACACTTATAGCTAAATACTGATACGTTTGTGCTTATAGATGCTTTATTTCCCTTGTTTGTTTGAAAAATGTATAACCCATAAAACTAAAACTGGTATTTGTGGGATTTTTCTAAAGTATATGTCAAAATGAGGTTTGTGAAGGTCTGGGGTCTGTTTTGCTTTTTCATTTTTTGTGTAGGTCATATGCAAGTCTTAGACCTAGAACTGAAATAATTTCTTTAAGTGACATCTTAAATTTTAGTGTGAGCTTTTCCCAGCAGGTATCCAAAAATCTCCTTGAACGCTAGTCCAATAATGTTAGATTACCAAATAAAACATCCTGAGCCATTTTAATATTCTACACAGAAAACTGTCTCCACTCCTCACCCCCCTAAAAAAAACCCCAAAGCAAACAGCAGCTGCAGATTAAATTTTATAAACTTCTGCGAATAATCTTCTGGAAATACTGGGACATTATTGACCTCATGTAACTTATTCTTTTGTTTCTCCCTATTCAGGTATTTGTTTTCTGTATCTGACTGAAACAGAACTAAGTGAAATAAAACACTGCATTATATTTGGGAAAAAAAAAAAAAAACAACCAAAAAACAACAAACTACATATACAATCTTAGACACCAAGAATTTTACATATAATTTCTCTCCTGACACTCAAAATATCTATCGTCATTGTGCCTCACCTTAAAAAACATTACACTTCTTTTTCCAAGACAAAATACATGAGGGCTGAGATAGGAGTACAGAGTAGAGTAAAAGGTTTGTGGACTAGTCTGGTAAGTATGCTTCAGAGCTGACACTCCATAGTGAGGGTCAGTGCAAGGTAGTTTTGCAAATGAGTGTCCTTTGCAAATGAGAAAAAAAATCCAGTTTGTAACTATTGAGGAATATGAGAAAATACTTAAAACATAGTAAAAAGTAAACATTTACTGGATTAAAGTATATTACTAGAAGCAACAGGACATATTTTTAAACATGTATAAAGTATTATACAGAAAGATGCATAGATGTACAGTAAATATGTTCATTTATACGTAGACAGAGTAGTATGTACACATAGAGTCTGTTTTGCTTCTGTAAGTCTAAGCAGTGAATCCTGTGGCATGTTTTCTTAAAGCAGTTTTATGACATAACTGTTTTGATGTAGCAGGTGCTGAGAATAATGTACATTAACACTAAGTGGGTAAGTCATATCCATTTACTCTTGAAATGTACAAATATAGGAAACAAAGGCCATAAATGCAATAGTACCTACACCTCCAAGACTTCCTTCTTTTATTTATTTAAATATGCACAAGTCCGCCTAATGGTGCTACGTAGATTTCTTCCCTGGTCAACATGTTGACCAAGCACTCAGAACGTTATCTCTGATGCACTTCAGGACCACTTCCACTGATTCAACTCAGTGTGCTCTTGACCTTGAAGTCTTCAGGTCAAAAATGAGAGGAAAAAATAAAATAAAAAAATATATAAATAAAAGAAACAAGTTTGTGGGCTTTATTTTCACAAATTATTTGCTACCAATACTGTCAAAGCAGCTGAACTGTAGTGCATCCATGGGCAGGAGCATATAGCAGCTTTTGTGCACTTTGCAAAAAAAATATATTAAAGAAAATCAAGTCTTTACTGGCTTGTTTTATCTGTCGCTAAAAAGATGCTGTGCTGCTTCTGAGCCCTTTCCATCAAATTCTTTTTCTTCTTTTTTTTGTCCTTTGTTTTTGCTGGCCTTCTCCCTGAAAAAAAAAAGAAAAACAAATCATAACAATGAGTTAAGTAAAGAATACAGATATTAGGGGAAAAAAAAAAAACAGAAAAAAAAAGGCAACTTATTGGCACAGAAATTATCAATAGGGACTGCAAAGGTAATGCTGGCTAATGAGCTTCAATCATCAGTGAAAACACAAGTTTTCAGTGTGATAAAAAAGGATCCCTGACTGTCATCACTTGTCCACAGGCACAATTTTGCTGGTATTGAGTAACCATGTTGATGCAGGTTTTGCTTTTGGCAGGGCAAGTCACACGAGCAACATTATGCAAGAGCCCAAGGCTCAGAGCCAAATGAGTATGTAGACTCCTAACTCACTGGAAGCTGGATATATGCCTTAGACCCTTGCGTAAATTTGCTTGAGTGAGTAATCCTATTCAAGTCATGTCCAATATATCTGTGATTTCAATGGGAAATTAGGCATTACAGCCCAAGTATTTGGTTGGATGCCATCTGACATGCTTTGGCAGAAACATTACCACCTCTGCAAAGAACTGTTACTGCTTATTAGTATACTGTGTCTAATTCTCACACTATATTACTGTGCAGAAACAAAAATTACACTTCATGCTTCTTACTATTGGAAATTCACTGAAAAATAACCAACATCAGGAAATCAGGATCAATTCAGGAAAAAAAAATCTCAAGCTCCTTGAATGGGAATTCTTTTCCTCTTCAGCTCTAATAATAAATCAGTGCCCTTCCGTTATCTCAGCAAAGACATCATGAACTGAAAAAATGTCAGATACAAAGGCCCTCATTGAGCAATGCATTACCTTTTAAGTATATGCTTAAATCCTATCAAGTCTAGTAGGATTTAAGGAGACGACCAAATGCTGTCAGGTGTGAGAATGGTCTGGGTTTTCTTGGCAGTATCATATACTAAAATATGTGATCAATGGTAAAAAAATAAGGTTATTAAACTCTAGAAGTGACAACTTTATAAACTTTCAGGAGCACTAAATGAATTTAACAAGACAGTAAAAGGAAATTCAATTAGCAGGTTACATAAAAATGTGAAAATACATTTTTCATCTACATTGTCAGTACACTGCTGAACGGGACACTGCTAAACGGGACAAAGCCAATCCAGCTTTGTCTTATTTCTATGTTATTCCTTAATTTAAACCACCCAAACAGTTACAAGAGTTTTTCCTATTTCATAATAACACTGAATAAATCTCATTCTAAAATTATCAAAATTTATGATTCATTGAAAATATAGGCTTATATACTTCAGCTATATATGTATATATACACAATACACTGACTAGGCTACTACTCTATAGGAATTATTGGACTATTTATATATAAAATAGGACAGGACATTAAGGTAATGAGCACCTGAGTTTAGCCCATATTAAAAGTCATAGAGGTCCTTGGGGTTTACTTCTGCTTCTCATTAAAGTCTGGCATTAGGGTTACTATGGCATGTTGCCATTTTTAAGTCTAGTTAATCCTACACAATATATCCTCAGTCCAACCCAGCATTAATCAAAGCAGCTTTTAAGTTAAAACTCTTTAGTAACACTGTATCTAGTGACGAGGCACACATAATGAGGTCAGAGGTAAGGAACACTAGACACAAAGTGGCATTACAATAAGACAATTCGAACTATAGAGGTTTCCATATATACATATATTCTATGGAATTCCCCTAGTTGGCACACTGTAAGGCATCAGACCTTGGATGAATGCATAGTTCAACACTGTATTCTAACTTGCACTTTCAATATTCTAAATTTCTTAACCCGTATCTTCCAAACACTTATTAAGGAAGGAGAAGACGAGAGGAAATTGAAAAGAGTGACCAATTCTGCAGGTCTATTGATTCTCACAAGACCAGAAGAATCAGTCAGAGCTTTACTGGAGTTTTGCTACACAGTTTGCTCAGTGATCTTCCTTTCTGAGGTTTTCCATTATACAGACCAATTAGTAAAAGAAATATAAATTTAAATCAGTGTCTCATGTAGTTTTTCTATGACCTCCTCTAGAGATTAATTGCTTACTGTAAGTAAGTTTAAGGCACTGAAAGATACTATTATTTTTCCTCTAAAACACTTGGCGATACAAGGATACAATGACTCACAACACAGCTGGTATCCCTGTCTAAGCCTTAGAAAGTAGCTCCTGCAACACAAACATCAAATGCCAGCCCACTCCCCATATGATATCCTTAAAATAGACATGAACTGGACTAGATTTCAGTGATTCGACATGTCATTGTGCAACAAGTACATTACAATGCTTCTGCTGCTCTGCAGCAATTGTCCCTGTACCTGCTTTTATCCCAAGCCACAGCAAAGGCAAATTACTTTCTTTTACATGTGCCGTGGAGTAGCAACCTAAGTAGACGCAGCACCCCTGAGCCACTGATAGCTCCTATGAGGAGCTCTTTGTTTGCTCATTGTATCTCAAAGTGTCCTGTGGTACAGAATAAGTTTCAGTATTTTCAGTACAATATTAAACCACACAGGAGAAAATCCAGGTGACTTGGTGATGTTAAGAGTCCCAAATTCCGAATGTCATTTAAACCAGAAAACAGAATGTAAAAGGTATTTCTTGGCTAACCATCAGTTCCCATATTGTTAGTAGAATGCAACAGAGATTAGAGATTAGCAAGAAAGAAGTGACTATAAAGACTAGAGAGTTCAAAGTACGCTGCTGAAGTCCCCATGCATGAGAACTTTTATTAAATGCAGATTTCAATTACAGTGATTATTTTGTCAGCAGAAGCACAGTGAACAGAAGTTGGTATCTTACTACATACCTCTTTTGAGGAATACAATGTTTATGATATATAAAGTAGATCCTCTAAAAGGATCCAGGACCCAAACTCTCCCAGTTCCCTGACTGGAGGGCAGTGGAGAGAGGACAGCTGATGGCTGAGACAGTCCCTGGGGCCAGAATGGCAGCTCAGTGTCATGGGTCAGGTGTTGGACAACCTCATCTGAGCCTTGCACAACATTCCCCACATTTTGCCATACTCACTGCTCCTTAAAGCAAGAGCCCTGACCCCAAGTCCTTCTCTCCATGGGAAGTAGCAGGGCTTTGCCATGCTTGGCTTTGTTGGGTAGTTGATAAGGAATGGATTTTTTTTAGCAGCAGCAGATTAGTCCAGAACCTGCTGTTGCACACAGAAGGCAATTCCTAACTGAAGCAATTGAGGAAGGAGAGTAAAAGGACTGCCTCTTTGGAGGGGTTTTATCACTACCAATAACAGGCTATAATGTTATTGTACAGAACGGAAAGTGATAATACAAGAGACCTGGAGAGGGACTTTTTATGAGGGTCTATAGTGATGGGGCAAGAGGAAATGACTTTAAACTGAAAGAGGGTCAGTTTAGATTAGGTATCAGGAAGAGATTCTTCACTGTGAGGGTGGGGAAGCACTGGAATAGGTTGCCCAGAGAAGCTGTGGATGCCCATCCCAGGAAGTGATCCAGGCCAGGCTGGATGGGGCTTTGAGTAACCCAGTCTAGTGGCAGGTGGCCCTGCCCATGGCAGAGGGGGTGGAACTAGATGTTCTTTAAGGTCCCGTCTGACCCAAACCATTCTGTGATTCTATGACTATCTGAGATATAAAGTCTGACTCAGCCAGCCTATAAACCCCTCCTGATCAGAAGCAGTATCCAAGCGAGCAAACAGTCCAGCAGAGCTGCCTGGGATCCACAGCCAGCACCACTCTTTTAAGTGACATTACATCCTTTCTAGTGGAAGGATGCTTGCCTGCTTGTCATCTGGCAGGTAGCCATGCACCTTGTTTCTCCTTTCCAAGTCAAAGGTCTCATCTTCAATTTTAATTTTATGACTGCAGATTTTATTTCTTTAATGGCTGGTGTTAGGAGCAAGGGGAGAAAATACAAATAATTCATACAAAGATCACGATATCTGAGCACTGTTTGGGTTACTACATTCCTATATTTATTTCACTAACTAACTTTTCCTTGAAAAGCATTTTTAACTTTGTCTAAAAAAGGGCTCCTCAATTTTTATTATCAGAGTCAGCTCTGAACATGAATTACAGTATTTAATTCTCTGTAAAGTCATGTGTATACACTGAAATGTATAGGGCCCAAGAAAGATCTGAAATATAGCTGATTTCAGTGATCAATTATCCAGCAAATAAAAGCCTTAAAAGCTTATCTATCATTCTGTATCTTACATTTCTGCACAATTTATCTTTACAGAAGTGATACTGGTAAAACCATTCATTCAAACTCCCTACTGCCAATTAAAAAAAAAAATCAGTTTTGCAATTTCCTTTATAAATTACCAATGAGTAAGTCCTTGTTTTCTAAGTAACTTGTCCAAATGGGGGGTATCTTTATAGTGTTAGTCATTAAAGTTCTGTTTGGACCAAGAAGTTCTGGTAGGTAGATGGGGAACTAATAAGCTGTGCAATGAAATATTATCAACAGCTATCTATGTACCATAACTTCTAATGGCAACAAACAGGCAAAGGTAAAATAACATATAGGTAGTAATGCAATTCCAACATAAACATTATTTATGCTAATATATATATATATATATATATATATATACACGCACACACATAGCAATTGTCTGTATACCAAAGAGTAACAACTACAAAAAGATTTATTTAACTTGGCTCTTGCTGGGTTCTTTTTCTTCCTTTCTTGCTTTTGTACCATTTTATCAGTGTTCCTCACACAATTCATGCACTTGTGCTTGATTTTCTGGTTAGTCTCATATCCTGAGCTGAAAGGTGCTTAGAAATACTGCATATTCCTTCTGGATGGACCCACCTGGTCAATTTGGGATACACATTACCTGGTGCAGAAGGAGTCTTATCACCTTCTGACAGCTGCAAAGGCAGCTTTCTCTGGACAGTTTGGGCAGCAGATTCCTAACATCCAGGGCACTCCTGATTCTCCAGAATTAAAATGAAGCAAATGTATTGACAGGGTCTCCAAGCCACATTGCTTGAGATCCTTGACTCAGCCAGCCAGTTTCAGTTCAGTATCTGAATTGTGGTTCACCTGCTGTACAAGCACTGCTGTATGGCGCTTCGAACAAACTCACTGTTTCAGCAGAGAAACATGGTATAGAGCCACACGGGGGCAGCAGATTTAAAACATTCAATAAAAACGGGAAAAAAACCCACCAAAAAACCAACTATCTGCAGTTTTATTTCACAGTGTAACACTCCCAACATTTTCAGCAGTTTCACATACAAATCACTGTATTAGAGCTATCAGAATGTTTAACACTCCCTTCTTTGTTTAAAGCATTTTTCTCTTCTATTGATGATTATTGAACAATGGGATTTACAGGTGTCTGCCTCCTTCCCTTCTCTGTATTTGCAGATGCAGACCTTTTGCTGCTGGAAGCTAAGGCACAATGCTGGGAAACAACCTGCTAAATACACTTTTTAATCTTTTCTTCTCTTTCATGTGTTGTTTTAGGAGCTAAATGTTGCACACCTGTACATCATGCTCCTACAGCTATCACTTTACCACAAACCTCATGTATGGCAACATTTCATCCATGTGGGAAGCTATAAAAATTATTATTAAGTCGTATCACTGAAGGGTAGCAACGTCAGGGAACTAATGACAGCAGTGGAAAGATGATAGAAATACTCAGTGATTAACCAGTTCAAAGAGATAACTCAAGAGAAAGACGGCAGAGCACAGAATCATTAAGATTAGAAAATAAAATACCTCTAAGACCATGAAGTCCAACTGCCAATCTAGCACGACCACCATGTTTACCACTAAACCATGCTACAGAATCACAGAATCCTTAGGTTGGAAAAGACCTCTAAGATTGAGTACAACTTTTGACCAATCACCATCCTGTCAACTAGACCATGGCACAAAGTGCCACATGTTTTTTGAACATTTCCAGGGACGGTTACTCTACCACTTCCCTGGGCAGACTGTTCCAATGTTTAACAACCCTTTCTTTGAAGAAATTCTTTCTGATGTCTAACCTGAATCTCCCCTGGCACAGCTTGAGACTATGTTCTGTCATCCTGCCACTAATTGTCTGAGAGAAAAGGCTGACCCCCACCCTTCTACAGCCTTCTTTCAGGTAGTTGTAGAGAGCGATAAGGTCTCCCCAGAGCCTCCTTTTCTCCAGCCTACACAAGCCCAGCTTCCTCAGCCATTCCTCATGTTCACTTCTGGAGGAGCCCTCTCTAGCAGGATGTCTGTCAGGCACAGACCCACAGATACCTCATCATTTACTTCCCATTTGCATCACACAGCAAACTACACATAAACACTGACTGAAAAAATCCAACAACCAAGCAAACACAGAATTCAGTCCAGAAATTATTCCCTAGAGATAATTTATTTCCCAGGGTTTTAAGTCAGTTAAAAATTCTGGATACTGAAACTGCCAGAGAAATGCACAAATTTTTAAGAAATCTTATAAACACAGAGTCAATGGAGAAAAAAAATTCCTCACTTTTACAAAGGCATCCTTTTCCTAAAGCATGATTTACAAACCAACACTGACAAGTGGCCTACAGGAAGAGGACACAAAGAGCTTTGCAAAATGCACGCCACGGACATCTCTGACAATGTCACCTGCTAACAAATTCATGACAGTTTTCATAATCTAGTTTGCAGTTGTGGTTTTTTTAATACCATAACATTTAGGCTGAAATTGGCTGTGCTCAGTGTGCAGGAATATGATTCAGAGGAAATCAACCACAGTAAAATACCTTTTTGGATAGGGAGTGAAAGACATTTGGTCTTGGATGGTGACACTGGAAAAGAAGTAAGAAGGTCAAGGAGATAGGACAGAAAGCAGTTCCTCATTTTCCTGGTTGAACTTCTGATGTCATTTGAAACAAATCTGGTGAACACATATTTGCCTCTGAAGACACCAGAAGGGATGGTATGATCACACAGAGTACATCAGCTGCCCACAACACCATTTCAAATTCCCAAAGATCAGAATTTGTAAAGGTGGATTAATTAACATTTGACAAGCATGAGACCTGGTAACAATGGACACCATAGAAAGTCATGAATTATTTCATTATTCTTTCTTCATTTGTAAGACTTAAGTAATGTTGAGCAAATAAGGTCTTAGAACAATTACTGAATAAAAATAGGAAAAAGCCCCATATCATAATTACAGACTTCAACTTAATGGATACAGATAAGAAGCAAATGAAGACACTTCTTCAGCTTTAAAGTGCTTGAGTTTGCAAGCTGACCGATCTTCTTTTATACTTTTTGGTGCAATAGGGATAGCTAATGGTATAAAAGTGTATTCCCAGACTACTGAAACTAACAATAATCTAAGGAAAGGAATTCTCTTACACAAACACACAGTTTGATGTTTTGTGTACCTTCTTGTCTATTTGATGTCAACTTTCCTGATAAAATCAGAGGAATTTCTGTCTTGAGTAAACCTCATTATTTCTACACAAACCATTACAAAAGCGCTTGAAGTGCAAAGCTAACCTGAGTTATGCCTTATTCAGTTCCTGACATTCAGAATCCAGATAGTTTATTTTCAACTTAATAATTTCACAACTTTGGTTAAATCCCAACCAACATTTAATACTACATATACTTGGCATCAGCTACTGAGATGAAAGTCAATTTAAAAGATCTAAAGACCAATTCTTTAAATAAAAGAAACATCAAAATAAATTAAAAAAAAAAATCCTGTATCTTAATTCTGCTAGATTTTTTTGTTTTGACACATGCATTAAGAAATTAAAGGTTTAGAATAAGCAAAGTGAGGTATTCTTTTTCTCACAAAGTACACATCTATTTTTTTATCTGGTCTGAATAAAAACTAACTAAGCAATACTAAAATCTGATGTTTTTTCCTTCTGGACAATATTGAGTATCATGAGACATTCTCACCTGTTTAAGAAATACTGATTCCTACACAAAGAATGGAATTAACATGTCACAGCTTCTGAAAGTTCAGTGCATCTTTCCTCAACTTGAGGGCAAATTCACTGGGAAAAGTGTCATCTTACATAGCTGAAATGCAGTGCATTTCCACAGTGCAGTTTTCCAGCACAGACAGTAGATGGCAGTGAGGTATTAACTGAAAACTGGTTTCCACTTCCATAATTTCAAAGAGTATTATTTTTTGTTTGTAGAAATACAATATTCACTAATGAATATAGAAAGTGAAGTCATAAAAATTCACACACACGTACTCAAAGAAGAAATCAAGAGAAAGCATACTAGGGGAAGAGTAAAACTATCAAACTTGAGAGAATATGGAAACTCTTGTAAAACTCTCCTAGGAGACCTGAATACTGAATAGTATAGATGTTTAAATTTTGGCTCCCATTATCATTTCCGTCACAGTTGTGTGAAAACAGATAAGTCTCCACTGCAGTCAAGATGTTTGTCTAATTAAATTTAGCTCAGAATTCAAACTATATGGATATCAGTTGCATGAAGGGTATTCACTACTCTTACCTTAGCCAACATCATGTCAGATCAGATACTTCGCAAGCAGAACCAAGCAAAATATTTCCAATAAAAGGTTTGGCTTTTATTTTCCTTCCTTTCACAGAGCAATATAAAGCAAATTTCAAAATAATAAAAGACTAATTCTACACTCTCAAGAGTACATGTACACATGTAAATAAATTTTAACTCTACAGACAACAGTTATAGCTAAGAACTAATTGGCTTGAAATTCTCTACGTTTGACTGTACACTAATCTGACCTAAAACTCCTTCTGCCCAGTATTTTAAAACAGTTTTATTTTTCTTCCTTTTTCCTAGTCAATTCAATGAATTTTATTTTTATCTCATCACACTGGAAATAAAAAATTAATTCTATTGAAGCAACACTTATTTATGGCACCCCCAAGGTTTAATTTCATACTGGAAATTGCATTTTGTTCAATTAAGGATTCCTTACATAGAAAGATGATACCAAGAAGCTAATTTTTTTTAGAGCTGTTTTTGCTTTTATGAAATACTATTTAGTTGTGAAAGGTTAATCCTTTTTTAATTGCCTTTAGGGATGTTGGTCAAGAAGTGAGGAATAACTTTGTTCCATGATCTTTAAAAAAAAAAAAAAAAGGAAAAAGAAAATAAAATTGAAACAGCTCAAAAATATTTTTATTATCACTCATGTTTGTGTTCAAGTATTGCACAGTAAATCTTATTTAAGTTCAGAAAGAAAAGAGGCTAGATTAAACACCTGACAACAAACTAAAGTATGATCCAGCAGGAAGACTCCTACTGAATAACAACTGAAAATGAATAAGAATGTATTATTTCTAATATGATATAAAATTATTCCCTCATTCTGCTTATATAATGTACCACATTAACTACTGCAGCTGACCTGCTCACTGATACTCATTTGGTTTATACTTGAAAAGGTACTGTAACAGAGGGTATTCCCACTGCCCACCTAAATTTGGTCGGGTTAATCTCTGTTTATCTGTAACTATGTTGGTGTAGACAGTGTACATTTATCCCTACTCCTCAGACATTTGATCAGACTAATGATCTAAAATTAGCCTTCAGGACTTCCCTTTACCTGTACATTTCACACACTATGGCCACAGACTTCTCCAGAGTAACGCTACACCTGCATTACCTAAATTAAATAGCATTAGAGGACACCTCCAGACACTGAACCTCAATTGCCCATCATGTTTTGACCTGGGGCAGTCGCTGTCCTTCCCAGAGGCAGCACAGACCAGGGCTGCTGCCACCGGCATGTCCCTGGCTTGGGAGCCCTGAGCCGAGCAATATGGATATGGACCAACCTGTGGCACTCAATGCAGTGCCAGGTAACACTCCAGCAAGTTTAGTGAACTACTGCAGAGATAGTCACAGTCTTTGCTCTGTGGCCAGTCAGGATTTAAAAGATGTTCCAAGTAATATGGCTTTATCCCTAAATGTATTGTAGTAGCTTTTTTGCTGGCTAACCAAGAAGTATTTTCCCAAGACGGCCTATGAGGGCCTTGTAACTCATACCTGCATAACTTTTCAAAGTCCACAGATTAAATAATAAATACCTCGCTAGGAAAATTAGATAATGTGTGTCTCTTTTAGAATGCCTACACTTTGTATTAATACAATTGAAAACTTGCTTTATTGCTTAAAACTTAAGATGAGTCAGAATGGGTGTCAAGAGAACCTCTATCTTACTTATCTTAGTGAGATCTCTTATGTAAACATGAGAAATCAAACATTAGTGTCATATGTTGTTGAGGCTATTGACTTGTTGGAGAAATGTGTTCAATCTAAATCTGAAGACAAGAGGAGATGGAGGGTCCACCACTTCCTTTGGTACTTGTTCCAGGAGTTAATGATTCCACCACCAGAAATTTCTGTCCAATTCCCAACTTAAATGTTATTATCCAGCTATTATTCCTTTCTGTCCTACATCAGATTTTTATCTTCCTGTCCTGTAGATAAATATTTGTTCACCATCTTTCTGAGAAGTTAAACATATGGCAGACTTTGTGCACTTTTCTTTAATGCTTATTTTGTAGTCCTCATACAATTTTTTTTTACTTGTATCTGCACAGTTTCAAGCTGAACTGTCTGTTCTGTTTTCCAGTATCTTCCATACAATATGGGTTTCAACCTGGATGTCAGAGTTCTGAAATTGATTTGTTGTGCTTTTTCATTATTTTCAAAGTTATACAGCAAAGAATTGCATTTGAAATTTTTCTCTCTATATTGTAGTGGACTTCTGTGATTTCTTCTCAGAAACACTACTTTTTAGATGTCATTTCTCAGGCTGCAGGTATATGTTCCTGATTCTGTAACTCTTTGATCCTCCAGAATAATTTTATATTTAACTAGATGAAAACCAATTGTGTTTGCTTTACAAAGCAGCACAGACTTTTCTTTGGGTCTATGCTACAATATTGTTTGCCATTATTCTCAGATAATTTTTTTTTTCTAATAGATGTTTATATAATTGACTGAAACAAACAGCGATGCTTACAGAAGTATCTTAAGGCCTTCTTCCTAGGCATCCACACAGCACATGCTTTAATTTCATTTTGTGGTAAACAAAACTCTACAGGTCTATAAAAGTCCCAAGTCCGAACACATTTAATTGTGATAAGTAGACCTGGACATGCCCGTGATGCTGCTGTTAGCGTCGCTTCTACAGCTGCAAATATTAATCCCAAAGGAATGGGCTTTGCAAAAACTTTCCATGTATGAATGTACAGATTTAGTCGCACACAAAGTTTAGTTAAACTTATCTGCATGACATGACAAAAACAAACAAACAAAAAAAACCCACAAAACAATCAGTGCTGGACTTAACCATATGCCCCTAAAAACTTTTATATCAGAAGCTGCAATAGCAAAATGTGATCTCTCAGGGGGTGCCATAGAGCCCAGACCTGTCACTGACCTTCACTATAGACACATACGTCTAGGAAAAGCCATTAGAAACCTAACTAGAGTGAATCTTCAGAATGAAACCAGTAATACTACAATTACAGGGAATGCCATTTTTCTGAATCCAGCTGGAGCTGCTGGGGGCACTTTTGCCTGAGCTGTTCCTCAGTGCTCACCACCGAGCAAGGCTGTGCTAACAACTGTCAATCCAAGGAAGCACAGTGTCGTGCCTGTAGGAAGGCTCAGCTGCCTCCTGTGCTGCTGGAGGCCACCCGGCCAGCTGTGCAGGCTGGATGATGAGCACATCATGAGTGTGTTCCTTCCTCCAGCACAGCTGCAGAAGCACCCACAGCTGGGCAGTGCTGGCTTCACATACAACAGCCACGCAGAAGTGAGCAAAGGCTTAGCTGAAAATTATTTCACTAAACTGAAATAAGCCTGTGACAATAAATTTATCCACATGAGCTATTTCATGCCCTTAAATATGCTAAATAATGACTATGCATTTCAGGCCTGAGTGCATCAGTGTTTAAAGACAAGGTATTTCTTATATTTAGCACTGACCTGAAGAACACAACAACAAAAAGTGCTTTTTTCCCCCCTCCTAGAGGTAAGAGAGATTGATTTGCTAGGGGAATCAATGAATGGTCTGCAGCATCTGTGTTATGGAAGCCTGGCACTGTAGATGCTCTCAGCACCACAGCAAGCTGCCTTCCCTCTCATATACAGAGGAGCTGGATACACACTTGGATCACATGATATGAGAGGCAATATTACATGGTGTCTAATAATACGTGTAGAATAGACAAATTAGGTTCTCTTCTTATTCTGATATACACATCTACAAGGAAGACAGCACTACAACCTCCACCAAACAACCTGTCAAAATTAAATTCAAAACTAAAGTTTTTTCCTGCACGAAATGTTTTACAGTACATATTCATTGAAAATTCAACTGAAAGTTGAAAAAAACCGTATGGGTACTTTCTTAAGAAGTAAAGGGAAAAGAATATGTGAAATAAACACAGCATGTAGCTTAAAGGCTACTTGCCATAAAAGGCTTTTCCTGACTGGAAGTTACAGTACAGATGTACTTAAAAAACAGATGTACATCAAAGAGTGTTGATTAGAAGCACAGAGAGAAGTAATTATCAGTTTCATTTTTTTAAAAAAAGAAATTCTTTATTCTAATACCAATAAAACCTTAGTATGTACAGAATGATTCTATGGGTTTAATTAACCATATGAAAAATATAAATGCATGTGCTATTCCCTGCTCCTCATCATCACATTCTTATGGCTGCTTCGGGTGAGCTTCTAATGTATGTGAGATCTTGCCTTCATTATTTTGTGACAGTATTAGCCCCAAGACTCATTTGTTCAAGACTTTCTTTTTTTTTTTTTGCTTAGAAATGCCTGACGTGAATAATTCCTCGTGCCCCGGAGGTACTTCCAGCAGTAGATATTGAGGCTGTCAGACATAGAGAGCCCATCCTGGAGTACACTACAGCAGCACAAACCACAATTCTTGCTAAACTGGTGGCCAGCTGCAAGGGCTAGATCTTAGGAATAAAATGAGCAACCTGGTCTAGTGGGTGGCATCCCTGCCCACAACAGGGGGGTTGGAACTACATGATCATTAAGGTCCCTCTCAATCCAAACTATTTTTTGTTTCTATGAAAATAAACAGAGCCAGAGAACAGGTTTGAACACCGCCCTAAAACTCTAGCAGGTTTCCTGTCATGTTTCTTGTGCCAACTAATGTGCCTCACATCGATGTGTTATCAACATTATTCACAGCCTAAATCTGAAACACGGCACTATATGAGCTACTTGGAAGAAAATTAACACAAATGTATGACTTTGACTATCTACTTAGACTGGCTGAAACCATTTTGAGTGCTGAAAGGAACTATTTATTTGGACCAAGCTCAGCTAAGTGATTATGAGCTTCTCACACTGAGGTAGAGTTGATCTCTACTGAATGCTAATTATTTCATCATGTTAGCAAATACTCATTTCTTGGCCAGCACCTTCAATGACAATCTATTCCATATGTTGATTTAAACTGTCCTATAAGATTAATAATGGGTGACAACTAGATCATTTAGTGTGTGACATACTTATCAAATTAGCTACAAGTATCCTTTCAACTGTTTATTTTCTCTACTGAGACAATTAAACCACTATTATAGCCAGTTTTCTTCTCTCTAACTCAGACTGGAAGCATTTTCTTCTCATTTACTGACTTCAGGAGATTCCTTTCAAAATCCTGTTTGAATTTATTCTCCTTCCAGTTATGTATAATATCTTCCACTTTCCTTCTGTGTAGCTGAATAATTACTCACACCCCAACACTATCTAGTTGTTCTTCTTTAAATTTATTTCCACATACACAGGCTTTGAACATGAGATTTCTGTTGTTGTTCATTTCTGTGTAAATATACTTTAGATAATAGCTCCTTCTTCAAACCTGATTTCAACAGGAAACATAAAGCACTAATACACAATTGAAAAGAAAGATTTGTACTAAACAATAAGCACTTCTCTCTGGTTTGCCTGTCTATTGCAGGCAATTTAAATCTCTATAGTCATACGGATTGTTAGTTAGAAAGTGCCAGTGTTATAGTTTGTCTCTAGCAGAACTAGGTAAGAGTAACAAAACCAATTGACTATCTCCACGGTGAATGTCTGCAACTTGCATTAATTTTACTTACACGTAATTAGCTAAACAGAAAAATCCTCCCACCAGTAATGGAAGCATGCCATCTAGAAAAAATGAGTTTTAAAATGCACATTAGGATGTAATATCAACATCATACCACCAGTCACAGAGTTGTTTATACAGTTAAATTTTTGTTGATACACAGATACATTTTCAAAGTAAAATACCTTAGATATTTGAATATTTCAAGAATATGGAAAAGCATTTTAAACTATAGACCTACACACAGAAACATTTAAGAGTGATCTGTAAGGTAAGAGCAACAAAGCAATTATTCACTGTCAGGAAATGTGTCTATTAAGATTAAGTGATCATAATATTATCTGTTTCCAACAAATACAATTCTCTGATCTTTAAACAATACATTATTTTGAAATACCTAAATTAGATGACTGATTTATTTTTTAATATCTGGATAAACATACAAGTGAAATCTTTCTGAATCAAGGTTTTCCATGCCAAGTTTCAAATGTGAGGGATTTTTTTTATGATTAAGTATGAATTCCTGGAAAACACGGTTTATCATAGAAAAACTGGCAAAACTTTCACAGTATTTGCTCTAACAGGCGCCACTGTAATGGACTGCAGATCTATGAATAGGCCAAGAACAGAAGCTAAAACTAACGCTGAACAATTACAAAGTGGGAAGCTTGGGTTTTTTTCTTTTTTTAAAATTATAATAGATGGGATTAATTTCAACCCATAATTTACATAATAAAGAACTTAACTGGCCTGATCTCGTCATTTCTCAAAAACATTGTTTTGATAAATGATTCTGTTCTGAAATTTCATCTGGCAATGAAATTTTGGTCATCTTTGAAGAACTGATTTATTCTCTTCTTACATGCAAGAATTACTGCTTGGGAACATAACTGAGCTTTCAAACAACAGATCAGATATAAGTTACTATCGCTAGCAGAATTTTGTTCATACCATGCTGGCCATAAGTCTTGAACAATGCACTGATCCTCAAATTTCACAAATCCTTAAAAGCCTACGTGCATAATGTTACGGGCTGCAATAGTCAGCTGGTGGCATCAGAATACAAAAACATGAAAGTGGCTGCCCTGGGTCAACCAAGGATCCACTGAAACCACGACTGTAACAATAGCCCAAAACTAACATGTCAGTAACAGTATAAAAGTAGGACAAAAATATATGCTCTCTTTCACAGGAAACTTCACCACGCATGATGCCTGGCATGTGCATTGCCATATGGAGGCACTTACTGTAGAAGGGGTTGGAAACAGGTTTTTGCATGTCCTGGTAGAATCCTTTTAAGTGAAAGCCTCAGCCTGACCTTCTGCCACTCAGTAACTTCTTTGCCACTTCATGCTGCAAATCTAGTTAGGACCATGCAATTATGATGCTTTGGATCCTAACTTTTCAGCTGATAATAAATCAGGACCAACTTCTTTTGCACACAAGGGACAGAAGACTTTGTATGAAACTGAAAATGCGTGAAATTTAGGCTTATCAAGGAAAAAAGCACAACACATGCACTGAACCTGCAAGTCTCACATGTACTGCCTGAGACATGAGAGATCAGAAAGTATGAACTGCTGTATGAGATGAGAGTAACAGAGAGTAAAAGAAAAGAGTGGAGGTACAGCGCTTTCATGCCAAAATGAGGGTATTTATCATCTTATGTCCTGAACATCAGGTTCATTCCTTACATGATAAGACATGAATCTACTTCTTTTGCAATGCCAATCTACAGCATCAGGTAGACATCGAGATGCTTCCACTGAAACACTTGTATCTCCATAGTATATCATCCAAAAATATGTTCCTCACTCCACCTCTAATTTAAATGCTTTACAAACCAGGCACGTGGTGCCTGCATTTCTTTATTCGAGGTTTACCACTATAGAAAATGATTGCATATTTTTGCATATGGCTTACAAGTATCACAGTTTGGAAAGACTAGGCCAGGATGGTAGTTACAAAACATGAAAGTATGTGGAGATGTTAATTTCTGATAAAATCACTGGTTAAGACTCCCTCTATTATAAGCTGATGACATCAGAAAACACACTGAAGTAAGACATCTATTATCTTTGGGAAAAGAAAAAGAAAATTATTTTCACTGTGATTAAATGGGATCAGAAAAGAGAAAGGCATCTGTTAATATTCTGTTTTGAGGCAAGTTTTTTTAGCCAACTATTGTGCTAATGCAAATGGTAACAGTTTGTTGCAGATGTGCAGCGGAACAAAATGCAGTCAAATCATCTGGCTTTTTGCATAAGAAACTATACACAGAAGATGTTGGTGGGTTTAATAAGCATTATAAAAGAGAATTTTAAGCACAGTGCCCTTTGTCTCAACCACCAAAACTGGAAAATGCAGTTGTAAATGTTATTTTGAGAAGATCAAGATGCAGGGTGACTCAGAAATCAAAGTCCAAGCGGCTAAGGGATTTCAGGCTTCTCTATTGATATTTCAAGGCAGATGGAATCTTTTTAGGGTGTAGTCACTTATTATATTGATTTTGATTATTATTGCAGCAGAGAGACAGAAATTGACGGAGTGACTGTAAAATAGAGGAAGTATTTTAGGGTAGTAAAAAAAGACAAAAATGGTGCTATTGTCTCAGTTGTAAAAGCATATACAGTATAGCAAAGTACTATAGTCTACTTTCAGCTATTTCAAATAAACTGCAGATATTTTGATGGCATTACTGTATTTTAGATGAGTTCTCACTAATTTTTTTTTTTTTCCACAGAGCTCCATAAGTTTCAGAAATTTTCTCCACAATTGCTCTCAATATTCTAGTGAGACGTACAGCTTCCCTTCAGTCATCTAGTCATATAAATTGCTCTTCCTCGGTAAAGCAATGTCCACACTGGACTAAAAGGTCAGGTGCTCTAAATTACAGAGCACCAAAGCACATGTTACATTACTTCTCTTTCTATTTATAATTGAGAACCATATAATTAAGAAAAAAAACCGTGATCTTTTTTACCTCTGGAAACATTCTTGCTCTTTAAGACAGACAGTATAACAACTCATGATGTTTACTATCATTTCAACTTGTATTTTGAAATCGAACTGTGCATATTAGAGAATGGTCAAAGTTGGAAGAGCCTTTGAGCTTAAAAGGAGAGGTTATGAACCTCTATCTGGAGATCATCTGGTCTAACCCTCCTCTTCAAGCAGGACGACGCAGAGCCATTTGCCCGAGTGTGTCCAGGTGGCTTCTGAAAATCTCCAAAGCAGGACACTCCACAACCTCTTTGAGAAAACCTGTGCCAGTACTTGGTCACCCTCACAGTCAAAAAGTGTTTCCTGATGTTCAGAAGGAATCTCCTGTGTTTTAATTTGTGCCCATTGCCATCCTGTCACTGGGCACCACTGAAAAGAGCCTGGCTCTGTCCTCTTTCCATTCTCCCTTCAGGTATTTACACACATTAGAAAGATCCTTCTGAGCCTTCTCCCCTCCAGGCTGAACAGTTACAGCTCTCTCATATCAGTCTAGATTAATTATATTAATTAATTTATTTTACACAGATTGAAAGATAGCTTTCCAAATTGGAATAGTGAATTAAACCATTAATGAGTAAATAGAAGAGGCATACAGAGTGGAAACCTGTTTATTAAAGAAAAACAAAATACAAGCGTAGGAAAAAGAAGAAAACCAGGGAAGTAGGGAGGAATATAGCTGAACAGGGAGAACTGAGTCAAAAACAGAAGGAAGAAGAAAGCATGCAGGGGAACTAGAGATGTCCAGAAACAGTTTTGAAAAGCGTTACAAGTCTGGTAGTCTTCAGGAATAATCAAAGGCAGGAGGAATGACATGTTGACATTCTGGCGAATTTATGTTAAGTGATGCTTTTTGTAATGACCCACAAAATGAAGTAATCAAATATTTAATATAATGCTTTTTAAATTAAATATTTAAATTATGTTATGGACGGCAGAAAACACATACCATTATGCATGTCTTCTAAGCTCAGCAACTTCAAAAATTGAGGTTTTGGTGAAGCTATCACAGTTTGATGTATACCTGGAGTTGTGATTTTTGATATGTACTGTGCAAGTACCTGTATAAGAGTGGATCTGTCTTTGTACAAGTATTCTGAGTGAAGTGTTGCTCCATAAAACAAGAATATCAGATCTTGTCTCAATACAGGACTGACAAATTATGCATAGGATTTGAACAGAGTATTATGAAATACTATCGATTTTTATTTTTTTCCTCAAGTGACTTAAGAAAACATATCAAATTTTTTGTGAATATGTTAGAGAGCTAAATGAAAGAAACAAAAACACCCCAGAAGGAGAAATGTCTCAACAAAAATGCACACTGTAAGCAACAGCTATGTTTCCTCTCCAAACTGCATTATTCCACTGAAAATCATTTATTGTAGTAACCAAGAAATAGAGTTTTAGGGTTATTTAGTAGCCACATCTCGACATTTAGAAAAATAGCTGTATATCAAGTATCACAATTATACACAGTACAATAACAATATAATCATACAAAACAAAACACAATCCGTTAACCACAATCTGAATATTTTCATATGCTTCTGCAATTACTACTTTTAGACAGTACTGGAAGCTCCCAAAGCCTGGAAGAAAGTTTGTCCTTATAGCATGATTTTAAGGAGAGATTTTACATCCCTTTTTAATGGTAAGATAAATTAAATCATGATCAAGAGTTTTTGCAATGATATGGAAAGCTAAATATTCTTGAGGTCATGGTTAGGATTCTAGGTATGTGGCCAGACTGTACTCAGAGACATACTGTGCTGTCATTATTCCAAACTAATATATAATTCACAGGTACTACAATGAAAAACTTTCTATCCCTCACTCTTCCTGTAACTATTCCATCCCTTGGTTTTGCCCTTGTAAAATTAAGGTCTTAAATACTTGAAATTAAATTGAGTATATTTTCACTGGTACCATGCAATTCCAAGAATACTACAAAAACATTTTTATTGCCAAACTGTTTCAAACTCCATTTCTAAACCAAACTCAGGGAGGGCTTCTTGTGGAGTGTTCAGCACATGTGACCTCTAGGTTATTTGTCGTGTTTGGGCTGATATGTGTAACTGTAACATAGTCAGAAGTATTTCATAAATTAGGACACTGTTTCTGAGAAAAACAAGAGAACATGATTTAATGGGACTATTTTTAATCTAGCATTTTACAGTCTTGAATTTCAGTGTGGAAAAATATAAAACTACAAAATTCTCAGGCACATTCTGCAATAGCATCACCTTGGGCAGAAAAGACTAACTTTATGACAGACATTTTTCACAAATCTCTGAGGGATTTAGAACAGCAAGTCCAACTAGAAGTCAGTAAGGCATTTGGAAAAAGGCTGGAGGATTCTCTTAGAACAAACTCATCCTCATAGCAGACTTAATCTCAAAAAATTAAGCACACAAAAAAAATAAGTTTCCATATCTTAGCAAAATGTGTGAGAGGTATAAAAATCAAAGCAGAATAACAAACACTGGCTCTTGAACTACAGCAACTCAGACAAAAATGTTTCTAGATTTTAACATTATATACACAATTAGATACTCAATTCCCTGTTATTTTTCCATCAAAATGAAGCTAGACTGTAATAAACACTGTATGACACCTCAAGCAAGGAAGATATAGATCTGGTCATTATTATCATTATTTTTATAAATCTGGCAGAAAAACACATCAAAACTCCCAAACTAGATTAAGTATCTCTTGCACTTATCTTCAGAAGTGCAAGATCGTCATAAGTACATTTTAGCTCCTTTTTTATGGGAAAATATGTTTGCTAGCAAAAATGAGATTATGGAGCTTGTTTAGTATTAACTTCTGCCAAGCGTAAACAACGTTTCTCTGAGTTACTACTGAGTCATAGGGCTAACGGCAGTAATTATTATCACTTCATTTTCTGTAAAATGGGTTAGGCTTGATACCTCCCACTCTTTCGCCTTGCGACAGCTCGGGACTGTTAAACAATCAGAAAGTGCTTGTTTTCAAAATCCCATACGCGTGGTATCATGGTGACATCACTAGCCTTCAATGGCCCTTTAAAATGAGCTTTTTTAATTTTAACTTTGCCTCAGCTGAACACCATATTCACATGAACACTAATGTAATAGGATAGCTTCAATCAACTCAGCTTTAAAGACCACAAGTAACACATTTTTAAAAGAAAACTACTTTTTACCAGCCAAATGCAAATATAACTGAAGACTGAAGTATTTTTATCTGTAGCAGGAAATTGCTGTCCTTAATACAGGATTTGGAAAGTCTGACTATATCAAAAGCGGGTTTAGTGCAATCTCTTTTTGGACACACAATTATACCTATTCAAGGCAAACGAAACTGCTGACAGAAACCAAGGAAGTAAACTACCAGCTATTATTTTGCTCGGTCACAATGTATTGCATTAGCTCATTTTTCAGAACCTAATAGAGAATATGAATTTCTAATATTCTCAAATTAGTATGCTAGGTCATTGTACTGAAGAGTGCCTTCACTAATAACACTTGATTTTTTTTGCAGCTGACTAAGTTTTATGCAAATACCATTAAAAACAAAGCTGCAGTCCTACAAGATACAAATTATATGTTAAATGTTTTCACATAGAAATAAATCAGAGTTTTCATGTGAAAACCTAAATGAGACAAAGTGTTTTAGCAAACATTGTAAACTCTAAACCAGAACCTTTAAATATGTTCCCTTTGGAGTTGGGTGTCAGGTAAAAGTTTGACAACCACATTGAGTCAAAAATCATGAGCCAGCTGCAAGTAAAATTTAAAACCACTAGATTTTAATGCAATAATTAATTTCCAGTGCTTTTCATTCAATCTATGGTGTTGAAACATTCAAAGTGACCATGTTTTCCAACTTATGCCTGCAGCTACAAAGACTGGGAAAACAGCTAAAACATTAAAAGTGTTATTATGTGGTGCTTCCAGCAGCTGAGCTTTAAGAAATCAGGAAACTGGTAACAAAAATTACACAAGAACGCAATACAGGGAACTACCATTAATGTCTCCATTACCACTTTATCCTCTTAATTGTTTCAAGAAGTGATAAGGTAAAGCCTTTTTATAACAATTCCTGCAAGTGATACATGGTAACTTTCACAATTCAAAGAGTTCTGTTGAGGGAACTATCTGAGCTTTCTCAAAGTGTCCGCATGGGATGAATACTCTAACAGATTTCAGGGCATCTGTACCCTTAGCAGCTGAAGCATGGCCACACTGACAGTATCAGTATTTCACTGCCTGAAAAAGTGTCTTTACAAAATCAGTCATTTTTGATTGAGGGAGAAGACAAAAGTTTGCACATCACACTGCTCTCACGAAGAAGGTTTTCCCCTGTTCTCTTATTTTTGTCTCAGAAAAAGACCATTAGAGAAATTAATGTAAGTACAGAAGGTAAATAAACCAATTCAATTGCTAGTGAGCTGACATGAAGTCTCTACCACTTCTAGAGAGTTTACACAATCAATTGTACAACTAGATGAAATTTTAGTTCACAGAGGAAAATAAAATACACTCCTATCAATAGATCCACACCCTTCTTTAATAGCCCTGAAAGACGATACAGAGATGCTGACTTGGACAACTGTCTAAAAAATAATCATTTTTAAGTGGTTGTTTCGAAACATGTTGCTCCCAGCTTTGCAAAGTGCACATGCTGATGCAGGCAGTTATAATTCCAACTTCAGCAACGCTATTTAAATATTCTATTCTATACCTACAATCGGTTGGGGAAAGTATATATCTTTTTTTTTTTTTTTAATAATTTCTTCTAGGACAACCTTTGTTGAATCAGAGAGCTTCTAAAATTGCACAATAAAGTGAGTTATACACTGGCTCCTATTTTATATTCACTTTAAGTTCTGAGATCCCACTACTTCATAGAACAACAAATGATTACAAAGCAGACAGATTTGCTTCTTTATTTACACCAACCAGGCAATGAAACTTTGCTGGCTTTGATGGAACTTTGAACTTTTGGCAATAACCGCCAAGAAATTCACACTCATCAATGCTATGAGAGATTAATAGGAACTGATCTATAAAACACCACTGACCTATTCGAGATAATTATCTCCCACAAAAAACTTGGAGGTGAATGCTTTATAAGCTTGAGTCACAGTTTGAGATACTCTAAACCTAGGACACTGCAATAAAAAGGAGAGAATGTTCCCTTCTAAAGAAATGGAATATCTTTTATCTCCCTGAAAAAAATCATTCACATGTTTGGAAGAAAACTAAGAGAAAAGTAATATATTATTATTTCACAACATACTCCACCCAAAAAAACATTGTTCTGGAAAAGATGTATGAATCAACTCCTTTTTTAGAGCTTGAAATTTTAAGAATAATTACTCATTTAATTAAAAAGCCCAGTTGAAAGAAATACTCAGCATGTTATAAACCTTCTCACAAAACACTTGGCTGGTTTTTGGGTCATCTCTATTTCTGAGTTCTCCAGAAATGATAAATCCTCTTCTCTTTTTCCTTGCCACAGCTGCGAGAAAAAAAAATGAACCTTATCTCCCAGGATTTTTCCATTTATATGTGTAGGGCTCATGATCCACTGGCTTCCCCTGCTCTCAAAAGAGGTATTATTGCAGCCTACGCTCAAGCTGGCATTGGATTGCAGAGACGATTAAGAAAGTCTGGTGGCAGAATAATCACGTGCGGAGTGCTGCAAATTACAGCTGATAGCATCTATTCATTTCTACTGCCCAGGATATATATAGAAGCACCCACAATGACTATGAAAAACTGATTCTGACATTACATCAGAATGTCAGTATTTTGTATTATCATACTGACACAGTCTGTAATGATCTTGAAACCAACTTACTTTTGCTTCAAGACTCACCTCCATTTATTCTGCTACAGTATATTCCCTTAGCCGGAAACCTTCCACCAGCTATTCCAGTTGCCTAACCAGGGCAGGGATTCGAAGCCTGACACAGGACTTGCTCAGATATATTTTTAGCTGTGGAGTTTTTATCACCCAGAAATTTCTTCACCTGTCAGTTATCAAATACAATCTCTTCTTTCCTATTGTAAATACACTCAAATAGTCCTACTTATATATCACTCCTAGTGCTATATGGCAGAGTTGCAAAATGATTTTTAGTGTATCTCTCCTGCACAATCTTCTGCAATGCTTAAACTATCCTCTGTATTTGACCAAATGGTGTTTTTGCTTTGCAAAGCCTCACAGAAGTTCTCTCTTCTAGTTTAGATATTATAAGGAACAGATGGTGAATGAGGAGGTAACAAAATAATCTGGTCCATAAATTCAGAGCAAAAATAAGAAGCTGGAATTGAACCATCTTTTTGGTAGTTTATAACTACCTTTTTTTTTTTTAGAAACCCTTTAGACACTTGTCATGTCAGGCAGCAGATAAATGTAGCAGTTTTGTCAGTATTGAAGATACTGTAGTATTAAAGATAGATGCAATCTAGCTTCAGGGCAGCTATGCTAGATCTGATCGAAATTTCTTGGCACTTGCCTCTAGTCAACAGCTAAGGTTTCATTGTTCAATATTAAAAGCAATTAATTAAGCAAAAAATCTTGACAATTGTTACAGTAGCCTTTCTACTGTGCTTAACTTTTTGTATAAGTATAGTTGGCAGCTCATTCAAGACCTGTGTGTTTGTATCTGATGGAGAAGTGGAATAATTTAAGAGCTGGCTGCCATTTTCATCAGGAGTTCACTCTAACATGTGCTGTGGTGCTAACATGGGATATTAATGTCACTGGAAATACCTGTGCTCTTCACATGTTATTACATGTTTGAGTTGCAAGTCATGCCCCTTGTCTGAACTTCTTGAGGCTTTTAATAAATCTGACGTGCTGTAAAGTAGCGCTTCAGTGTCCTACTGCTGCTGCTCTTTGCAACGAGATACCTCCCACTTGGTACCAGCTTCACAGAAGTCATCACACTTATGCATATGATCAGCTAAGAATGCCCAAGAATGCTCAGAGGAAATCAGTAAATTATAATTTGAATTAAAACGCTTAAAACGGACAAATATATGACCAGCCAAGCTATTCAAATTCTACAAGAACAGTCTTAAAGGATGATCTAAACATTTTTTACTGTGTCTGTAATATTTCTACACAGTAAATAGAGGTGTACAACATAAGGTTAAAGTGCCAAACTTAAAGGTGCTGGGCAAGGTTGTATAAACTCAGCCCTCATTTGAACTCCAACAGCCTTCTACCTGATTCACACTGGATAAAGAAACACAAACTGATGAAGGCTCACATCAAATGGCAAAGATTATGTAAAATAGTAATTCAGTGGAGGACACTTTAGAACATACTTTTGGGGCCTCTTCAAAATCTGAAGTGCTAGTGTAAAAATCGGAACTGTGTTAGTTTATACACATAAAATAAATATGTTTAAGAGAGAGGATTTTCTGCATAAAGGCGTAAAGGAGCCCCTTTGGAAACCAAAAGTATGGTGCAGTATTTTGTCCATCATGATTAATACTGCTTCTATGCTTGATCATTTGTTGCAGAATGTTATACTGACACGGGTACAGTACTGAGATACCCACATGATATTGCATTGCTATTTACATGTTACTACTCATTTTAGGCTAATTCATTCCTAAGGCTGTGCCCAGAAAATTATTTAAATCTATCCATTTCAATGGGTACAATACCATGTAAAATCAATGCGGAATGACCAACTGTTCATCATGAGCAGTTCTTGCTTTCTATTACTCTTTTCCTTTGCTCACATTCCCACTCCTTTGCCAAACATTATCTGCAATAAGTTTTGTAATTCTTCAGAATGAACCTGGAATTCTAAGTGCTCAAAAGGATGTTCTTTGCATTCACCCCTGAGGTGCAAAGCAAAATGTACCACAGAATCAGTGGTGTCCAAACTTTTCAATCAGAATTAACATGATCTCAAGTTATCTCAGAAAGCTCTAAAAGGACAGAAAAAAAAAAAAAGGCCAAACCAAGCAACAATAAATTAATAAAGAAAAAAAAAGCAGCAGCTCTTTTCTTCGTTCCCCTTCTTCTGTGCTGCTCATGAAAGGTAAAGATGAAGACATATCTAGAAGCTCTCTATGAAGGACTTTCACAGCACAACCTAAAAAATCCATGCAGTTGACTCCAGCCTAGCTCTAACACTGGTGGCCACTCAATCAAGTGAGAGCAGTTGGGGTTTGTTCCTTCACATATTCCCTCTTGGCACTCCCCCTTCACTCCTGTAGCTGTCTGGTTCAAAGTAATTAAATTCAATCTGGCTTGCAGCAGAGTACTGGAAGCTGCTGCATTTATGAATTGAGCAATGTCCTCTTCCAGAGTTATTATGAACCCCTCTGTAATAATTAACAGGAATAAACCCCACAAGGGAATGAGTCTCTCAAGTTAGCACTCTTGAGCTATGCATCCATACAGAAAATCACAGTTCTTCATCCCAAACATAGTACCTCATGACCTGAAAACATTATATCTGCACAGCACCATGCCAGACCCAATAACTGCTGTCTCTCGGCAGAGATCATTAACTCCTGCACAGCACTGTGCTCACTTTTAAACTTTCTGTTTCTTGAGCTACCTTATATAGCACCAGCTTGGGAGCCTCTGAACTACAAATCACTGCAGAATTGCACCTTGTGTGTCTGACTTTAAAATGCATTGTAATGTCAGTGAATCAGTATGTGTGGATAGGCTTTACCTTCTACTGTTGGCTAACAAAGCTTTAATTAGGATCCACATGTCCCTACGTGATTTTTTTCTGTCTAAAAAGCCAAAGAACAGGAAGAAGCCATAACTCTTTCTCAGATTCTTTCATCTCTCCTCCTCCTTCCTGTATTCTTTACCCTCTTCATCTGCCCCCTCCTGTTGGAGGATAGGAGTAAACATGAATTGATGCATATTGAGATAATTTAATTTGCATTGGTACTGTACAAGGAGTATGACCATGGTTACTTACACCAAAGCAAGTGAGCTAAGCAGTAACATCAGGACTGCAATCAGCCTGGGCTTCAGTGATCATGCACTGATGGAGTTCATAGCTCTGAGGGCTATCAGTCAGCCAAAGAGTAAAGTTGGGACCCTGAATTTTAGGAAAGCAAAATCCCAGCTGGTCATGGAACTAATCAATAGGACCCCCTGGGAAGCTGCCCTCATGGACAAGGGAGCACAACAGAACTGCAGAACTTTAAGGATGCCTTCCATAGACCAGAGGAGCAAGTATAAGAAATCAGGAAAGGAAGGCAAGGACCGACATGACTGACTCAAGACCCGCTGTTCAAACTAAAGGGCAAGAAGGGAACACACAGGCAATGGCAGCAGGGCCAGGTATCCTGGGAAGAGTATAGGGACTCTTCCTGACTATGTAGAGATGGGGTCAGGAAGGCCAAGGTGCAGCTGGAGTTGAACTTTGGCAAAGGATGTAAAGGATAACAAAAACAGCTTCTACAGGTATGTCAGCCAGAAAACGAAGGTCAAAGAAAACATATTCCCCTGATGAGCGAAACCGAGAAAACTGGTAACAACAGATGAGGAGAAGGCCGAGGTACTCAACAACTTTTTTGCCTCAGTCTTCACTGGCAACCTACCTTCTCACACCTCTTGAATGAATGGACTGCAATATGAGGGGAGCAAAGTCCATCCCACTATCAGAGAAGATCAGGTTTGTGACCACCTGAGGAACCTGAATATACATAAGCCTCTGGGACCTGATAAGATGCACCCCGGAGCCCTGAGGGAATTGGTTGATGTAAGTTGCCAAGTCCCCTTCCATGATCTTCAAGCAACCATGGCAGTCAGGTGAAGTACCAGGTGACAGGGAAAAGGGAAATACTTTATTCATTTTGAAAAAGTGTAGAAAGGAGAACCTTGGGAAACACAGACCTGCCAGCCTCACCCCTGTGCCTGGGAAGATCATGGAACACTCAGTGGCCTTTGTATGAATGATGTAAAAACAAATAATATCTGCATAGCCTAATATGTTTATTACCTAAGAAGAGACTTCTGTGCAAGGAAAGCCCTACTGCATCCTTAAAAAAATGAGGGAGGCTGATTGCTCTCTAGTCATGCCACATCTGAAACTGACGGCTCTCCAGACCTGCCATACTCAAGCTTGTGGTTTGGGAGAGGATATTCACAGAACTTTCAGTGCCTTTCTGACTGATCTTAAGGAAGGAACATATAAATCATGGGCAGGTGTGTGTTTGCTGGTTTCTCTGCTGTGACTGAAACTGCTGACACTACAGTGTACAAACATAGCTGTTTTGCCAAGAATCAGAAGCGAGCATATGTGGCTTTTCCTCCTACAAGTGGATTGTAGTTTCAGAAAGAACAAAAGACAAAGAACCAACAGGACTTACTTCATAAGGGCATGTACAATAAAATCTGTCAAGTACCTTTTATGGACATATTCAATCTGTGCACTTGGATCAGCTAGAGCTCTTTTCAGTATTTGTATTTCCATGTGGATTAGCAGCTGGCTCTCCTTCAGTATTTTTAAACAACCCTGAACTGTATAATTGCCACGGGACTGTTCTAACTCATACTCTGATCATTTACGAGGATTTACACTCTGGTACACTCAGTTATTCATTAAAAACAGATAACTCCCCTAGGAGACACTGCATCATACAATACTCATGCTACTTCTGAAATATGGTATACTTAAGGAAACACACCTGTTGAAAGTACTTATCTGGTCTAAGATATAATAATGGCAATAAGTAAATTGTGCATACAACCTTTTAACGATTGGAAAAGCCATGGAAAAGTCTTCCCAAGAAAACAGTTCCTATTACTTTAAATAAAAAGGAGTATTTACACTTTGGGCAGCAGTACTAAAGAAGGAAAACCGAAACAATAATCAGATGACAACAATGCTTTTCCACAAAAGTGTTTTGCTAATGCCATGAAAGGTACCCTCTAAAGGTCACTTTAGACAGATTTTATTTCTAGTTTACATATTTTAAAATTCTGCTTCAGTCAAAGAGAAGGAAGTCTCTTAAAAGCTTTAAAAATGTGAGCCATTAGTTAAAAAAACAAACCAAAACCACACTTCACTACAAAAGCACTCCAAGGAAATTTAGGCTATTTATATCTATCTAAGCTAAGTTACAGGTTTAAATATGAGTAATGTATTATTTCACCATATTCACACAAACCCATGAATATTAATAATTTTAGTTGTAACACACAGTAATATTTATCCAGACAAAAACAACAAAAGTTTTGTAGGAGCACTGTGACTTATTAAAAATCCACCTCAATTCCCGTGCAACCATACCATTTTCCAGGAAAATACAAACCCAAATGCTGGGTTACCTAAATCTCAGAAGGGTTATTTTCAGTAAGCGTTGATACTTTTTCAGAGCATTTAACTGCTTAGCCACTTATTTTAACTGACCTGATTTCAAACACATAGAAAAAGGAGGATGAGTCAACAACCATATCTTGATCACAGAGCTTTGAAAGCCACTTCCATCATCAAGCAATGTAATGTAATCTTGTAACATCAAAGAGGAGACATTCCTCATCTTGGTCCTTGATGGATAGCAGTCGGTTTCAGAATTGAACGTAACTGCTCCTCAAACCTACGTTCAAGCTTACATGGCTTACAAGAAATATTTCTAACTATTTTTCAAATAGAAGTCTAACCAGATTGCATTTTCTCTTTGGAAAATAACCACGGAATGGATTGCTCCCAAAAATTTAATAGAAAAATAACAGCTGTTTTTTAAAATCACACTAAGTTTATACTTGATCCCATTTTAATGAATATGAATCAAATGCATGTGTAAAGCTTTCTTAGCTCAAAAAAAGAAAGAAAAATGCAAAGGAAATATCAGTATAGGCTCTTTGTTTCTGAGAAAAAGATTATAGAAAATATATTTTAATACAGAAGAGAAAAATCTTGATTTATTTGAGTAATTCTGTAGTATGCTAGCAACTGAGAGGTACACTTTTATTTGCAAATCTAAGAGGCACCAGGTATAGAAGTGTTCCAATACAGGTACATGCATGCATGCACATCTAACTGCCAGTTAGATGACATGTCAGCAAATGTCATGAAAACAATACTACAAATTTCCTGTGCATTTCTATATTTTCCACTTTGAAACAAAGGAAAACAACAGCATTTTTTCCTATAATTTGAAAATCATCATCTCAGAAATAAGCTTATGAAGAGGAGCAGAACTGTGAAAAGAAAGGGAAAATATTTAACGTCTGAGAATTGTCAGAGTAAAAGCTAATCCTGATTTTCTCAGGATTAGCTGCTGAACTAGATGACCTTTTGTGGTCCTTTCCAACCTGAAACTACTTATGATTCAATTTTCACTGTTTTTATTGTTACCAAACAGAGACGGAAACATTTGCAGTCTTTTTAGAAGCTGGTACAAACTTACTGACTATTGATGATATAACTATAGGTCTTGCCTATGTGCCTTAACTAAAATATGTAGTTTATTTGCAGGCTCTCTCACTGAAATGAGCAGAATTATGTGTTTCATTTTCTTCAGGGTCTAGATTTCCTTTACAATTAATTTTCAAATGCTGCAATCCCTTCTGAATGTGATCAGCTAAAGAATAGAAAAAGACCCACATTTTAATACTCACAGCACAACATTCTCTGTACGAAGCAGATGTTGACAATCCAGACAAGCAGAATCTGCAGCTGACAAAAGCCTGTTTCTTGAACAAATGTACTAACAAGCATGCCAGGCTCCGAGGGTTAAGCCACACTATAAAACACATCTTGTTTCCTGGAAAGCCTCCAAACTACACTGGACTATTATCTTGTCCTTTCTTGCTCCCTCTTACGAGCTCCTTCACAAAGTGTGCAGAATGACCATCAACTAAAATACTCACAAAAATATTTTTTCATTACTATTGCTTTTCCAACCTGCACTGTGCACCTAAGTGTTTTTGGTGGAGTTACTCCTTGAAAACTGGTGCTGAAGTGGGTTTTCCTTCTTTCCTTCAAAAGCTTTGAGTCATGCTTTGCAACTGAAAATTAAGGGTTATATTTTCAGGCAAGCTAAGGCCAAACCTCCTCGGCCAGAGGGTAGTTGGCACACACGAAGTGCATCAAGGAGGCAAGCCTGCTTGGTGATACCAGTATTCTGGCGGAGCCAGCACTCAGTGGAGCTACACATAATGCAGTTTCTACCTGTCTAGTGAGCACAAAAAAAGCTGCTGCAAACATAATAGAGAGCTGCAGTAGGCAATGTCAGTATATTGTTGTAAACTCTATGTACTACAATCTTATATAAATTACTGATAAGTCTTGAACACCCTAAATTTTAGTAATACAGTGGTAAATAATATCCCAATGTCTTCAAGATTCATGAAATATTAACTAAAGCAGTAAGACCCGTTTGTAAATCTCAGCATCTTCCCCAAAGCCACAATTCTTTGTGTTTGCTACCATCCCTCTTCAGATCATGCATCAATTTATAACCTTTTCTAAGTAGGATCATTTTCTTTTATCTCTAACTTGACACATACATTTATGTCATGACTTACCTAACAACAGAATGAAATTCTCAATTTACTAAAAATGTCCACAAATTAGACTGGAATTTTCTTTAAGATTTAAAAAGTCATAGGAACTCTAGAATACAGTTCTATAGCTGCATCTCTACAGTTCTTTTGCTGGTCTTTCAATGTTTTCTTAGACTGCCATAGTGCATTACCTTAAGATAGAGGCACATTGTGCTATGGATCTTTTAGATACTTTGCATGATTCTGAATTTAGAAGTGTGCAGCATTTAGCCAAAGACAATTAAGTGAACAGGTCAAATAATAACACATAAATTAAGAAATCAGCACTTCAAACTAAGCTTTCATCCTGATTAAGCCTAATCTCAGAAATGCATAAAACAACAGTTAGCTTTATATTCAAAACATTACGCATACTCTGCATATAATTTCAACAACGATCAAATGGGCCAAATAAAGATATCTCAGCACTATAACAACCACAGGAAAGATTTGTTTTGTTCCTATTCCCTACAACCAGTTATTCCAACTTCTCTCTATTTGGGAGCAGAAGATATCAGAAATTTTGCAAAGCCAAAACAGGATGAACACTCTTCTTTCAGCCTAAACACACAGCACGCTCTGCCATTCAGACACAGATTATTCAGGTCTCCAGTCCAAACATCTGTTCTCAATAGGATCAAGACCACTCAGACCAGTTTGTCCAGGGTTTCTTGAGTCAGGTCTTGGAAACTCTCAAGGATGGTGCCTACACAGTCTACTGGTCCAATCTAACCAAGTATTTGACTGTCCTCATGGAGGAGGCAACAGTTCTTGCTGTTCCTGGACCAACCTCTGCCACTTAGGCTATCTGTTCTTATGGCAACACAACATGACCAATAGGAGACAAAAAAGGGATTATGTTTACTGCGACCCACCTAGAGAAAGCCCTAGCCTTGACTCTCAAAGGGCAGACAGTGTTTGTAAGTATTGTGTGTTGAGACAGACTACAAGTACAATGTATAAATGAAGGTCTGAAAAGAGTCCTGGCTTACAAACTTTTCAGCACTGGTTACTACAGAGCAGTTGTATCAAAAAAATGTGATCAACTCCCTGACGACAAAGATTATTCACTGAGTTCTGGTGCTACATTTATTTTGACCTTTTTTTATTTTTTCATTTCACTCTTATGAAGAAAAGATTCTTTTAGCTGAATGGAACCCCAAGAAATGCAACAAAGACCAAAGTCCTGCATCTGGGAAGAAAGTACTCCCTAAAAAAATATGGGCTGGATACTGGCTTGGGAGCAGCTCTGCTGGAAAGGACCTGAGGGGTCCTGATGAAACTTGAGCTAAATGGAGCCAGTTTCGTGCCCTGGCAGCAGTGATCATTTCCTTCAATCTGCTGACCTGATAATCTACCTGCAAATCTGACAGCAAATTAAGGAAAGTGATCATCTCCCTTTCCTGAACATCCACCAGACTAGATACAGAATACCATATGCAGCTTTTAGTCCCACAGTTCAAGAAAGATATTGACAGAGTTTGGCACAGCATCAGCAACATGGGTGGGAGCTGGAGTGCTTGCCCTGTGAAGAGAGACTGAAGGAACCGGGTTTGTTCAGCCTGAGGAACAGCAGGCTTTGGTGAGCTGGAAGGATTTGGGGGTGTTGGTGGATGAGAGACTGGACATGAGCCAGCAATGTGTGCTTGCAAAAGTAATAGAGTTTGGCATAGATTAATATTCATGTAGCAGACAGCTTGAAGAAGTGCTGTCTGATGGAAGACTAAAAGAAGAGCTGCTTTGCTTCCTTGTGCAATACTTAATAAGACAAATGAGAGAAATCTGAAGGTTCTCCAAATGTACAAATGAAAGAGGAGCAATTACTGAGGTGACCATGAGGGACATAAAAACAGGAGATAAAAATAAAATATTTATAGTAAATATATGGGAAAAAAACAAGACAGCAAGATTAATCAGTCTATTGAACATTTCTGCCTGCTGATTTCCACATTGCTTAACACAATCAGTCTTTTTAAAAAATTCTGCTTTTCTCACTTTTTCAGCTAAAGAGGAGAAAACTCCTTACCAGGAAAGATTGGCATGGGTAACAGGTGGCCTGAACAATCCAAATCTCCTTTCTCTAAATCTCACCTCTCATAGTATGAGTCATGTTACACACAAGCCACAATGTAACATACATAACATTAACAGACACACAAATGTTTCCATATGGTAATAACAGTTAAATCAATTACTACTGACAATAAGAAAATATCACTAAGTAAAAAATTTTAAATCAATCAAGCTATTTGGCTGCTGGCTTCAGTAGGAAATCAGTGAAATCATCCTTCAGTTGCATTCCAGCAGGTATCTCTGGATATACTGGGAATTAGTGGGAAAAGGATAAAGAATTCATCATCAACTAGAGTTGTACCGCAGCCATATGGCCAGATGGGTAGCAACTGAAATACTTAATAGGAACACAGAATTTAATTCACCTCCTACTGCAAATATGTAAAAATCTGTTTCGGAAGTTTTCCTTTAGTGTGGACCAAAAATAGTAACTGCAAAATGTACAAAAGTAGAAAGCATGTGACAAAAGCACTTTATTTGACCCTATTCTACCAAAAATATCCTTACTTCCTGTGCTCAGTTTAATCCATCACAATCTACAATCATCTTAGCTATATAATGCAATACTTATTCTCCACATTTGTGTGAGTTTCTATACTAAGAACATTAGGATGAAAGGATTTAAGAGCCTCTCAACTGACATTTACAGGGACCATGGTTCTTCAGTCTCCCAGTAGTGCTAACCTTACATTTTTTTTCTTTTATTTCCTCAGTTTAAAATTTCAATTACAAAATTCCTAACATCAGGAAAACACCATATCTTTTTAAAGACACAGAATCTCTTCCTTAGCAGCAAGGACTCATTTGAGCTTCTCTGTAACCACGTCACAATGATTAAATAAGCAACAAAACATTTCGAGTGTCTAATGGGGCAACTTCCTAATTAAAATGTGACAAAGAAATGGGATCTTAGACCAGCCCTGTATGTAATAGTAATTAAAACATACTACAAAGCAGGAGTTTTACACAGGGCAATCTCTGTAGCTTCCTCACCTGCAGAAATAATCAGATCTGGGGAAGACATACCCTAGGCACTTAAAGCACCACTAACACTCATTCTCCCAGGAGTTTCTTAGGAGAGAGAAAGGAGTTTATACTTTGGGAGGTGTTTTATATGATGACACAGAAGTGGTTAAGCACTGGCATTCAGTGTGGAGAGTTCAAAGCTGCAGTTGTGTACATATTTATTTTTACCTCTGAAAACACATGCAGGGGATTCCACACCATGGGAGGAGAGGACTGTAATCTTTAGGATTTACTGGAGTACATGAAAGAGGACTACAAGTCTTTCACACTGAATTTGTATTTGCAGCAACAACTTGCCTGATACGTAGCGAAAAAAAATGCAGAGACCTGAGCAAAGATCTTGATACAGAGAATCTGCCACAAAAAGGTATGAACATTCAATGGCTCCAAATTAACACAGTTATATGAGCACGCTACAGCATTCACAAATACTAGGGTTCACTTAAGCATGCTTCTCAAACTATTTACAACAATTTGAATAATTTGTGTCCTAATTAACTATCAAGAGTAAACCCATAAATTTCTGCTTGCCAGGAGTTTATAAAGAAGCTGGGCATTGCACCCATGAAACATTTCACTCTACACACACTGGGTACATAAATGACTAAATTTGTACCACATGATGTCAAATTGAGAACATTCTGAAATTTTCTCTGAATTTTCAGAACATTATGAAATTCATGCTAAAATTCATGCATTGGAACAGAAAAAAAAAAGAAACAAAATACTGATCAGAGATTTTGTAGAACTTCACATGGGCTCTTTTTATTTCTTTTAATTGTAACAGTAAAACATTTCCACACATGATCTGATCGCTAACCCCATTTGAGCTTTGGAGTTTATTACTAGTAAGTGTAGCTACCTTGTGTAGAGGCAGCTGACGTCACATTCAAAGATACTGTGACACAGATACCACGGCAGGCCAAATCAGCCTTCATTGTACCTTTTCTTTTTCTTCCTATAGAGATGTTTGCTTTGTAGGTAACAAAACCTCTCTACCAGTGACATGTCTCCACTTCAGGATCTAAAAAACTGAACACAGATTTGAAACTCAATTTCCTTTTTCAAATCAGCATCACTACTTAAGTCTTAGACCATTATGATACAGAAATTTGAGTACGTCTTTTATTTACTTGTGGTAATTGCCATAGACTGGTCTCATGCTGAAAATCTTGGTCTCTATCACAGTTCTGCTTGTATCACATCTACCATAGTTTGGTCCTGACCTACAATATTCAAAATAAACAACATATTCCAGCTAATAGTTGCAGCTAAGAATGTCATGTGCAACTAACTTCTTTTAATTTACCCATCACACCAGCAAGTGTGCCACTTGCAGAGAGGTTTACAATCATAATCTTTCCTGCCATGTGCAGAACAATTATTCCACCATCAGTATGTTTTCATGCTGAAGTTCAAATTGCAACCTGTTATGGTTCTTCCATGAGGCACCTCTTTGAAAAAGCCTTGGTACCACACTGGGAAAAACACAGTTTCACAGTCTCCCAAGGGACTGATTGCTCCCACACTGAGTGTTTTCCTGGAGTTCTGCTATACAGACTAGGACTGAAGCAGCATTGCTGCCTTTCAGCTTTGGCTGGTAGAACAGAGACAGAATTTCCTCTTCAGCTGGGATGAAATAGCTCTTTTCGCAAGTTAGAAATAGGATTTTATTTAAGGAAAGCTCACAAAGATTTCTGTGGACTACACTTACCTCCTGGACAATGCCTCATGGCCATTTTACACCGTCTGGATTCTGCAATGGTTGGGCAGGGTATTGTGTCTTTCGCTGGTTTCTTCACAATTTGTCTTGTTCTCGTTTCCAAGCCCCACTTAAATCCACATGTTTTGTTATTTCTGCTGCAAGTTCCCCACTCGCTCCACTGACCCACTTCACAGCCTTCTGATAAAGCAAAAGAAAAAAAGTCATTCTTCTGGTGTGTTTGGGTTTTTTCTTTTTTCTTTTTTTTTAATTACACTGTGTACTGCTAGGAAGCAATACTTGAAAGTTTTACTGTTAACAGGCAAAAATTAGAAACAAAATCTTCTACAGAACCTGGAAGGATCTTTTTACTAGCATCAACCTAAGTAAAAAAAAAAAAAAAATCAGACTGTCAAACTCTACATACAGATGTCATGTCAGTTCTAAGTATTCCAAAACTCTCCTAAAATAATGAGATTGAATTATTTTTTTCTTTATCCAGTAAATAATTCCTATTTGGCTGTCACATGGATTTGAAAAGCTCAAAAGTTCACATTTCCAGGTCCTCTCCATAATGAAATGCAAGAAATACTCTTGAAAGGAAGAGTCTATTCTGACAGAATTCCTGAAATCTTACAAATTCTGAGTTACAAATCCTCATACAAGGTGATTCTACAACTAAAAGGACAGAACTTTCTGATGCACAACAAAGTGGCATTCCCAATAATGCAGTATTTTAAAGTTTAGAAAAATTTAATAATACTAGTAGTAACGAAATAAGACACAATTCATTAGTGAATATTTCCTGATAAGAAATACTAAGCACCACCTTAAAAATAGTGCCAGATTTGAACCTGTCCAGCCATCAAAAGAGCTACTTCAGCAGCACTGCTGTGCTAGAAGACTCACCCACACATTCCATAAGCTCTTCCAAGGCTGCAAATCCAGGAGGGCATCCTCGAAAGCAGCGGCCTCTGTGCAAGTAAAAGCCAGTTTTGCATTTGGTACAGAAGTCTCTGCTAAAGCAGGAGTCGCAGTTTTCTATTCTGCATCCTGAATCAGAAGGATCATAAGGAACAATGAGACAGCAAAGTTAGGGTAACACTAAAAATGAGGAGACTTATAAAGCAATAAAATAGCAAAGCTAGAAGTGCTATAATGAGGAATGCTGCCATCCTGAAATCTATCTGCCCTATAGAAGAAACCAAAGGCAACCATAATTGTCTACCACATTTTCCCCTACATCCTTTGAATTCTTTTTTTTTTTTAATCAAAACTGTAGATACAACCCCTAATTTACTTATATTTCAGTTAATTACATCTTTTTGGAGGAAAAATGTTCAATGTAAATTATTTTTGTATTTAAGTAATTTTGATGAAACTGAGATGCAACAAATAATTTTGGGAAGTATGCATGCATTATATGTATTGTCTTCAGTTTACAATTTATCATTGAAAGCAGGATACCTTTTTTTTCCATGAGCTGACCCTATAAATAGCTGAGTAGATGCTTTCATGTAGTTTATCTGATATTCATGTCTACACACATGCATGGGCTACCATGCAAAAAGTCTCAATTTTTCTGGATTTAACTCCCCTATATTATTAAGGCACTTAATCCACAAAAAATAACCATTCTTAAATGACTAAAAGACATAAAGCTATAACCAATATCAAAAAAAACCTCCCAAAAACAAAACTAAAAAAAAAAAAACAAAAACAAAACAAAAAAAAAAACCCCACAATTCAAACAATTATTGCCTTTATGGAATATTGTATTTCTCTAAAAATTTAAGAGAAATATGACCCACAATAGATTAAACTCAGAAGTAAACTGTTCAGAAACATCATATTTCATATTAAAACATGGCAACTTCAAAATGGACCAGTTATTAATGTTCATACATATACCTACAAAAAATATCAGGGAAAATGTATCAAAATATTAAAAAGCATAAGCCATTATATTTGGAAGAGTAATGATCACTTTATAATTAATTTAAGTAGATCTAATCCTTCAGCTAGTATACCTAATTCATATTAACTACATGAATCATATCCTGTCTTCAGCTATCTGAAGTCACAGCAAGAAGCATTTGTTATTCATGTTATGCAAGAATATACTAATAATTTTGCTCATTTATGTCATCCATTTTTTCTTAATTCTTTTAGGAAGAAAAAAAAAGCACAAATCATAAAAACTTCTGAAATAGCTATTGGTAAATATTCCCCATCAACACTTCAAATTTAGCCAATCTTTATAAAACAGATTTTAATATTTATTCTTGAACTTCAGCAGGCCAAAATAGGGCATCCCACAACAGTTCAACAGTGTCTGTGTGAGAGTGCGTAAAATTATTATTTTTTAGCAATTGGGTAAATATGAAGCTTTTCAGATCGGATTTCTTGTGGCATTGGAAAATATATTAGGCAGATTGAATTAAAAGAAAAAAAGTGTATTTCAAATACACTGTGGTACACATCTGAAGGAATGTGAGCATCACTTTGACACCTTGCACTGCCAAAAGTAAGCTCTGCTGGCGTTATTTAGACAGAACCTGCACGCTACCAACTCCTTTGGGCAGCATCTCTCAAAGGGGCTTTTAGAACTTGTGTTCCAAAAGTAGCACAAGTTTGGTTTCTTGTCCACACTTCTGTTTTTAGGAAATTGCTGAAATTGCTGAAAATAATAATAATAATTTCTTTTTCACAAGGGTTGAACCAGTTCCCAAAATATTCTTTGGTCAATTCCCACACAATGACCCTGCAAAATCACTTCCCCAGACTAAAGCACTGCAAGGCAAAAACAGTTAGATGAGCTACTCTGGAGATGCACCATGAGACTTAATTGCTAATCTGGTTTCTTACAACCAAGGTGTATTGCAAGTATTTTATCAAATGCAATGCTTGAGTCAAACATCCTGTGTGTTTAAATATTCAGAAAAGACATTTGCCTCTTGCCCACCCACATGAAGTATTTTGAAAAGAAATCAAGGTTTTTATAAATCATGTAATCCAGTGATGAGGTGCAGAACAGAACAACAAAAGAAAAGATCTTGTGATCCTCCCTCACTCAATATTATATGTGACTCAATATGCTTTAAGTAATGTCTTAACTATTGCTTTCAAAGCATGTTGAGGAGCAACATGCTAAAAGACTTTTTTTGTGTGTGGAAGAGGGACTAAAGGAAAACCTTTCAATAAAAGTTGCCTTTTGATATGATACAGACACACTTAGCAGGTAAAAGCCTCCTCACCTTACATTGGGGATACCCTCCACTAAATATCACCATTTAACAGTAAGTGCATATGTGAATACTCCATATTTCAACATTAAAAGAATGAATCAATCTTCTTTCAGTTTCTTGATCAAACTTCAAAATTCCCATCCTATTTATATTTTTTGCTTTACCTCCTAGGTCAATTTTCTTTTGTGTCACAGTAAAGTCCTTGTCATGATAACTATATTTTAGAAGCATTTGCAGGTGAAGGTTGGCTGAAATGAAGGTTGGGTGAAAATTTCCACCAAGGCAGTTTATTTCCAATTTTTTCCTACAATGATAAAAGTAATCCAAACACGAAATTTAGGATTTAGGGGGAAATTTAGGAGGAAATGCTGAAAGAATATTAGGAATAATCTAAGAATTCTGAAATAAAAAGATTATTTCACCAGAGTGATACTCATCACAATTCTTAGGGTTACTGGGTGCTAATCATAATGATAATTTTACTCAGTAATACACCATACTGTTGCTGAAGATCAACTAGAAGTTTGATCCTTGCTTACATCCTCCGTATGTGCAGTTTGAAATTATGGAAGATGCTCCTGCACCTAAGGCTTGTACAGATTTTTTATAAATTTTAAATACCCTAAAAAGCTAAAGAAAAACAATAATGGTGAAGTTTAAAAACCTAACTCTCTAGAACTATTTTCAATCACAAACTGTCACAACAGCAGTTAAGGAATACAGAAAAATGTATAGAGTATATTACTTTTGGTGCCTATATTCATCTCCTTACATGGCTTAACTGCTTTGGGGATATTTTTTTTTAATAAAAGTGCTATTAGTGAATTATTTTAACGGTGACTGAGGTTAGTAAATTAATGAATTAAAGAATAAATTATTTCTTTAGATTCTTTCGTTTCTTAAAGTAAATTATACCAGTGTGAAGACATACAGAAAGTGTACACATTTTTAGCTGGACACCTAAACAAGTTGATACTTCACTTAGAATACCTTTGTTTGGAAAGAAATATAACTGTGTTGAATTTTGTATTTCATTTTGTTAATCAACATCATTGTCTATGTAAAATTCCTTAAGTATAGCTCTTGATGGAAGCATATTGCAGATTACTAAAATTCTTGGCATTTTATTATTTAAGTAATAAAATGGATAGCAATGAATAACCTACTATGAAATCTACAGAAGAACTGCTTGACATAATATGCAATAATTACGAAAACCAGCATTTTGAAAAATTATTTTACACTTTACAGTAAATAATAAACCCCAAGGAAATACTTTTTAATGATCCCAACTGCTTTATTCTGAATGGTACAGTTTTCAACCCTTTGAACCTTTTGATCTCAGCATCTCATGCCTACCTCTGGAGAAGAAAAGCAAAATCATTCCTACTTTTAAAAATCCCTATCTAAATCCTTTTAAATTCCCTCCAAATTAACTAGTTAGCTTACTGACATAATTATAATAAACTGGAACAAGACAGAGATTATTTTTTCACCTGAAGCAGATTCTTATCTAAATCAATTTTATTCAATTTACTAGCCACAGACCTAATTGTTTTTCTCATGAGTCCAGTGGTTTTGTTTTCTGTATAATACCAGCAGCTAGATAATGCAGTTTGTGTATTATTTTTATTCCACTTAAAAGACTGCCTAGAAGTTTACAACACCCAAAAAACCCTCAAGGAAACAAAACCAAAAAACTGAGATAAACACAGCTAAGATTTTAGACCCCAAGAACGTCTTTAGAGGAAAAAACAGATAATGCATAACCACAGTATGCTTTAAAAATGCCTTTTTTTTTTCTTTAAAAATAAACAGAAAATGGTTCACACTAGAGATTTCCAAATAGACAAGAGCAACAGTGTGAGAGGTTTTAGAAACAGGAAGGAGAAGACCTGGAAGTAGAAACTAGGGGGGAGAGAGAAGGATAAGACTGGTGTGGAGGGGAGAAAGAGTCCTACAAAAGAACCTCCCAGAGGAATTGCACACCTTCAGGCCTACCCACAGGGCAACAATGGCAGGGCTGAAAACCTAATCACAGAACATGAGAGTGAGGAAGTGAAGGGTGCTTCATTGCTGCTGTTCCCATTTAAATAGCAACAGTCTTGCTCCTTACATCCCACTGGCTCTCCTACCTTCTACTCACACCCAGGACCTCTCAAACATCGTAACACTTAGACTGCAACTTATACAGCAAAACCTCAAATTTTTTTTCCAGAGATTCTATCTTGGCAAAGCCAGAAAGTCAAATATTTGCTTCCCTCCTTCCACTTGAAAGGTACAAAACAGAGGCCACCCCCATATGAAGACTCCACATCTTCCTCTGGTATCCTCACAAAACTGGACTCTTAAAAGCACTCAGGAAAGCCCAGAGAAATCTGCTGGTGGGTCTGATTAGCACATTTCTAAACAGATGACACTTAAAATGTTATACCATACTTCTCACAAGAGTTGTATGTAAATGCTAAAAGAACAGCATTATGACCTCACTGAAATCCATTAGAGAGGTCCTAATTTCTTCTAAATGCAAGAGAAGTTTTAAACTGGTAAGTTTCTTATTCCATCAGACAGACCAGAGCCCATTGTAATAACTTTAATGGGCAAAATTAATATTAAAAACACTAAAGAAATATAATCTTACATGCCAAATATAGATTTTTAAATTGAAAAGTGAGAACTGAAGCAGTGCAGTACTCCAAGAATTAGAAAAGCTAACTTTCTAGAAGTCTATTTTCAATCACAGGCTGTCACAGGAGTGGCTGTAAATTCACAGCTCCATGACTTTACCTCTCAAGGGAAAGCATGGAAGAGAAGTCACTACTTTGCCTTTTGAAGCTAAGCTGGGCTGAAAATAGACAAATCTGCATTGCTCAATTATCTTCAATGTTGAGACAAAATAATGTGAATCAAAAACTTATCCCTTCAACAGAGCTCTGAAATGTTGATTTATGGGACAAGATGCATAACTTCTCCAATGGAAAGCCTATTGATAGTGTGCAATATCTTAATTTAGTCTGACAGGACAATAACAAAGTAACTGACTGACACTTCAGTAAAACATGAGTGTAGCTTTAGTAGGTAAAAGTGCCTCCGTGCTTGAGCCCAGTTACAGAATATGCTCAAGAATCATAACTCCATGAGCTAGTACCGTGCCACTCCTCAGTAAATGGCCAGGAAACCTACCAAACTGAAGGACAATATTCTTTGGTTCTAGAGAGGAGAAAAAAACCCAGTCATAATATTTCCCTTACGAAAAAAAAAGCCATTGCCATAAAAGAGTCCAAAGGCAGAAATTTAAAACATCTTGAGCTTGTTTTCTGAAAGAGAGTGGCAAAAGATAAGTTATCTACAGGATTTAGGAGCCAAAGCTCCCAAAGCTTAGCTTTCAGGGAGCTCTAGCACCTTATGGCACTTCAGAAATAATTTTCTACAGAAGCATTTTTGCAGGTATGTCAGATTTTGAAAAAAAAAAAGTAACAGCTATGAGCCATGTTTCAGTCAAGCTTAGGGCAACCAATATGATATAGAAGAAGTGCATTTAGCTAGCCAGCAATAACACATTTTTATTTAGACTTTAAAATCTCATTTATACTGCCATTTACTTGAATATCATAAAAAAATCAACATGGATGAAACAATATTTATAGAAAACTACATAAATGGTACATTAAACAACTCTGAAAGGACAAAGCTCAGACTACAAATCATGTTCAAATTAGAGACACATTTTAAGAAGATGAATCACAGTGATATTAAAAGATTTTCATGAGCTGCTTTGGCTTCCTGATAGTCATGATAAGCCACTCTTACTCATTCTTCTTTCAAACAAGCATTAAAGAATTGACATACATTTCAGAGAAGGAATCAAAAGCTCAGGAGTTCAAAATACAAATTTAGATATAGAATTAAATTTAAACTCAGGTGCCATGTCCCTGTTATTGTAAAACAAGAGTATATGCTCCTGTAAACAGCTTCTTTCTGTGCCATCGGTACAGAGTGTATCATTACCACAACAAATAAAATCCTTCCATTCTAAATTTATCACCAATTTATAAGGAGATGCAGAATAAGCTGAATTGTAGGCAAATATAATGCCTTTGAAAATAAAGAATAAAATGCTCCATATTGAGATGGCTTTACTTTGCATTTTAACCCACCTTAAGAAGAACTTTACTATATTAGCTTCTCATACTAAGTGCAATATGATGAATTTTAAGGTCAAAAGATATGTATCTTGAATATAAAAAGTAACTGCTCATTTGTAAAGTACTTTTACTGATATGCATAATCTTGAAAATTTTAAGAGTCTCATTTTGCATTTATTAAATATATCATTTCCACTGTCACCTTGTCCCTTTCTAAACATAGTAAATATGATCTACTTTACATTCGTAACTCGCTTCATAGCAAAGATATTTTGTAGTATGCATAGTGGAAAAGAGAGCTGGTCAATTCCTAGTAATCTTAATAACAACGATTCACAGCAAGTTCTGCTCAACATGAAATCCAGAGTCCAGTGAAGACCAGCCACGTTATGGGAAAGAGAAGCGAGAACACTTGGGATCTGCATGAGTGGAAACCAGCAACCACCGGTGAACGAGAGAGAGCTGTCCTGAACTGTACTCAATGCCTGCGACACTGAGAGAAAATGATCGTATTTGGCATAAAGAAGATGCAGACTAAAGCTACAAAGGAAACATGGCATTCCTAAATCGAAGGGTTTGGCAGTCTTGCTACTAGAATTGGGTCCTTGCTTGAGGCATTCCCTTGTGTTTAAGAAGTCAAAGTAGTAGATGATGATGCACTACACTGCTAAACCTAATACTCTGGTCTTTCACCCAGAGCTCTGGCTCATAGCACCTTACTCTTTTTGCCTCAGATCTCTCTGTCTCATCTATAACTTCACCTATCCCCAGTCTGTTCCCATGACCATGACACTCACTCGTCCAGCTCCCACTCCCATCCCTCAGCTGCTCACTACAACAGCGCTGGTGCTACAGATCTAACTTCACACTGCCACCCTGACGTGTCCACTGGCACTCCACATCAATCTGTTGACTACACCACCTCCTGCACTAATCCTCTCCAGAATTTTGTGGTAATTGAACTCCCTGACTGCTACAATTGCACTGACTACAACAGTCTTGAAAGGTCATATGCTCTGCCATGCTACAGAAGTATAGTCAAGCAAGGATATATTAATGATGTCTTGCTATTTTGTAACAATGTTAAAAAATTCATTACCTTTCTTAATGCATTGAATTAACTATATGTGCTTAATAAATGCTAAATTTGTTTAAAAGTTGCTTTTTATCTTGTTTGCAATGAAGACAAATATAAGGGGAATTTATAATTTTAGCCATGCCAGACCCTCCTAAGAGAAAGAAGATGAATCCAAGCAAATGAAGTAGCCAACCAAAGCTGAAGAGACCTGTAATTTCTATACTAAGTGGTTCCTCCACCTAAAATTATAAAGGTTACTGTAACCACAGACTAAGCTGAAAGGTTCAAGATAGGCCTGATCCATTAATCAGTCCAAGCATCAAGGCGACAGATTTCATCTTACTCTTTAATTCAGTTTCATTTTTTTTCTCATGAGATTATCTCTTGAGCAGTTTAGTTCAAAGTCATTAATTACTAAAAATTTCTTGGAAAATTAATGAAGTAAAGCTCTTCTCCTAGGCATTTTTCTACAGCAGAAACTCAACACTTTCCCATCTCATGTCCAAAAGCACTGTATTCTCATACTGCAGTATTCAAGGAAATCATGTCCAGTAGGATTGATTTCTAGAAACAAGCAGTCTCAAATTTCATGATCCACTGTTACTAGAAAAATGGTCTAGAACCACTTAGAAAATTCAAGACACACATACTTCTTACATGTAGAAAAGAAAATTTGTCTTGAAATCCACAATTGCCATAATTTTAGACCTGCTGCACTTGGCTGTGGTATTTATTGTGTTACATTTGGCACTAACTATGTTTGGCTTTTAAAATCATGTCAACATTTTCCATAAAAATAGTTCTATAGCTTCTCTAACAAAAATGGCCAAGTGTTCCAGTAATAAAATGTTAAAACAGCTTTTGTGCCTATAAAGACATTAATAGTGTAGAAATCATTTCAACTAATGTAATTCAAGACCTATAACTCCCAGAAGGATTTTAGCATAGCCAAAGTTTTTGTTATTTTTAGCTGAGATAGAACTGTCTGAGCAATGCAGTCTGTACCAAGCATACCAAAGAGTATCTAACATCAAGTAGGAAGAAACCTATTCTATCTTTAAGAATGTTTATTTCAACTCAACTTCAATCCACAAAAAGCCTGTATGTCCACAACGCTTCCTATGTGCCATGCAGGATCACCAAAGCAAGAAAAAAAATGAATACACCAGTTTGCAGTTACGCTAAAATAAAAATATGCAATACAAAAATCATTTCAGGGAAACCAGGACTGGTCAGTAAATGCAACTGCATCATTATTCTCACAGAAGGAGACTGTCAAAGGCGTGAGGGTCAGATAAATACCAAGAGCTCAACACATGCCAATCTGAGTTGGACACAACTCACATTTACGCTTTTCAAAATCAATCCTGTAATTCAGAGAAAAAGACCACTTCCTGTAAGTGGTAAAAATGAAAAAATGCTATATTGAATTCACCCTCCACCTTCTGCAATTAATTTTTCTATTTTTTTCTTTTTAAGAAAGTAAAGACTACTGCTAGTATAAACTACTTTTCCTATCTCACAAATAGAGTACAGGCTAATACAGATAAATTAATCTATTTCCCAAACCTATAAATGTATTCAAAAACATTTTCTACATGAGGAAGTTTTCATAGCCCAGTTTTGAGAGGTTTCAAGCAAAAAAGTTGCTGAATTCACAAATGAGTTAGGAAAATTAATGCCAAGGTTCTAAATTACTTTACAGAATGGATACATAAACCATATCCAGCTCTCATTTAATTTTTTCATCAAAACCTAACAACCTGGTACAGATTAGGCAGTACTGTGCAATATTACACAGGGAAGACTATTATATCCATGGAGCCCACGCAGCAAATGGGCAGGAAAAGGTGGGATGGGTTGGGACGGATTCAAGCATGGTCTTAAGTGCTCCTCATCCAGGCCAGACTGCCACGAAGTGACGTCACGTGGGTCTCAAGACTGTGTGTGATGTGAAAGCCAGCACACGCTTCTCACAACGTGGTGCATCCCAGTGACATGGCACAGCACTGAGGGGGAAAGTGCTGCACATTTGACAAACACTTGATTATTTCAGGAAAGAAAGAAAAGCTGTTTCTCGCTTCAGGTTCTCAGGTTTGGTGACCCGATTCTTGTTAGACTAGGACAAACACATTCTCCCTCTAAATACAAATTAGAGGTAATAGCAATGATTAATAATCCACATGGGCAATATTTCACATATGAGCATATGGAAAAATCAATATGAATCAGCACAACTGCCAGACAGAGGTGAAATCATGTGAGATACCAGAGCACTCATTGATTTTAACAATTGGGCTTCTAGGCACAAACATACAAACAGGGAATCTTGTTGCACATTAGCAGGTTGTAAATTTCCAAATAAAATGCTTCACTAAAAGTGAAAGGTTGTTTGTTTGCTTTTAATAGTACATCTGTTTTATTAAATTAGCAACACTTACATATTAAAGCATGTCTGGTGTCTGGTCACCTGAAATTTGTGTGGGAAAAAAAAGTATGACAAGAAGCCCACCCATATATTACTGCAAGCAATAAGTAGTACCTACATGAGGCACTGTTAAAATCACTCTTAATCCTTGTTTCTTAAAACTAGGAATATCTGTTAAAACCATCATTCTTTCCTAAGTTTCTCTTCTAACTAAAACAATAATAACAATAAAAATAACAACAATAATAAAAATTAGGTCAATGCATCAACCATGTAATCTGCTGAATGATACATCTCTTGGAATGTTCTGGCACATTCTTCAGCCAAGAAGTCTTATGATGATCTTGAGAACTCTGTGAAACTACCACTCTGTTCCACAACATGTCATCTGAAAAACTGAGCAAGAATTATGGCCTTCCTACAAAAGCAAATGTAAGGGTTCAAAAAAATAACTCACTTGAACATCTGTTCATATCTGGCGTTCGAAGTCCATAGTACCCCGATGGGCAGGAATGCAAGCATTCACCATATTGCCTCATTCCTTCTCTTCGTAGGAAGAAGAATAACTTGTGTTGGCACCTGATGCACCCATTATCCTTTGAACAAGTTAAACAACCTTTGCAAATTGGATTTGGTCCATAGCTGGCTGCAAAATAAGAAGATAAATTACACTTTAAGATCATTTGAAAGTTATTTTGGCTGAAGGTCCTCTTCCCTCTAAAGCGTTACTTATCTTCTGCATGACTACAAGAAGTTCTGAAGGGGCAGTTCTGAAAGTGCACTCAGTTTCATACATCTGTACTTGCACCAAATAAAAAGAAATGCAATCTCCAGATTTTTAATTGTATGTAGAATAATTCAATGAATTTACACACAATACAAGTACAGGCAATCAGAGACCAAGCTTTATAAAGTTCACCAGTAAATTTTAAGTAAAAAGGCAGTGCTGGATTCCAGTTTGAAGCTGGGGGCATAAGCATGCAACAGCAACAAAATGTAAGAACTTCAGCACCCTGATATATGCACCTGGAATCACATGCCAACGGAAATCCAGCAACACCATTGGCGCAATTTCTGACTTGTGAAGGGAGCAATACTGGGAGTAGGAAAGTCTCTGCGGAACAGATACAGCACTAGCAATGTGTGCTGTCCCCGAGGTCTCAGGGTCCTACAGCAACTGTCTTCTTGCAGACTCCTCTTAATCTAATAAGAATATCAAGACAATTTTTTTAAAAAAAGAGTAGCAGCTTTAACTTATAAGAACTTTTTCTACAAATTTCTATCCAAAATGGGCCGAAAACCATATTCACAGACATTACCAAAGGAGGCCACTTAGTGCAGATTACCATTTTACATCACCAGCTGCTGCGCATTCAAGTCTATACTCTGATTTTCTTTGAAGTTACTTGGCTGCTAACTGCATCACAAACTTCAGATACATCACTCTTTGTCCTTATGAGCTTTTATTATTCTGCCTTTCTGCGGAATTGCAGAACACTCCTCTGTCCCCATGGGATGTCAACTCCTTCTCAGGGGTTGGATCAGCACAGCAGGTTAGCAGAGGGAGGATGACTCAAGACATTCCTGAAAACATCATAACTTCACAGGTCTGTATTAAATATTAAATTGGCCACAGGACTTCACAGAAATTTGTCAGTTCAAACTTGGTTTACTGGAAATGAAAGAAAAATACTATGCAATGGAGGAAAGTGTCATTGGGGTCTCTCGAGTTTTTTAAATTCAAGAGTTTCTCACAGAGCAGCTGGCCAAAAGAGCAGACACTTGTTTAATTGTTATTTTTTAAATATTTAGAAGTATTCACACCCTAATGTAGTGATTGTATTTTTACCTTGTATGGCTGGATAACTGAGGTTGTTCAATTGATGATTTCACCAGCAGAGCCACGGAAAAAAAAAAAAAAAAGGAAAAGCCCACCACACTGTGGAATCAGTAGCTGATAAGCTTTACTCTCACCTTCACACATCTGCACACCACATTCCCATTCCCTCTCTGCTCCCATCCCTCCCCCCCAACTCTCTAAGTTCAGCATAACAGCACTGAACTCCGACCTTGTACAAAATAATCCTAGTGGGTGGCAGGTAGGACAAGACAAGCAAGCTGGTGTGAAATAGCTCAGTCAGTGGGGCACTTTCTGAGTACTGGAGTCCTCTGGCATCAGTGTCACTTGATGAGATTCCCTTGATGGGAATTACGTTCTCACTTTTTGTGGTGTATGTGTATGACTCTTCGGCACTCTGATAACCCTTTTGTAATGAGACACCCTACCAGACCAACTCCTAAACCAGTCCCCACCTCCTGTTGCCCACAAGACCCGAGATATAACTTTTCCTACAGTTCTACTTGTAGCTATTCTCATTCACAATCCACACACTGAACGACAGACAAGAAGAGAAACAAGCAGATGGCGAACTAGGCCTGGATGCATCCCTCATCTCACTGCCAGCAGGGACTGCCTATCTGTAACCACATCAAATAATATGTGACCATGTACTCCAATGCAACTGTTGCTCAACACATGGTGGGCAAATCCTCTAGACTTCTGAATTCCCTTTTAGCCTGCTTGCATGTCACACTCAGTAAATCTGTACGTCCAGCTTATTCAAGGTTCCTCAGAGAAGCTTGTATTGTAAGAAAAGAATTAAAAGGAGCAAAGCAAAAGCAAAGATGCAAGATGCCTGAACGGATTGACCACTGAGAGTGGTTTTTGGAATTTGAAACAGCTGAAATCAGGATCTCATATACATCATGAGTATGTTTTTGACTTAGGGCCCAGCCAATTGCTGACCATGTATATGTATATGGAGATATATATATATATGGACCCAGATAAAAGCCATATACATGGATATAGCTAAAGGGAAAAAACAGCAGGCCTGCTGCCAACAGACAGGGTAAAATTGTCTCAAAGAAGGAAAAAGATCCTTGTACAGGAGTTATCAGGGCTCACAGAAAGAGCTTTAAACTAGCTGTAAAAGGAGAAAAGGATAAGTCAAGGGTCACTAAAGATAAGTCCAGGGGCAGTATGCCAGTGTCTGAGGGACAGGGTGCTAGCAAGGTCCTTAGTCTCCCATCTCAGGGGAAGTAGGGGATGGAAATACATTTATCAGAGAAGATGCAAGGGTAATTTATGAGTTAGAAACCATGGAGGCACCTAAGATTATTCATGTAGGAATTAGGGCTTCTCCCCCACAAAAAAGGTGCTGGGATCAATAGAGCAGCTGAAGTGCATCCGCACCAATGCATGCAGAATGGGTAACGTGAGGAGCAGAAAGTCTCTGTACATCAGGAAAAGTATGACATAGTTGCCATCACAGAAACATTGTGAAAGGAGTCACACAACTAGGATGTTGCAATGAATGGCTATAAACTCCTCAGAAGGGATGGGCAAGGAAGGAGAGGTGGTGGAGTAGGCTTGTATGTTATGGGGGTGCTTTGGTTGTCTAGAGCTTGATGATGGCAAGGATAGGATTGAGTGTTTGTGGGTAAGAATCAGGGGGAAGGCCAACAAGGCAGGTATCATGGTGGGAGTCTGCTACAGATCATCTAATGAGGATATAGAGGCAGAAGAAATATTCTATAAGAGGCTGGGAGAAGTCTCAAAATCCTCACCCTTGTTCTCATGGGGGATTTCAACTTATCAGATGTCTGTTCAAAATACAACACAGCAGACAGGAAAGAGCCTAGGTGATTCCTGGAGTGTGAAGTAGATGACTTCCTCACACAGCTTGTGAGGGAACAAACTAGGGAAGGTAACCTCTGGACCTGTTGTTTGGGAATGGAGAAAGACTTGTGGGTGACGTGATGGCTGGAGGACATCTTGGGTATAGTGATCACCAAATGATAAGAGCTTTTGGTTCTTGATGAACTAAGGAAGGAGGTCCATAAAATCTCTACCTTGGACTTCTAGAGGGCAGACTTTGGCCCATTTAGGAGTCTGGTTAATAGTGTCACTTGGGAAGCAGTCCTGAAGGTCAACAGAGCCCAGGAAGGCTAGACATCCTTCAAGAAGGAAATCCTAAAGGCACAGGAGCAGGCTGGCCCGATGTGTTGAAAGATAATCCAGTGAGAAAGGAAACCAGCCTGGCTAAACATAAGGCTTCAGTCAGAACTCAAGAGAAAAAAAGAGAGCTTATAACCTTTTGAAGAAGGGGCAGACAATTCAGGACTACAAGGATGTTGTGAGGTTATGCAGAGAGAAAATTACAAAGGCCCAAGCCTAACAAGAACTTAATCTGTGCACTGCCAAAAATTACAATAAAAAATATTTTCTAAAAATGCATTAGCGACAAAATAAGGGCTAAGGAGAATCTCTGTTCTTTATTGCATGTGGGTAAAAAGTGTGACAAAGGATAAGGAAAAGGCTGAGTTCCTTAATGTCTTCTTTGCCTCAGTCTGTAAGAGTAAAACCCAGTGTTCTCTGACACCCAACTCCCTGAGCTGGAAGACAAGGACAGGGAGCAGAAGGAAGCCTCCATAATCCAAGAGAAAATGGTCACATTCGCTACACCACTTAGACCCACCCAAGTTTATGGGGCCAGATGGAATCCACACAGCGGTACTGGGGAAGCGGGTAGAAGAGCTTGCCAAGCCACTTTCAATCATTCACTACTGAGCTGGGAAGGTCTCAGCTGACTGGAGTTTGGTAAATGTGACACCCATCTACAAAAAGGGTCAGAAGGAGAACCCAGGAAACTACAGGCCTGTCAGCCTGACCTCAGTGCTGGGGAAGATCATGGAGCAGATCATCTTAAATGTCATCATGCTGGACATGCAGGACAACCAGGGGATTAGGCCCAGCCAGCATGGTATGAAAGTCAGGTATTGCTTGTCTGACCTGATCTCCTTCTATGATAAGGGACCCACGTAACAGACAAAGGAAGGGATATGGATGTTGTCTACATGGATTTTAGTACAGACTGAAACACCATTTTCCACAGTATTCTCCGGGCTGCTTATGGCTTGGATCGGTGTATTCTTCATTCAGTAAAAAAAGTGGCCGGATGACCAGACCCAGAGAGAAGTGGTGAATGGAGGTGGCAGCTGGTCACTAGTGGACTTCCCCAGGGCTGAGTACTGTTTAACATCTTTATCAGTGATCTATCAACCATCATCAGTTTGTAGATCACAAGTTGGGTGGGAGTGCTGATCTGCTGGAGAGTAGGAAGGCTCTGCAAAGGAATCTGGGCAGGCTAGATTAATGGGCTGAGGCCAACTGCGTGAAGTTCAATAATGTAAAATGTTGGGTTCTGCACTTATCTACAACAACCCCATGCAGTGCTACAGACTGGGGGAAGGGTGGCTGGAAAGCTGCTAGTGGAAAAGGACCTGGGAGTGCTTGCTGACAGATGGCTGAACATGAGCCAGCAGTGTGCCCAGGTGGCCAAGAAGGCCAATGGCATCCTGGCCTGTATCAAACATAGTGTGGCCAGCAGGACTAGGGCAGTGATTGTCCCCCTGTATTTGTCACTGGTGAGGCTGCATCTTAAATTCTGCGTTCAGTTTTGCGCCCCTCACTACAAGAAAGACGGAGGTGCCAGGACCATGTCCAAAGAAGGGCAATGGAGCTGGTGTAGGATCTGGAGCACAAGTCTTAGGAGGAGTGGCTGAAGGAACTGGGGTTGTTTAGCCTGGAGAAAAGGAGGCTCAGGGGTGACCTTACTGCTCTCTACAACTACAGGAAAGGAGGTTCTAGCAAGGTGGGAGTTCAGTCTCTTCTCCCAAGTAACAAGCAAAAGGATGAGCGAAAATGGCCTCAAGATGTGCCAGGGGAGGTTTAGATTGGATACTAAGAAAAACTTTTTCATGGAAAGGGTTGTCAAGAACTGGAACAGGCTCCATCCCTGGCGACTACTCATATTCAAAATAAGATGTGGTGATTAGGGACATGGTTTAGTGGTAGATTTGGTAGTGTAAGGTTAATGGCTGTACTCAATGTACTCAATAATCTTAAAGGCCTTTTCCAACCTAAACAATTCTATAATTCTCAATAGTGTGGCTTGGTGAGCAGGGATTAGGCTCTGAGGCACATACATGTCAGGTGTCCCTGCAGGTCTCTTGTCCACTTTCTGTCACTGACCTCCATGAAAATTCTTACTTCTTGCCTACAAAACATGTCTCTCCTTTATGCCTGCCCACATGTTATTCTCCTCAAGCACCCATTTTTTCCTGTTTCTGGTAAGATGTCCTTGTTGATAACCCTTTGTTCTGCAGGCAAATTTAATTATGCTGACTGGCTTCAGCCTTGGCTGTCACAGGAAAAGTAGTTAGAAACATAAAATGATCTTTCATTATCCTGTACCATTTTTTGTTAAGGAGATGGATGGCACATCTTTCACAGCATAAGGTCAACTCAAGATATATGAAAGTGCTCAGTAATACAGTAATTCCACAAATTGTATACCTTTGTCCCATAATTTTAAGTTACACATAGGTTTCCCAAATCGTAATATCCAGACTCTCCTCCTTCTTTATCTCCCAAGCAGTCTTAAGAAATTTTTTTAATTTCTATGCCTGTATTTTTTCCTCTCTTATAGGAACACTGTGAGATGCAAACTTGTAAACTGTTCAGAGATCCTCAGATATGAGGTACTGTATATAGGACACAGTTATTGTTACTTAAATGAATGATTATTTAACTCAACCATTGAATTTGGATGGCAGAGTTCAAAATTGTCACATAACTAATGGTCACATAGTGATGAATTTCCCTGTTGGTCTCTTATTTACTAAGTGATAATAAAACCCCCAAAATTCATCAGATATTTTTCTTTCTTTAGCACATTAAGAATTTTTTTTTTTATATTGCTGAAGAATTATACAGTGGTAAGGGAAAATAATACGATTTGTATGCTGTAATACAGAGAGTAAACTTTTTGAAAGAACCTGAACTGTGCTGCTTAGGCACCAAACAGTAATTTGTGGGTATTAGGTGTGCAATAAATTATTGTAAAGTGCATATCACTGAATCAAGGTTCTTCCACACTTACATTCTTTTCAGAGCTTCATGGGAAGCTCTGACTTCTACAATGTTTTTATTACTTCAGTTTGTCCCAAAGCAGGGAAAAATCACAATATGCTTTACTAATAAATTACTTGGACAATGGGCATATAGTTTAACAAAACATATATCATAGCACTGGTTTTGGTGTCACATAAGCAGGCCTTCTTGAAGATACCCACTTAACTATCTCTCTTTTGCCCCTATATACACAGGCTATAATTAAATTCTACAAAATCCTCCCCACTGCAAACTCTTCCCATGTCTGTTTCTTAACATAGCAAATAGAATGTATTCTTATCACATACAGCTTTTTTGAGTTTGCATATAGTTGCTCTTTGAAGGAGGAAGTGAACGCCTCTGCATTCAACAGAATCATCTCTACGCTTCCTTTTAAATCTTCTTCACTTCCCTTCTATGTTAGAGTGCAAGAAAAAATAACAAGCTTGCAAAACATGGTCTATCACATTCCAGGTTACCAACTGCATCACTTGCAATGTAAAACATCACACTACTCATCCTTATTTCAACCCTGCCTGGAACACTCTCCTCAACACTGTGTACCAGGCAGGCAGGTTTTCTCCAACCAAGTCCCTCATGGAGGCTTGCTCCTTCCACAGGGCCCACAAATTTTAACCAGTGTCAGAGTGCTGCTGTCATCACATCATAAAACTGAAAATGCACACATGCTCTAAGTTAGCACCATCCTCTGGCTCTCAAAGCACATGATTGCCCTGGTTGTCTATTAAGACTGTAAGGTCCTTGCAGCAGAAGTAATGTTTTGTACAGCCACATAAGTACATACACAAGTGTGAACACTGCACATAAACACAAACATGCACCTCAGTACAGATAGGCCATTTTCTATTCCTTCTGCTTCTACAACTATAGTCTAGAGCATTTCTATATTTAAAGAAAAAACATTTACAGACTTGATTCCCTATGTAGTGCCTTTATTTTAAATCTGGTATTATGTTTGCCAAGTTTAAAAAGGTTACTTGAGAACACAGACTAGTACCCAAACACTGAATGAAACACTTCTGAACCCAAGGGTGTTCAAAGTTTCATGGTTTGGATCCATATCAAGTAAAATCAAATGTCAGCTAATCACTTTAACTCTTGTCTAGATCAAATGTATTTAAGCCACATTGCTGAAGCAGTTTTAAGTGAATTGTTATGACTATTGGAAATCACAAGAGAATCAACAGTGTAAAATGAGTCTAGCCTGTTACCCACAAGAATACAAGTCGTTCCGGAAGCAAGAGAACTTAGAGCATTTGATTTTTTGTGATCTTACTGCCCTGCAGCCCATACCACGACAACTGCTTCTAATTTGTGTGTTTCTTATATACCCACTTGTTGGGTGTCACAAGGCTCTTTTGAACCTGGTGCTTCAGCTTGCCACAATAACCTGGTATTTTTATGCTTCTGTAAAAACCAGGCTGAAATGGACAAATGAATCCAAAACGAACTGGAGAAAGAGGAGGGCTTGGCAGAGAAACAAGAAGGAGAAAAAGTCATTCCTTGAACAAAATTTCTTTAGAGAGCCAGGCTAACATGCCCATTATGTCCCTAATATCACTTGCTGTCTGGTTGTTGTGTCACTGTTTGGCAGACCTTGGTCTTTTGAGCTCTCTGAAGTCAGAAACTGGGCTAGCTGATGCAATATCCAGCTTAACAGCACTCCTCTCTAACTGGGACTGCAACCACATAAATGCTGGCAATTGGATTTTAGTACAGATCTAGCAGAAATGTGTCCAAGACACTTATCACTGTAAACATGAGATGTGCAGATGGGATTAAGAGGAGGGAAGCAACTAAAAGACCATTACAAGCTGCATTTATTGATGAAAGAGTAGATTTCATAATTCTGAATTCAATTAATGCTATAAAGATATCCCATATATATCTCAATAAAACCAACTAAAATACACTCATGCTTGGCATGTGTACTCAGGGTACCAAAGAACGGAACAAGGAATACAGCCTTATGCATATGCCAGTATTGTACAGTATACCAGTGTACTAAGACTGTAACACTGCAAGTTCACTGTAGTTAAAATACATCTGATGGGCCATGAATAGAAGCTGGCCAAGAAAAATACCTATTTTTCATTAGAACTTTGTAAAAGCAAAAGTAGGGTTTAGACAGAGAACTTCAGTAACAAAACAAAACTAAGAAAAAGGCTAGTTTGTTTCTAGTAATTATCTTTCAGAGAATTAAAAGATTCAAGGTCAAAGGGGACTTTTATGACCAGTTAGGCCAATGCCCTGTACAAAGAAGCCACAGAACTTGTGCTTTACTGAAACATATCATTTAAGAAACCATTCAATCTTAATTTTTAAATTGTCAGTGGTAAGGAAACCACCACAACCTTTGTTAAGATATCATAGGGGCTAATCACTCACACTGCTAAAAATCTGCAGTGGAATTTTGAACTTCAAATAGTAACCACTGGACCTTTTTATATCTTTGCCTGCCAGTTTGTTAACAGTTTTTCAATGTTTTTTTCCCAATGCAGACCTTCTGATCAGGTCAAGTCCTAGCCTCCTCATGGGTAAGATAAACAGAGCAAGATTCCAGAATGTCTCACCGCAGGGCAAAGTATCCAGTCCTTTGATCGATGCCTTACCATTTTATCAACAGGATACTTAAAAAAAAGAGCTCAGCATTGGAAGAGCAATTGTATCAGTGCCAATACCAGTGAAGTGATGTAACTTCTCTACTTTTCCTAGATATTACTCTCCTTAAACACTCGTGTGTTATGTAAATTTTTTTTACCACAAAGATACCATTTTCCAAATACCACACTGCTCTGGGTAGGAAGTTACAGAGATCACCCAGCGTTCTTTCTCAGGACATTGGGCCTACATCACTCAGGATCATTTTCTCTGAAGCTGCCCACAAATAAAAACAAAACACGTTCCCCACTCTTCCTCTGAAGACAGATTAACTGCAGGGTGGCATTTCACTTCAATGAGTTTGGTATAAATCTCACCAAATTTATTCTTGTGAGCAATTTTTTCCTGCTTGTTATGAAGCAATTTCTTCACTTCCTTTGTAGGTCTTCATTATATTTTCAATATCACAATTTTATGCTTAAACTACTTTTATTTATCAGATAATTTCATTATCTCATTACTGATATAATGTCCTTCTGATTATTCTACTGTGGGCAGACTTGTCTTCATTCCATCTATATTCAAACAACAGTGGCCTTTTATTCCACTTCCAAATCAAAACATTTTACTGTTACTACACAGCTATCCAGTTCAGCTACCTGAATACTTTCAGAATTTTCTGTATGGTTTTCCCCACCACGATAATAGGGACAGTCACTATGATATTGATACATAATATTGACATTATTCTCCTTCAGCAACCTGGCAAGTCTCAAGAAATCACCTACATGATGAGCTATGTTGCAATATTTAGTGACTACCGGCATTATCAGCACTGCACACTGACTATCAAATTCAGAGGTCTACCAATAACATGACTCATATATTGGTTTCAGGATCCCTTGTTTACTTATATGTTTTGAGAACATCACTGACTTTTACTCCAGCAAGGCTTAACTACCAGTAATAGGGGTATCTCAGCCATCTTTCTGCTTTCAATCATCAGGAGCTTTAAAAGGTATCTCTCATAGTTCACTTCCCAGATATCTACTGTCAACTGGAATTATTTAACACCCCTTGTCCTCTTCTGTCTGCTGTTCACAGTCTACCAATCTTCACTTGCCTTAACTCTACTGAATGCTGCCTCCTCCTTCTACTTGTGCTGTGAATTCTCCTTCACAGTCTCTCTCTATCTAGTTCCTTGCGTGAAATTTCCTCTTCCCCTGAAAATGGAGCAGTTTAGTTGTTCAGACCTCTTGCATTTCCCCAGTGTTCCCCAGTGATGGTATTTGTCCTTCCAGTCCAGAAATCCAGAGCTGTCACCAATTTACATTTTATCCATGGGAAGTTCTTTCTGTCTACAGGACGGAAAAAAAAACCATGGAACATCTGTTGCAGGTCAGAAATACGACTCCATCACCTTCCTTCCTAAAAAACAGGTACAAATATAGACAGAGAGGAAAGTGTCCCACCCCCTGTTAAAATGTCCTAGGAGATCTTAGCTTTTATTGCTATTTTCTGTTCACAGATTCTATTGTGAACATCCAGTTTTATTCTAGGTCTTCCTGCTGCGACCGACAGAGTAATTCAACACACACACTAGACACACTGGCAGTAAAAGGTTCAAACATCACAGCCATAAAGTGCATTCGGAGACAAAGAAAGGTAAAATAAAATAAAATAAGGCCTCTTTCCTTGTGTTCATGTTAATAGGTCCACTAAAGAGCCTATTAAGAAAAAAATAACAACAAAACCCACCACAAAAATCAAGCCTTACCAACCAACGGGTTCACAAATACCACTCACAGGTCCCCAACCCCCACCAAGTATTCACATTTGGTATTTTAAAGTCTTACATGACCCACATTAACGTGTATATTGCCAATCCCACTCCTGAGTTTTAACTTACAGCCCAATCCATTTCAGATATAATCAGAAATTGCATTATTCTAAGAAATGAATCAGCCACTTCCTTTAATCCACTCAAGTTGTTGATTTGTAAAGCAGCTGCTTCAGTTGTCATCACATTAAGAAGAACCCCTCCAAGTTCATCATCCCCTTATGATTTGATAGATTGATGCCTTTTTTAGAAACCCTATAGTCTAACAGGACTGAAACATGGACAACAATTGCCCATTGCTGTACTGTTTGCACAGCTCTGGGCAGTTTTGTCTACTCCAGATCTCAAAAGTCTTTATCTTATCTGGTATTTTCAGTGTCGGTAAAAATATTCATAATATAACCTTTGAATAAACTTCAATTGCGGTTTAGGATACTTTGTAAGCCCCAGATAATTTGCTTAAATGTCAGTAACTTCATGTAACTTCACAGTAGCCTCAAGAGACTCCGATCATAAAACTCAAGAGGACTTTTAACATGCGGCACTTTTGAAGGATAACTTGTCTTCCAAATGCTTTTATTTACATTTTACATTAATTACACTTTCAGCTTTTTACAGATCTAGAGAGTAAAACAGAAATACCTCAAAGCCATTTGTTAAAAAGAAGCTGTTGATGTTCCTCAAACACCAGCAATTCAGACATGGAGGCAAAGCACCACAATCATTATCTTTGGCAACAGCAGAGTTTTCATTACATCTGAGGAAAACGGCACAAATCAACTGATGGGAGAGAGGTCCAACCCCCAGTCTGCTCTGCCCCCAGGATCTACCCCAATGCTCAGCTCTCTCCAAAATGCCCTTCGTGCAGTGGTAGAGCTCCTTTGCCTTAGTGGCACAGCAGACTGGTTTCAGTGAAGGGATAGCTACAGGTCCCTTCCACCAGCCCAGCACGCAGTAACTCGCCGCGCTCTCACTGCGGTAAAGTACAGAGGAGTGTGTCTACTGAAAAGCCTGGCTGCTCAGCACATGGAGCTCTGTGCCTGCACAAAGCTGACCTTAACCCACCTACAGCAGGAATTGTGAGTTTTCAAAACCAATCATTGTGTCCTCCCAAACAGGCTTTTGAAAATCACAGTCGTCACCTAAGACTTTCTCTATTTTTCACTTATATCCACTACACCCCACCTATGTATGAGGCAGGGGAGCACCTTCTAGACTTTGTATGTGGGAAGAGAAACAGGGAAGACAGTACATGAAAATCACCATGTTCCCCAGCTTGTTGCAAGGGGGAATTTTATTTGCCTTGCATTGAAAATAAATTGTATTGGGAAGCATGAGCAGACGCTCAAACAGAGGCTGGTAGTTCCACTTCTAATACAGAAAAAGTCATGCTTCTTCCAGAGACTTACTATACCTTGGACCAATTCTTTATAGATGGTGTTGGTGTGAAAAAACAAAAACTAAAAAAAAAACAAACACTCCTTTACTTTCCTCATAACACCACACTGGTGGGAAGGCCTGGCCAGTGGAGTCCACAAGTAATTCCACCTCCCAGGTGGTTAGAAGTCACTTGGATACCAGTTTCAGTCTTTTCCATTTCATATTCCCATGATAGAGTCATTCAGAAAGCACAGACTGTCACAGCCTATTCCATAATTACACAGATTGCACAGAAATGCCTTTTTGCCATGTACATATTCTGTGTGCCACTATCTGATAGCACAGTCAACAGCAATTTTCACCCAGCATACTGCTGCTGCAAATCAACATCTGGGACATAAATCCTATTGGAACAAAGTCTCAGGCATTTAAAAAAAATCACTTTTTCCAAGTCTTTTAATATCTAGAATATTTCAGCTAGCTGCTGTGGATAAGATTCATCTTTAGCATGCAGGTGAATAAACAGAGATTTAATTTCTCCCCTTTGATGGTGGGTTTATTTTGTCTTCCATTGTAAGTTATAACTTTTCCAAGCACTGAAAACTGCAGGGATCCAACAAAGAGGCATTCCAACAAAAACACAGTTCCAAATCCAGATCCACCCAACCACTGAAGACAAAACATTATTGGCAGCACTGCAGCTAAAGAGGTGAAGATCCAGAACACTCTGCTTAAGGCACAAAGTACAATGACATACAAGAAGACTTTATGTATGATGCACGATATTTCACTTTACCTTTTTGTACTTTTACTTAGCAATTCCTAAAATAGTAGAAAAGACTGAGGAACAGGAAAAACAAAGTAGTTACAGAAGCAGCTCATGTCTTTCTTTTCAATTCCTAGAAGACGAAATGAAACATATTTTAAAAGTCATAGATCTGTACTCTAAATGCAGACAACCCATATAGAAATTCGAGCAGAAATAAACAGAGGCAAAGACTACACATTTACTTTCATTGTTATATTAAATACCACTAAACCAATGAATACATGCTTAACTATTGATACTATCACATTTTATTGTTCAGCAGGAACTGGCAGGTAACAAATAAATGTTTGACTGAGATTTTAAAGCAGGGACAGTGAAGAGCATGCCTTATTTCTCCAGATTATAAAGCAGTGAACACACTGCTTAGTGTTTTACAAATATCAAACAGCTGAAATATTGAACAGCATGTAAATGGAGAAGTTTGCTTTTTTCTTTTTAAAGAACATTATTAAACTAAAAGTTACAGAAAGTGCTAGCCTCTAAGAATGAAGAAATTCAAGGTTTACATAGTTATGAATAGTCTGGAGGATGTAATGTCTCTAAATATAAGTAACAAAGTAGGAAACTGTAAAATGCATGTGAGGTTATATTCACAGTATCAGAAGTTTTGCAGAAGAAATGCTGCACAGGGCTTTACAATTGACCAAAAACATACTCTGGGCAAAGCTTCAACATACAAGCAGATTTGCCAGATATTCAAGCCTGATGGAGGTAACCTGCGTTTCAGGTTAGGCATTAGGTTGAGAACAAAGCTTGGACCACACAGAAGTAAAATTGCTCCTCAGGGTACTGCAGAGGACTAAGCTGGTAGTCTTCTGGTAAATATGATGAGTCTGTAGAGAAACTGATTTGGTTACTGTGTAGACTCAGCACTGCATTTTTTGAGCTACGGCAGCAGACAGAGAGTAGTTAATGATTAGGTTTGCTCTAGAAAATTGAAACCACTTATAATGGTCCCAGGCTCGTCTTGGATTGAATCTATTAAAAAATGCCAAAAAATTCATTTCTGGAATATTTCACAGAAGAGAAATGATTCCTCCAAAGTTCTTCCATCAGGTCTCAAAGAGCATCATACTAGAGACCACCAGAGGCACAAATTGCATAAGCCCCTGAAAAAAAACAACTACTGAAAAATGCATTTAAAATTTTCAAATGAGACACTGAAAACTTGGCAGCTAAACTTTGATATTCAAAAAGGTTTTTATTTTCAACATTGCTGTACAGTAACAGACTTCAGTCATTTCAGCTAAGTCAGGAACAGCCAGGAACACTCCAGTTCTGACTCTCCTGGTACAGTTATCTGAATGATAAAAGTTTATTGATAGTTTTCCAGAAAGGAAGGATTGTGTAACACAGCCTTGGTGCAGCTACAGTCTTTAACTAAACTTGCTAAGTCATCTTGCAATTATAACTCCCATAACTAGATTCTGTTTCAAAGTAATTAACTGGAAGAAAGAAAAATTATCATCCCACTGAAAGCAGATGGTATAACTCTTCAAGAATTGGACTATTAGGAAAGCCTGTGGAGACCCCAAATAACATCACTGAGTAAGGAATATCCTAGCCACACTGTCATTTAACAAGAGCAGACTAAAAATTAGTAGCACTAAACATGCTCCCATATATATTGGTCCAAAATCCCATATTAGAACCTTAAATAAACAAATCAATAAACATTTTTCATTTACAAACTATGTGTAAAAAACACCACCCTTTGTGTAGATAAGTCTGGACTCTAAAACAAGAAGTCAAAATGACTGAAAACAAATTTATTTCATTGCATATAAAACCTTGTGCCCTGGGAAGGAGAGTGCACCCAAATTACCCCCAAATACACCAATTTTCTTCACAGTTATTTCATAGAAAGAAAGGAAAATATTTAAATGCTTCTCTCGCTTTGTAGCTCAGACTTACTTCAGTTTATAGTTTCATAAGATTTTTAATAGGTATTTGTAAAATATTAAACTGTAGCTGAGAATCATAAGTACATTTTCATCTCTACCACCAGAGGCACTTTTAAGGAAGTTATGACACTTTCTTTTGCCTCTGAAGAAAAACAGCATTTATATTTAAATTTGTATTTGAACACTTAACTTCAACTGAAACCTCAAGTTACATAATCTCTATGGTGTTGGGTTTTTTGTTTGTTTCCTGTTATTATTTTTCTGTCATTATGAAGCATACAGAAAATAGGCTATACTAACCTGAGACATATTTTTTAAAAATGGAACAAACGGATATTCTTTAAAGTATAGCTCCTCTCCAGAACATGACTGCAAAATCAACATGGTAGTGTTCCACACTTGTGTCTCAAGGACTTGCAGAATAATTTGCTCAAGTTATGAGCATGTGTGTGTGTGTATGTACGTGCACATATATGCATGTGCAAACACACTCCCTGACAAAACCAGCACTAGAAAAAAAGTAATTAAACCATTTCACATAAGGTGCTTGTATTTCCCCTCAAAGATTTTGTACTCATTACGGTTTCTATTAAACCACCAAAAAAACCACATGGCCTTCATAATTAAAAGACAGTAAATAAAGGCAGAATGTAGGTTGCCAGTGCAATTTTATTTCATTATTTTTTAATAATACAAGCATTTTTTTGTCACAATGATGGCTTTGCAAAGCCAACAGGACAACCACTTTTATTACTATGAAGTTAGAATTACAGAGAATGTATGCAGGTCCCACAGAAAGTCCTTATCTCATAAAAGATATTTTATATTTTCAAGATTATTATATTTTTTTTTAATTAAAATATAAACCATGCTTCAATATAGTACTCTTAACGTTTACCTCAAACACTCATTTTCAGCAGCTTATACTACAATCATTAAGATACAGCATAATCCTAAACACAAGGCAACTCCTAATTTTAGTTTATACCTAGTAAGAAACATCAGGGTCTCCTTACATTCATGGTCACGGGACAAGAGTCAATGGTCCAACTCGCTAAGACCAAGCAGCTGGCATCACCTCCACGAAGGGAGATTTGTGAAAGCATGAGGTACACACAGCAACTGCCGCTGCCTCCATGTGGAGCTGCGAACTCCTGGCTTAGCAGGCCTGCCTCCACACTGGTCATCACCGGCAGCCATTGATTAAAAGTTTGTGACTACAGTCAACCTTTTACCAGCAGACCTGACTCCAGTTACCACCTCTTTCCACTTGAGCAGGAGCACTGGCCCCTGTGAGTCTGACGCTGAATTTGGGGCACACTGAAATACAAGTTGATGTTAACTTTGGGGCTGTTTTCCTTTAAAAAAAAATAACTTGTCCTAATCTGCCTGAACAGAAAATGAAACAGAAGTATCTGATCAAGATAAAAAATAAAGTAGCTTATTTAGAATCACAGTGGAAAATACCAGAGAGATAATCATGTGTAATTATCAGACTTAAATATTTTACTGCAGCCAGAGGAGAACACTGGATCTGGGAAACAGCTTCCCCTCTCTGCAAGTTTTCTGTAGGGATTGTTTGATGATACAGTGCAGTCAAGTTGGACTAGGATTCTGGTAAAAAGGTATCAAATATCCTGCAACGACAGAATGAAAGGGGAGGGGGAATGGCACCCTCCTATGCCAATTCTCTCTCTCCTACACTCCTCATATATATCACCATTCCCTGTGGAGCTATTAAACTCAGTGTATAGCCCCTTACAATTACTTATAGCCATCTGATTTTTATAACTTCCCACTCCAGGCTTTCATTAACCCCAGACTCACTTGATGCCAAGTCTTCCTTCCTGGAGCACCAAGGCTATGTGTGGAGTCCAGCTGGTGAGTCAGGGAGACGTCGTAAATTGGAAGAATGTGCTGGAGCTACTTAAAGTTGTGGTGAACCAAAGGAAAAGGACCAATTGCACGAAAGATCTAGGAAATGGATAGAAGGTGTTAAAATATCTATCAAAAGCATTATTTGTGAAATGACATCCAGAGGAAAAGAAAACCTAACACTGAAGACAAACCAAAATCATCTATCTAGACCTGATTCTGCACAGCAACCCATAAAAACAGACCCCAGTCAGCACACACCTATTGTCATACATTTCCTGACTTCTAGAAATGCAGCACAGACAGAAAAGCAACAGATTTCCAAACCTTGTTGATGTGCCTCTACTTTTAAAGCTGCCAGACTTTAATTGCTTTTCACAATGACCTCGCATGGCATGCCTTGACTGGGAACATATTTTTATAGCTGGTTATAGCTCCCTCTCTGCAAATGGAAACACTGACAGGTTTCTAATTCCAAAAATATTATCAGGAACCATAACAACATGAGTCTGGTTTAAAACATAACCTGTGACCTGGAAAGTCATTTTTAACACTTTATGTTTTAACATTTTGTGTGCTTTTTCAGAATGGGTTAAATGAAAAAAATAGAAACTAAAAAGAATTCCAGGTGCCAAAAATACACAGATTTCCCTCACTCTCCGCTATGGTCCTCGTCGAACATCTTCATCTCCAAAGATGGAGAGAAAAGCATAATTGTGGCATATACCTGCACAAAAACATCATGCTATGCTTAGCTCTGCTTTGTTGCAAGTGTTGTAAAACATTCACTTTGCTTTAGTTTTTAAAAATTAGTTAATTCGTATGTGGAAAAACAGAGAGAAGGACGCATAAAGAATTTCACAGAACCATTTGGATTGGAAGTGACCTTTAAAGATCATGTAGCTCCAACCCCTCGCAATGAGCAGGGACATCTTCAACTAGAGCAGGTTGCTCAGAGCCCTGTTCAATCTGACCTTGAATGTTCCCAGGTATCACAAAATATGCTGCGTTTGAAGGGACACACAAAGATCATCAAGCCCAACTCTTAGCCCTGCACAAGACCACTATCAAGAGCCACACCATGAAAGGACCATACAACTGCTTCTTGAACTCTGGCAGGCTTGGTGCTGTGACCACTTTCTCCAGGAAGCCTGTTCCAATGGGGCATCCACCATTTCTCTGGGCCACCCATTCCAGTGTTTCACTGCCCTGATTGTAAAAAACTTCTTCCTTATCTCTAGTCTGAATTTATCCTCTTTCGTTTAAAACCATAACTCATCCTCTCATAACAGGCCCTGCTAAAACATCTGTCTCATCTTTCTCATAAGCCCCTTTAGGCATTGGAAGGCTACTACAAAGTCACCCTGAAGCCTTCTCTTCTCCAGGCTGAACAACACCAACTCTCAGCCTTTCTTCTCAGGAGAGGTGCTCCATCCTTCTAATCATCTTCATTGTCCTCTTCTGGACTCTGTCCAACATCCTTCTTACATTAGGAAAGCTGGATGCAGTACTCCAGGTGGGGTCTCACCAGACCAGAGCAGAGGGGCAGAATCCCCTCCCTCAAGTTGCTGGCCACACTGCTTTCGGTGCAGCCCAGAATATATTAGACTTTCTGGGCTGCAAGTACACATTGCCAGGTCACATCCAGCCTCTCATCCACCAGCACTACCAAGTCCTTCTTGTCAGGGCTGCTCTCAATCTGTTCTTCCCCCAGCCTGGATCGACACCAGGGGTAGCTCCAAACCAGGAGCAGCACTTTGCACTTGGTCTCATTAGACCTCATGAGATTCCCATGGAACCACTTCCTGAGCTTGTTCAGGTCCGTCTGGATGGTACCCCTTCCCCTAGTCATGTCATCAACAGCACTCAGCTTATGTCTCCTGCAAACTTGCACTTGATCCCACTGCATCATTAATGAAGATATTAAACAGTACTGCTCCCAGTGCAGGCCCCTGAGGGACACATTTGACACCAATGTCCGTCAGGACATTAACCTGTTGACCACGTCCTCTTCACAGCACTGCAGCAAACGCTTTATCTACAGAGAGTTCAGACTTGCTTCTGGAGAAGCTAACTCTAAACCAAACTATCTCACATGCAAAATTATCTGATTACACAAACTCACACGAAATGTTCTGGTTACGCTAACTCACAAAATGAATTTTAATGCTAGAGACATGAACTGTGCCCCATTAAAATTCAAATAAAATCACCACAAATGCTTGACTTTTCAAACAACTAATCTGCCAATTCAACAACAAATGTGAAATAAGGAGGGAATTTTATAAGTCGTGCTTCTGCATGCCTCTACAGTACTACTGTGATGGCTTTCTAAATATAGTTTTCTAAGGTATTCTGTTCCCTAACTACATAACTCTTTATCTGAATCTACCTAAACTTTAAAATCCTGTGATACAAAAATGGTCCTTCTCATTTGCAAGGATGTACAGAAAATATTATCTCACTTTACAGATCTTCCTATTTCAGAATTAGTCTTCATTCCAGTGCAGAATAAAATAGGAATAAATAATTCAAAGATAAGCCAAGTTCTGGTGCTGCCCACATGACAAGAGTATTTCACTGCACCAAGAGCAGGAACACAGGCACTTGGGAACTGGCATCACAGGGCTTCACATGTACTCATGCCCTTTCATAATATTCAGTGGGCTAAGTGGAAGCCCACAGTCATCAGCAGCAAGACAAACCAATCTGCTCCCCCCACAGTGCCTGGGAAACTAGAGGAGCAGCCAAAGTCCTGACAGCACCAGAACATCATGGTAAAGTGAGAAATCCAGAGCTCAGGAGCTGCCCCAGTCACCACTCCCAGCTTCAGCCTCCACAGCATCCTTCTCAACTAAAAATACTGCCCCAGGGAAGCCCATCAGACTAAGAGGGATTTATACACCAGTGGTTTCTGCAGTGATTCCAAGATGGTCTAGACTTGGTTGCAAGTAATAACCTGCTGACTGACAATATTTAAGTACACCCACATTTATTTTATGACTAACAATCTTCCTGCTATTGTATTCATTAGTAATAGAGTCTCCCTGACTCTCTGGAAGAATACAGGCTACAGGAGAGTGGAAATACATACACAGTGCAGTATTTTAGAACCAGCTTACTTCTTAACCATATCCATTAAATTTTACTTCATTCTACACTTCTCTTTCTCAGCAGAAAAGATACAGAATTAAAGAATTCTGATTTAAAAATCAGAAGAAATTGCAACTATTACTAGATAACCCTAGAGCTGAAACAACACATTAGGAAACACAAATTAATAAGTTACATAAGATATACTTTACTGCTTAACTTGGTTGAAGACTGGAGAATGTGCATTTATCAACACAGAGAAGTTCAAATATAATTGCCATCTCCTTTTAAAAACTGTCTGAACTCTGTTTCCTTGAGGAAACAGAGCCTTAATTATAGTTTCCTTCAACTGTAACACTCATAGCTCTTAAATCCTTAGTTTTATTGCCAGTAATTAGAGAGTGTATGGTTTCTGTCCAAACGATGGAATTGTTCTAAAATGAGAACTTTGTCAAGAAAATAAAGTACTTTGGTATGCCAAATTACCATTTTACTCTCTCCCCTTACCCTCCCCTGCTCTATGTCGCTGAATATAACATAACATTTATTGTGCTTGGCTTTGTCCCAGACAAATGAACTTGAAATCATAATTTATCATTTATGATGCCTTTTCTAAACACATTTGGCAACCGAATCCCAGTCAGATCCCTTTTTATGAGAGTTTGAGCAAGTAAGGCTTTAGACACCAGGAAACCAATTTGTACCAAGAGTCAGAGTACTATACCCAAACAGTCTCAAATATATTCTGCAAAAGTAAAAGCACTTCCTGTAAAAGATAAAATATATGACTAAAACTTTTGGGCAGTATTTCGATCATTGTAGGCTAGAAACAATATACAGGTTAAAAAAAGCCTTGCTCAGTAGAAGAGTGGGCACACATAACACAAAAATTCTACCTCAGCAATCTTCTGTTTATATTAGTCCACTAACAACATATGCTTTGCATCCAAAAATCATAAAAATAAATACAAACACCACACAGCAAAGCAATACTGTAAAACTGGATGTAGACCCTGCAATGTTGTATCACTTACAAAACAAAATCTTTGAACTAAAAACTGCATTACAGCCACTGCTACCTCAGGAAGCTGTGGTTTGCTGCTTGGAACACTTCATTCATGTATTATTTTTAGGAATTTAGACATCTAAATAAAATTTTGTAGGGACACAAGGTTATCTAAAGGTGAAACTTAGTTTATCGTATTTAAAAACACAACAGAAAAGGAATACAGAACAATAAGTGTTTACTGAGGCAGTCTTTTTGAAGAATGTGGTAATTAGGAGAGAAAGAAAAGCTTGTCATAACTCTTTCAGTCCAAGTTGTGCTCTTAGAAATCTGCATCACCAAGAGGCTCAGAAGCAGTTTCAGATAGAGATGGTAGTTTCAACACCACATCTTTTCAAAACTGGATTTCTTCACTGTAAATACCTGGTTGAGAAGCAAGAAATGCCTTGCCTGGTAATGAGAAGGCTGAAGTGCTTTTCTGGGTTCACTCAGCTGATTGCAATCAAGCTGTTAACTCCCTTTTGCTTTCTATTAAAAAATGAATCTGATATTTCTCATAACTTTATTCCTACTGACAGCACAGGGACAAACACCTCTAGGGCCTTCAACTGTCCCATCAGAAACCCTTTTGTTGTACCAGCACCAGCTTTTACTTTTCCCTTCCTCATAAAATGCTGTCTTACCAGGTCCTCCTGCAGTCCCCTGTACAACCACCTAGCATGGCATGGACCTCTGTGGAAAGATCTGCATTCTCTAATCAGGTGCAGAGAGAATTAGGAACATCTCACTTGGGAAGCAAGATACTCAAGTATTTACATGTCCAAGTACCCAATTAAATGGGTTCTGTAGCAGAGAAGGAGGCCACATCAACGTTTAACCCCAGAAGGCCATAAGCTTGGCTGGTCTTAGGGCACTTGGGAACATTAAGGGCATTCAGAAGGAATTTCAACAAGTTTGCTGGGAGATTAGTGTGCAACAATTTTACAGGAGGTGAACACATACTGCAAGAAAAGTTTCAAAAATGAAAATTAGTCTATCATATTCACACCATGTTTCTGCTATTCCACTTCATTTATCGGATGAAAAAGTGCCACAAGCAACCTTACTCCAGGCCAAGGTGCATTTGAATTGAAACCTTTACTTAGTTCTTTACTGTATGAGATGCGTATTAACAACAAGAAGCAGAGATCCAGTAACAAGGAAGCCCAGGTTACAGTTCAACAAAGAAGTTTTGTATGCTGCAGCTAGGTTCCCTGCCTTTATTTCTACTTGACAGTAAAATGGCAATTAGCCTTGATTAGTAAGGTGCTTAAAACCATTCCTACTACCTTATTTTTTAACCCACCCCTCCAGTTTTTATGCTTGCCTCCACAGTCCAAATTTGGTCATTGGAAACAACCAAAAAACAACTGCAGGTTGTGCATTTAGACTCTGCACTGAACCAGTGGGAGATTTACCAACATTCAGCTGACTTAGTCGTTTAAATCATAGGAATTTTATATACTTTGGGGATTGCCTTTCTGCTGCTTGCACTGTAGCAAATGTGCCATTCCCACCCCCATCAATCCCGCTGTGTGCAGGAACTCACACTCCTTTTCTACCACTGGGATGTTATGCTTGTGTGTGTCTGTGTGCGTGCGTCTGTATCCAACGTTAAACCACTTCCTCAGGCTTCAAGGAAAGGTTCTTGAAGAAGGTGGTGTACAGAGGAGTGGATGTAGAAAAAAAGTCCTCATGGAAAAGGGAAGATAAAAAAAACACCAAGGTAGAGCCAGCAAAGGAGTTTGTTAATATCTTTTTTAATAATGCTGGCTGATTTCAGGTCCTACCTATCCCAGTTGCAGATGCAGAACTGACAACTGATTATTGGATGAATTCTGCGTATTATGGAATTCAGCCAATGCCTTAAGAGCTGCTTTCAATTTCATACATTCTTTAACACTTTGCAGTTCCATGATCACCTCCTAGATGTCAGCTGCCAGTTCTGCGTGCTGCTGGAACAGACCAGCTAGAAAGATCCATCTGGAAGTTAACAAGCTGAATCTGGCCCAGTGCCTTTCCCCTGGAGGAGGCAAACCAGCCAGGGCAGCACAGCCAGGTGCCTCTCACACAGCTGGGCTGGGAGCATCTGCCACCTCACAACGTCACAGCCTTGGAGAAACCTGAGCACCACAGTTTTTTCAAGTGTGGAAGAAAGAGGAGTCAGCAGAACTACAAGTTGCTGTTTATCAGAGGGGCAAAGGAGACAGAAGTAGAAGAAGCTGGCATTCAACATAGCTCAAGGTTCCCCTGAGCTTCTGCAGCTGCCTCCCAAGAAGAAACCCAAAACGGACACCAAGTTCACATGCCCGGTAGTTAAGACCAGACCACCTTAGGCTAAATAAAAACCTAACCATCAGATATCCCATTTACCCATAAAGTCCTCGAAATGGAAGACCAAGAAAAAAGTTCTTTGGAACCAGATCAGAAAGGCTGATACTATTAACTGCAAATGCAAAACCTCAAACTTTTTCTTGTTTAGCAGTAGCAAATGGATGGATCACACTTCGCACAGCTCAGAGGAATCTTGGAGATTTTTCATCCCTTTGGAGAAAATTCCTACAGTGGCACTCAGCTGGAAAGGCAGAAAGTTGCCAGGCTCTTCCAAGCACACGAAGTGTTACTGGAGTGCTGCTGGGCAGCTTCAACTTCTCTGTCCATTCATCAGCTTTTCCTCAAAGGTTCTGCAGCTCAGGAGATCCCTCCAAATGCCCTTTCTGCATAAACTGTTCCACCAACAGAAATTAACTGGATATGATGAAGTGAGATTTAGAACATGAAAAATGAAATTAGATATTCCTAAAACCTCTGAAAGGGTCACTTTTGATAAAGAGGATTGATCAACCAGTGAACTTGACATTTTTTAATCAATCTCCACCTGCTGGTGGGTATGTTTTGACACTACAACACAGGAGAATGTAAGGAAAAGTACCTGACCTTAGAGACAGGAATTACAAATTTCAGGAAGCAATGCCCAGAAAGGAAAGCTATACACACAGACAAACAATCTCTGTACCTGAACAGGTCCACTATTTGCTACCAGAGAAATGCTCTTCCAGGAAAAGGGGAGACCAGGACTCAGTATGACTAAAGAGAAAAAAAAGCAGACAGACATACTTACATAGACTCCTACTGCAATACCCCAAATTACTTCATTCTCAAATAGAAATTATGATTAACTAAAATTGCATTTATTAAAACAAGGAGAGAGTTAAACTTATTATTTCAGTTACAAAGCAGCTTGGAGAGTCTAAAAGCAGTTACTATATCAGTTAGTCTTTGAACTGTTTAAACTAAGGATTAGTCTCATCTCCTTCTGGCTGCAGTCTGAGACTGCAGACACATGTAATCGCAAAATATCATGTATCAAAACAAACAAAAATGCATCCAAAAGTGAAAAAGCTCATCCAAATTTATCTAAGTGTCTTTGGCAACATTAGGCACAAATACATGAGAAAACAGACTGGTTTTACAAACTTCTGACTGTATACAGAAAGTGCACAAATGTAAGCTCCTGGCATACAGCTGGAGAAAAAAGAAGTTAATGTTTCTAAACCACAGAATAACATCTGCTTACATATGTGGTGCAGTTTTAAGTATGTTCCTGTGAGATCTCCCATCTTTACATACTTACTGTGCAGCGCATTTCCACAGACCAGGAACGGAAGCTTTCTGACAGAGGCATCATCGTGGAGAAACAAGGCTGAATTCTGCTCAGCTCCATTTGCAGTGAGAGGAATTCAATACCAGCTTAATCTACCTCGCTAAGCAATTTAGTGAAAACAGTTCCACCAATGTAAAAATTGAAAGTGTACTGACACTCCTAACTTCCAGCAATCTTGAAGACAGCCTTGTTTGACTCGATTATTAAATTCAGTTATGTGTATACAAATTTGAATTTGTTTGGAAATATGGGTACGGAAAGTAACTTTCAAAATGAAGTCATGGGGGGGTAAGACAGTATATCTGCTTGGGACAATAAATCAGTCAATCAATCCAGCCATGTTCCAGAGATTCGTTGAGTTGACATTAAACATCAGGGACCTGTTCCCTCCTTGAAAACTGAAGTGGCCCAGCTGAATACCCTAAACCCTTCCCTAGCTACACTGGGTAACAGTAAGTAAAAGTTTCTAGCAGTAATAAGAGGTGTTAGAAGAAGAAATAATTAATCTAATGAGGTGTAAGCAGTTGCAAGACACGACACTCTAAAAACCTTACTTTAATGTATAGGTGCATACAAGTCAAATATTTTCACTTGCACATGACCAGTAAGTTTCCCATGAGAAAAATTACACATTCAGTTATAAGGAATCAGAGCATAAAATGCAAATTCTCAGTTTTCCACTTATTTAGGACATAAATGCCACTGGGAAAGTGGCATTACTAGTTTTTGTAGTAAGGAGGGGGAAATAAAGGCTTACACTCAAGAAATTCAATTCAAATTTGTGATTGAAATAAAAATTAATCTGCTGAACATATTTTCAATAAATCCTTCCAACCCATGAAATATGAGTCAGACTAACTCTGAAGCACTTTTTAAAAAGCACTTTACAAACTCCCTTTGATCAGCACTAGAGACATAAAACCCACCTACAAGATCAGCTGCAGAGGACATCAAAAAATACAGGGGCCACACAGAAGCACTTGCCTACACAGACAAAACAAATACAATACATATAAGTTTTCAACACGTTTTTAAGTCTTTTTAGAGTTGGCAGAAAAATATGTGTTCCCTTGAGCCCTATTGAAACTATAAACTTTATGCAGGTCTCAGCTTTGAGAGTCTATTAAACAACTGTGTTTTCCATAGTGTATTTTGTGTTGACTACAAATGTTGGGAAAAAATACATATACTCTTTCCTTTTTATTTGTTTTTCTTTTTCCTCTTTGCTGTCCAAGTCAGTAAGTGAACATATGGAAACGTACAAAGAACAAACTATAGCACACTGTGGAAACTCTAAAACAAACACATCACCACAATATAAGTATTAGAGATAAAGAACAGTAACTACAATGTAAATAAAAAAATAGGAAATAAACAGAAGGCAGAAGCCAGTCAAGCACCAGTACCAAAAGGAAAACATGGAAGAGCCAAATCGTTGCCACACCCACCTACCAAAACCAAAAAGCACAAGGTGGGAACTATGGAGAGCCAGACAGGAACTATTGAAAAACAATAACCTACTTACACATACATGGAGAGGTTAATATTGCTGTGCAAGTGAACATACCAGGATTAGAAGCTTGGCAGAACATCCTAACATCTTTCTAGGCAATCTTGAAATTCAACGTACCATGCCGAGATGCTCCACAAACACTACTGCTGAACAATTTTAAAATTTTAAGTTGTTTTAACAGAATTGGAAACAAACAGATTTCTTTATTTCGTAAGTATTGACAGTTATAGAAAAAGTATGTCACCCACAGAAACTCTGTTAGCTTTGCGCACTTGAAGGTTTGCAGGATATATTGGTTCCAATCAGAAATCCTTCTCCTTTTGTGAAGTCAAGGTTTAGAAAATATAGGAATAAAGAACAGTAAAGGACGTGCAAAATACATGTTTAAGGTTCATCTCAAAAGCGTTTTTCTACCCTAATCCCTTCTGTTATCATAATGAAGTACTTCCAAAAACAACAACAACAAAAATCTCTGAAATTTCAGTCTTCAGACTCTATCAAAACTTCCCAGACCAGAGCACATCTGTGGGGATTCTGAGTCTTGACAAGGGTATTTGTTTTCACAAATTCACAATGCAAAATGTTGCTTTGCTCAACTACATGAAAACAAATGTTCTGCTTTATTAAAGTTTGTAACGTGATTTAATTTCCAGCACAGAGAACCTGCATCACTCTCAAGTCATAAGCAAGTATGCCCTAGTAACAAGCTACAATATTTAACGAGCTAAGGATGGAATTCACCTCACCTAACTTCACCATCTAAAATATTAAGGACTCACTCTTATGTCAGTCCTTTGGGATAAGAGAAATTACCCTTGGAGATGCTCATGTTCCACTGTTTACAGAAGAACCTAAAACATAAGTGGGACAGAAGAAGAGAAGAACCTAAAACATCAGCCCAACCCTGCTGAGCTGCCCATTTTATTTCACAGACTAATGGCTAGGTCAGACCGAACTAACCTTCAGATGGCTAGAACTAAGTGAAATGGATCCCTCTTTAAACTTTGGTCTATGACAACGCTGTACTTTGTTTGCTGTAATGCAAGGGTGCTGCACTTCTGGGGTAGGTGCAGAGATGCTTGCCAGTAGTACCTGTTTATTAGGCAGCATCTCCAAAAATACCTCATTTACATAAATATCTAACAAAGAAATGAGAAGCTGCAGTAAAATAAGGATTATTTTGCCTATTATGTCTCAAGAGGTTTGAAAATATCTTTGTGCTGTACATTTGGCTGGGAATTATGATCACTCAATGCACATGAGTTCATACCATCTCCCTGAAGTTACCTCTAAAGATCCCTTTTATGGCAGTTTATTAATCACATTTAAAACTCCTTAACCATGTAAGAAAATTACTTTCAGCTTAAATTTCAGTACAATTACCTTCCAGTGGTTGAATTTCCAGCTTTGAGATTTAAGGGGATTTTCTGGGGTTTAATTTTTTTTTTTTTTTTGTACATATGTGCCTTTAGCATTACTGTACTGTTATGTTATAGGAAATGAGGCACTTGTGCTTAGAGAACACCAGCTTCTTGTTAAATTCAATCAGCAGACAAACAACTGTGTCTTTGTCACAGAAGCCCAAGTTCAAATGCATAGGGATCAGATAATGAAGAAAAAAATAATCTTGTATGACACAATATGCTTTCACTTTATTTAAGAAGTGAATGCACAAGTATCTAAATCAGATGCTCTGGAACCAAAGCAGTTTAAATGAGTGTATTTTAAAGTCTAAAATATGCTTAAGCAGTTGGATGTTATAACAACATATACCACATTAAAATTAAGTTAAAATCAGACTCTTTCTGAAGTCTTAAATATAAAAGAGAACAAAACAAAACAAATCACAAATAAATGGCCCTAAGCTCCAGAAATACTTTTAAAATTTAGGGGAAGAGGGGTTAAAAGATTCAGAATTCATTTTCAGAAACAAATTACCATCTCAACATCCTTGTCTTTTATGTTCTGAATATGTAACAGGAAGTGGGAATTGTCAGAGGTATGTATAACTATGCCTAAATTATAGCTATAAAGCCAGCTAGCCTAATTGTTAGAGAACTTCTAGTTAGAACCTACTCAGATTACATGCAGATAATAAAAAGAATTAGGCTAGGAAGCTAAAGGGTTTTTTTTGCCCAAGTTATTTAAACATGAATCCAATTACTGAAGTTTCATGGAGCAGCTGTCTCACTCCATTCAGTTTCCCCTAAAACAAAGATGATAGAGCTGTATTGCAGTGCTGAACAGTTCTGAATTAATGCAGGCAAAAGAAATCCCTTCTACAACATTATTCTACTTTGGGAGGGGGTGTGGGAGAATCCCTTTTAGCATAATAAAAATGATGGTGATATAATAAATAATTATTATGGGATTTTATAGCTGGAAGGCATGGTAGTTATTTCAAAGCCATTTGTAACCAACAGCCTTATAAAAGCTAGAATATATTACATATGTGCAGAAGGTAACTGCAAGCATATATTAACTCCCAGATGTTGGGATAACCAATCTATGTTTGTTGCTACAGTAACTACCCCTGGATGAAAAAAGTGAGCTGACAAATAACTTAATTAATTAATAATCATCCCCTTTTGAAAGGAGAAATTAAGATATATGAATAAACTTCCATGAGATAAGAGCTCTCCTTTCCTTTTCTGACAGCTGTATCATTCCCTTCCAGCAGCAAACTCATTTTCTGATGAAATGCAGAACCTCCAAGAGGTGGTATTACCAGCACTTAAGATGTGGGAGAATGGGATCTCAAATACCCAGATCCTGGATTCCTATGATAAATAGAAGAGCAAAAAATAGAATTTCCTTCTTCTCTTCTTAAAAAAAATAAAAAAATTAAAAAAAATCTGTAAATGAAAAATAAATGACGTAGTGTCTAATTTTGCAGTCAGTTTGTGTAACAGCCTTGAAATGCATGAAATTCTTTACAGACCATGAAGAACTTTTCATTTTTCTTGCTTTATCTCCCCTGCTTTATATAAATATCATCACTTCCAATATGTTTAACTTCATTATTACATGGCAGCACTGTGATATCACCCAAGAAGATGGCCCACAAAACTTTTCTGTCTCTCCAGGAGTTAAAAATGCATCCCCATTGCTGTTACTCCCATGTAGCAAAGAACATTTAGCTTGGTAAGTGACCTCCCTGTCTTGATCGCGTCCTGTGAGCACTCTCATATTATTTCCCTCTTTTTTTAAGAAGGAGAAGAAGCAAGAGAGTGGAAAGGTAGGCATCTGACCAAGGGCAGCCCACCGTGCTTAGACACATGTTAACAGCCCTGAGTTGAGGTGTGTCACCCAGTTGGATCACAAAGGTGGGAGATACATCTGAGCAAGGGTTGGTTCCTTTGAACAGAAGAACAAAATGCTTTGAATACGACTTTGAGGGGGTCAACCTCCACATAGTAAAAACAGCTCCTTTTAAAGTCAGTCTACTTTTTTTTAAAAAAGCTAAATAGTTCATGGAATTAATAATTTCATATGAAAGTAATAATAAGGCTGAAATTTATTATTTTTTCTAAAAAGCCTTGGAAATACAGTTTTTATATGCATTTTTTTGTAAAATTTTTCATTTTGACACCTAGACAGAACATGGTAAGAACTTCAACAGTATGCGGTAATCCCCCTCCCTGTATGTGCTCACAGACTTATAAATACACACATTCCTGAAAAGCACAAGTCATTTTAAGACATATAATTTAAAACTAGATTAGATTCCTATCTATGCCTTTTTAATAGAGCCATGACCTTTGTTTTGTATCAAAATATGCTTGTCTTAGTAGGGTACACTTATGCAAATGTCCAGAATTCACACCTCAGGTTCCATTACTAGTTTCTGTCCCCATCCTTGAAGATACTTTGGTGCCACTGGGCAGTTTTGATCCACAGAGCAAGGTGTGAACTGGGAAGCAGCATATCCTGACATGGTGTGGGCATGCACATTCCTCACCAGCCTGTGCCTGAGGGGTGGAAGTGAAGGAGGCATTACTACAGTTTTTAATATGGGAATTTTGATGAAGAATCCAGTGATCTGAGTTTCAGTATGAAGCGAGTGGCTAGGCCAGGCAGCACACATGGACAGCCACTATCTGGAAATACTCCCAAGTGTAAGTGCTACTTTGGGAAGGGGGAAGAAAATGGGGGGAAGGAGATGAAGGCAATCAGACCACTTAAATAACGTGGCCCTAGGCTAGCTACCCATTAGTACCTAAGCTATTTATAACTTAAAAGTTATAAATAGAGCTGTTTTGTTTAAATGTTTAGACATGAAGCAACTTTTAAGAACTAGTTATTAACATTTCTGTAAAAAAAATTATCACTCACACAGGAAGACTACATTCTGTATTCATGTTTTGCTCATACCACTGTTCTTTTAGCCTTTATTCTGAAAGAGCATAAACTAAAGTATGCATTGAAACAATTGTTTTAAAATGCAAGTGACGTACTTGAAAAGCTGCTTGTCGTTCAAAATTAGCTTTTTTTCAAGAGCAAAGATATTGTGTTTCAGTTTTCAGGAATTTAAAGGGACAATGCAACCAACACTGATGCCTGCTCGTTGTAACAATATAAACTATATTACCCTTAGCTTGAATCCATTAATGAATTAATCTTTGTCAGACAAGTGTCTATAAAGAAGCTTCTTAAAAGACCCCAAGGACATTATAGCACTGATGGTTTACCATTATGTGGTATAACAAAGTTTTACTTAAACAGTTCTAAAAGCAGACATATGGAGTCCATTAAACCCCCTTCTTTTTTGTGGTGTAATTCTGAATGGCTGTATTATGCTACTTATTTAAAATATGGATTGTAACTTCCACCACCAATTAACAAGAGTTCTACACAGTGCATGCAATTTATAAGATGCACAAACCTTTTCATCAGCACCTAAAACTTAAACACTGTTGAGAACTGTATTTCAGTTAACTGTAGCAAATAAAAGATTAATATGACAAGATTCAAACAACTTTGACGCTAATTAAGTCGGGGGGACACAGTTTAGCTGCTGTTAAAGTCAATGAAGAGGTGCTTCTCCTGTGAATTTCCTGATATTTTGAATAGTTTGTCTTTTTTTTTTTTAAATGTATACATTGTTATCCTCTGTTGCACAGGCATACCATGCTCTACCACAATATTCTCAAGCAAGGAATTTCCATTTAATTCTATAAATAAATATTTTAAAAAGAATCCCACACATGAAACCAATCAACTCAGCTGATTTCCCATCCATAAAAAAAAAAAAAAAAATCCTTTCTTCACTATTCCTTCCACCCGGTGCCACACTCTCTCACATCGACGTCATTTTTTCCCACCTTTGTTTCCTTATTTATGCTCTTTAGGACTTTCTGATGAAATTAGTTAGGCCTTAATCTTACTTGTGGTTCCTGAATTCAGTAAAGCTCATCAGAAACCTACAAAATCCCTTGCATTATACCTTACTTCAAGATAAGGGCTACGATAAAAGAACCCAAGAGGCAGTCCATGTTCCTGCAATGCATCCTACCCTAATAACAAACAGCAAAGAAGTATCCCAGAAGATGCTGGCAGTTAATATGTATCAACACCTATTAAATACTAGAAACACAGCTGACGCTAGACTTAGGTAAATGTAAGGTTCCCAGTTAAATGCTTAATCAAGCAGATACTATCACCTGCAACCTTACAGTGACACTATTGCAGCTTTTTCCCCTCCTGTTTTGCCTCACTGGCTTACTCTGAATGTGAAAAATCCTCTCCATGTGAACCCAAGAAAATACTTTCCTTTGAAAACTAGCTCTCGTCTCAGCACTATATCTCCTTTCTCTAATTATAAAACATTGAGTATTTCATACAGCAATCATATAACCAAAAATTAACAATCAAATATAATACACAGCAAATATTCTCAGATGAGTCACTGCACTCTTTACATTCTTGATTTGTTGGCCTCTTTGCTGAGCAATCATCAGCTAATTACTGGGCTAACTATAGAACATCAAAATAGTTACATCTGCTCAGACACAGCCATTAAGGGAAAAAAAGATTTCTCATTTCACACTTGAGTTAAATGAAAGTGTACATAATGATGGGTTTTCAAGAGATCTCATTAAAACTTTGCTTCAGCTATTCCAAGCTTTTCACATAAATATGCCCTTTATGTTTTGCAAGGACTGCACAGCTCTATTAACTAATGCCATAACTGTACCCAGGGTACTCTCACAGGTCTTGTAATAAATTTGAGCAGATTTAGGTTCCTCAGTTCAATATCTGGAAAATTTCAATAGGTCAGGTAATGTTACAAAAACAGAAAAAATACTTCCACAGAACATGGGGTGCAACTCTTGTCATTGCCTTTGCATCCCACACACATAAAGTGAACAAGAAGTAATATCAAATTCCACTGCAGATATTTACTGGTCTTTTAACCAAGATGAAAGCCAACCCAGTGGCCAAGACAGAGTTGCCCACTGTACAGCACCTTGGGACTCACAATGCACAGTTCAAAGCAAGGACCTCTGTATCCCAGAATGTTTCTGGAGTGTCCTCCACTGCATCAGTGAGCTGTTAGAATCATCACTGTATCAACACAGAAGTGTATTTCTCCCCAGTGACAGTAGTTCAAATGGCAGAATACTTGCCAAAAAAACGACTGGCTTTTGTTCAAAGAAAACAATGCAACATGGACAACAGGCAGTCAAGTCATGCTGCAACAGCAGCTTTTAAAAGTAGCAGGAAAAAATATAAAGAAAAACAACTTTTTCTGAGGGATCTCATTTTTTTTTTAAGGAACTGTAAGAGGAATGTCTACTATTGTTACAGCTACAGGTACCACTGCTGGTGGATATTCAGTTTCCAATTATTTGTTACAACACAGCTGAGAGCAATTAGACAGTTTACATATGACTGCTAGGAGCACAGTGAACATTATGTGGACCATCAGGTCCTGCAGCCTAAACACAATTCTCGATTTAATGGATAAATGAATTTTGCTAAACCACTTCAAATACAGGAATGTTTTCTGAATCTGTGTGCAGGCTGTTAATATATTTCCATGAAGTCTCGTTCCAAAGAGATCACAGCACACTTTGTCAGATCCAGTAAAAACTGCACCCCAAGATCCCATACCAATGAATTTGATAGTGTTTTCTATGGCTGGTTTTAAGCTCCTAGGCTGACATCTTGTTTGGCAATTAATTTTTCTTTTCACTAAATGATGCTTTCTATGATAGTAGTCTGCATTTCACAAAAAAGGTGGGGTTTTTCTCTATTTCTCTGCCTAACCTCAACCACCAATAGAAAACAATTTTTTTGTTTTCTCCACCAACTCCACTGATTCCCTCCCTCTTTTTCTGCATTAGCATCTCTGGGCTGTGGAAGCACAATGATCTATGGTTCCAAGGAAAAAGGAAAGGTCTGAGGCTTGAGAAAGGGACAAAGTAAGGCTACAGGTTCTCTTTCACTGCATCTCTTACTGCTCAATTTCAAATGCCATGGAACTTGACTTACTCTTAAAAAAGCCATTACTGAAGATATGAAATTTTTGCAATGCTGTCTTTTAAGAGGAAGGAAATAACATCAGCACACTAATGCAACACCTAAAATTTGCTGTATTATTAAATCAGTAATTAATCATCAATTAGGTGATCTCAAAAGAATGTCTCCATTTAAAAAGGGACTCTCCCTTATGCAAATGTACTAAAAGTTTTTCTAGCTTAGAAGGCAACACACAGAAATATCTTCAAGACAACTCCATGGAGCAGAAAGGGAAACTTTATAAAAAAAACATGATGGCTCTCAATATAAAACTACGCAGCACACAGTGAGTCTGACGTATACGAGCTGAAAGAACCCATTTTGGGACAACAGGTCCATTTATGGACTTCAAACACTTTTGAAACATCACAAACCATTGCTGTGAGCAGTTGTGTGAGTAGGCAGCCTGGCCCTGGGGTGCCTGGCAGAGGGACACAAATGGGGCCTCTCCAAGGAACTTAAGGCTTCTGCCGTGTTGGTGTGGAGGCAATAGCTAGGCTGAATCCTGCTGGGTCCCACTCCAGGGCCCTCAGCAGCTGCAGGGCCTGTCCCAGTGCCTGCTGTGGGGCCGGGGCAGAGCCCTGCCCGCGCCTCGAGCTGGGTGAATGCGCCAGTGGAATGTGACCAGGTGACGAGGAACATGACACGTTGCATCCTGTGGCAGGTCCAGCTCAATAGAGAGGGATTTCTGGAGAGGTGAATGTCTCCTGAAAGTATTACAGAGGAGCTGTGAGGTGTGAGTCCAGCCCCCCGCCCCCCCACTTTGTGCTCCGTCTGGGAGCTTGATTTGATTTAATCTGGTAAAGAGGATCTGAAAAGGCGTCTAAGCTGTCCTTGGCACCAAGTGAAAAGGTTGTTAAGTGT